>VDFB02000363.1:55416417-55551400 GCA_007258455.2 Sequoia sempervirens | reverse complement strand
AAATTTCATAGAATGGATGTCACCACTGGAAAGTAGATGGAAAGACCTTTCCAATAGTATATCGTTTGCCAAATTTTGATATCCTGGGTGAAAGTTGTGATAAAATGAAAAAAATGACTATTTTAGGCAATCTGCAGGCTAAACAGGGTCAAAAAATTAGCACCTCGGGCGCTAGGTCATGGTCGCTAGGTTGTGGTCGTTGATATGACTATGGCATGATATGTGGTAAAAAAAAGCACCGCCGGGTGAAGCGGCGGCGGAGCGGTTGTTGAGCGGTGGCCGGGGCGGCGCTGCTGGATGGAGCAGAGCCCATAGTCGTCGGCGGGAGCAATGCCAGTGGTGAAGACTTCAGCCAGGGAGAGGAGAAATCGGCGATGGAGCCCAATAGTCAAACACCGGCGGCAAGGACTGTCAGTGGCACAAAAGATAGAGAGAAGACTCCAGCGAAGGTGATCGGTAGACAGCCGGTGAGGTCGGCCCCCCCAAATGGGCCGACAATGGTACCTTGCCCTGTCAAAAAATAAATGCCACAGCACCCTGTGATTGTGGCCAATGAGGAATTTGAAGTCTACAGACTTATAAATGAATGGCCAACATGTATAAATTTTGATTTTTAATATTGCTAAAAGCAATTAAAAATCAAAAAACATAATCTTCAAATATAAAAATTTATTTGAGGCCGACCAAAATTTTTATATGCAAAATATTAAGCCTAGGGAATAAAAAATCAAACCCCCTTTGATATGTCGATGATAAATAACATGTCGACTAGGAAATAAATTTGCAGTCACTCCAAAAATATTTTTCAGAAACTATAGAAAAATATGATATTTTCCAAACAATAAAAAATATTAGCCTAATTTTTCTGAAACGAAAAGTGGCCTGTGTATAAAAAAAATTTTCCTTAGAGGACAACTGGCTAGGATGATTTTTTTTGCTGCAAATTGTACGGATAGTACGATTGATTTTGCAAACCATAAAAATACCTCTAATGGCTCCCGGGTTGATGTATCCGATTTTGATGAATGGGCAGGCGATCCTAGGGTTTCGAGGCCTTTTGAAGACAATGGCGAGCTCGGATCTGACTCAATTTTCTTCAAAAATTAGCTTGGTCCCCGGGTGGAATCAAGTAGCCTTCAATGGAAACCTTCAACCTGCAAGAATCTTGCACACCAACTTTCTTGATTGAGGGTTGATGTTTCACTGGACAAGCTCTGATACCATGTTGAGATTATGGATGCATAGTCCTTGAAGCTGTAGTCTTCGATGGAGGACCTTTGAGCCAGGAAAGATGATCAACCGCAAAGAAAGTGTTGCAACAATGGAATGTTGATTAAAGATTCTATTGATATGATGAAATTGATATTGGATATGAACAAGATGCCTGATTATATAGGCAAGAGGTAAACCCTAATATGCATGAGATGTTGCCATGTGTCTTGATCTAACAACATGTGAACCCTATCTAGATGATCATTAAATGAGGAGATAAGTTCTAGAAGGACAACTCATCTTCTAGAAGGAATCTTATCTCCTACAAATAAGGAAGGGAATATTATCCCATTTATTAAATGATTTATCTAATAATGCAACCTAGAACTTAATTAATTAAATGCAAGACCTAAGTTAACTTATGCTTGTGTAATAATTAATTAATTACACTAACAAGAGAGGGTGGAAGAGACTAAGAGAGAGAATTAAGAAGGAGAGAGACTTAAAAGGGAGGGGGAGAGAGAGAGGAGGAGAGGGAGTGGAAGTGTGAGGGACCTGAGAGGGAAAGGGAGAGAGAGCAAGAGAGAGACCTAAGATGGAGATGGAGAGAGAGAGTGTGTGTGTGAGAGAGAGACTTTTAAGGGATGGAGAGAGAGGGGGCATAGGGAGAGAGAGAGTGAGATGGAGTGGTAGGGACCAGAGAGAGATAATTTGGAGGGAGAGAGTGGGAGAGAGAGACCTTAGATGGAGATGGAGAGAGAGAGTGTGTGTGTGTGTGTGAGAGAGAGACCTAAGAGGGAGAGAGACTTCAAAGGGATGGAGAGAGAGAGGGGGAGAGGGAGAGAGAGAGTGAGAGGGAGTGGTAGGGACTAGAGAGAGACCTAAGAGGAAAATGGAGAGAGAGAGAGAGGGGGGAGATGGAAAGAGAGATACTTGAGAGGGAGACAGGGATAGAGAGATACTTGAGAGGGAGATAGGGAGAGAGAGAGAGAGGGGGAGGGGGAGAGAGAGAGACTTGAGAATGAGAAAGGGAGATAGAGGGAGGGAGAGAGAGAGTCTTGAGAGGGGGAGAGTATGAGTGCATGAGTGAGATATTGAGAGAGAGAGGGAGTGGGAGAGACTTGAGAGAGAGAGACCTAAGAGGGAGAGAGGGAGTGGGAAAGACTTGAGAGAGAGACCTAAGAGGGAGAGAGACTTAAGAGGAAGAGAGACTTCAAAGTGAGGGAGATAGGGAGTGGGAAAGGCTTCAGAGAGAGACCTAAGAGGGAGAGATACTTAGTAGGAAGAGATACTTCAAATGGAGGGAGAGAGAGAGGGAGGGAGGGAGAGGGGAGACGGAGAGGGAGAGGGATATGGAGAGGGAAAAAGAGAGAGAGGGAGATGGAGTGAGAGGGACATAAGAGAGAGAGTGAGAGGGAGAGAAGGATGTAGAGAGAGGTAGAGATATATTTCTAGATCTCAAGGAGAGAGAGTGAGAAAGATAGGTATAAAAGGGATAAAGAGAAAAGAAATGATGGAGGGGTAGGTCTAGAGCTTAAGGGGAGACATAGTGATATATAGAGAGGTAGAGAAAGGGATAGAGAGATATGATGATTTATGAAGATTTTTTCATCTCCTTGCTACAAAAAATATAAATATTTCATTATTCATTTTTTTTCTAATGTTTCAAGCATTTTGAGATGAGGGTAACCAAAAATCATGATAAAAAGACTTTGCATGTGAAATTAGTGAGCATTTAATGTTTCAAAAATAAAATATGAAGTTAAAATGATTATAATTAATTTTTGGTTTATAATATAGAAACACCACCTAGTCCATTATGTAGATCTCTCAATCACCTTTCCAACACCTGTAAAATGTTGAAATTTCAATGAGAAACTCAAAAGCTATGCCCATTTTACTAAAGAGGGTTTTTTAGGTTTGCAAAATGGATATCCGTTTTCTTTTTCAAAAAAATGGGTTCTCACTTTCCAAATTGGGTATCTGTTTCAATTTGGTATTACCAAATCAAAATAGATATTGTACCCAAGCTTGCAAAAAGTCAAAGGCATGAATTCCGCATTTTTGGACATGTTAAAAACACCTTTTTTCCCATTGCCACTTTTTGGACCCCCATGATCTTGCACATACCCCCAATTTTTTTTCTAGTTTGTTTCTTAACTTTTATTTCAAAAACCCCAATGTACTGAAAACTCTCTCATCCTCCATCGACCCCAATATCATTGTTTGACATAAATCAGCAAGTTTGAAATATTCTAATATCGAACCATGCAATATTTCACTTTGACCTAAGTTTGTCCAAACATTTTTTATTGATCCTAGTTCAAAGGCCTTCTCCATGCCCATGGATTTATAATGGTCCCTCATAGCTGTTGAAAAACTCCTAAATTGTTTTCTAAGCCTAGCTTCATTTAAAATTCCTTCTATTTTCTACTCATTGTATGTTACACTTTTCAAAAATTGTTCATCAAGATTTTTACTTGATCATGAAAATATTTTGGGTTCTCTCGGTTTGCCCAAAATTGAGGATACACAATACCCATGGCTTCAAGTATTTAATGTCAAGGGAATCTTTCACGAATCTCTAAGGAAAGAGATTTTGCAATTTCCTTCAAATTATCATTGACAAATTTAACAATGTCATTAAAATATTCCTCCTTAATAGCTACTTCTCTACTGGAGCACCTAATTGTCTTACAATGGTACATCGACATCTCATATCCACATACACAAATACATAAGTGCCCGATTGCATTAAAATGTAAATAATTATCAATATTATTCAAATCAATAATTTTTTGCCACATGAAATAATTTGGGCCATCTTGTGTTAGATCTAGATATAGATGATCAAGGTCCAAGCATGTATGTTTATGTAGATTAGCATATTCATTAATATACATAGTTCTATCTTGGGATTTCTCTACAAGATTTTTCATCACATCCAGCATGGGGAGAAGAATATCTAAAGTCAAGAGTGTCTCTATATCGCTTAACCTATGTAAGAGGTCAAGAGATTTGTCTATTGTGTTGTGATGCTCGTACATCACTCTAATCAAGGATTGATATTCTGAAAGAAATCATTGCATTGGTCCATGCAGGGAGATCTATCTAGTATTGGCATCCTTGAGAAGCTTGTTTCCTGGTGTTATTCCCTCAATAAAATTTTGAAATTCTGCAAAACATTTGGGACCTCAACATAAGTATGCATGGATCTCGCAGACTGGATTTCCAACTTTTGATACTATAGAAAACTTGCTTACAATTTTGAATGCTAAATTCATTTTGTGGGCCTTACAGTGAATTCCAAGCATCTATGGTGCACAAGTAGTTTGTAACTTTGTGCAAACACCGATCCTTTGACCTTGCATCACTACAAATCCATCAGCTCCTACACACACCAACTTTTTGGAAATTATCAACTCATCCATACCTGCAATTTCATTCAAAGATTTCTTGACTTTTTCAAATATATTTTGTGATGTTGAACTGTCCTTCATTTTATGAACATAGAGAAGATGAGCTTGGAGAACATGTCATTCTACAGTATACAAATGCATACAGACCTAAGAAGTATTGTCTACCATAGTAACTTCATCTAAAGATAATGTAATGAAATTTGACTCTTTTGCTTTCTCCTTTAAATCTTCCTTTTTAACTATAGCAAGAAACTCTTCCCATTCCCATCCAGCATTTATTGACCAATGTGAGAAAGGATATTCAGGAACATTCATGAAAGATAATTAACTAGAATATTCTGGGTGGTCTATCATAGGATGCCCTCTAGACAAAATATGAAAAAAAACACTCATTTGAACAGTTTTTGACATATTTGTTGCTTCGTTGCTTTTCCAAATTGAGCCTCAAGTGTACCTTTACATGCAACAATGTTTGACATTCTTTTTTCATGCTCTTCATAATCTACTACATAACTAATATGAAGACATTCTTCCGTTGATTTTCATCGTACGACTGATTTTTCCTTTCCGTCTATGATTTGTTTTTCATAAACTTTACCGATATGCTTTTCTATAGTGTCAATCTTTAGCTGCAACATCTTGGCTCTTCCACATTTCCAACTAAAAATTGTACATTTGGCCAATGTTGCATTTTCAATATCATTTGCATTGTCAATCCCCACTAGTACAATGAATGGGTACTTTGACAACCAACCAAGTTGAAAATTCCTTGTCATTTCCCACTCGTGCCCCATTTTTTATTTGCTTATTTTCTTGCTACCAACATCATCATCCTTGTCCAAGTCAATTATCTCATTCTAGCTAACCAGGCCTAGGGTATCCCTTGGAACATCTTCTGTGGTATTTCCATCCGCATTTGATACATTTTTATTTAACTCAATGACAATCTCAACTTGACCTTCCAGTGGTAGTGAGGTATTGTGAATGCTACCAATATTTGGTGGAAGAGTTGATGATGTAGCTCCATCTTGATCTGATGGATCAGAAGCTTTGGCAATTCCAAAGTAAGACTGTATGGTACATCTAAGTTGTGGGAGTTTTGATGGCCTCCCAATCTCTTCACCACCCTAAGGAGTGGCGGGAACCTTACCCTTGTTGCTTGAGTTGCTCGACATATTGATCTCTCACTTCGAATAAAAACTGGAAAAAAATGTCTTTTCTTTAAGAAGGATAGAGAATAAAGATCCCATTCCCTACTCAATATCATCTTTAAGACTGAAGCAAGAATGGAAAAGATATAAAGAAAACTTATTATTATAACTAAGAACACTATGAAGAAATGATCACTCACCTTTAAGTCTATGTTTCCGGCTTTTGTTGACTTCCAAATTGAGAAGTAGAACCTCAAAATTGAACAAAATGTGTAAGAATAAATGACGGTTTCAATAGTATTTATATCAATCCATATTTGGTGAATTCTATGGAATTTTTAAATGGTATATTAAAAATTTGGTGAATCTTGCGTGCTTACACAATGATACGTTATAATTTTCAAGGAAAAATGTGTCCTCAAATGTAATTTTTTTTAATGGTATTGGCGAAATAGGTCCTCATAAGCAACTATTTATAAATTTTAATTGGTGAAATGAGTCTTCACAAGAAACTATTTGTAAATTTTAATTGGCGAAATGGGTCCTGATACAATGTTGTTTTAATAGTATTGGTGAATATGTAGGTGTTATATTACATGCTTTTGGGATTCTAGGAAAAGATATTAGTTAGTCCATGTGAAACATGTAGTTTGTTATGGAAAATTTGTTGCTTAAATATGCCTCATAAAAAAATCATTGGCGAATGGACATGCATTGGACTAATAATTCATAAAATTTAGGCAATTTGGACACCCTTTTGGGTGCAAATAATTCACCAATTTTGACTTGGCCGATTTCTAGAATTCTCCAATTGGCGAAGATCCACCACTAAAGGTTTCCCTGAAATGGGTAGCTTCCTAGAAGTATTCATGTATGTCTCTTCCTCATAGTCATTGTTTGTATATCCTATGTCAAAGTGGTGTGTTTGCAAGTCTCCTATGTTATTCTCCTCACCTTCATATTCTCTTGTATCTTGTTCACTTAAGATGTGTTCTATCTCTTCTATGAAAATTCTTCTTTCAATTTTAATGGCATTAAGGGTGACTCATGGTCCAAGGGTTGTGTATATTCAAATTATCTTTTCATCCTTGGAGATGTTCATTTGATTAGTTGATGGTGTCACTTCATAGAGTTCATTAAACTTGTAGGATCTATATTTTCTACAAAATATTCTCCTAGTTGTATTCTTAGAAAAATTGTGGTTACTAACTCATCCAATTAATCTACATTATCTTATTGGTCAGAGATTTTGTATTGGGGTTACTACTGGTAACCAATCCTAGTCTATCCTTAATTGTATGTTTGTTCAATTTGGATAAGTAGTTGATGTTTTGGTTAGAGGTGGTGTCCAAATCCTTGTAACTTCTTGTTCTAAATCCTTTTTTTATTTTTCCATCATCTTCAATTTATCCTTCTAAATTTTGTATAATTTGATTTATTCTCTCCATGCTAGAGTTATTTATGGTATCTTTTGTTTTACTTCCTTGGTTCCACCCTCAATGGTGTACTCAACAACACCCTTAGTGGAGGGTAAAAACACAAATTTGTGTCACACTTTTGACCAAATAAATAGTTCCAAGTGAAACATTTTAGGCTAGAAATGTTTTGGCTGAATTGGTTTTGACCAAAACCATGTCACTTGTACGTTGCACATAGGGTTTCAACCGAATATGTTTCAGCCAAATCCAAAAAAAAAATTGTTTCCCTTTCCCGCATTCAAATTGGCTTAAATTGGATTATTTTACTGTGTGAGGTTTCTATAAAAAGGGTTTCGGTTGAAACCCTTTCTATAGAAATTGTTTTTATTGAAACTATTTATGTGGCATCCTAGTTGGCAACCAACTCAACTTTTTTTCAAAATTTTCTGAAACTTTCAACTTTAGATAAGTATTTCTTTAGTCAAAATTATTTTTAAAAAAAATAAAAATAAAAATATCTTTTGTAGAGCTCAGAGTAGTGAATTTGAATATGTAAATTTTTTAATATTTTGATTAGTTTTAATATATTTTATTTTTAAAATAATGCAAGTATGTTGTTAAAGTTAAAAAAGAGGTTGATTAGAAATTTTTTTAAAAATACTAAAACATATTAAGTTTAAAAATATATATATATGGGGCACAAGAGGGGAGTGTCTTCTTCAAAAGGTTATAAATTTTTTTTTGAAAATGATTAAAAAAAATAGACAATAGTTAATGACCCGTGAAAACTGTCAAATTTTGACAAGCTTGAATTTAAAACGTTACTGCAAGGAAAATATACATCAAAATTTATTTATTTTTCCATGCACAAGATATTGAAGTTACCTATTTGGAGAAAAAAAAGTTGGGGAGAAATGAAGTTTTTTTCAATTTATTTCTTGATGGCCCATGAGTCACTTTTTAAAAAAAAAATTCAGCATATTCCAAAATCTATTATTAAATTGATAAAAAAGTAATGAAAACAATTTTCTAAAAACAAATAAAAAATTATAGGAATAAACTTCATCAAAAGTTCTACATTTCATTAGTTTACATCATTTTGAAATTCAAAACATAAAGATGACTTTTATGAGGTTGAATTTCAGAATTTTTTTTTATGTTGGTTGATTCCTTTATAAAGCATGACACATGATTGTGCTTTTACCCTAGAACACTCCTCTTCATTTCTATTTTCTACCACTAACTCTAAATTGTGTTCTCTTTTCCTCTTTTTTGCTTCTTCCATCCTTTTGTAGTATTTCTCATGTCAATCTTGGGTTTTTTCAACCTTATTTATTTTTCTTTCATTTCCATTTTCAACTTAATTCTTTCAATAACCTTAAATAATTTCCTTTTGTTATCTCCTTTGGCCATGGGTTTTTTGGCCTTGGTTTCCATTAATCCTTATATATCCCTTGGTTAGTTTAAAATTTTTAACAATTACATCTTTTCAGGAATCCTTTCAAATTCATTCCCCTTTCCATTTGTCATCCCTTAAGTGCCTACCCCCCTCTAAAAGAGGTAGTCAGGCTACGGGTTATGTTTGCCAAAAAAAAATCCCTAAATTGTTACTACCTTCTACCATTACCACTTGTATTCTTTTATCCTATATTTTCTTCACTACTCACTCTAGGGTCCTGACAATGAGAGGAAATCGGGAATTATAGTCCAAAGATTTGTACCCTAATATCCCTTATGTAGTATATTTATACCCTAGATGATACAAGGAGAGAAAATAGTAAGTGCAGTAAGAATCTATAGTGAACAACATTTCATATACAACTTAAATAAAGATAATAATCATCCATTATATATATATATCCAAATAGCAATTACATTAGTAGTTCTTAGTCTTTACTCTGTATTATAGTCTATCACATTCCCTATCTCTGTATCTTATTCTTATATCTTAATCTGATATCTATTGCATTCAAATATTACTTTTTTGTCTCTTATAGAGATGTGACCCTTATAAAGCACCCCTTACTCCATCTTCCTTGTTGACCTAAAATTCTACAAGTCGTATGTGATAGATTGCAATAGCTTTTACTCCATACCCTATATCTTACTAACAATGACCAAATATCAATTGTGGTATTTGGAATCTCCCCATTGTTAGTGTAATTAATTATTTATTACACTAGCATAAGTTAACTTAGGTCTTGCATTATTTAGTCTTAGATTTATTTTTTAATAAATCATTTAATAATGGGGTAATTTCCCCTTCCTTGTTTGTAGGGTATAAGATTCCTTCTAGAAGATGATTTGTCCTTCTAGAACTTATCTCTATCTTTTATCATTCCCTAGATAGTTAGATAGGGTTCACATGTTGTCACATGTAGTGTGATCTTTACACTTGGCAACATCACATGCATTTTAGGTTTTCACTCATGCCTATATAATCAGGGCATTTTGTACATTTGTAATCATCCCATATAGTATCATCAATATAGAATCTCTATTATGCATGCCTAATTGCAACACTTTTTGTGTGGTTGATTATCTTTCTTAGCAAAGGTCCTCCATTGAAGACTGTAGCTTCAGGGACCCTATGCATCCATAATCTCAACATGGTATCAAAGCTTTTCCAGTGAAACATCAACCCTCAATCAAGAAAGTTGGTGTGCGAGATTCTTTGCAAGCTTGAAGGTTTCCATTGCAGGCTACTTGACTCCACCCAAGGACCAAACTGATTTCTGAAGTAGATTGAGTCAAATCTTAGCTCACCATTGTCTTCAGAAGGCCTTGAAACCCTAGAATTGCCTATCCAATCATCAAAATTGGATTCATTAACATGGGAGCTATCAAATTTTTTTTTTTTTGGTTTGCAAAATCAATCGTACGATCCATAAAATTTGCAGTAAAAAATCACCCCGGTCAATTATCCTTTAAAGCAAAAAAAAATTTAGTTGCAGGCACTTTTTTTTCCAAAAGAAAATTGGGCTTATTTTTCATATATTTTTGGCAAAAAAATATATTTGGAATTTTTTCTATATTTTCAAGAAAAAATATATCAGGGTGACTGCTAATTTTAGGTCGGCATCAATTACTCATCTGTCAGTATTTATAAAATATTTTTTTTTTTATAAATCAATGAGCATATATACATTAATTGAAATTTTATTAAAAATTGTGGGGTTTGAATAAATTCATCAGTCTTCATTTTTTTGAATTGCTCATAGCAATATTGAAAAAATATATATTGGAGGTCATTTTTTTCGGTCTACAAATTGGTTTTGTCGGCTGCATTCATTATATTGCAGGGGGTGTACATACCTGATAGCCCGTCACATCATCTAGTCGAGCCCGTGCTCCATTCTTCTGATCATTGGATCCACTGGAGTCTTGGCCACTAGTCCTCCATCCATCGCCAGCTCCATTTGTCCACCGATGTACATTCCTTCGTGGTCGACAATCACCCCTTGGCATTGTTGCTCTCCCATTGACCCGACAATACCTTATGCCAGTCATTCCTCTTTTCATCGCTAGCACCTGAGTTCTATTTCTAGCTTATCCTGCCGGTACCCTCCACCGACTGACATCTCCACTAGCCTTTCGCTCTATTTGAGTCGTGTTGCCAGCTCCACCGGTTGCTCAATCAATTCGATCATCCCGACACCACCCAACCGCCACTCCGCCTAGCAGCACGTCTTTTTTTCCTAAGCACGCATAATGGTCACATAAATGACCAAGTGCCAGCTCAGAGGGGCTTAGTTTTTGCTCCTCATTAGCCTGCTAAGTGCCAAATCTAGGCATTTTTTCATTTTATCATAACTTTTCACAAGGGTATCAAAAATCAACAAACGAGATGCCATTGGAAAGGTAATTCAATCTACTTTCTAGTGATGACATCATTTCTACAAAAAAATTATTGTAGAAAATTATATATTCAACTAAAGTACAAACCATAATTTGGACATAAAAGCTCGTATCTTCACAACCGTTCATTGGATTTCGGTGATTCCAGCGGCATCAGGAAGGTTTTTTGAAAAGAAAAATCATTAGTCTAGACACCTTGATCAATTTAAGCTCCAGGTGCTCTTGCATTGATTTTTTTAGTTTGGTGCATTTGTTCAATAACTTGGATATCTTGAAGCTTGGGAAAATGATTTTTACATTAGGTGGCATCACTTCATTTGCACATCATATTTGGAAGCTTCTATTTTTTTTTAAGGTCATTTTCTTTGTATTTTGGAGAAGTTTGATAGTTCATTATGGGGCTTGCATATACTCCTTCTTTGGTTATGTTGCACAAGGGTAACTATAAGCAATGGCAGGATGATATCATCCACCATCTCCAATCACTTGTATTGTTACCACATTTGTATGGTATAGTTCCCCGTCCAAGTGAAGGTATTCAAAAATTTGCTTGGAGTTGCAGTAGGTACACTATCTTGGAGATCATTGTTATGCAAGTTGATTGTGATATTTTGAGTTCTAATGATCATTGTGATTGCCCTCATATCCTTTGGACTAAGCTTTGGGAGATATATGGAGATTCAAACACTCCACCATTCTGTGATGGTCATGATTCAGAATGTCATTCCTCAGATCAAGTACCCCATGATGCTATTGTTGTGCAAGAGGTTGATTGCCTTGAATATTCTAAAGAGGTTGACAAGGTTTCTTCAAGTACTTCTTCTCCATCAAAGACAATTGGTATCCCTTCACATTCAGTGATTCCTTGTCCAGATTCATTGATTGAGGCTTCCATGATCATCACTCATCAGGACACATTTATTTTTCCAGACTTGATATCACAGGATGGTTTTGTTTTAGGTATCACTGACTTGGCTACTTCTATAGGTTTGGAGGACATTCTTGAGGGGATATCACTCCTCTATTCAGATCCCACTTTGGAGAGTTCTCTTGAGTCTCCTCATCCCTTTGTCTCAACCTTGATTGGGAATCTAGAGACTATCTCAGAGGAACTTGTTTTCTCTTCAGAGATTTCATGTATGAGACTTCTTCCCTGTCATTCCATTCAGGATTTGAGTTTTCTTTAGCATCTACCATTGGATTGGATTCAAACTTCTTTTAGTGGTTTTGAGGACACTTCATTCAGGGGGGCTACAATTATCCATCATATTTTGTGCATTGTCATCTTTGGATCTTGTTCAACATCAGTTTCTGCATTGTCCTGATATGTCACCTTCTTCATTGATTGGGTATGTACCTAATTTGTTTGTGGCACCTTCATCTTCAGGAAAGGAGACACATGAGCAGCTTTTAGAGACATCATCAACATCCATATTCATCCTTCCTTCCTTCAATTCCTATATGAAATTGGAAGCATCTCTACACTTGCAGTTGGTTTTGTTTCTTTCGCAAGGGAGACAAGTTGTTTGTCAAAATTGGATCATGTTTTGCCTTCAAACACTTACCATTTTCGTAGGTGATCACATCTTTTGGGAGGACTATATAGTCTCTCTATTTCCCTCCTATGGGGGGGGGGGATCGATTGTACAGTGTCCATGTGACGAATGGTGTACTTGGGGGGTATTTGGGAGTCCTCCATCCTTCCCATCCTTTCTGCTTTTTCATCTCCTTTTTTGGAGAGGGGTTTTGTTCCCACTGGGTTTTCCCCTTTTCTTTGTTTGTGGGAGATTTTTTGCATCTTCATGTAAATGGGTACCTAACATGGCCTCATAGTTGGGACCCATCATCTTTGCACATCATTGCATTTTCCTACCTAAGTTGCACTTATGGGGGGGTCTTAGTGTAATTAATTATTTATTACACTAGCATAAGTTAACTTAGGTTTTGCATTATTTAGTCCTAGGTTGCTTTTTTAATAAATCATTTAATAATGGGTAATTCCCCCTTCCTTGTTTGTAGGGGATGAGATTCCTTCTAGAAGATGAGTTGTCCTTCTAGAACTTATCTCTATCTTTTATCATTCCCTAGGTAGTTAGATAGGGTTCACATGTTGTCACATGTAGTGTGATCTTTACACTTGGCAACATCACATGAATTTTAGGTTTTCACTCATTCCTATATAATCAAGGCATTTTGTACATTTGTAATCATCCCATATCATATCATCAATATAGAATCTCTATTGTGCATGCCTAGTTGCAACACTTTCTGTGTGGTTGATTATCTCTCCTGAAAAAGATCCTCCATTGAAGACTACAGCTTCAGGGACCCTATGCATCCATAATCTCAACACCCATAGTGGTCACCATTCATTTCTGATCATCTCATTATCATAATCATAACTTTCATCCTTCCATCATTATCATTCTCATAATCATTTCATCCATTGAAATCATGATGGAATCATTGATTTATAGACAAGTGTATTGAATGAGAATTTGCTAAATAATGAGTAGAAACGGCTGACACTATGGGAATGAAAATAACTAAAAGTCAAGATAAAATCATTGATTCAAATACAATGTGTTGAATTAAAGTTTTCTAAAATTAACATAGTGACACTAGGTCAAACGTATTCACTGAAAAATAGAATGAATCCATCAAAACATAGTTAGGACCATTGAAATATGGAAAGCCTATAGGAAATGGTGACTAACATAATTTTTTGAATACTGGTCTATAGGTAAACTGTCAAACAAGTATGGAAATATAACTCTTGAAATGTGTGATCGATTTACTGAAAGGATAATGAAAGTGCTAATTCTAAGTTGGAGGATTACAGTTTTTTTTCAAGATAATCTCAGTGTTCAAAGTAGATGGAATTGCTAAAACAAGGTATGCATATGTTAAAATAGGGTATACATCTATTGATTGGTTAATGGAAATGTTGATTCTAAATTTGAGGATTTTAAGTTCTAGTTGTGTTTAACATTATATCAATGTCTTTAGGTTGGAAATTTTTCTTCACATTTATCCAATATTATGTGTTGAATTATTATTATTTTGTATTTAGGGAAAAGCAAGTTTTGAAGGGACTCGAAACCCTTTACAACCAAAAACAAAGTTGCAATAAGAATAGCCTGCAACCAGCCAAAAACTAGCCCCCAAAAAAGACCTATCAAGATTTACATTTAGAACTACTCTTGTGTCATGTCAAAAGAAGGCCTAGAGAATTTTGCTTTCTTGCCCTTAACAGTAATCCAACCTTCTTCCACTTGCACTACCTTATCATGCCAAGCCAACACACAATTTTCCTAAACATGAATGCCTGCAACCATAGTCTCAGAGATTTCATCATTGTTCCTACCTATAGATAGACTTTTTAGAAAAGCCACTAGAAATTTTAACCAGAGTGTTATCAAACCAGAGTGTTATCACCAAAAATGGCAACCTGAGACCCATTCTCTCGCTCTTTAGGGGTTTCAACATGATAATCTTGTACAGCCTTAACAACCCCACCATTTGAGACATCTAGAGGGGATGCCCCAAGACCTTGTGCTTCCAATGCAACCATCTTAGAAAAACTCCTATGTTGTTTAGATTTCTTCTCAACCGTGTAATGTTGTTGAGAAGCACCTTTCCACCATGTAGTCATCATTATTTTTTTCTCAAATCCACATTGTGCAGCAGCATGAACTATTTTAAAACATCTTCTACAACAAAAGGGAATCCCTTCATAGTCCAAAGATTAGACCCAAGAACCCTTAGAAGATTTAAGTAAAATCTTAGCAGGCAACCCTTTTGAAACATCCATTTCAACCAGTATACGAGAAAAGGTGGAATGAAAAATGTCACAGGATTCATCATCCACCAAAAAAAAATCACCAAGGACTTCACCCACTTCCTCCAGAAGAGGGTCAGTCCATAAGTGGAGGGGGAGATTAGGTAGCCGAACCCAAATTGGAATCTTGTTGAAAGTTTCAGAAGCAGGGTTGAAATCTAAATGCCAAGGCTTAATCATCAACAATTATTTGTCCTCTTAGATAAAAAAATTGTCACATAAAATTATATTTGTATCTTGTTGAATCATTATTGTTTGTTTATATATATATAAGCATCTTTGTGATTGTGGAGTGTCTTTTGGAAAGGGTTTATTCACATTTATCCAATATTTTATGTTAAATTATTATGGTTTATTGATTTCATATGTTTTCTCCATTTCTATTCTATTTGTTAATACATAAACACTTTCAAATATATGCACTTTGTATTTCAACACTCCATTCAATACATTGCAATAAATAATAAACATTGTTACAAAAATATCTATTTTTTTAATTTTAATTTTTGATATATATAAACTAAAAGACATGTGAGGTGTCAATTCAAAAATTAATAATAAATAGAAATTTAATAATTATTTACAATTTTATACAAGATATTGAAAATAATGATCTAATTCTAAGAAATAACTAAAAGATTTTATTTGTATGAAATAATGTCCAATTAAAAAATAAATAAATAAAAAATAAATAAATAAAAAATAAGAATATAAAAATAATATCATAATAGTTTTTAAATAACAAAATGAATGTATATAAAAAATACAACTTATTATTTTTCACCATCTTTAAATAATTTATTGTTTATTATTTCATTTATTTGAAAAAATTAAAAAATATTAAAAGATATTAATTTTTGATGTTCTTATAACAAGCATTATACTTTCACTTCCTATCAACCATCTAAATATATATTGGTGTGAGATTTAAATCAATGATAACTTTAATAACCCCCCCCCCCACTAAAAATAGATATAAAATCCTAGCGCGAATCTTCCACTTTATTGAAAAATATTTTAATTTCTATTGGATCTTTCTTTTTTTGAAAAAAATTATTAATTTTATTGGTTATTCTTTTAGATCACTAAAATTTTGTTAAAAATCTTATGAATCTTGAAAAATTATAGGAAAATAAATTAATTACCATGACTAATCTTTTCATTTGAAAATTTTGAAAAAAGTATTTTTTAATGGAAAAGTAGGGATCTTAAGGTTGAAATGATTGATGAATTTAAGGAGCAGACTCTTTAATATATAGTTGACACAATTGATTTAAAATGTAATCTAATGAACCTTGTTGCATTCTATTAGGTAAAATGTACTTGCAGTTTGTAATGCTCAGGGAGCGTGAAATTGCTTTTGGATTGTTGATCTCCATTGAGATCAATGATCCAAAATCAATTTTGGGTTCCATGAGCATTACAAATTAAGGGTATATTTTACCTCACGAAATACAATGAGGGGTGTTAGATTATATTATACATCAATGGTTGCAACTAAAGATTGACAATATGGCCCTAAAGTAACTAAGACTTATGATATATTATTGGCAAATTAATTTATATTTTTATAGTATTATAATATTTAGGTGAATTTGATCCAATCATATATTGAATACTATGGCGAATTTTTGAGCTAAAAAATTTAATAAAATAAAAGTTGTAGCAATTTAAATAGAATATAATTAAATTTTGTAAAAATGTGGCAAATCAAGTCACCTTACAGCTTGAACTATTAACAAAATTTTGATTATCAAATTTCAACTATTAGTCAATTGACGAATATTAGCCATCATCACTGATTTAAATTATGAAAATTCTGCACTTGGCAATTGTGTGATTGGTATCTAACCTCATGCTCATCCTGCATCAAAATTGACAACAAAAACAATTGTTATAACACAAAAATATGAATAGTACAAAGCTAAATTGTAAGAAAATATAATAACCAGTAGGGGAGAGGGGCCCATAATGGAGCGGGCTCCAATAGTGGGGATAGAAGTAGTCCTAGTGGGCCTCATAGTGGAGCATTTTAATATCCAATTGCAAAACACTTTTTCTCCATAAAGTACACAAACCGACAAATCATGTGATGCCACATCGGGATACCAATAAAACATGACTTAGTGCACCACTATCGGTCTCACTTTTTTTTTTTAGCCTTTTTTAATACCTTAACAAAATGCATGCTGATGTGGCATCGTATTTGATGATGTGACCCTAAAATTAATTTTTTTAAGCAGATGTGTTGCCAAATAAACTGCTGTACAAAATTGGGACTGATTTGAAATTCCGTGTAGGATTTTGAGAAACACTAAGTTAGGGTGCTCCACTATAGACACCTCTCCCCTATTCTAGATCAATTTGATGTTTATCAAAGAAATCTATGGATCACGTCCATGCATACTCACTTCCACTAATATAAATCATCAAATAAAAACATATCCTACTGTGTTTTTAGGCTATTTTTATCATTTATCAAAAAGAAAAATAAAAAATTAAATTAAACTTACCAATTGACATCTATATGAACTCCTAAGTTTTCTCGATCTCAGTGAGAATATGTAAGTAGTGAAATTTTGATAACCCAAGCAGGGGACGAGGCTTAAGAAGTAGACATGGATCTCCCAATCTGTGACGAACCCTGGTGTCTTGCTGAAATTTCTCTGTTTCTCAAGGGATTGATAGTTAAAATGAAATATCTCAATCACATCCTTCACCACCGTCCTTGTTAGAGGTTCCAAGCTGCAATGCCCAGTCTTATTAGAAACCAACTAGAATGAAATGCAAAGTAATGTTCACATATGACCAAAATAAGTCAATAGAAATTGAAAAAAGTATTGCTTATGCTTTTTCTGATTCTACTTCTTTGGAAAGTAAGAAAAGTTGGAAAATGAGCATTCACATATATAATACCCGAAAGAGAAAAGTATGAAGGATATGAGAAAAATTAATTAGTGTTAAAATAATCGATACTTATAAAAGTAATTCAATTATTTAGATCGACAGTAAAGAATTTATTGATTGGTGTTAAAAATTAATATAATATTAAAATTAAAGATTTAATATTTCAAATGTAAAGTAGTTCCAATATTAATAGGAACAATTTTTAAATATAATTTTAGATATATTTTTAAAATTTAATAGTTATGAATGAATCTATTTATTATTTTATAATTAATTTTTTTAAGTTAGTTAAAAATATTTTAAAAGTTTTTTAATAAGAAGATTGAGTAAAGTATATATATATATATATATATAACTAACTTATATATTATTATTTTAGAGGTATGTATTTTAAAATATATTTTGTTTTCTTTTGTATTTATTAATGTTGATTAGACAAATCAACAATTTTTAAAATTATGAAATCTCAAACAATGTTTGTGGCTTCTATTTAAAAAGTGATGGGGCTTGATAAATTGGTTGCTAGTGTCAATTTCGACCAAATAGTTGATTAGGGTATTTGTTTGTGTCATATTAGGGTTGTGATGGGGCACTGTTCAAGAATTTATTTTTTTAGTGTGGGGATTCACTTCTCTAAGGAGTCCCCCCTTTCACCTACATAGGCTTTGTTGGCTCCTAGTTGTTTGTAACTCTTAGTGGTTTCAAATGGGTTGTGGTGCAAATTGGGGCTAATTATATTGGTCTAATGGGGGATGGATTCCAATCCAATTATTCCTTGTGTGAATCTAACAATTGTTTGGGTGAATCGCATTCTATTTTGAATAGTTCTTGCATCATTTTGAAGGTTCTTAATGGTGTTGTTGACCATACTTCTACTTGCACGGGAAATTCTCTCATTGGGAGGTTTTTGGGCTTCCACTCAAACATTGATATTGTTCAAGGTTGGGTTCTAAAAAGGTGGTGCATGCCTAGTCAAGTTCAAGTGGCTTCTATGACTAAGGAGCTACCAAATGTTCTAAGACTTTCTTCTAGAGATATGGTGTTTGGGAGCCAAAAATGCACTATTAGTCCTCACAAATTTGGATGTATTTCCATAAAGTTGGCCACTTCTCCCATTCCTACCAAGGTTTTGAAGAGAGTCACCCCATTAAAAAATATGGCACCACAATTCCTCCTACAGTTGGGAAAGAGTGTTAGAAAGTTGTTAAAGAGCAACCTAATACAACAAATAAAAAAAAGGTTTCATATATTATGGCGGCAGGCCCTATGGGGGAAGAAAAGGGACATACTCTTAAAGACAAGAGAAAGACTGAAGCTATGACTAAGTGTTGTTGGTTGAACTTGGCTTCTTTTTAAGAAAACATAAGTTGGCCTCTAAGGACTAGGCTTTGACTCCTCTTTAGAATTCTTTGGCAAGGTTTGGCTTTAAACCTTCATTATTGTGTCAAAGGTATTCTTTTGTTGAGGCTCTACTGTTTTCTTGGGGCCTTCCTAGTTCTTATGCTATTTTCTTTGGTGTCTCTTGTCTCTCTCTGCTGCTGGTTCTTGTTTATGTGTTTTAGTCTCATGTGATTTTTTATTTATATATTTTCTATTGTACAAAGTTTTGAGACCTTTTTAAAACCCTCTTTCAATTTATAGCTCTGATAAAAACACTTTTCTAATCAAAACATTAAAAAAAAATGCCTTTGAAATCCTCTTCCCTACCCAACTCTAAGATTTATAAATTACGCACGAAGGCTCATATTTTCCTAACTAGAAATTAAAATAGGAGACCTTATTTTTGTTGATGTCTAAATGTCATTTCACAGCTATAAGTAATTGGCCAAAAATATAGAAACACAAAGAGAAGGTGAAGCTTATTACTTACTTTTCAGTCATATCCATGGCCCAGCCTGAGTGAGAACAGATCTGTTCAAGGGCATGCCTCCACCTGTCAACCTCTTCTTCTGGGTATCGATCTGGATGCCCATAATGTTTTCGAAATGATTTGGCATACGGACTGTTATCACTCAGAGGATATCTAACGTGAGTTGGATCCACACCATAAAACAGAGGAATGATTTTGCCCGGGCCGCTCAACATTGCTGCGGCCTCCTTGAGACACCATGCTGACTCTGCATAGCCTTGAGAAAATATAGGAATGCGTATGGCACTGTTGTCGATTGCTTTTTCCAACGCCGGCCAAATTATTTCCCCCTTTTTCAATTTGTCGCTGTCTATAAAGACGTGCAGTCCAGCTTCGGACAGAGCTTTACAAAGATGATCAACCAGAGGCGTTCTCACATCTTTTCCCCTAAAACTGAGAAACACATGATACATCTCATCGCTTTGGAGGGAAAATGTATTTGCGAGAGGCTTGAATTCATCTTCCCTCTTGATGAAATAATCTCCTTTGATGAAAGAATCTCCTATCCTGGTGAGAGAATCCTTCATCCTGCTCAAAGAATCCATCGTAGAACTGCAAGATAAAAGGCTTACTAACAATAGAGAGAAAGCAGAGGATTCGGCCCAATTTTAGAGATGTTAAAACTAAAACCACACAGATGCTGAACTCCTATCACACATTACAAACTAGGGTTTCATTAATTACAAATAGGCAACCTTCCACATAAAAGAGGGGTAAAAATTTATTAAAACAAGAGAAAATTAAGTCATTACAGTCTTATCAAGCTCCACCATAAAAGGGTATACAGCATTTTAGGTCAGTAAGAAATGACCTTACTTATAAGGCGATTTCGTAGTTCCAACAGTAAAATGAAGACGAAATATAAAATTGCCATTGGAAGAAATAAGCTCCTTCCAGACTCATTCCTGCTTGCATTTTATCATTATAAATCCGATCTTTGCGTGGCCGGTTTGAAGACTCTCTTAAAAAATGAAAGAAGCTAGGCATCCATTCTTGCCGTTTGAATGAGGTTTTGTTAAATCCATGTAAGATCATGGCGGATTTGTTGTCCTTCTTGGTAGACCGATTTACCGTGATCTTACAAATTAATTACTTGAGGTTTCCCGTTATCCAGAACTCTTATCACAACAATTTTCAAATGGCAACCGACATTTTGTACTAACGTGAATGCATGAAGGTCAATTTTTATTACATTTTCCCGTTCCATCACGGTTTTTGAATGTTTATTGACACGACAGGCGGGCGCACTTTTATTTGTTTTACATTCCCGTCACTGTTAACTTTCCGTGTCTGGTTGCTTATCTTAACCTTTTCATGTGCAGTCTTTAGTCTTTAAGTCGTTTCAACCGTCCATGCATCATGTTAGACAATGACAATGAGTATTTTATTCCTCCAAACCCACTTAACTCTCTCCATAATTTCTACGCAACTTCAATTCATTATCTAAATGCCCTTTTTTTTTCTTTATTAAGAATGCTTATACTAGCATTCGCACCTTGGTGTGCAATGGGTACACGAAGAGGTGTGGAAGGTTAATTTGGGAAAAATGGTCTATTTTTAGGTATATTTGTGCAATAAATGAGGTCAATTGATAGTGCACTTAATAAATGGTGTTGTTTGTGCAATAAAGGTCTCAATGGAGAAATGATAGCTTCAAATCAACTATGCATATATTGCAAGGATCCAAACACACATTGATAAAACCTATCAATCAAGAAATAATTAGGCCCTCTACCAACGATATTATACATAAATAGAGAGAGGGAGACAAAGGGAGACATAGATATAGAAAGAGGGGAGATAGAGGAGGAAGAGGTGTGAGAGAGAGAGAGATGGAGGAGAGTAGGATAGAGATAGAGAGAGAGAGAGAGAGAGAGAGAGAGATAGAGAGAGAGGCCGAGGGAGAGATAGAAAGATAAAGATAGAGGTAGGAAGTGATAAATAGAAAGAGGGAGAGGCAAAGATAATAAAGAGAGATAGAGATAGAGAGGCAAAGATAATTAGATATAGAGATTTAGGAAGAGGAAGAGGAAGAGGGAGAGAGATGGATGGATAGAGAGAGGGACACATGTTTAGAGATAAAGGGGAGAGAGGAAGATGGAGGTAGAGATGACAATAAAGGAAGAGAGGAAGAGAGATATGGATAGAGAGATAGAGAGAGGTAGAGGGAGAGATAAAAATAGAGAGAGATAGGGAGATATATAGGAAGAGATAGAGAGATACTAAGGAATGCAGAGAGGGAGAGATAGAGAGTTATAAATGGTGAGATAGAGTGATAGAGAGAGATATATAAAGAGATATAGAGAGAGGGGGGGAAGGAGAGGGAGATAGATAGATTGGATAGAGGGACAAACTAACAAAGAGAAGTAGAGATAAATAGATAGAGGGAGAGAAAAATAGGGGGAGATAGATTGAGAGAGAAAGATGGAGAGATATAGATATATTGAAAGAGAAAGAGGATAGATATAGTGCAAAAGATAGAGGGGGAAGAGAGAGATGCAAGGAGAGGTAAGGAGATAACGATAGAGGAGAGAGATAGAGATAGAGATGGAAATGGAGAGAGAGAAGTAGAGAGAGAGAGTAGAGAGATATAGAAAGAGGGAGTGATACCTAGAGATTGAGAGAGGGAGAGATAGAGATAGAAAAAAGATATATCTAGAGATAAATATAACTTGGGAAAGATAGAGGGGGTGAGAGAGAGACAAATATATAGAGAGGGAGAGATGGAATGAGAGAGGGAGAGGGAGAGGGAGAGGGATAAATATGTAGAGAGGGATATAATTTAAGTTGTATTATATTAAAGATATATTATAAGATGTAAATTACTTCTGGGTCTTATTACATTATTTTGAATATGATATGAGCCTACACTATTTTGTTGTGTGCTTTTTAATGGTTCTCAATAATCCACAAGTTACAATGTAAGGCTCTCAAGGAATTATCTCTATTGTACCTTAACAAATATATTATTTCCTGTGAACTCATATTTTTAGATCATTTACATAGTTCATTGGCGTCGCAACACTATTTTATGTGGAACTTAATTTGGTCAAATCCATTGTGTAAGAGGATCTTATCGTATTTTTTTGTTCCTTTTCCTTCTTCCTAAACATCCTCTCTTGCATTGTTATCTATTTATTTGCTTGATCTCTTGAGTCCCAAATCTACCCACTTTAAACCATCTGTGAGAACCCTTTCCACTAATTTTCTATTTGGCCTTATTTTTGTCTCATTTGTAGGTCTCTTTCATTTAGGGTTATTGCAAATATACATGTTCTAACAATTGCAATCTTATGATATTGCTATCAGGATTCAACCGTGTAGTTTCAGGTCAAACTCATTGACCCATGTTTCATGAGTAGTGGTTCAACAAGAACCCATCTCTCATGATATCGAATGGACCAGTGCTTCACCTCGTGAGCATCACCTAGATGCAATGAGTGCTAAGTGGACCATTCGATATCATGAGAGATGGGTTCTTGTTGAACCACTACTCATGAAACATGGGTCAATGAGTTTGACCCGAAACTACACGGTTGAATCCTGATAGCAATATCATAATTTGACACGCTGTGGAAAAATACCTCCTACTTATCAATTGCAATCTTGTTCTAATTGCACTAGGGTATTGGCATATCCTTGGTTGAGGATGTATTTCTTCATTTATATGTATGTATAAAGGACACTATATGAAAAATTATGTAAGTTGTAGAGCTAAAAAGATAAAGAAAAATTATTTTAACTAACATAAAGACTATTAAGACCATTAAGGTAACCATAGTTCAAAAAGCCATAGAGGAAAGTGATCCTTGTGTACTATTGGATCCATTGATAAAGTTGACCAACACTACCTTTGAATGTGAAGGAGTTTACATTATTCTCCTTTGTTCACAGTCACTAAACATGTTTCTCTTCCTTACAATTAGATGCAGAGAATCTAGCAAAATAATGTTACACATAATCTATTCTTATCCATTCTCCTTGTTCAGATGGAGAGAAATTGGTATGCTTCCCTATTTAATGGAGCTTTGAGCCATATTGCATGTGATGACTACACTTGGAAATTGTAACATTTCTAGTGATGCCATGGGCTCATTATGTTCATTCATGTGAACCTCATTAGTTGCACTGGCATCTCAAATAGGTCCACCAACTATTCTCCACTTAATAGTATAAATTCCAACAACACTATGTGAATATTTTAAAAATAAAATTTGCAATCGTTCAAATCCATAGGAACGTTAAAGCCAAATATATTATTGAAAAAAAGACCACTTACAATAAAAATTATTGTCAAGCTTGGTGAATTTTAATTAAAGAGTAAATAACCAGGCTCATGTTCAACTAAAGAAAATTTTGGTTTCTTCTCAATCTTATAGTCATACTATTCTCCTAGTTAACATTGTGAACTTTACTAATATTCTTTGGTTTATTTGAGACAAATAAAAGAAAAATCAGTAGCTCAAGTTTATAGGAGCATTAAAGCATAGCACATTATATAAAGCATGTCTAGTTAAAATTATAATTATAGTCAATCTTGGCAACTCATGCTCAACAATGGAAGAAATATTTTTTTCCTTAAATTTTAAAATATAATTGAATGGCACTGAATACTTGTCATCTATAAAGGTGAAATCACAATACTATGTCTCATACATCAATATTTTTAACTAAATCTTCATCTTCTAAGACCTATAGCGGCTAAATCGTTAAGAATTTGAAGATTATGTGAACTAGTGATTTGTGGAAATTTGTGTGTAGATTCTAAATATATATATATATTTTTTTCCAAAATAAATCATGAATCTTTCAACATCTCCTTTAATAACTAGTTTTAAACAGAAAACAATATTTTTAGAAAGTTAATGTTTGTGTCATCCAACATAATTTTTTTTCTATAAAGGATTTAAATTCTATTTTTTGAAATATAGATTCTCAACATCAATATCTAGGGAAAGGATATTTTTCCATAATTTTTTGCTACATATATATTTTTTCATCAATTTTTGAAGTCAATGTAACTATAATTTAGACATGCATGTGTGTCATCCAACCTAACTTTGTTTATATATTGAAATCCAATTTTTATTTTTTTGGTGAAACAAGGACATCAATACCTAGGGAAAGGGTATTTTTTTGAATTTTTTTTACAATGGTTTACTATTTTTCCACCTCTGTAGAATGAAGAGCTTTATGTTCAAAGAAAAACCTATGTTCAGTAAAAATTAAAAATTAAATACAAGATAAAATGAAAACATATAAAAACTATACTTTTTGGAAAGCTTATTTTGAGTACTACACTCTTGCAAAAGATAATTTCTAAATTACATTTTTTAATCCCTCAAAAGGTAAAGAAAAAATGTTTTTTTACCAGCATTTTGATAGGTGCGAAGGGGACTCCATTGTGGGTATGATTTAATACTAGAGGGGTTCTATCCAAGGGGGTTTGATCTAAGGGGTTTTTATATATCCCTCTTCAATTTAAACCATTTAGATGGAACCTATCAAGGGTAAAATCATTAGTTTTTCTTAAAAAGTGATTTTAGGAAAAAATCAGCATGTCCCAAAAGTGAGACATGCTATTGTGGCAATACCCATAAATGCTATTTTATATAGCTTTAGAGCCTTAATGATGTAGATATTAAAATTCTTCAAATCTTTGGTGTTGATTATACCCTACAATTTAGGTAAATTATTCAAAATAACCACTCTTACACTGATTAAACCTAGTGGCTACATTTCTAGGCCAAACAATGATGGACACTTGGTGGTGCATTCTTTGTGTATAAAAAAACCCAACTTTTTTGATTATTTAATAGAGGTAGTTAACGAGATCAAACTACAAAATCCAACAAGGAACTTCACCAAAAAGGGATAAAAATTCAACCTAATACTTTAGTTTCTCATTTGGAAGAATAAAGCTTATTTCCCAAAAAACAAGTAAGGTATCATACAACAATTAGCCAAAAATAGGGAATTGTTTGAATAATGTCATTATAATTATCATTAATAGGTCATTGTATCTCATTATACTTTTTTTCTACCTCCAACACTTTGTCACTTACTTCCTCATTAAACTCTTAAATTTAGAATAACCATAGATTATAATATCATAAACCTTACTTCAATTGTTTGTAGTAGAATTGGATATGCTTAATTGATAAAGAAATGGAAATTTACCAAACAAATGTGCCATCTAAATGAAAATACTACAATTCACACATAAATTTTATCAAATAATCAAAAGGAGATTCACAAATAAAAAATAAAATTCCCAAATAATACATTTTACCTATTTTCTTGAGCTCTTGTTGATTTCACTGAAGTTTTTCACTTACCAAAATGAGTTTGTTGTCAAGATTAATTTATTTTTCCCTCACCTTTTTAGCTTTATCTACCATATTTGGAAAGAATTCCTCAATACCTTCCACTCAATGAAACTCACCAAAATAGTAGATTACATAGAACAAGAACAGTTTATAAGAAAAGTGCAAGAGTGCAACAAGAAGCTAATTTTAGTAAATCCTAATGAAAGAAGATACTCAAATAAGTAGTTGAAATCAGTAACCACTTGACCCACCGATTCACGATGAGGATTTGGGATTTATTTTGGCATGGTAACCCATGTTAAACACCTTGTGAATCAAGTCTTCTAAAGCAAATGATGGAGTGGTGAAAAATGAATTGTGTTACAAGTTGCTTCATCGAATCTTCTATCATTAGACCTTATATATGCTCAAGAAATTAAATTTTCTATTGTTAGAATGCAATGAATTCTACTCAAGCATTAGATATGTCATCGCAGGAAACCTAAAGCAATGATTGATATGAAAATCCAAGCTCCTTTAGGACTACTTCCAATATGGTAAGTATTGCATAGCATGCATGCATCAATGTTCCCACCACAAGTTGGGCCTACTTAACCAATGGCTACACTCATAAGTTGAGCCTACTTAATCAACATTCATATGCAATCTACACACACCCAGAAAATACATCCACACAACCACCACAAGTTTAATTGGCATCTTAATGATATAGTGTGGAGTGTCTTCAAGATAGTTAGCCCAAGCAATTAGGTCAACCATGCAAACATAATGATAAATTGTACGTGTAATGCAATAAGGATTATTCATGTGATTGACGTATGTACAGTCCTCATCCACTAAACCTGCATGGTTGCACATGCACATAGAACACAATGTCAGTATATGTTCTAGAGTACTTCATTAATTCAAAGATTGAGAGCATCCTTATCAAATCCATGTTGTGCATGTCATGCAATCATTGCATTCTATGAGATGACATATCTCTGGGGAATTTTGTCAAACAATTCACATAAATTTTCTATGCTTCTACATTTTGCATGCATGTCCACCAAGGCAGTTACAACTATAACATCTGATAAAATTCCTCTATTCTCTATGCTTTGATGGATGCCCATGCCCTTTTCTAATGCTCCTATTTTGGCACAAGCAGGGAGAATTTTGAAAAAAGTTGTGGAGTCTAGCTTTACACCTACCAATTGCATTTGCTTGAAAGATTCTAAAGCTTTTTAAAAAAATCCATTTTGTGCATATCTTGCAATCATTGCATTCCATGAGATAAGCTCTCTTAGAGGAATTTTTTCAAACAGTTCATGTTCCTTTTCTATGTTTCCACATTTTACATGCATGTATACTAGAGCATTTACATCTATAGTATCTAAAAAAAATCCTCCTTCCACGATGCTTTTATGGATGCCCATACCATGTTCCAAAGATCCCATTTTGGCACAAGTAGGGACAATACTAGTGAAGATTGTGGAATTTGGATTTACACCTACCAATTGCATTTTCTTGAAAGTTTCTAAAGCTTTTTCAACAAATTCGTTTTATACATATCAAGTACAATCATTACAATCCATGGGATGAAATTATTTTCAGGTATTCTGTCAAACAACTTTGTTAATGCTTCTAATTTTTTGCATGCATATCTACTAGGGCAGTTGCAACTATAATATCTGACAAATTTCCTCTATCCTTTATGCTTTGATGGATTTCTATACTGTTCCAAAGCTCCCATTTTGGGCATGGGCAAGGAGGATGCTAGCGAAGGTTGTATAATTTGGCTTTAAACCTGACAATTGCATTTTCTTGGAAATTTTTAAATCCTTTTCAATAAATCCATTTTGTGTATATCTTACAATCATTGTAGTCCATGAGACCACATCTCTTCAAGGAACCTTGTCAAAAACTTAACGTCCCTTGTCTATGCTTCCACATTTTGGATACATGTCTACCAAGGTTGTTGCAACATCATTTGACAAAATTCCTCTAACCTCTATGCTTTGATGGATATCCATACCTTGTTCTAAAGCCCCCATATTTTCACAGGCAAGGAGAATGGTAGCAAAGGTTATGGATTTTGTATTTACACATACATCTCAATACTTTAATTTAGGATTATCCCACAATATTGGTTTACAATTTTTGGCCAAACTAGACATTGAACTAAATTTATTTAACTAAATCTTCACTTATGGGCACCTATAGCGGCTAAACTGTGAGGAATTTGAAGATGATGCAAACTAGTGATTTGTGAAATTTTGTCTGTAGATTCTAAATATATTTGATTTCAAAAATTTTGAAATCATATTGCACTTCTTTTTCCATCTCCTTCAAAAACTATATTTTAACGATAAACACCATTTTTAAAGAGTGATGTTACTGGATAACACATAATTTTGTTTCTATGAGGGATAAAATTATATTTTTTTTGAATTTAGATTTGTAACTATGATATCTAATGCATGGAATTGGTTTCATAGCATTTCATTCAATTTTTTTCTTAATTAATTTTCAAAGTCAAACCAATTATAATTTAGACATGATTTACTTGCTAAAACATCACTTTTTTTGTATAGATCAAAATTCAATTGTTTTTTGTTGGATCAAGGACATCAATATCTAGTGTATAGGTATTTTTCTTTTTCTTTTTTTGATAATATGTTGTTTTTCCACATGTGAAGAATTGAGAGCTTGATTTTCAGTGAAAAACTTACTTTCTTTTTTTTTTTTTTTTTAGACTGTAGGAATCGGGTAGCACGACCCTATAAACTGCATGGTAAACTTTTTAACATGACTGGCGGCACTGGCGTGACACGCCCTCTGATACCATGGGACAGGGGGGAGACTAGAACTTGTGACCAGCAGAGCCGCAACGAAATTACTTAGCCAACCAAGCTAGGGCCCCTGCCCAGTGAAAAACTTACATTCACAAGAAATAAAAAATAAATATAATAATCGAATTAAATTTATTTAAAATTATACTTTTTGGGAAGCTTATAATAAGGACTACATACTGTAAAATAAAAATAAAAATAAAAATTATTTGATCCCTCAAAAAGTAAATCAAAAGTGGTTTTTTATCATCATTTTGATAGGTGTAAAGGAGACTCTATTATAGGTATGGTTTAAAACTAGTGGGGTTCTATCCAATGGGGTTTGATATAAGGTGGTTTGTTCAAACCCTCTTCAATTGGAATCCTTTAAATGGAACTTTTCAAGGCTTAAATCATTATATTATCCAAAAATATGTGATTTCAGAAAAAAATGAGATCTCCCAGAAAGTGTAAACCACTATTGTGGGATCACCCTTTAACACTATGTCTCAATTTAATTTGATGTAAGGATTGATGAATGGTTTACTAAAATAAAGTAAAAAAACATTAAATTTTGTCAATGTCAATTTTAAAGGTTGTTTATACCACTACAATATGTATGGGTTTAGCCGATATTTGTACATAAATCTAATAGGATGGCATACTCATGGTAGAGACCATACTGATATAATTGCATAAAAAAACATTATCAAATAACTAAAAAATATATCTGTAATATGCAAGAACACCTTGGCCTAATTACCATTTAAAAGTAGTGTTACAAAATTTTCATTGCATTTTTATATATTTACCTATTGTTCCAAGATTATCATTTATATTTTCTGATTTAGTTTTGTGTTGCACATAATTAATCTTATGAATGAAGGAATGAACCTCAATTTGAAATTTTAATACTCTTATTTGTTTGAACTTGTTATGAACTAACTTAGTACACATGTTACTATGTTTATATATTTCAAGATATTCAATCTAATTACCTTCAATCTTTTTCATCACTATTAATCTAGATTACCAAAGGGTAGATCTAGAAGAGTGCAATCACTTATCAAGTCAACAATCTCCTTAATGGTGTTTGTAAATTTTACCTTGATAGAATCAAAATATTAGGAAGGTGAAAGAAAAAAAACTTGTATTTTGTCATACCATTTCTATGTTTTTGTTCAATTTAGTGTAGAAAATCAAGTCAATTTTGCTTTGTTTCAAACTTGAGGGACTCAAATCTAAACCATAACATTTTTGAGATTCTAGAGATATTGAGACATTCCCCATAATAAGAGAATTAATTTTTGCACTATGGAAAATGAATTTATCCTAGCATTAGCAATGTTTTTATACGTTCAATTCTAGAGCTATGTCCTTATGTCCCTCACAACTCATTTCTAAATATTTATTGTAGTTACTGAACCCAATAATTAATCTAGGTTAATTTTTTATTATTGGTTGCATTTATTTAGTTTAAAGTCTAGATCTATTTATGTAGAGTGATCTATTTCTTTACATTTTTGTGAACATGACACTTTCTAACATACAATATTCAATTTTATATATTTTTACAACTAGGGTATTTTTCTTTGACTTATCCTCTAATTTATCCCCTATATTATCTATTTGATTATTGATTATTTATTTTTCTATTCATATTCCATTATTTTATTTTCCCCTAGGGTTTAGAATTTAATTTATCACCTTTCTTGTATCTATTCTACCTATCCTTAATTTGACCTCTAGGGTTTCATTTCCAAATATAGTTGTATTCTCATTTTAGAACTACCTAGGGTTTAAATCGATATTTACCTTTACTTATCATGCATCAATTAGTGTTTGATCATGCATAGTGGCATAACTCTTTAATCCCACCACCCTTTCATAATCTGTCATTGTGACTATTCATATATTATTTTATTTGGCTAATATAATAGGTACATTTTTTCTTTTATCTTCATTGGAATCCTCGATGTATACTCATTTGAAGAATAGGAGAGCCTCTATCCTCCATGAAGGGCTTATTTTTCTTATAATGGAGCATGTCCAATCTCTAACCCTAGCATCGGCCATCAAAGGCAAGGAAGAAGTTTTAAGTGCTTTATCAAGGTCGTCAAATTTGGAATCCTCTTCGGATGAGGAGGAGGAATGGAATGAGGATGAGGATGGAGTCTCCCCTATGGTTGTGGCTTTGGCCTCGAAGAAAAGGAAGGTGGCAGGTTCTAAAATTAACAGGGCTCCTAAGAGGTTGGCCATTTCTGGGAGTGATGATATAAAGGTAGGGTTGGATGAGTCCTCTCTTAAGGCTGGGGAAGTGGCTATTGATAAAGGTGTTGTTTGTGGGGCTATTGAGGTTGGGGCCCATGGTACTGTTGATTCAGTTGAAAAATTGAGAAGATTGTTGAAGAGGTTGGCCAATTTGAAGAAGGTGTATGTAGTTGCAGCTAGGGACCCCATAGATGTTGAGGAAGGTAATATTCCTAATGAAAAAGTGGTGATTGTGAGGATTCTCTAGTTCATGACCTGCCTAAGGTGTCTCTAGATAAGGAGTTTGGGGATCTAAATGTGGAGGATGAGGAAAATAAAAATGTTAATCCACCCTTGAAGATTGATCCTCTTTCAGAGGATTTCTTGTATTTGGATGAGGATGATACTTCTATGTTTGGTCTCTTGGATATGGAAAGGGTTGGGGCTACGGGCACCTTCAAATTGGCCAAATGAACTTTGCAAGAATTCAATAAAATCAATATCAAGATAAGAGGCTTAAAGAAAAATCTGTAGAATGTCTCGAAGGCCTCTATGTCTAACATTCTCATTGATAGATTGGTGGAACTAAAAAGTTTGCATAATGATTTTAAGGCATTGTGTGAGGAAAGACTGCAGGCCCTTGAGGAAAAATTTGTTGGTATAAATGGTGATATCAAAAAAATATTGCAGGTGAGTCACGTCTCGGTCAAGAATAGTGCAGAAGCCTTGGAAATCCTCTTTAAGAAAATTGGTCAGCTGAGGGAAGATCAAGTATTCTTCTCAGAGCTCATGGAGAAAGAGCAAGTGGAAAAGGGCAAGGACAAGAAAGTTGTGAAGGATGACAACAAGGTACCTGTTGGTAGAGGTTTGGTTGAATGGAAGAAAGCATTCGATGCTGAGAAAAATGGACTATTGGATATGGTTGAAAAACATAAGAACCAGCAGATTGAGGTAGCCAAAACTCTGAGTGGTCTTAACTAGTTTCTTGTTTCTTTCTATTTATATTGGGTTTTAGTCTCTGGTAGGTTTGTTTGTTATTATTTTTCTAGAGGGTGATGTTGGTTGTTGGTTGTCTTAATTTTAGTTTGGCACCCGTGGTGGTTAGTTTTTTGGATGTTGGGTTGTTGTTGGTAGTTTCTTGAACATTTTTTGGAGTAGCATTTTGTTTCTCTGGATGTAAAGGGTTTGGGGTCCCTTCAAAACTTGTTTTTCCCTTTTAATCAAAACACATTCCTATCCTTTTTAACAATTTATTCTTCAATTCTTAGGACAATGAAATTCTATGTTAGCGATGAAAAAATATTTTTAAAATAGATTCTATTCTATCATATATTATATTTTCCCTCCATTGAGTTACTTACTCATATCCTTTCCTTATAGAAATAAATTTGTGCTTCACTTATTTTGAATCTTATGTGAATCTTATTTCTCCTATGGCATCCAAGATAGTGATGAGCATATAACTAGTGAGGATCTACCATGTTTTTGTGACACATTCAATGTGATGACCATTAGTGAGGTTACACTCCCCTTACTTGTTCATAGCATTGATATACCTTTTGATGTTATTTATTTTGCATGTCATGATATCCCTATGTCCATAGGTTCAAGCACTTTCAATGAATTACCATCTTTTATATATGGAAATGTGCTACTCAAATGGATTTTATATAGATCTCATGAGGGCCCTATGGATGTTTATGATAATATTTCACATAACTTGACACATACATGAGAATATTATGCACCTTGATTGTTAAGAAAGTGTGATATTTGTTGGAAAAGATTAGAACAAAGGTGTAGAAGTGATCAAAACATACCACAAATAGCTACAGGTGAAATGTGGAGCACAAGACCAACTAGTCCTAAAAGGAATAGGTATATTTTATGAGGGAAACATCCCCAATATTATATATGTATATGATAGCAAGATATGACAAGAAGATATGTATGTATGTAAGGGGTGTTGCCACAATAGTGGTTTACACTTTCTGGGAGATCCTAATTTTTGCTGAAATCACATATTTTTAGAAAATATAATGATTTAATCCTTGAAAGGCTTCATTCAAATGATTCCAATTGAAGATGGTTTTATAAAACCACCTTAGACCAACCCCCTTGGATAAAGCCCACTAGTTTTAAACCATACCTATAACAAAGTCTCCTTTACACCTATCAAAATGTTGATAAAAAACCACTTTTCATTTACCTTTTGGGCGATCAAATGAATTCATTTAAAATTTATTTTTTGTAAGTATGTAGTCCTTATTATAAGCTTCCAAAATTTATAATTTAAATTTAATTTAATTTGATTACTACATTTATTTTTTATTTCTTGTGAATGTAGGTTTTTCACTAAAAAACAAGCTCTATGTTCTGCACGTGGAAAAATAGTAGATTATCAAAAAAAAATTCAAAAATATGAGTGCACTAATATTGAAGTTCTTGATTCAAAAACAAATTAAAATTTGAATTTCAATAAATACAAAAAAAGTTACGTGTTTTACAGTTCAACTATGTCTGAATTGTAATTGGTGTGACTTCGAAACTTGATTAAGGAAAAAATATTCAATAAAACACTATGAAACCAACTGGAAGCACTAGATATCGTAGTTACAAATCTAAATTCAAAAAAAATAGAATTTATCCCTCATGGAAAAATGTTATGTGCTATATGGTGAGTGTCACTCCTTAAAAATGTTGTTTACTGAAAAAAACTAGTTTTTGAAGATGGAAAAAGAAGTGCAATATGATTTCAAAAAAATTGAAAAAAATATGTTTAGAATATACAAAAAAAATGTCACAAATCACTAGTTTACATCATCTTCAAATTCCTTGTTGAGATTATGGATGCACAAGGTCCTTGAAGCTGCAGTCTCCAATGGAGGACCTTTGCCAGGAAAGATGATCAACCACCTAGAAAGTGTTGCAACTAGGCATGCACAATAGAGATTCTATATTGATGATCTAATTGATATTGGATTGACTACAAATGTACAAGATGCCTTGAATATATAGGCATGAATGAAAACCTAAGATGCAAGAGATGTTGCCATGTGTCTTGATCTAACAACATGTGACAACATGTGAACCCTATCTAGAAAATTATTAAATGTTGAGATAAGTTCTAGAAGGAATCATATCCCTACAAACATGGAAGGGGGAATTACCCCATTTATTAAATGATTTATCTAATAATGCAACCTAGGACTTAATTAATTAAATACAAGACCTAAGTTAATTTATGCTAGTGAAATAATTAATTAATTAATTACACTAACACCCCCCATAAGTTCAACTTAGGGAGGAAAATGCAATGATTATGCAAAGATAATTGATGATGGGTCACGGATACGCGGCCATGTTAGGTACCCATGTACATTAAGATGTAGAAAATCTCCCACAACTAGAGAAAAGGGGAAAACCCAGTGTGAACAAAACCCCTCTCCAAAAAGGAGATGAAAAAGAAAAAAAATGTGAGATAGGATGGAAAGGATGGAGGACTCGCAAATACCCCCCAAGTACACCATCCGTCACATGGATACAATACAATAGGACCCCTATAGGAGGAAAGAGAGATACTGTATAGCCCCCCCAGAAGATGATATCACCTACAAAGATGGTAAGTGTCTGAAGACAAAACATGATCCAATGTCAACAAACAACGTGTCTCCCTTTCGGAAGAAACAAAACCAAGTGCAAGTGTAGAGATGCTTCCCATTCTAGATAGGAATTGAAGTAAAGAAGGATGGATGTTGATGGTGTCTTTGAACTCTGCTCATGTGTCTCCTTACTTGATGATGAAGATGCCATAGTCCTAAATAATGAAGAGGGTGGAAAATTAGGATGATGTGGAAAATGATGCTGAACAATATCCAAAGACTGAGATGTGATGAATGTGATGGAGACTTGATAGCCCCCCCTGAATGAAGTGTCCTCAAAACCATTAAAAGAATTCTAAAGAAAATCCAATGGTAGATGCTGAAGAAACCTCAAATCCTGAATGGAGTGATAGGGAAGAAGTTTTGGATATCAAATGTCTGAATAGAGGAGTGATATCCCCTCAAGAATGTCCTCCAAACCTATAGAAGTAGCCAAGTTAGTGATACCTAAAACAAAGCCATCCTATGATATCAAGTCTAAAAAACAAAAGGTGTCCTAATGAATGATGATAGTGGAAGCCTGATGATAGTGGAAGCCTCAATCAATGAGTCTGGACAAGGAATCACTGAATGTGAAGGGATACCAATAGTCTCTAATGGAGAAGAAGCACCTAAAGGAACCTTCTCAACCTCTTTAAAAGATTCAAGGCAATCAACTTCCTACACAACAATATCATCATGGGGATCATGATCTAAAGAATGACATTTTGAATCTTGACCATCGAGGAATGGTGAAGTATCCTGATCTCCATATATCCCCCAAAGCTTAGTCCAAAGGATGTGAGGACAATCACAATGATCAATAGATATCAAAACATCACAATCAACTTCCATCTCAATGATCTCCAAAACAGTGTATCTGTTGCAACTCCAAGAAAATTCATGAATACCTTCACTTGGATGAGGAACTATACCATATAGATGAGGCAATAGATCAAGAGATTGGAGATGGCGGTTGATCCCATCTCACCATTTCTTATAGTTACCCTTATGCAACATAACCAAAGAAGGAGTATATGCAAGCCCCATAATGAACTTTCTCCACAAAACACAAAAACATTGACCTTCAATAGCAAATAGAAGCTTCCAAATAGATATGCAACTGAAAATATGCCTCCGAGATCAAGAAATTCTTTTTCAAGTGTGAGGATGTCCCAGGAATCAAGAAAATGCACCAAATTGCAAAAAACCAATAGAAGATACCTAGAGCTAAAATCAAAGAAAGTGAGTGAACTGATGAAAAAAAGCACTGAAATATCTCTTGAACGCCACTAGAATTTCTAGATTTTGACAATCTGATGTGAAGATATTGGTTGTTGAGTCCAAAGTGGAGGATTGACTTTAGTTGAATGTAGAATTTTCTATGAGAAAAATTTCATAGAACGGATGTCACCATTGGAAAGTAGATGAAATTCCCTTTCCAATGGTATCTCATTTTCCAATTTTTGACACAGTGGGTGAAAGTTGTGATAAAACAAAAAAAAGGCCTATAGGAGGCACTCTACAGGCTAATAAGGTGCAAAAAATAAGCACCCAAGTGCTTATCTCTTGGTCGATCATATGACCATGGTGGAAATGTTGGCAAAAAAAAAGGGGTGCCACTCGAAGTGGTGGTAGAGTAACAAAAAAAAGGTGGTGCGGCTGGTATAAGGGTGGCTCTGCTCAGATGTTAGCGGAGCCCTTGGATGTACATATAACTTTTAGCTAGAGATAATAGGTACCAAAGGTAATTTGAGATGGTTAGTGGGTGATTTTCAGCGTAGTGGACCATGGTGAACAAGGCTGGCAGCGACAGTGAACAACCGTCGGCAATCTGAAGAACGGACGACGGATGATGCAATGGGCCAACGAATGAATGGGCCAGCAAGCCTGATGGAAGATGATGTCGAAAAGAGGTACGAGTGGACAAGCCTTGGTAGGTCAAATCAACAAGGCCGACCAATATGTACATCCTCTACAAAAATTAAATGGGCTGACAAACACAAATATATATGATTTTTAATATTGCCAATTGGCAATTAAAAATCAAAAGAAACTTTATATATATATTTGGCAACCAAACAAAAAATAATATGCATAGAAAAAAACTTTTGATTGCCAACAAAATTAATCAGACCCAAAAAACTTAAATGTCGATGATTAAAAAAGCATGTCGATTGTTGAATATAATAGCAGCTCACCCAAAGTATTTTTTCTGCAAACTATAGACAATGCCCGAATAATATATTTTTTTCCAAAAACATATAGAAAATGCCCTTATTTTTTATGAAAAAAACAAAATGGCCTGCGTATAATTTTTTTTCTTCCTTTGAGGACAACTGAGAGGGAGGATTTTTTTTTATTGTAAATTTGTATGGATTGTACCAGTTGATTTTACAAACTAAAGTACCTCTGATGCTCCCGAGTTGATTTATTTGATTTTGATGAATGGGCAAGCAATCCTAGGGTTTTGAGGCCTTCTGAAGACAATGGCGAGGTTGGATTTGAATCTATCTGCTTTAGAAATTAGCTTGGTCCCTAGGTGGAGTCAAGTAGCCTTCAATGGAAACCTTCAAGCCTACAAGAATCTCACACACCAACTTTCTTGATTGAGGGTTGATGTTTCACTGGATAAGCTTTGATACCATGTTGAGATTATGGATGCACAAGGTCCTTGAAGCTGTAGTCTTCAATGGAGGACCTTTTCCAAGAAAGATGATCAACCACCCAGAAAGTGTTGCAACTAGGCATGCACAATAGAGATTCTATATTGATGATCTAATTGATATTGGACTAATTACAAATGTACAAGATGCCTTGAATATATAGGCATGGATGAAAACCTAAGATGCAAGAGATGTTGCCACGTGTCTTGATCTAACAACATGTGACAACATATGAACCCTATCTAGAAAATTATTAAATGTTGAGATAAGTTCTAGAAGGACAACTCATCTTCTAGAAGGAATCTTAACCCTACAAACATGGAAGGGGGAATTACCCCATTTATTAAATGATTTATCTAATAATGCAACCTAGGACTTAATTAATTAAATACAAGACCTAAGTTAACTTATGATAGTGTAATAATTAATTAATTAATTACACTAATATTCCTCACGGTTTAACCGCTATAGGCGCCTGAAAGTGAAGATTTAGTTAGAAAAAAATATTCCAATGTCCAATTTGGCCAAAAATTGTAAACCAATATTGTGGGATCACCCTAAGAAAGAATAGAAAAGAGAGAAATAAGAAAGAGAAGAATATTGAGATCAAGACATATTTGTATCAAACATTGTCTAAAAAAATAATTAAATATAAGAAACAGTTGGTTATGGTGTATATTTATTTTTAAATATAATTTGTTATATGTTTATGCCTTGTTATAGTACCACTTAATCATATTCTTTACCACTCACTCTTTGATTGTTCTCCTACTATCATCACTAGGGTATAAATACAACACTAAGAAATTTTAGGGCTCAAAGCTCTGATTTGTGACCCCACTTTTCTTTCTAACAAGGCATGTGGTTTTATCTTACCATTTGATTTTATTTGTGATCCTATATCTATAAAAACAAGCACATGTTCAGTGGTTTGGGTTGGCTAGTTGGCTAGTTGGTTTTTTGACTTATTTTTCATTTCTATTGAGCTCTCTTGTTGAATGCATATGTAAAACATGACATGGGATGTGTGGTTACATTCTTGGACATGTAGAAGATGCATTGAAGGAGATTGATGTTTCAAAATCATTTATAAAAACTCTTTAAGTGTATTGAAATGTTTCATTGCTAAATAATACAATAAGTAGGGACATTTTTAAGGCTAGATTTTCCCCTCTTAAAAATTTTCAATTGTGTAATCTTGTGGCATGTCTTTGATCTTTACATTATGATTACTTGTTAATATTGTATGCATTCTTTTCTCTTGTTTGATTATGTAGGAAATGGTTTTGTCAACCTAAAAAAATTTCCTAACAAGGATTACTAATATATTTTATTGCAATGATCATTCGAAATGAATGCATGTGGACTAGTTCTTCAGAAGAGTGAACCAATTAAAGTAAAAATTAGCAGAGCATGAATTTATTGTTCCTTCTAGGAAAAATATAGAGTGCATAATTTCAAAGTTGAACAACTTATCAATTTCTAACATATTTCTTTAAAATATTTGGGGATTACTTTTGAGACTTTTGTATGAAATATCTTACAAATAAAATATGATTGTGACAACATAAATAAATATTTCACTTCTAAATTGTGAGGAAAAATAAACAAATAGCTTCAATAACCTTGTTGTCAAACCATAATGGCCAAATAAGCAAAACACTTTTGGTGGGTGTTGGTGACCTAGGTTGTAGGCCCCAAATCCCTAAGGTTTGATAGCTTTCCAAGTGCCAAGGGTGTCAAACTTGTAAAATTACCACAACCCTATCTTTAGGTTAAGAGGCCAAGGACCAATGATTGAGGTGCGTAATGCCTCCTTCACTTTTTCATCTGCAATACCAAGAGGTATTTTCCTAAGATGCCAGATCAATTATTGAAACACTAGAAAATACCTTACATTTTAAGTTATACCCACTGCATAGTGTATCCCAATATTGTTGTCACAATATACCTATGTGGTAGTTTGGAAAAATAAGGTTGAGCATCATACTAATAGATAATCTACCATTTATAAGTGTCTAAGAATGAGTTTATGATACACCCTTATATTCTTGTATTCATTCAAACATGCTAGTAAAACACACAGAAAGTAAAAATTTAAAGGTTTTTGAATTGATGTGTTTGGAGTGTGTTGAGGATGATAGGAGAGAAAGATATTCGTAGACCAGTGCCTTTATCCATTAGGAAAAAGAGTCTCTAGATTTGACCAAAGATGCAATAAATAAAAATAAGGTAATGACTTAATCAAGTCACCACAAAATATTATTCCTTTCCAAATACATAGGAAAGTTAGGCTCTACACATTCATTCAGAAAGACAATAGATAGTTGTAGAATATTAAGAGAGGATACTTACTAATCCTTAAGCATACCCACACATTTCCTTCATTGTATTGAAAAGATATTATGCAAAATATTTGCACAGATTTTATAGACTTCTATTTGAAAAAATAATCAATTATACATCTAGAAATCCATATCATACATCAGTAGATGCTTTTATATGGTTGATTTTGCCTTTAATCGTGCCCAATCTTTAGGTTTACAAGTTCTTTTACAAATCTGGGATCAAACCCAAATCTTCACAATACAAAAATGGCTATAGCCAAAACTAAAAGTTGAAACCTAGGGTTTCCTGTGATTACCTTCTTTTGTTGGATTTGTAACTACTTCTCTCTTCTCTATTATTCCTTTGTCAAAGCTCTCTTTTTTCTCCTTTTTTCTCTAGATAAAAATTAGGAAGATCTTTCTTTTACCTCATCAGTACTCATTGGGAATAGAACCAAGAATGTTAGAAAATGTACAGGTCCCCATGCTTGCTTGTATCACACACTAGGTTGCCAATGATGAAGCCATGCCCCTGCATTAATGAGAACACAAATGAGGGAAAAAACCCTAACAAAATTTATAGCAAATCACGAAAAAGATTAGATCTATGATAGAAAGGGGGCCTACAAACAACAAAGGAGCATGGGTATTTCCTTATCCCACTTACAATTGTTGAGAAAAGTATTTAAGATCATCCATGTAGCTCCCTAAGAATCAAATCTAGCAATTGAGAGAGTTGTTGCAATATTAATGGTGAAAACATGAAACTTCACAGAATGTTCAAAATTCCAATAAGGTTTTGAAACCCTAACAAGATCCTAAGGTTGAAGAAATTGGAGGGTGAGAGACGAAATAGAAATTGGATTCAAACTATCAGGCCAAAAGTTCAAAAATCCAAAAAAAAAAACAAAGCCCGACAAGGAAAAAATCAAGTATGGAAAACTGAAACGGATTCAAAAATTTGGACTAAAAGGTCTAAAAGTCCAATCGAGTCCTAAAACCCTGATAGGAACCTATCAAAAAGAAAAGAAGGGTCAAGAGTGGAATTTTCAATCATATTTGGACCTTTCGGACATTAGGTCTAAAAGTTCCTATCAAGACTCAAAGTCCCCAATTGGATAAAAAATGAAGAATAGGAAGATCGATTAAGATTAGGAATCCTTATTGGACTTGGATCACAGAAGAAGACTTATTGAGTCAAGAATCCTTATCAAATTTGGACATTTAGGTCAAAATCAAATATGCCACTTTGTAACATTTCAAACTTTTGCGGGCCAAAGAGGGACCCACTAAAAGGATCTTGTGAACTCATGAAACATGCCACATGGCATCTTTTTATGCTTCTATGGGTAGAATATGGATTGACCAAAAGAATTCTACAAACCCACATAAACATGCCATGTTTCCACTTTTGTAATCAAGAAGTCAAATTTTAGTAATCAATAAGTTGTATTATTTCTCTCTATCTCTATCTCACTCATTGTTTATCCCTTACACTAGAGACCTCTCTCTCACTATCTTCATCCCTTTAACTGACTCTCTCTCTCTCTCTCTCTCTCCTTTCCTCTCTACTCTTTATCTCTCCTCTCCCTATCTCTACCTACCTCTCCCTCCACTCTCTAATACTCCCTCTATTTCTCTCTATCTCACATCTCTCTCACCTCTACTAGTACAAAAATAGCAATATATGACTAAATAAACTACTAAAAATTTCATATAAATGAATAATTTTGGTCACCTGACCATTAGTAGTTTATTGTTGGTCATTTATAATGTGAAAAAATTTATGACTAAACTATTTTAGTCATTTATTTAATCATTGATTTTTAGTCATTGATTTGGTCATTGATTTAGTCATTGATTTAGTCGTTAATTTAGTCATTGATTGTTGTTAACTTGTCATTTATTTAGTCATATATTTAATCATTAATTTAGTCATTGATTGTTGTTAAATACTTATTTATTTAGTCATGGTAGTCATTTATTTAGTCATTATTTTAGTCATGGTAGTCATATATTTAGTCATTGTAGTCATATATTTAGTCATTGTAATCATATATTTGGTCATTGTACATTTATTTTAGTCACAGTAGTCATTTATTTAGTAATGGTTTAGTCATTTATTTGAGTGAATCAATTATTCAAGTTATAAATAAAATCTAACTTAATTAACTCTCACAAATTTATGCATATAAACTTCAAATATCATAGATATTCAATTTTTTTTTTTGTATTGGATTGACATAAAAAAAAAATATACAATCAACAAACAAATTTATGCATATAAAGCTCAAATATTATAGATACTCAAATGTTTTTTTTTTATTGCATGAAAAAAAAGGAATATACAAACAACAAACAACTGCATAACCAAAGGAATTACAAACAACATACTGCTGCATAAACAAAGATCCAAGAAATACATCTTTCACTACACTCTTGGTTGTCATGGAAGACAAATCCAAAATATGATACAAATGCTACAAACATTGAAGGGAGAAAAGACATGAAAATATATAGTAAATTTAGTTATATTATTTGTGGTGCATATATTGTCTGATTCAAAGCATCATTTCCCTCCCATTCCATCTAGAAAACCCTTGAAAGAAGATTGGAAGGATTTGAATGAGAAGGATGGCAACTTCCTATCTAGAAATCTCACTGGTCATGGGCGGATGAAAGTAAAGAGTGCATGTTCATCTCCAATTTGATGAGCTGCAACCTAAAAATAAGATTTCAACAAGGGTTTTAGAATAGGTTTATTAAAATGAAAATACAATTATTAAAATGAAAATAAAACCAATATCTAATAATGAGCACATTTAGATTTTTACAATATGGCATCCTTTACCTGTTTCAATGGTTTTGTGAGATTTCCCATTACAGATGCTTAAATCATTAATGATGTAAAAAAAAAAAGAATTTACTTCTACATATACAAAATCATCTCAAATGCAATGGAAAATAAATTGGATCGTTTCAGGCTGGTCAATTCTAGATGACGTCACCATTAATCAAGAAGCCATTCATTCTATCAACTACAAAAAGAGAAGTAGTATTATCATGAAGTTAGACATTAAAAACTATGGAGAAATTTATTTTTTGCAAAAATTGGTTGGATTGGATTTATGGCCTTATTGCTACCCAAGGCATTATGGTGAATCCTTTGAAACACTCAAAAACTCTAACAATTCACCTTGATGCATGAATCCTCCACAAGGCATGGTACTTCAAGGCTGTTGTATAGACATCTAGAGTAGTGCTAGCAAGTCAGTTGAGAAAAGTCATCTCAACTCTACCTATTTGGCTACCAAGGGGGAGGCCAAACAAGGACTAAAACCATTAGAGGGTTGTTAGCATTAAAAAATATCGCTTCTTTCTATCTGATAAATTTTTATATGGCTTGTCCAATGGACAGTAACAATTTCCTCTAACAGTGTTGGAACACTCATTAAAAACAATTTGAGAAGGGGCAACTCTTATGCAATAACAAATATTTTTTTTACAAGACTCACAATATTTACAAGTTTTGAGTAAAGGGTTTTGACATATTACAGAAAAACAAACATACAATGCAATACTTTTACAAAGGGCTTAAATTGAAACAGAGACTAAACACCTCATGCAAGGAACCTCTCAAAATCTTTGAATTAATGAAGCACTGTGAAACACATCCTAACATTGTAAGATTTGTTTGGGTTCTAGGTGCATGAAATCATGTAGGTTTAGTAGATGAGGGCTACACATACTTCACACATCAGTAACTCTTATTGCATTACAATTTACATATATAGTTGATCATTAGGTGTGCATGGTTGATCAACCATTCATATTTTCACCTCTAAATCTATAAATCCATCATTCCTTCCAAAAATTTGGGGAGCATTCTAAAAAATTCTCTGATCCATTTATGAATATTTGAATCAAATCATTGTCATATTATAAAAGAGCTTGCACATTAGTTGAGCATCCAAAAATCCATCAAAAAACATTAATCAACGAACCTAGCTGACTAATTAACTAACTTGATTATTATATTGCTATCATGGTTAAGCATGCTATTGCCCCATCGATGGGATATTGTGTTATCTTATGCCGATATGTTCTAGTGCTGCCAATATGCTTTCATCATTCTATCGGTGGAGCTATGAGGGGAGATTCCCCGATGTAGTAATGTTAAGTCGATAGTGAATATAGGTTGAGTATTTCCAGCAACACTTCCTTTTTAGTTGGATCCTAAAAATGCTACAACTTATGTTCTTCTCTAAAACATCTATACAAGGTTCAAATAGTAAAGAGATTGATGAAAGATAGAGGAATTAAAAAGGTACCTGGATGTTATAGTTGGATATGCTCTAGTAGATATATATGCAAGATGTGGAATCATAGATAAAACACTTGAATTGTTTGATAGAATTCCTCAAAGAGGTGTCATCTCATGGAATGAAATGATTGATTGCAAAATGTGCACAAAATGGATTTTGCAAGGAACCTCTCAAAATCTTTGAATTAATGAAGCACTCTGGAACACATCCTAACATTGTAAGCTTTGCTTGGGTTCTAGGTGCATGCAGTCATGCAGGTTTAGTGGATGAGGGCTGCACATACTTCACATCTTAGTAACCCTTATTGCATTACAATTTACATATATAGTTGATCATTAGGTGTGCATGGTTGACCTTCGTGCCCATGTTGGCTATATTGAGGACACCCGAAACATTATTACTAAGATGCTAGTTAAATTTTTGGTACATGTGGATCATATATGAATATAGGATGAGTATTTCCAACAAAACTACTTTTTTAGTTGGATCATAAAATTACTACAACTTATGTTGAAGGATATATTTTTCATGCTATATAGAAGATATTGGAAAAACCAAACCAATTAATTTGAACATTCTTGCATATATTATTTCAACACAAAATCAGTTTTATTTTCAAAAAAAGAAACCAAAATTTCATCTATCCCAAGAAATTTGCATGGAACACTATGAAAAAGCGAGCTATTTTTTTAAGACCTAGTTTCTTGAATATTTCAAAAACTAACACAAATGAAGAAACTTAATGTAGAGAATCTTAAATAAGTTATAACCATAAAAAGTGGGATGAAGATGAAATAAGCTCATTACCTCGTCATTCCCATTTGGGTGTCTTTGAAACCAATTGACATTCAAAACCTGCAACATCAACAATCATAATCAACAACTCAACCAATCAAAACCAAGCATAAGCTAAGTAAATTAACAACTCATTCAATCAACATTTTGATAGTCCAAAGACATGTTTGTGTACCAAAACTATATATAGTGAAAAACTATCAAACAATACAAATGAATCAAGTATAAACTAAGCAATCCTTTTGCTAAAGTCAAAGGCACAAGTGTATTACATAGATAACCTTTGAACAAGCATTTTATTTAAGAATTTTTGAAGAAGCCATGTGACAAGATTTTCCCAATAAGTTGAGAGGATTGATCGTGACACAAAACTCACAAAAAAGGGAAGTGTATAACATAATTACCAATGTGTAGCCTTGGGGGTCATACTTTGTTGAATAAACATTAGCACCCTTTCATCATGTTGTACACATCCTAAGCTTTTCAATATATTTTAAATGTTATACAGTTAAGGTCCTAACAAGGTGACCTACTGGTTTTTTGGAATTATGTCAAAAATATTGACCTAGAATTATTGCTTGGATCACCATAAATAGTTCTACTAGAACTTAGTAAAGCAAAATACATTACAAGACTATTGACAAGCCCAATGAATAAAGCAATGAAAAGTAGTCTAGGAGTCTCTCATCAAGAAATCATGTCCCCTAACTCTAAAATTGATATTCTTCAAGTTCTCAAAAAGTTTTGTCCAACAATATGCCATGCAATTCAACAAATGTGTGCCCAATCATACTAGGCCTATTATAATTAACTTCCAAGCCATACCATGACTTATGGACAAGATGAACAATGTGATGAGACCAAGAGGGAGTGTACCCCAAGCCCTAAACATATTAGACCTATTATAATTTTCTTCCAAGCTATAGCATGACTTATGACTAAGATGGACAATCGGCTGAGACCAAGGGTGAGTGAAACCCAAGAAAATAACCTTGCTAAAAATCTCTACAAAAGAGAAGGCAAGTGAATCCATGAACAAGAAATAGAATAAAATAAGACACCAAACTGTTAGAAAATGTCACAAACAGAACAAGCAATGAGTTGTGATTCTAGGGATCAACATCTGGAGAAACAATTGCTAATTCTTCATGAAATGCTATAGTTAAATCTCATACCAACAAAAAAAATAAAGTACCATAATAAGATTTATCCACTCTTGAAAATTCAACTAACATCCAAAAAATCAAGGATATAAATAAAATACAAGGTAATTGATGCAAATACCAAATACATACTAATGCCAAAAAATTGAGTTGCTAAATTTAAATTCAAAACTCGATATCAAAAAATATGCTCAAATGGTGAATGAGTGTAAAGAAAACAAATATAGGAAATGGAAGAGAATAAAAAATGATCTTTAATATTGAGTCTTGTTGTGAATTTAAAAAAAAAAGGAATCTGAAAGCAACATAACCAAGAATATCAGTAAACCATTCTAAAATTCCAAGTAGACTACTTGCTGCTCCTAGAGGTGGAACACCAAAATAATATATCAGAATAAAGCATGTAATTGCAACATGTTACATAATTTGAAACCAAATTCTAGTGAAGATTCCTTGTGTACAAATGTTGATCCCCATATGTCAAACAAAGCCACAATGAAGTTAAAAAAATATATGTCAAAAACTAGTAATAACAGGCTAATACCCACAAGCTCAATAGATTCTGACAATAAATTCTTTGAATTCTCAAAATAGAGGTGATAGACAACCCATTGAAAAAAGAGGGAGATCCAGATACTTACCATTATTTGTTACAATGCAAACCAACCCTCAAAAGCAACAAAAAAAGTGGTGAGAATTTTTGTCAATTTGTGCTAGTAAGTTAAAGAGCAGGCAATTTGCACAAAGTTCTTGTCTTCTTCAAAATTAAAGAGATATTTTTTGTAGGAGAGCTTGGCACTCTATATCCTCCTTTCTTTGAACTCATTTAGTCATGTCATCTCTTCATTTGTAAAAATAGAAATGGTGGATCCACACATTATCTTCAAAGGTCTTTGAATTTTTTGGCTGTAAATATGCTTCGTACATTAATGTTGTAAATAAATCAGATATAGATTCTAGTCAATTCATTCAATGGCCCACACCTATATAGTCTCTAGGATGCACAAACCAACAAACCTAGATTAAACCAAGAGTACGCTATCAAACCCAAGTATAATAAATGTGACTCCAAGTTTTTATTTTGGCAAGCCTATAATGAAAAAAAAAAATCAAATGATTGAGAGAACCAAGTTTACCAATTTTTTGTCCATTTTTTGGAGCACCTACAAGTCTACATCTCACGATGGTCCTCAAACAAGAGATAGCAGATGACAAAACACAAATATTGCATCAGATAAAAACAAATACGTAACACCAACCAAACACCAACAACTTCAAATATGTTCAATGGATAAGACAACTGCTGGTCCAAGGGAAAAAAAACCTAAAATATCTAAACATCTGAAGAAGAAAATTGCATGACCTCTTAGTTTTCCAAAGAAGATTCTGATGGGAAAAAAACTTCAAAAAAAGAACTATAGGAAGCTTGAACTCCACATTTTGCACAAGAGAAAATTATTACTATGATGTCAGCCTCAAATTGTTGAATCAAGCTTTCATGTATTTCCTAGAAAACCTGAAATTACCTCATTCTTAATTATACAACTATAGGAAGAAATTGCACTAAAACTTGGAACATTATATATTGTTGATAGATTTTGTAAAAACACATCAAGATAAGAAATCCAAGAAGCTTGCACTTATTTATGCATTTTGCACTAGAGAAATATTTTTAATCACTACATCAGCCTCAAATGGTTGAATTGGGCATGTATGTATAACCTGAAAAATCTGAAGCTACCTCATTATTAATAAAATAGTTGTAGGAAGAACTTGCGGTCTAAACAATACCTTAGAACATGATGTATGGCTGATTTATATGATGACAATGCACATACGCACGAGCGTCAATGATTTCTAGGAAGAATTCAAATATACAACTAGTCTATCAAACAATAAACAATCTTACAAAGACCTTTGCATCAAACTAAAATAACTTCCTAGACATCTCAATTTGTGGAAAAAGGCCACAGTCCATTGTTTGATTTTTTTATGCAATGATAATATGCTCCAAAAAAAATCTTCATACTACCAATACAAAATAAAAAACACTATTCAAATTTGATGTTAAAAAGGTATTCATAATGCATGTCACATTGGACATACAACATATATTGGGAAGACAACCTAGAAAATGTAGAAAATCCTCATAGGGAGAGAATTAAAATTACAAAATTAGTAAACAACAACATAAGCTAAAACAAGCAACCTAAAAGACTAAATTGCATGCAAAGCAGCCATACAAAATTTTCCAAGATCAAATTATCTCAAACATATTAAACAAAGCTCAGAAAATTTTACCGGGAAAAATTACTAATGATTATGAGAATAATTTTTTTTAAAGAAGATATTTTTTGAAAAATGAATGGAGATCTAGTCACATGCTTATTTTTAAATTTTTATATATTCAATCATTTTGGTGAGTTGCAAAAACTAACTATAATTTCTTCAGTTGCCACATTTTCATGGTAGACTGGAAAATTCAGTTCATTCTTATGTAAGGTCAAAATTTCACAATCATCTAATGCCTTGTTGTGCAACATAAAGAACATTTATAAAGGTTGACCATATGTGCAAGAACTTTCATCCTTCTAGCCTAGAAGTATACATTGACATTCATTTCCATCTTTACATGGATCAAACAACTCTATACAGTCTCTTGCTCAAAAGGTGAGTTACAACACTCATCAACACTAGAAGTCATTGTTTTCAAACCAAGAATCTACATTTCAAATAATAATGGCTTGTCAAAAAAGATTGCATTTAGTAGTCTACCACACATACTGATGTTTAATCGCATACATGTTATGCCAAAGACTATCAAATATCTCAATATGGTACTTTCCTCAATAGGAAAATTGCAGCAATTCCATCAGTGTTGCTACTCATAGCATCTATGTGCCAAATTAAAATAGCACGTCAAAAAAAATCAATTAGTTCTACCTACCACTTATTCTAAAATTTAAATACATACATGTATGTCAAATACTACTATAATTACAAATGAATTATTCTAGCCAACAACTTCACAATCCATATTCTAAAGAGTAGTTTAAACTGTATCCAAACCAATAATGTAGAAGCAACAGATACATCCTCTCATCAAATATCTTAACTAAAAAGTATACAATTGAGAATTGATAGAAAGTTGAGAACCATAATTAAATCATTCGAGTTTCCATGGGTAGAGTATTTGATTTTCTAGAAACACTATCATTTCTTTTTTTACCAAGCTGACACAAACAAATTATTCAGTAGTGAACAAATCAATGAGTATAATGGGTATAGATGAAGCTACCAAAGAAAAGTTCATAGAAACAACCTCAAAGGAAAATTTCAAAAATTAAAGTCCACCCAGATAATATATAACAAGATAAAACTATGTTCCCCATCTTTCAAATGGCTCTATCCTGAGGGCATGTGCTAGTGTCTAGTTCAAATTTAAATTCAAATTCCTTCCAAACCCATGAATGCTCACCCTAGTGAGTTTTCTAATAGTTGGTCACTTTATAAAAGAAAACTTAGCACTCATTTGGAACCCTAATTTCTCTCTCGAACACCTTGATCCTCCTTGTATTCCTCTACTCCCTGACAAACCTTCATTTTTCCTTTTTTTGAAGAAGATGCACCCTTTTATGCTCCAAAAGGTTCTTGGTGGAGCACATGATGTTTTTAAAGCATGGATAGACAATTTGGTTGTTTTTTTCATTTTCCAATATATCTTTTAAGTGTATTTGCATGTCTTGTGGGGACATGTCTCCTAAAAGTTAAGAGGCATTCCAGAGAAATATCTGGAGAGAGCCAAAACTGTCTTGATCATTTTCTAGGCATAGCCAAACCCATCTCCCATTTCAAAATATGTTTCTATCACAGAGACACATACTAGGAGTCATATTCACTTGACACAAATTTTACATAATCATCATTTTACAAACTTGAGATAAGAAAAATAATTCAAATTATTCTAGCACTTTGACAATTAGAACACAGTGAACTATGGACATGCCTGAATATCATCATTGAACACAAGGTGAGATGAAGAGTACTTCTCTAGAAAGGTAAAGGCATGCCAAAGCATGGTGTATGGAGGAAATTGTAGCACCTATGTTAATCCTAATATAATAATGAAATGTTGACTCCAAAAAACTAATGCAATATGATTTAGAAAATGTTAAATGGTATGTCCTCAAAATTTAGAACAATACTAGTTTCAGGAAAAGCAAAGTACCATTCTAGTAAGTTTACAAATTATTACTTATATAATAGAAAATGAATTAAAAGGAAACAATTACGTGAATACATTTGGACAAATATGTGTTGTTTCATAGATGATCCTAAATTATTGACTCAAAAAATCAATAAAAGGCTGGTGTGCACCATAATAATGTAAATATGTTAATATAATGCCTGTAGCAATTCAAAAAATAGAATCTACCAATCTCTACATTCAGGACAATTCTAGTTTCTGGTAGAACATAAAGTACGATTATGATAATTACAAGTTATTACTAGGAGAAAATGAATCAAAAGGAAACTATCACATGATCAATAATTAAGAAGACAACACAAATGATTGTAGAAGATCAGAAAAAAACATGTTTACATGAAAGTTGGGGACATAAAATGCTTTGGAAACTTGCAGCCCAATCCTAGATCATGCATGTGTCAAAAACCTTATGAGGGTGTATTGAAATTCAGGTCTCCTTGCATTTTCAGATCTGAAAGAAACAAAGAGATTCAAAACCTTGGAGGATAGTCTTAAGACCAAGTTGGGTGTAGATGCAGTGCATCTTTGTTACTTACATTTTACAACACTGACTATCTAATTATATCAGTACAATTTTCTTTGTGGATGCTAATTTATTTACCCAGTCAGAGGTTACTTGGATTGGTTTCAATCTAAGAAAACAACATAAAAATACAAAAAAATATTTAGGATTTGAAGCAGAAAATAGAAGACAACAATTTTTCTTGAAAAAATTCCACCTACAGCTCAGAATTTCACTTGACAAAGATAGTGAATAGTTCTGCCATGGTTATGGCACTGTGAATCTCCACCCAGGAACATTTTTTATGGTGGAAAAGCCACATATAAGTTTTTTCCTACTTACAAAAATAGGTAGGTTGATAAAAATTTCTGCCATGGAAAGGTCAATGAAGTTTTCCACCTATGCAAAGTCTCTTCCAGGTTTTGTCCAACATTTGATGATTGTGAACATCTCTTATAGGAATTTTCTTTTTTGTTCCCTTTTTCCTTCTCTGTGCAATAAATTTATAGCATTAGGAAGAATCTAGAAGTTTGTTTGGTTCGAAGGCTCTTATTTGTTCAAGAGGAGAGTTCAATTTTGTTGAATGCCCTAAAACTAAACTGCCGATTTTAGAAGATCTTAGAATGATGAGAAACATTTGTTGTTGAATACCTAAGAAAATAATTTGTCTTACGCATAATGGATATAGCTTAGTGGTAAAGTTGTACATTATTGGGGATCTTAATTTGTATGAATTTATTAAGGGCCTGCACCATGTCTGTCAAGGGTCCTAAACATGAAAAGAAGTGACAAAATGTCCACTCATTTGGTACAACATAATAATGTGAATGAGATTCATAGTTAGCTGCATTGATACTCTTTGTTAAAATGAATGAAGGACATAACTGCCTGTTGTAATGAGAAATTTTTGATGAGGTGCATCTTGTTATTGTATACTGTGGAAAGCCTATATGACCTATTTTTTTTTCTTTCAATTTTGGCAGAGATATAAGTATGTTTTTTCAAGGTTTCCATGGGTTTAATCACAAATTACAATATTGTAGATAGAACCTAAGTCAATAGTTGACAAGGTCATCTAATCTGAATTTTGAAAGTATAGGGCTTGTAGATTGGATTTGTAGCTTACTTAGCTAACATTTATCTTTATACTTGAATAGAAAATATCATGTGGTTCTTATTTGTTTTCTTCTGGAACAGATATATGGTTGTTACTAGTGCCTAAATGTATCTTAGGCACTAGTAGAGGAGAATGTGGAATAATATATGATTAAAGATATGAAATACTCTCTTGTCCTAAAAATAAACACAAAAAAACTAAAATCTCTGGATGTAAGCATTACAAGTGTCAATCTATCAGTGACTACGAGGCTTCCTAAAGCTAACATCATTCACTCATTATACCCTCCCAAATATTGAGGATCTACTTTACTAACCTTACTTCACTTTATTGATTACTCCAGTTACCTTCTTCCCCAACACCTATACCCCTATCATATAAACACTGTCTACTCCTCTTACAAATGCACTGACTGATTTTCTAGGACTGTAATTCTAAACCTTGATAATATTATTTCGCTTCTCTTGCCATTAAACAAAAGACAAACTCAAAAGATCTTAATGGATTTTTTCTTCCCTTGTGTCACCACTAACATATATAGCTTTATAAAATGAAAGAGAAAAATGGGACAAGTAGAAGCACAAAGACGAGAGAGTGAAGATTTTGCTTGCCTAATCTAACAAGGGAATCCTTCCTCTGCCCAATGTCTAGAAATACCATGCAATCTATAGCCCTCCAAATCCCATTTTGCAAAAGGTGATGTTGGTTTGATGCTGGTATATGACATAACCTCACTCATGGGCTCTTGTCTATAGGAAAGAGGCACTTTTGGTGTGATTTTGGTATATGACATAACCAAGCAACAAACCTTTGATCATGTGGTGAGGTAGCTTGGGGAGTTGACAGGCTATGTAGACAACAATATTGTTAGTATGCTGATAGGAAACAAATGTGATCTTGTTGACAAATGAGAAGTGCCTACAAAAAATGCATATAGTTTTTTTTGTCATGTCCATATATATATATATATATATTTGGGTACTAGCTCTTTATTCTTCCGAGCAACAAATATGAATCTATTGATAGTGAAATTATTTTTGGACATTAATTTGGGCTTCAGTATCTATAACACCATAAGCTTACACAGCCCCAAATAACACACACAAAAAAGCATTCATGTATTAATACCAATAAATCAAACATTAAATTATTTAAATCTTTCAAATGCACTTCAGAGGGTTTTGATGCTTACCGGTAACAAGGAAAGGAAAAATTGAAACCCTAATTCCCCACGGTTTTAAAAGAAAATAATATTCAAAGCCCTCACAATCATGGAGGGGGTTCTCCTGTTACTTGATGGAAAAACAAAAGGCAATTGGAATCATGCAGCAGAGTAGGGTTCAATTCACAGGGAAAGTATCTCATAAATCTGCATGTGATTTCAAGATTTCTCTGCATGTCAAATGATGGAGGGAATAAGGGAGGGAAAATGAACGAGGAGAGGGAAATAAAAAAACTTATTTTAGAAAAATTATTTCTAAAATTATTTTTTTATTGTCTTAATTTAAGATAATTAAAAAATTAAAAATATATATTTAAGACAAAATTAATATTTTGTCTTAAATTAATGTATTAAAACCCCTCTTTATGTAGTAGTGTTATGAATTTGAAATAGGAAGGAGATGGAAACCAAAAAATGTAACAGGAATTGATAACAAAAAGACTTGCAAGCCATTCACATTTCCTAAAGCCACCTTCTGTTCCACTGATATTGAATCCAAACCCTTCAAAAGTAATGTATGACTATGGGAATAGAACTATTGATTCTTGATTCCTTAAATGATCCATTCAAATGGATTGAAATAATTGATAATATATATGTATTATTTAAATGAAAGTGTCTGCAAGATAGCCCTAAAATTGCAATTGGATTGTTTAAATCATATTTTATTAGTGAAATTGACCACAATTTCTCTTTGATACATTTGACATGCTAACACAATAGGAAAATCAAACTGGCTTCAAATCATAGTTAAAAACATTAATGATTCATTAACATAATGTTTAATAAAAGTTAAAGAATGTAAATGTTAAAAAAAATTATAAAATATGTGAAGGCCTTAAGACTATACCGATAGGCCGGTATTGGCATGGTGTGATAGTTTATAGGTGGCATTATTGTTCTTTCCATCAAGGTTCAAACCCCGTTGGGGTGTTATTGTTCAATGGCTATATTCGGTTCATAGCTCCAATCAAAAGTGTTTACCCCTTGAATAAAAAAAAAAAGACTGTACCAAGAGGCAATGCCTTCCATGCAATAGGTATTTTTGGTGCACCAAGCAACCTAGGCGGCCAAATGACCCGCTTAGGTAGGGGTTCCATGAGGGCGGCTTAAGCTCTATGGATTATGATCAAATTCGAAAGAAAAAAGAATAGAGGAGTAATAGTCATTTTTTTAGTCAATTTAATTTGTCTGATATTAGTCATTTATTTAGTCATTTAGTTGTGATTTTACCCGATGACCAAATTAGTCACTTATGATGATCAAATTAGTCATTTATTTTTCAAATTCTACTAATATTAGTCACATGACTAGAATTTTTAGTCACATAGTCATTTATTTTCTAAATTCTACTAGTGCTCCCTCTCTCCCTCCATACTTCTCTCTCCCTCTCTTCTTCCCTATCTACTCTCTATCTCCCAATCCCTCTCTCTACCTACCTCTCCATCCATCACACCCTACCACTTTCTCTCTACACCTATCTATCTCACCTTTCTCTCTCTCCCTACCTCTCACTTCCCTCCCTCATTCCCTCTCTACTCTTTATCTCTTATCTCTCTCTACCTCTCCTTCCTCTCTACTTATCTTTATCTCCTCTCTCCCTCTCTCTACCTACCTCTCCCTCCATCACTCTCTTTGTTTCTCTCTCTCATCTCACCTCTCCCTCCCTCTCCTACCTCTACCCTCCCTCACTGCCTACTCTCCTCATCCATCCCCCCTCTCTCTCTATCTCCCCTCTCCCTCTCTCTACCTACCTCTCTCTCCATCACTCCCTACCACTCTTTATTTATCTCTATCTCACCTCTCTCTCGTCTCCCTCTCTCCCTCCATACTTCTCTCACCCTCTCTTCTTCCCTATCTACTCTCTATCTCCCAATCCATCTCTCTACCTACTTCTCCATCCATCACAACCTACCACTCTCTATCTCTCTAAACCTCTCTATCTCACTTTTCTCTCCCTCCCTCCCTCCCTCCCTCCCTCATTCCCTCTCTACTTCTCTCTATCTCTCCTATCTCTCTACATCTCCTTCCCTCTCTACTTATCTTTATCTCTATTCTCTCTCTCTCTCCCTCCATCACTCTCCATGTTTCTCTCTATTTCACCTCCCTCTCCCTCTTTCCCTGCCTCCCTCTCTACTTATCTATATCTCCCATCTTCCTCTCTATCTATCACTACCTACTACTCTCTCTCTATTGCTCTCTATCTCACCTATCTCTCACCTCCCACTTTCTCCATCCCTACCTTTCCATCTCCTTACCTCTCTCCTCTCCATCCATCACTCCATACCACTCTCTCTACACCTCTCTATCTCACTTCTCTCCCTCCCTCCCTTAGCACCTGATCTCTATCGCATTTCTATCCCTCCCTCATTCCCTATCTACCTCTCCTTCCATCTCTAATTATATTTATCTACCCTCTCCCTCTCTCTATCTACTTCTCCCTCCATCACTCTCTCTATCTATCTATTTGTATCTCTTTCTCTCTCTATCTCACCTATGTCTCCATCCCTACCTCTTCCCCCATATACTCTCTATCTCTCCTCTCCCTCCCTTTACCTCTCTCTCTCACACTCTCTCCCTCCTCTCTCCCCTTCTTTCTCTCTCACTCTCTCTTCTATATCTCATCATTCTCTCTATCTCACCATTATCTCTACTTATATTTATCTCACCTATCACTCTTTAATGTTGGGATTAAGATGTCTCAACCTTAGATTCCTAATATTGATTTCATTGATGTATTATTATATTAATTTATATTATTTAAATGCCTATGGTGTCATGTCATAAATTGGGACCCATTGGATGGTGGCATCCTCAGTGGAGGTGACTGAATGACACATAATCATCCCAAGTGGACATAGGCATCCCATTTTGGAATCTTTGACCTATGACATATTATATGACAATTGTAAGGAATTTGTCATAAGTAATTATGAGCACATTTTGGGTGCCCAAGCTAGGAGAGAGAATCTTTGCATGTATGAAAACTGTAAGAGGTGTAAGGGAATCTAGTACAAGTTTATAAATGTATGTCTATGGAGTGGGATATTGTGCCATGTGTATTTGGATGCCCATCCTCTTCTAGAAGCATCTCTTGGCTTGTATTCTCTATAAAATTTATGCCTTGCATTGTAGAATGCATAGTTTGTTTGTAGGTAACGAAGTGTTGCCGATATCACTCCAAAATAGGTGTTCGTTTTGAAGCACTTGTGTAGAAACTTTGTACTTGGAGATACATTTTATTTAGTGCTATTTGATATAATATATAAGTACTATTCTTTTAGAGGGTGGGGTTTTTTACGCGAAATGGTTTTCCCCATGTATATTTGGTGTCACTATTTTATGCATTCTTATTGTTCTATCTAGTATTCTATGTATGTGTTTCTCTTATTATAACAGAATAATGTGTTAAAATGAAATTTTTTTAACTCTCCCCTACTTATATTAGAATGGGAAGCTATTTCCTCTCATCCGGCTTCCTTTCGGTTGGTATCAAAGCCTGGATAGCCTTGGTTCCTTTGCTGGGTTAGAAGGGTTTTTTGAGATGATCTTTGTTTTAGTGAGAGTTTTGAAGAAGTGTGTGCCTTGTTACCTTGTTGCAAGAAAGAGATGGAAGGCACATCTAGGAGGATTGAGATGGAGTAGTTTAATGATAGTAATTTTGAGCTATGGAAGCTCAAGATGGAAGGCATGCTTGTAGACCGAGATCTATGGCTTGCAGTTTTCAGAACCATTCCATTAGGCATGAAACAAGAGGATTGGGATCTCATGGATAGGAAATCCAATGATCTTATTAGACTCTATTTGGTTGATTATATCCTCCTGAATGTCTATGAAGAGAAAAGTTATGCTTCTTTGTGCAAGAAGCTTGGTGATGTCTATTAGGCTAAATTTATGGTAAATAAGCTTTTCCTGAGAAAGAATATGTATTCTCTGAAAATGGAATATGGAGGATCCATTGTTGATCACCATAACTCTTTTAACATGTTGGTTGCATAACTGGGTTCCATTGGAGACAAGATTGATGAACAAGACCATTGCATGCTCCTTTTGTGTTCATTTTCAAACTCTTGGGATCGCCTGGTAATGGCTATTGGAAGCACTACTTCCACCTTCAATATGGATGAGGTTTGTGCCTCATTATTATCTGAAGAGATGTGAAGGAATTCTTTTGAAATGGCCAAGGAGGCCCTTGCATTTTGTGGCAGACCAGAGGAGAGAGAAAAAAAGAAATATAAGAATCTAAGTCAAAATTTCTAGGGAGATCTAAGTCTCCTGCTAAGAAGTCCAAGGAAAAATGTTGGAACTATGGTGAAATTAGTCACATTTGAAAAGACTACAAGGAGAAGAAGAATAAAACAAGTCTTTCTTTGATTTTGAATATGAGAAATCATCTCAAGATGATGGAGAAGAATTTATTGCAGCCTTGGTGACCCATGCATTAGATGATGTGTGGTTGATAGATTCAGGTGCATCCTTTCACATGAACTCTCATAAAGATTGGTTCTCGACGTATGAGGATTTCGATGGTGGAGAGGTGTGCTTGGGTGATGACTCTCATCTGAAGATTGTTGGTTGTGGAAGAGTCAACATTAGATTTCCTGATGGAAGAGTGAAGGGGATTGATGGTGTCTTGCATATCTAGGGTTTGGCATGAAACCTTATTTTTGTAAGTAAACTAAATGATTTTGGAGTGCAAGTTGTTTTCTTTGATAGAGGATCCAAGATGACTGGAGGAGCTATGGTGTTGGCTAAATGAGTTCATTTTCACACTTTGTTTCAGCTTGATGCATGCACTATATAGTGCAATAGTTATTCTAATGTACCAAAGAAGAGAGCTTTGGATTCTTCATCCTCACCATCAGATTATGTAGAGAAGAAACATGTTGCAGCTACATCCAATGGTCATGCATTTTGGATACCTAAGGGTGCTCATTCCATGGAAATGAAGCTTCCTACAGAAAAGACAATGTTATGGCACCAACAACTTGGTCACATTGGTGAGAAGGGTCTTAGAACCCTAAAAAATAAGAGCCTTATTGAAGGCCTTGATGATTGTAATCTTGAGTTCAACTTTTGTGAACATTGTATATATGGAAAACATCATGTTTCTTTTTATTCTAGTTCTCACAAGTCTTTTGGGGTTTTGGACTATGTTCATTCAATTTTTTTGGTCTTATGAATGTTCCTTCATTATCAAAATCTATATATTTTGTAATATTTCATAGATAATTATAGTAGAAGGAAATATATTTATTTTCTCAAAAGTAAAGTTGAAGTCTTTAGTTAGTTTAAGGAGTTTAAGGCACTGGTAGAAAATCAGACTAGTATAAAGATTAGGTGTTTGAGGACTGATAATGGTGGTGAGTTTTGTTCCACAGAGTTTGAAAAGTTCTATAAAGAGCATAGGATTGAGAGACATAAGAAAACTCACTACACTCCACAAAAAAATGAAGTTGCAAAGAGGATGAATAGAACGTTGATGTAGAGGGCTATGGGTGTGTTGAGTGGTGATAGTCTTGAATAGAATTTTTGGGCTAAAGTAGTAGCCACTACATTTTATTTGATCAATAGATCTCCTACATTAGCGCTTGTTGGAAAGAAACCAATGGAGGTATGGTATAGTAAAAATCCTTTGATGAGACATCTCAGAGTATTTGGTTGTGAATCTTACGCTCATGTTCCAATTGAGAAGAGGTATAAGTTGGAGAACAAGGTTGCTAAGTGTATCTTTATCATCCATCATGTCAGTGTGAAAGGGTACAAGCTTTGGGATCCAAAAGCTTAGAAGGTTCTCTACAATAGAAATGTGATTTTCGAAGAGATGAAACCTTCCACTATTGAGTTACAACCAAAGAAAGAGGAGAAACAAAATAAGGAGGTAGTTTAGATTCTAGCAACTCCAAAGAAAGAATAACTACACACTCTTGTGGACCTGACGATGAGGAGAGCTCAAGAAGCTCTAAAAGTTCTAAAGAAGAAGAAGAACCTCAACCTTTGAGGAGTTCCACATGAGTTAGGAAATAACCAAAAAGGTTTGGTTATTCATTATTGGATTCCAGATGCATCTTTTCTTTGATTACTAACACTGATGAGCCTAGGACGATTAGAGAGGAAATGGATATGAATAATTCAGATTCTTGGATACAATCCATGGACGAGGAGATGGCTTCTTCAAAGAAAAAAAATACTTTGGATCTGATACCTTTTCCTACTAGATGTAAACTTGTTGGTTTTAAATGGGTTTTCAAGAAAAAGTGTAGTCATAATAGATATGTTGAGAAGTATAAGGCACAGTTGGTTGCTAAGGGGTTTTCTCAAGTGGAGGGAAGTGATTATGGGGAGATATTCTCTCCTGTAGCGAAGGTGACATCTATCCAACTTTTATTGTCACTTACAACAACATATGAATTAGAAGTGGAATAGATGGATGTGAAGACAACATTCCTTCATGGTGATTTGGAGGAAGAGATTTGTATGACACAACTAGAGCTTTTCATTGAAAAAGATAAAGAAAATTTTGTTTGCAAACTAAAGAAGTCTCTTTATGGTTTGAAAAAGCCTCCTAGAATGTGGTATTAGAAACTTGATATCTATGTGTTTTCATTGGGATTTTAGAGGTCTAAATCTTACCATTATGTATATTTTAAATCTAATTATTGTTCTATACATAGATGATATGTTGTTTATTGGGAATGGTAAAAGTATGATTTTAGATTTGAAGTTTTAGTTGTTAGCACAGTTTGAGATGAAAGACTTAGGTGCAGCTAGGTACATTCTGGGAATGGAAATCACAAGAGGCAGAGCTAACAGAAAGCTTTGGTTAAGCCAAAGAAAGTATGTGAACTTGGTGTTGGAGAGATTCAACATGGTAGATTACAGACAATTAGTTGTTCCTGTGATGCAAGGGATGAAGCTTCTGTGAATGATTGTCTAAAATATCCTACTGAGATGGAGTACATGATGAGAGTTCCATATGCGAATGCAGTTGGTATCCTGATGTATGTGATAGTGTGTATGATACTAGATATTTCCCAAGAAATGGGAGTCCTTAGCCGCTTTATGGCTAATCCTAGATGGGTGCATTGGGATGCAGTAAAGAGAGTGTTTAGATATTTACAAGGTACTTCTAAGTATTCCTTTTGTTTTCATGGTTATCCTACTAAATCTCAACATTTTGTGAGCATTAAAGGATATGTGGATTCAAATTGGGTAGGAGACATTGATAGCAGAAGATCCACTAGTGGTTATGTGTTTATGAAGTTTGGTGGTGCTATTAGTTGGATGAGTAGGCAACAAGCTATAATTGTGTTTTCCACGAAAGAGGAAAAGTATATGGCAGCCACTCATTCTTGTAAGGAAGCAATTTGGCTTAAGATATTGTGTTATGATATTGGTTTATATGCAGGACAAATTATTGTTTGTTGCAACAATCAAATTGTGATTTTCCTAACAAAGAATCCTACCTTACATACTAGAACAAAACACATAAATGTACAATTTCATTTTTTTTTGATATGGTAGAAGAGATAAATGTGAACTTGGAAAAGGTTGAAACTTCGGTGAATGTTGTAAATGCACTGCTAAAACCAGTGAGCACAGAGAAGTTCAGATGGTGTTATGATTCCATGGGCCTTGGGGCCTTGAGCAAATGATTTTGTATGACTCTCGATAGGTCTTTGACAAGTGGGAGAATGTTGGGATTAAGATGTCTCAACCTTAGAGTCTTAATATTGATTTAATTGATGTATTATTGTATTAATTTATATTATTAAATTTCCTATAGTGTCATGTCATAAATTGGGACCCATCAGCTAGGTGACATCCCCGTTGGAAGTGACTGGATGACACATAATCATCCCAAGTGTACATAGGCATCCCACTTTGGAATATTTGACCTTTGACATATTCTATGACATTTGTAAGGCATCTACCATAAGTAATTATGAGCACATTTTGGGTGCTCAAGCTAGGAGAGAGAATATTTACATGTATGAAAATTGTAAGAGGTGTAAGGGAATCCAGTACAAGTGTCCAAATGCACGTATATGGTGTGGGATATTACATGACATGTGTATTTGGACGCATATCCTCTTCTAGAAGCATCTCTTAGCTTGTATTCTCTATAAAATGTATTCCTTCCATTATAGAATGTGTAGTTTGTTTGCAAGTAATGAGGTGCTACCGATATCACTCCAGAATAGTTGTTCATTTTGAAGCACTTGTATAGAAGCTTTGTATTTGGAGATACATTGTATTCACTATTTAATATAATAGAGAAGTATTGTTCTTTTGGATGGTGGGGTTTTTACCCAAAAGGGTTTTCCCTGCGTGTATTTGGTGTCGCTATTTTATGCATTCTTGTTGTTCTATCTATTATTCTATGTATGTGTTTCTCTTATTGTAACAAAAGGTGTTAAAATATAAAAAAAATTAACTCTACCCTACTTAGATTAGTGTAGGAAGTTTTGTTCTGCTCACCTGGCTTCCTTTCATTTACCTCTCCCTTCCTCCCCTCTCTCTCCCACCCTCCCTTCTTCCCTCTATCTCTCTCTTTCTACTTATCTCTATCTCACCTATCCCTATCTACCTATCTCTCCCTCCATCACTCCCTATGACTCTCTCTCTCTCTCTCTCCCTCCCCCTCTTTCTCTCTCACTCTCTCCTTCCCTCTGTACTCTCTATCAATCATCTCCCTCTCTCTCTCCCCCTATGAGGGTTGAGGGTGTAAGGTTTAATGTTTAAGGTATAGGGATGAGGGTTGAGGGTGTAGAGTTTAGGGTTTAGGGTTTAAGGTATAGGGTTGAGGTTTGAGGGATAGTGTGCAATGTTGAGGGTATAAGGTTAAGTGTATAGGGTATAGGGATTATTGTTTAGGATATCAGGTATAGGGTTGAGGGTTGAGGATTTAGGGTACACGATTGAATGTAGGGTTTACGGTTTATGTATAAGGTTTAGAATTGAGGGTTGAGTGTTGAGGGATAATGTTAAGGGTTTAGGGTAAAGGTTAAGTGTATAGGGTATATTGATTAGGGTTTAGGGTGTAGGGTTTATGGTATAAGGTACAAAGTTAAGGGTTGAGAGTGTAGGGTTTATAATTTAAGTATTGGTTTGAGGGATAATGTTTAGGGTTTAGGATATAAGGTTGAGTATATAGGGCATAGGGATGAGGGTTGAGGGTGTATCATTTAGGGTTTAAGGTATAAGTTTGAGGGTATAGGGTATAGGGATTAGGGTTTAGAATATTGGGTATAGGGTTAAGGGTATTTGGTTTAGGATTAATGGTTTAGGGTTTAATTTTAGGGTTGAGGGATAATTTTAGGGTTTAGCTTATAAGGTTGAGGGTATAGAGTATAGGGATGAGGGTTGAGGGTGTAGGGTTTAGGATATAGGGATTATGATTTATGATAGAGGATGAGAGGGAGAAGTAGAGAGGTGATAGAGAGAGAAGTAGAGAGCAAAGGGAGGGAAGGTGGAGAGATTGAGAGAGAGAGAGAGAGAGAGAAGGTGGGTGTGAGGGAAGGAAGGGAGAGGAAGGGGAAGATTAAGAACATAGACAGGAAGGAGGGAGGGAGATGGAGAGGTGATAGAGAGAGAGGAGGGAGGGAGGGAGGAGAGATAGAGAGAGGGAGAGAGGGAAGGAGAGAGAGAGAAATATGGGAGAGAGGAGAGGGGGAGGTGAGGATATTGAGAGAGAGGGAGGGAGAGGTAGAGATGGAGAGAGAGAGATAGAGAGGAGAATTCTGTATGGAAGGAGAGATAGAGAGGGAGAAGAAGAAAGAGAGAATGGTGAGATAGAGAGTAGAGAGGAAAGGAGAGAGTGAGAGAAAGATGGAGAGAGAGAGGAGGATGGTTGGGAGATTGAGAGAGAGGGAGAGACTATGAGAGATAGGGAAAGACAAGGAGGGAGGGAGGGAGGGAGGGAGATGTAGATATTGAGAGAAAGAGATAAAGATAAGTATATATGGGGAGGGAAAGATAGAGAAGGTGGAGGGAGAGATAAGTAGAGAGATAGATAGAGAGAGGGAGGGAGATAGGGAGGGAGAGAGGTGATATAGAGAGAGGAGGGAGGGAAGTGAGATAGAGAGACTAAGAGAGGGAGAGAGGGGGAAGGAGGAAGGTAGAGAGGGAAGGTTGGTGGGAGGAAGGAAGATATAGAGAGAGGTGTGTGAGAGAGAGGGGGGAAGGAGGGAGGGAGTGAGAGATAGTGGTGAGATAGAGAGAAGTATATAGGGAAGGAGAGGGAGAGGAGAGAGAGAGAGAGAGAGAGAGAGAGAGATAGGAGAGAGAGAGAGAGAGAGAGAGAGAGAGAGAGAGAGAGAGAGAGAGAGAGAGAGAGAGAGAGAGAGAGAGAGAGAGAGAGAGAGAGAATGGTGAGATAGAGAGTAGAGAGGGAAGGAGAGAGTGAGATAAAGATGGGGAGAGAGAATGTGTGAGAGAGAGAAACATAAAGGGAAGGAGGAGGAAGGTTAGGATATTGAGAGAGAGAGATAGAAGTATATAGGGAAGGAGAGATAAAGATGGGGGAGGGGGAGGGAGAAGTAGAGAGAGGGAGAGGTAGGGAGGGAGAAAGAGAGAGAGGTGAGATTAAGAGAGGAGGGAGGGAGAGAGATAGAGAGAAGTAGAGAGGGAAGGAGGGAGAGATAGAGGGAGAGATAAGTGTGATAGAGTGAGAGAGAGGGGGGGGAATAGGAAGGTGGAGAGATTGAGAGAGAGATGAGGAGGGTGAGAGATAGGTGATAGGCTAGATAGAATAAGTAGATTGGAAAGGTGGGTTGGATGAAGAGAGAGAGAGGGAATGTGGAAGGTGGAGATATTGAGAGAGAGAGGTGGATAGGGATAGGTTAGATAGAGTGAATTAGAGATGGAAGGTTGGTGGGAAGAAGGAAGAGAGGGAGAGGGGGGAGATGGAGAGAGGGGGAGATAGAGAAAATTGGAGAGGGAAGGAAGGAAGGAGGAAAGGAGGGAGGGATGGAGGGAGAGAGAGGTGACATAGATAGAAGTATATAGGGAAGGGGAGAGTGTTAGAGAGAGGTCTAGATCATAAGGGATAAAAAATGAGTGAGATAGTGATAGAGAGAAAGTTGATACAACTTGTTGATCACTAAAATTTGACCTCCTAATTACTAAAACTTAACATGATTACTAAAATTTAGCTAAGTCTGAAAAATTGTAAGATCTTCCAAAAACTAAATTTTGAATTATAACTCCTAGAGATCCAAAACCACTCTCAAACATCCTCAAACTATATACATGAAATATAACTTAAAGTATAAGAAGGTAAATGTCCATATGTAAATGTCAACTCATAATAAAATGATAATTTTGTGTATATAGTTTCCCTGAAAGATAACAAGAAGAAAGAGAAGAAAAGAGAAGAAAAGAGAAGAAAAAAATTTCAATGTAGACCAAAATGCAAGTACATTATAATGCACTCACATTTTGGTAATGCTTTTTTGAATTCGAAAAATGTGCATTTTTTTAAAATTCAAACCATAACACGAGTGTGTTTTACTATAATGCACTTGTATTTTCTCTATTTCAAGATGAAAAAGTGAAGTGGCCACTTTTTGGCCCCCCATCTTTCTACACCCACCTCACATTTTAAAAGGCATGTGAGGTTGCAAAAATTAATTTTGAAGGTTCAATCGGGATCCAAAATCTCGATCAGATAAGAAGGAAAGCATGGCGATCAGGATCAATGATCTCGATATGACTTAGACCATTTTGGAACCTAGTCCAAGAGTCTAGTCAGGAGGTCCAAAGTCCCAATAAGGTAGAAGAGAAAAGGGAAGAGCGGGTTCAGGAGCTGAGGGTGGACTTGGAACCTAGTCCAAGTGTCCATTCGAGACCTGCAACCCTGACAAAACTCTGGGAAGAAAAGAAAGAAAGGAGAAAAATGTTATCTTTTGGACATTCTGCAAAATGGGTTTTTGAACATAGTAATATTAAGGAGTAGTGCAACCATTAGAGAGAATTGAATATGATGCACCATTGATATTTCTCATATTGGTCAAAATTGATAGGGATCACAAGGGGATAAAATAAAGCACTATAAATTCATTGAATTTATATGTGCCAACAGTGAGTACATGGTAGACTTTTCTACATAATATATAGCATTAAGTGGTCCTCACCTTAGAAGTATTTTTGAACTCTTTCCACTCTAACTAATCCCAAGATAGGAGTGTTTCATGTGAGAACCAAGGATTTTTTCCTCTACATGCCCTTACATGTTTTTACATGTAGGTGCAATCTTGTTTTTCTTTGGTTTTTCTTCTTGTTGTTTATGGTTTCTTTTTTATGTCATTTTTTGAATTTTTGAGGCTTTCATGACTAATCCTCATAACAATTCTTCAATTTCCTTTAAACAAGCTATGCTTGTTGGGAGCGTTTGTTGGTGTAAATAGGTTTTATACCTAACTAGTTCAGTAGTGGGTCCTATTTACAATGTTAAGTTTACTTAGGTCTTAAGAAATATTTCTATCTAGAAGGTTGTTAGTTGTCATAAGATCTTATCTTTTGACATTTAATATTTTTCCTAAGTTATTTATTATTAGTTTCCCCATGACATTGGATAAAGACACTTGTCATGATCTTATCTAATCCTATGTCTTGCCTTAGCTATATAACTAGTTTGCCTCATGTGTAAATAAATAATCACAATCATAATATATCATTTACATACTTTGATAGAATAGCATTATTCTCTTATAGTTGACCTCTCTTATGATTTCATGAAGTTCCTAGATCTTGGGTAGCTATAATCTTCATCCAAATATTACATGGTATCATAACTTATGGGATTTCTTCTTTTTAGTACTTATTGAGAGATCTAGGTTTCAAATCATGGTGGATCTTAAAATTTTGAGTACAATCTTCTCTTGCATTGAATGATGACCTGGAGAATAAAAAAAATTGATAGAAATACCAAATTTTGGGGTTTATTCTTTGTGGCTTTGTATTTAAAGTTCAAATTAGAGATTGTTGGTGCAAATTTGAGCTCACCACTGAGTTTAGATGGTTTGAGAAAGTCATTTTTATTTTTTGTTTCATTCAAATCAGACATATGAGGCTAGATCTATGAGGGTTTGAAGCCAAAAGTGGTTGTTAGATACAAGAGGTAAGTGCAATTTTGGAGCACTTTGGGTCAAAAAAACCCTATCATCATGTCCAAGATGCCTAAAAACCCCAACAACAACTATCATATTGTCAAAACCTAAGCATTTTCCCCAAGCCCTCAAAGAAATTTTTTCCTTCTTTGGTCGTATGGTTAAAAAAATCATAGTCACAAAAAAATCATCATAAGTGAAAAAATTTGGGTCGCAAAGACAAATTTATTAAAAAAATATCTAGTTTTCAATAGTTTTAGAAAATATTTTAATTTTTTTAAAAATCAAAGTTTTAAAAAATTCAAAAGAAAAAGACAAGTCATAGGTGTACTTCCTGCATAGGAAGCCACCCACTAGGGTACGACTATACCTACAAATCCATGTGGTGTATTTTAATTTGTTGACACCAGCTCACTTGTCGCAAACCAACCTATCATCAACAAAGAATATTCCATTAGCATTTTGAAGAATTTGACCATCATTGAAAGAATCAACTCAACATATTTTGCCAATCGTTGTCATTTGAAGAAGATTCTAGTAAAATATTTCATTCAAAGGAATATTTCTTGGGTCAGTGAATATTTTTCCTACTGACATAGTGCTAATGCCAGCAATTGCCTAAAAAATTCAACTCCCTCTCTAATGCAATTTTTTTAATTTTGCAGTCCAACTTCACAAGCTCAGAACTTAGTCATCTGGCCTCTTTTTTTAGATTTTTTTTTTTGTATAATTTTGTGCTCTTTCTAGTGGTGCAATCAATTTTTAATTTTGGTATTTTTTTTTTCTAGAAATTGTAGATTCTCGTAGGTGTTGCTAAGTCATTCTCATTTTAAGAACTTTTGGGGCTCCATTTTCACTCCTATGGTAACATTTTTTGAAGTAATTTTTTTAAAGTGTATAATCTTTTATGTACATTGTATTGGTATTGATCGAATTGATCCCATTCTATATCAAAATTTTACTTTGAACTTGTGGCCAAATTTTGCATCTATAAGCACTAAGATCAATTCCACTTCATTATTTTTTGCAAGTGGCACCTATAATCATACTAAGCATAAAGTATCAAATCATATATTGTTGGGGATGTTTCTTGATTGAGTAATTTGGAGGGTAATCTTGAGGTGGTTGATTTCTTTCTTTTACTATTTGTGTGTTCTTGCAATAGGGAAATCTCAAATTAAACTCCTAACTCCATATAATTATACTTCATGGAGAAAATAAGTATGAAATTATCTCATGGGAAAGGGGTTTATAGGCCATCTAAAAGAACCTATTTCTCAACCTATTGAAGCTAAAGAAAATTGGAAAAAGGAAGATTGTTTGTGAGAAAACTCTTAGATGCATATGTTCATTAGTCTCTTTTGATTTATAATTTTATATTTAATCATGTAAAACACTTAAACATGCTTGGGATACTTTTGAACTATTATATGGTAAAACTGAGAAGATTAGAGGATATTAGATTGATAATTATTTGATGAATCTTGGTCCTAAATTTTTTAACCGCATCCAAAAATACATCTCCAAGATTAAGCAACTAAGAAAATAATTGAAAGATTGCAATTTATTGATAAAGAGGATTTATAGTTGATTCTAAATGTGATATCCAAGCTTGGTCCTAAGTATTCAATTATTTTTTGTCTTTCATACCCATTGAAATTCTATGGGAGCATCATATATTGATCCTAATGTTGATGACTTTGCAAATATCCTAATCCAAGAGCAAGTGAAGTTAATTTATATAGGTCTAATCAAGTCTTCTAAGTCACAAGAATTGTTGTCTAGTGAGCCTAAGATATAGAAAGAATCGGGGAATCCTTATAAGAAGAAGAATAAGAAAAAGAACAAGCTACATATAGAATATGAATCCTCTCCCTTTAAAGGGAAATCATCTAAAAATGAGAATCCTACATATTCATATTGCAAGAAAATAGGGCATGATGAACATTAATGTTATTTAGAATAGATTGATGAGTTGAAGCATCTTCTTAAGAAGAATCAAATCAATTTTCCTTCAATGTCAAAAGGTTAATATTCTTATTCTTCATAAAATTTTGATAGGAAAAAGGGGCAAGCACTTGTTGCAATTATAAATTTTGAGTCGAAGAGGTGGATACTTGATTTAGGAGCCTCATATCACATGGCTTGCATAAGGGGCAAGAACTTGTTGTAATTGCAAATTCTAAGTCAAAAAGGTGGATACTTGATTTAGGAGCCTCACATCACATGGCTTCATTAAATTTTATGTTTTCTTCATCTGATTCATATTCCTCACCACACATATTGATGGCTAACAACACACATATGTGTGTTTGTGGGAAGGGATCCATTAACATGGATAATAGAACATTTAAGGATGTTCTTTGTGTGCCTTAATTATCAACCAATATCCTTTCTGTCTATCAAATTGCACATGATGGAGAATGAAAGATTGTTAAGTTCAGATTAGATTTTGTCATAATTCAATATTTTTCATAGTAGATATATAGTTTCAATTGGGTAGGTTGATTGCCAATATTGAGTCTACACCTTCTTAAATTTTTCTCCTATTATTCCTTTGACAGATGTTCGCATTCAAGCATCTAGTGTGGAAACTTTTGAGGAAATTCAATATGGTCATTTGAATCTTGGTATTGAGACATGTGCGGATATTCTATCTCCTTCATATATTGTTGCTTTTGATGATGCTTTTGGTGCCATAGTTTTGGCTCCTTGTGATTTAGTGCAACAAGCCATATATTTTCTTCCATATACATCTACTTGGGATGAGTACTTGACAAACATTGCAGAGTCCTACATTTTAGATTTTAGAGACAAAATTGATTGCATTCATCTTCTCTTTGATGGAGATGCTCCTTCTTCAATTGTTATGAGGGAATACTCTAACCCTCTTATTCATTCTCTATATGATCATTCCTCATAATTTGACATAAGTTTGGATTCTTTTAGAAAAAATTTGGAGGAGGCTTCCTTGTCTTAAAAGGAGGTATCTTTGTCTTTAAATTGTGTTCTACAATCATTTCTAGGAGATTTTGGATTTTCATCTACTATGGTGTGGCCTAAAATGCCTATTTAAAGTGTGACAGATTTCAACATCAACATGGAGACACTTGAGCATCATTCAAAGATATCACACATTATCTTTCTTCTCTCATCTTCCTTTAAAAAATGGGAAGAATATTGCATACCATCTTGCTTTTGTTTCTTCCTAAGGCAAGGAATGGTGTTTAACAACATTGAATCATCTTCTACATTCAATGTCGAGCATCTACTATCATTTTAGGAGACTCAACATTGAGGGGGGGTGTATGGTCTCTCTTATTCTCTCTTATGGGTGATCATTTTTCTTGTATAGGGTTTTTTCCTTCTTGTTCATCATTAGGAGCATCTTTTTTTTCATCTTTCTTTTGGGGAGAAGTTTTGTCCCATTAAGTTTTCTCCTTTTCTCCATTTGAGAGAAACTACATTTGTACATGGGTACATAACATTGTCTTGTGTTGGGACCCATCTTTACATTATTTGTATAATAATTTTCTACTCCCTAAGTTGCACTTAAGGGGGGTGTTGGTCTAAATAAGTGTTTTAGGTCTAACTAATTCACTAGTGAGTCATATTTACATGTTAATTGTACTTAGGTCCTAAGGAATCTTTTTAGAAGGTTGTTAGTTGTCATTGTAGACACTGAAAAATGTCCTAATCGATGTCATACATCTGAAACAAATTTAATAACATCATTTCCTCTTTAATCCATCCTCTTTCTACTTAATTAATTTAATCAACCTAGCTAATTAATCAATTACATCATTTTCATCTATTGACCTAATCAATTAATCAGGTTAATTCATCTCTTTATGCAGTAACACTTCATCATATTAAATTAAATAAATCAAAATACTTAATTTAATCTCCTAAGTAATCTTATTTAATTAAATAACCCTAAGTTATTTAACTAAATATCATTCCCCCCTTCTCTCCCCTATTTATTAAATCATATACTTTAGTAAATATCACCTTAAGTCTTCTGATTCCCTAATTGCATAAATTAAACTTTGTTTAATTAGCAATTAAACTAACCTTCCTCTAATCAAAGGGGAATATTCTCATGGAATATTCCTTACCCCCTTTTTTTTGCACAATCAAAACTTTATTTTAATTTGCAAATTCACCTTTGTCCTCATCCAATGGGATATTTTAAGGAATATTCCCTCTCCCCCAATCAACTTAGCTTCTTTAAGAAGTTAACCCCCTTACCTTTCTAGCAAGTTACCTTTGACTTATGTGAGCAGGTCAAAAGTGTGTTTGTTTGAGGTAAATGTGAGCCCTTGATTAACTTTCATCATGCATTCTCATCTGTTGATGAGAATCCATGATCCATGCATCTTCTTCCTTTCATCTTGAACCATTGTTTAGCATTTTTTATCTCAACCCTTCATTTCTCATTTGCTCTCCTATAAATAGAACACTATTTGGAGACAAATGGATCTATCTTTTTTAGAGCAAACTTATTCCGTTGAAACTCATACATCTATATTTCAATTGCAAACTTATGTTGTTGAATTCACTTACACTCACACTCATATTTGCACACTTTTAGCTCATTTTAAGTTTATTTCAATTGCATAATAGCTTAGAGCATCCATTAATGGCTTCCATGCATCCATCTTAGTTTGTAAATAAATTAGGGTTTCATCCTTTTAGCATAATTTTAGCTTATATTAGCTTATCAATAGCATAATTAGTACATTTTTAGCATAAAATCATGGTAACTAGCTTACATCATGTTCATTTTATCATAAATGAGGTTTTCATACACCAAACACTATGGTTTCATCAATTCTCTTCCATAGAATCGACTGAAATAGGATCACTAATCATGAGATTGGGAAAGGGTCATCATTCCACATCAACACAACACCAATTCCACAATGGGATAAGTTTAAATAGATTAGAGTAGATGTTTTAAAATATTTTCATAGTTTAGTATGTTAGGTTGTAATGAAATGTTTAGTTTTAATTTTGATTGATTGATCTTGTTGAGATTCGAGTACTCGTGGCTTCGTTATGCTTTGATTCTTCATGGATCAAGCCTGATTCAACCCATACCAATATTTTGGACATCAAAATTCTAGCACTAGAAGGAGGTAAAACTGATCATTTAACTATTTTTTAGCTCAAAATCCATGTTCATGCTATTTAATAGGTCACAACGATGCTCAAACCACAAGATGCGATGATATTCCAATAGCGTCGTCAAATAGCGACATTCAAGCAGTTTGATATAGTGATGTGTATTTAATTTGGTGACACTAATTTAAATATAGAGACACATATTTAATTTTAAGATATCGTGAAATGAACATGGCAACACTCAAAATCACTAGACTGACACTTTCAAATTCCAAACAATGATGCCATCATTAGGAGCGACGCCCATCCAAATAGTGATGACATTGTGGTCACTAGTCTCACTATAGAGTGACACCCAAATCTTAAACTGTGATGCTATCGTGTGCAGCGACACCCAACCAGGGTAAGAAACTTTGCATTTGTTTTTCAACATGTGACTTAATTTCTTTGGTTTATCTAATCACTGACGAATGTCTGGCTATTTTTTCATTGTTATACTAATAGGTTTTTGTAGGGTTTAAAGGAATGGAGCGAAATTGAAGACATTATCTTCCATCTTAACATTCTCTAATTATAATAACCATTCAATGCTTTGGGGAAATTATAACCCAATTTGATGTCTTTTTACTTTTAGTTTTAGGCAACGCACGAGCTTTCCATTGGGTTTAAAATGAAAGTTCAAGTTGGATAAAACTGAACCCTCACATCACATCTTTCAATAGGGCTTAAAATTGAACAAGGAAAACTCATCTTTCAATTGGTGCTTAAAATTAACTCATTATTGCTTTGAAGGATAAAATTGACAACTGTTTGCTTTGTTTCATGATTTTCAAAATTTTTAGTGAATGTGTATGCAATACTCTTACACCATTCAGTGATGTTGAGAAACAAAAACATTCTCTAACACTTTGTAAAATCCCCTCCACCTTTCATTTGGATTAAAATTGAACAACCATGCGAGCGTGGGAAAAAGGCATAGCCTGTGTTCTCTCTTTGTTCATGGGAATAAAGATGATCAAACTATGGATGTACTTCCTTGCTATTTTTTACCTTTAGAGGGCCTACCTTGGTGGGAAAAAGTACTCACCCCAAGGGAATGACCGAAGTGGTAACGAGCATAAGTCAGGCTCTTCCGAACTACTATATATATTTGTGGTTGCAAGGAAAGTTTGCAATCAATTGAGTGATGCATGATAGCTCTCCCCCAGTATCATTATGATACATAAAGCCCTTGTTCTAAGGGTTGGGATACCTCTTGAGGGAGTTTATCATAGTATCCTCTAAACCAAATTCACTTATTATGAACCCTTGTGTAGTAGCCAAAAAACCCTAATATTTTTTGGTGTGAAGAGGTCGGACCTCTGAAGCCATCCCACATACTTTCAATTCTTAGTAGAGATGAAAAGTTTGTCATGGGAGATTCATGAGAGCTTGAAGCTTGGCTGACTCAAGAAGTGATTACACTATAAGGGGGAGCTTGTGTGGCCAAGCTTCTAATCATCCACTTTGAATAAGTGTAGCTGAAAAAATCTAAGCGGGAATTCAACAAATATAGCCATTTCTATCCTAGGGTTGTAATGCTTGTGAGTCAGTTAACACTTTTCTTGATTTCAAAATGATCCAAAAAAAACACTCACTATCATCCTCAAATTTGCAAACACTTTGGCATAAATATGGACTTCTTGAGTTAGCCTTGATATTACTGCTTGTCCTAAGGATTCATCCTTAGTGATTTTGAAATATCTTGACATTAATCTCAAACCCATATTTCCCCAAAGACAACATAAGCAATTATTGTTGGAGTTAAGGGCATACACTGAGAGGGGGGGTGGATCAGTGTCAACACTTTTTCAACTTCAACCAAGATTTTTCATTCTGATTTCCTTTTCTTTCAACAATAGAGTAGAGTAATCACTTTTGAAAGCACAAAGATATGACACCATTAACTCAATCTATTTGACAACTTATGAAAATATGTTTTGAGTGAGATATCTTGCATTTGCCAAAACATAGTTCAGATTTGATCTCAATATTACTCTGATTAATGCATTCATGAGTTGAATGTAATCATTCATAAATAGAATTGAGAATAGTAATAAACCCAATAGTGAACTGAAACAAAAACAACACAGAAAAGCAAAGAGCACACAGAAAAACAAAGAGACAAAAGATTTGCTAAGTGGAAAACCCTCTTGGGGTAGAAAAACCACTCCTAAACTACCTTACTGGCTTAATCTGCAAAACCACTGTTAACAATGCCTTATAGGCTAATTTCTGAGCACCAACTCAAGGAGCACCAACCCCTCATTTAGAGACACCAATCTCAAGGAGCACCAACCCCTTACTCAGATTTTAGAATTACAATAATAATATCAGAGGATCACTCTATTTTCAAGTAAGCTCAAGAAACTCAACGCTCTTATCTACCTCATACTCTAAGAATCCAACTCTGTATTACAGAGTTTTCCAATACATCTCTCAGAATTACAAGCCAACAAATTCTTCACAGTTTTCAACACTGGTTTTCTATATACATTTCAAGTATGACAGTTATGAAGAAATCTTCAAAACATTTTTCACCAAATCTTTAGATTCTCTTGTTGATTTTTGAATATAAAGTTGAATACTAAAAGATTGTCGATGATGATTAAAAATAAATAGTAACACTTATCCAGAGAGCTGCAAATCATCCTATTAAATCAAAAAATGCAACTGCTCAAAGAGGAAACTCAATGAATATACCGTCATGTAACAGTTCTAAGATTCGATGCAAATCCATGATGTCATCCATAGTGTTTTGAGTTTTCATTAACCATTCGCTGAGACATCCAGATAGTTCTTTTGAAGTCAATTGCATCGATAGAAATTCCTCTTAGTTATTACTTTCACCATGAGCCACCAGAGTCAGGAAGAAGACATAATGAATGCATCATGTTACGCCGAGAGCTCATATGATTTGTTCTTTCCAATCGCTAAGACACCATAGACTTTCTCACCGAGACACCCTTTTGTTTCATTCACTGTTACTACAGCCTTTTCCTCATTTTCTTTTGTTGTGACATAGAGAAGTCGAGAAGACCTTTCACAGAACACATCAAGTTTCACTGAAAGACTTAAACCTTATCCATTCTGAGTCGTTGTGACATCCTGCAGTCAGGGAGATGTCTCATAGAACATCCTGTGTCTTACCAAAAGATAACGTTATCATTCATATTGCCATAAAATATCGCTTTTGGGGAGACCTCATATAGATATCTTCATTATACCGAAAGTCATCCTTTCATCTGGTGTCGCTGAGACAATCCATATCTTATGCCAAAAAAGTCCCTTTATGTTCCATCGGTGAGACCGGAGGACACTCGCCGAGACCTCTTGCCGAAAACCCTAGCTCTTACCAAAATGGCTACCTTTATGATGTCAATCAGTGTAACAAATCAAACTTTCCAAGACCTTTCTTCGATACAAATGAGTCATACCAAAATTTTCCTTTTGATTTATGCATCGTTGAGACATATCAATGTCAGGGAGACCTCCTGTAGAGCACACCATGTCTTTCCAAAAGTCTTTCATCCACTTGTGTGTCGCAGTAACATAATGGTTCTCTCACCGAAGCATCCTTCTATCATATGAGTGTCGCTATAGAATACCATTATCGGGGAGAAGTCATACCACCAACATTATGTTTCATCGAAGGGTTTCCTTAGTGTATTGTTCGTTCGCTAAGACATAAGGAAACTTTTTGTTGAGATTCCCTTTAGATTCATTCACTATCGATGTGACCATATGATATCAGAGAGACCTCTCATAGAATAGAATTTGTTTCATCAAAGGTCACTTGATACACATTGGTCACCCTGACACATGGTTTTTCTTGCTAACGAGACCAACTATACAATACATGTTGCTATAACTTTGAACCATTAGGGATACATCTTGTAGATCGTTTCAGTCATACTGAAACACCCCGAATTCACACCTATTCGCTGAGACTTCCAAAATTTCCTACCGAAGGCAATTGTCCAACAGCGGTTGATGTGACATTGAACATTCATTATGACATCACACTGAAAGAAAAAATTATGGCTGAAGTGAATCCCATATGTGATGTTGACGAGACAAAACCACTTCACCGAGACCTAATCCAAAAACCCTGACTCTTGCCGATACACATCCATCCACCTTCGGTCGGTGAGACAATATGTCTTTGCTAATACATCATTCTGACGGGTATAACTTATGCCGATATGAACTTTCCTGTTGCTGAAACAAAAGAGAATGTCATGTTGATAGATTCCTAGAGATGGATCCTGATCGCTGTGACATAAAATAAGTCTTGTCGATATGAACTTTCTTGTGTCGGTTGCCAAGACACAAAGCGCTCGATGAAACAACATGCTGATAGGGTTTACTTACGCTGATGCACCTCCTCATGTATTAGTCAACGAGACCCGACTCATTTGGTAAGACCTCTTAGCGGTGAACAAACCTCATGCCGATAGAATTTTCTTCTGTTGCTAAGACCATGATCACTGTCACGCTGAAAGCTGCCTGTATATAAGAACAAATCATTATGACATTAGAAATGTCTTGCCGATAGGCAACATAGACATTTCTCAGAGAAATGGATCGGGGAGACCCTACCATTCTTACAATGATATGTTCTTTTTCTATCACCAGAGACTACACGAAGCTCAAACAGATCAGTACCATAAGATATTAAAATTCTGAATGTAGAATGTCCATTGAATGCCAAGACATGTAAACCATATTGACAAAACTATACCAAGATAAAGCATGAGAAACCAAAGTTACATTTACCTCAAGTGATCCAAATCTTTAGAATTTGATCCTAGAAGTCATGTTACCCTGTCACAACAACCATCATCTCCTTCAGGACCATATGAAATTGAAGACGTCACGAATAACCCATTTGAGCTTACTAGGGAAGAACTTTTGGAATGTCATGCTTTTGATAATATAACTCCTATTTCACCAATTTTTGTAGTACAAAGTTTAACACAAGATTTCACAACTCCATCGCAAGGGCTAAATCCAACTTACATACCTAATATTGCAACCAACCTTGCTAAATATTTTGGTCACACATCACCATTTGAAAGTAGTATTCTTGTGGGTTCCATTAAAACTAATCCACCTCCCACCATCACTTGGACACCTACCTTTGGTGCTCCTCTTGTCCCTAAAAATCCTAAAAAAATACACACACTGCTTATACTTCATTATTCCACCACCACTTCAACATTTCAGGGACACCCTTCTTCATCCACACCTATGAGTACCACAAGTATACCTACCATCACACAAGGTAGTGTAGATCAAACATATCAAAACAACACACAAGGCCATCTCAATACTATATCACAAAATCAACCCTCAATGCAAATAAGGACATCTTCATCCGACCCTCTGGTGGGTTCATCCATGCCATCTACCATCTCCACATCATCCACTATCAATCCACCTCAAAGCAATCCCTTGGTTACTAGTTCATTCAATCTAGGACATAACTTGATCACTAATCCTTTGTTTACATCTTTAGCACAAGGTAATCCTCAAAACACAAGAAAAGGGAATCTTTTCAATAAGTGGACTCAAGGTCCTAGTGTGTTGTTTCCATTGCAAAATTTAACATCATCACTGTTTCCTACAGTTCCCTTTACTATTCAAAATCAATCAGGAACTCAAACATACATTCCTCCACCTCATTCTACCAACTTACAAGGAATGTTAAATCAAGGGAATCTTCCACCCCTCATCAGTAATACATTGCCTACTCAAAACATCAATTCATCATAGATGTCCCAATAACTACCCAATCCAACATTGCAAGCACATGCCTTAGCTTTATAGTAAGCACAACAAGCTTATCAATGGCACAACAACAACAACAAGCTCAATAGTAAGCCTTACTAGCCCAACAATATGCCCAACAACAACAACAAGGTTCCTATTATCCTCATTTCAACATCATCAATCCAAATGCATCAAGAACATATTCATCACTTTCACAAAATCTCACACCTCCATACACCCCATACAATTCATCTCTCATCCCACCATATGTTCCTCCACCCAATCTATAGAAATACAAGACCTTCACATGGGCAAGACAAAGAAACCACATATGCATAACTTGTGTCTATACCCATTTGATTGAAACATAGCAACGATACTATTCCCTCCTGGTTTTGAAATTCTAAAATTTAACAAGTATAGAGGGAGAGGAAGTCCTATTGACCATATCAAAGAATTCAATGTCATGTGCATGGAAGTGGCTTACAGTGAATCATATCTAATGTGCCTCTTCCCTTGAAATTCAATAGGAAATTCTATGGATTGGTTCTCTCATTTTCCTTTTGGTATCAAAACTTTTCAAGAAATTACTGATAAATTCATCGATCACTTCTCCTTTAATCTTGACATGGACATTAGTCTAGAAGAGTTGTACACTCTTAAATAAAATCAAGGAGAAAACTTCACTAATTTATTACAATAATGGAGACAAAGAGCTAGTAAAATTAAGTGGTCTCTTCCTAATGAGCAACAAGTGGGAATCATAATCACCAACCTGGATCCAAATCTATCCTTCCACTTGAAGATGTAGTGCATCACATCATATGATGAGCTTGTTCCTAGAGCCCTTAACATTGAAAGAGCCTTAATCTCACAAGGAAATACTCAAGCCTACAAAGACAACTGTCCTTCAACTAGTTCAAATGAGAAACCTCATGTATGGGCTAAGAACAAAAACATGATGAATGCCAGTGTAGTAGATGCTAAGGTCATACTCAGTGCTCCTAGACCCAATAACAAAATCAAGTTGTGAATATCCAACCAATTGTGCAACAAATGGTACCACCTCTGAACATTCAAATCAATAACACCAACATACAATAAAGGAAAATCGGTAACAGGAACAATTATCCCAAATGCAAGTACACACAATTATCAGAACCCATTGAGAAAATCATGAAGAAATTGGTAGAGTCAAATCTAATTACACTTCCTAAATTTGAACACTACCAAGAACTACAAGAGAAGCCATCCTAGTACAACGAGCATGATCTTTGTGACTTTGATAAGATCAAAGGGCATAAAACAACAAACTGCATGAAACTCAAGAACATCATCCAAGATCTAATAGAAATGTATACCATATCCATTGAAGTATCAATAGGAAATCAGGATCTTAAGATATAAAATACCCCTCTGCCAGATCATAACAAAGAAAACAATAGTGTCAAAGCTAAAGATTACACCAATTTATAGAATACCTATTCCAATGTAGTAGCCTCCTACGATAACATCATCACCGTTGTTATCACTAAAGGAGGTAATGAGCAATGTGGAGTCACTACACGATGAGGAAAAATAATTGTTCAAGGAGTCCCATCTCAAACCAGGACACAACCTAATTTTCCCACATCTAATCCTAGCAAGTATAATCTTGTAGATCAGATTAAGTAGACCCATGCTTAGATATCAATCTTAGAACTCTTAAATTTATCTCCTGCACACAAAGAAATACTGGAAAAAGCCTTGTATGAGTCATTTGTTCCTAAGAACATTGATACCGATCAATTTCAAGCTATGGTAGGACATATCACCAACCATCTTCTTACCTTTTCTGAGCAAGACCTACCATCACAACCATCTCATAACCATCCTTTACACCTTGATTTTTTCATTCATAAAAACAAGGTCAAAAGAGTCTTGGTAGATGGAGGTGTTGGTCTGAACATTTGTACCTTGTAGCTGATCAAGAATCTAGGCTATTCAAAAGACACTATTGAGAAGATGACGAGTACCACCATTAGGGCATATGATGATCAAGAACAGGTATAACAAGGGATCACTACACTTCCAATCCAAGTGGGACCTCTTATTGCAGAAACTACATATCAAGTACTTGATCTTGATCTTCCCTATAACATACTACTTGGACGACCTTGGATCCATGCTCTGAAAGCTATAGCCTCAACCTATCACTAGTGTGTGAAGTTTCCTTTCGAAGGTAGAGAAATCACTATCCATGGAGATCCTGAGCCTTTTTACTATTGCAAAATTCTTGAGGCCAAGTTCTATAAGATCCCAAAAATACCCAAAAATGATGAAGGACCTACACCATCAAGCTCATTTATTGACCAGTCATCCCTAGCTTCTACCTCAGCATCAAAAACACCCATTGTGCAAAGTATACCTAACATCAAAATATTGATCTAAGATGATGCTTGTGGAAACTAAAAACTATTGAAAGACACCTTTATCTTAGGAGAATTACCCATTTCTCCTCAATATCATGGGAAACCTACATCTAGCATCAAAGAACTAGAGACAATAAAAATGGTAGCCACTACCTTCACTAAGTGGGGTGATCTAAATGAATGACTAGTTCATGTGCTTCCCATGGAGGATGACAACAAAGGCCTACAACTAATGAAGAAATGGGGGTTTAAAAAGAATGAAAAGATAGGGAAGAATGACAATGGTTTACTAGAACCCATTGTTCCTGAGAAATGAATAAAGAATCTTGGCTTAGGTTGTACTACTAGCAAGGTCACACTTATTGGCAAAGGTATTTTTGCTAAACGAGTAGAGACTTCCTCTTGGTCACCCACATCACATGATACAACCTTAGATGACTTCCCCCTTGATGTTGTTGACCTATTTGAGAACAACACCCTCTTTATGATATCCATAATATCATTTGTCTCCAACAACCAACCAACTGAAATACACTTAGTATACCCACAACTCATTGACATGGACTGACAAGGACCACTGATTCTCAATTTATTCAAAAATGATGAAGCGATCTCAGAATTCATGGAACTCTGAGACAACTTATCATGGGAAAATCACAAAAATGGCTTTGACAAAGAGCTTGATACAAGGGCATACTGTGGGGAGGGTATGTGCAGGATCATCATGGAAAAAATAGGCCCTTAAGTGGCGAAAACTTTAGAAAAATCAGAGTTAGGCAACTTGACGTAAGAATTTGAATAACTTATCTATATTATTTCAAAAATATGTAAAAATAAAATTTGTAGCAAATTGAGTGTAGTTTTCAAACTACTAGGTTTATTAAAAAAAAAAAATCTATTTGGTGAAAATTTGAAATTTCAATGCGGGAAAAAATAAGAAGTAAGTTTCTTTCTAACCACCCTAACCACAATAAACGATAATATTTTTTTATAAGATTTTAGATATAAGTAGAGGACTCATGTCCTAATGCGATGCATATATTTTTATATTTTTTTCCAAGTAAATAATTAATTATGAATTTTTTATTACAACTTTTAAAAAATATAAAAACTCGTATGTTTGACCACCTTAACTTGGTCAAAAATTCATGAAATTCAATTTTTTTAATCCTATAGTATGCAAAGCATAGAATGTGATGCATGTTTCAAATTCAAAAAATGTGATACTGTTTGAAAGCTATAGATGTTTTTCAATCAACCTATCAATAAGGACTTTAGTCATAATTCAAATAGAAAATGAATAATAATTATTTATTAAATTCAAAGTAAAGCATAATTTATATTGGTGGAAAGCTGAGAATCTCCTTTAAAAACCATTTTTTGTTTCATCAATTTTGGGTAAAAAACAAGTCATCAACCACATACCCTACACATACCCATCATATCGCCACTTTTTGGCCCATCATGATCCTACACATACCCAGGAGATGATTGAATCCCTCAAACACAAATTAAATGAAATGCAACTAACATGCAGATCCTTAAGTGAAAACCACCTTGTGGCACTCTCTGATACCAAAAAAGTAAAAACAAAGGATGCATTTGACAGTGAAAACCTCTCTGAGGCATCCAAGGATGAGGGATTCAATCTCTCCTTTAGTGCAATGCATCCAAGGAAGTTGGTAGTGCTAGTTGAAAAGGCTACTCCAGTCAATGTGGGAACAGAAAAAAGAACCTAAGATCACCTTTTATGATGAATCCTTGTTGGAAAAAGAACAAAAGGACTTTGCAACATTCCTCAAAGAGAGAAGAGCCAACTTTGCATGGTCATACACAAATATACTAGGCCTTGATCTAGAAGTGGTTGTGCATCACTTAGCAGTCTATCCTGAAGCCAAACCAGTCAAGCAAAAATTGAGAAAGATGCACCCTTAGCTAGAACTCTCGGTTAAACTAGAACTACAAAAGCTTCTTGACGTTGGATTCATCCAACTAATAGATTATCCTGAGTGGGTTTCAAACTTGGTACTAGTCTCAAAACTCACTAGGGGCATCAGAATATGCATTGACTTCAGAGATCTAAACAAAGCATTCTCGAAGGATGATTTCCCTCTTCCCAACATCGTTCTCATTGTGGATTTAATAGCTGGGAATGAAATTTTGTCACTCATGGATGGCTTTTCAAGCTACAATCAAATCATAAGCACCAAGGAGGATCAACACAAAACTACCTTCACTTGTCCATGGGGAACCTATTGCTAGAATGTGATGCCATTTGGGTTAAAGAATGCAGGAGCAACCTATCAAAGAGTGATAAGCCTTATCTTTCACAACATGATCCTCAAAACAGTTGAAGATAATGTGGATGATATTTTGGAAAAATCAAAGAAGAGAAGTGAGCACATACAAGTCTTAGGACCTATCTTTGACAGGTTGAAGAATACAAGGTATGACTAAAGCCAAAATGGTGTGTGTTTGGGGTCACATCAAGGCAACTTCTTGGCTTTATTGTTTCACAAAGGGGGATAGAAATTGATCCAACAAAGGTAAAATCCATCCTAGACATGGAACCACCATAGAAATTGAAGCAGATGAGAGGATTACAAGGAAGATTGCAGTCCATCAGAAGGTTCATAACACAACTATCAGATAAGATCCACCCCTTTTCTCATCTTCTCCATAAAGGGATAACTTACAAGTGGGATGACAAATGTGATAAAGCCTTCCAGCATATCAAGTATTACTTACTAACACCTCCAATGCTCATACCACAAATACCAAACAAGCCACTGATCCTATACATCTCAACAACACCAACAACATTAGGAGCTCTTCTAGCACAACATGATGAAAATGGGAAGGAAAGAGCTATATAATACATTAGAGAAACCTTGGTAGGCTATGAGATGGACTATTCACCCATTGAGAAGCATGCCTACCAGTAGTTTTTGCTTCACAAAATTTTAGGCACTACATGTTGTCACATCAAATCAAGCTCATTGCAAAGATTGATCCATTAAAATATATGTTATCCAAAGAAAATATCATAAGATGAATGGATAAATGGGTAATGATCTTGACAGAGTTTGACATAGAGTATGTAGATCGAAAGGCAATCAAAGGAAAAGTGATCGCAAACAAGATAGCAGAAGCATTCATCTATGATGAGAAACCTTGAATATTTGAGTTCCTTAACGAATTAGTGTTCCTTATAAACCTTACAGCTCAGTGGAAGATGCACTTTGATGGATCATTCAATCAACATGGATCTAGAGTAGGCATTCTTTTCATCACCTCTCAAGGTGATTGCATCCCAAAGTCATATAGGTTATCATTCCCATGTACCAATAAAATCACCAAGTACGAAGCCTTGATCATAGGTCTTAGGATAGCAACTCAATGACAAATACAATAGATGAAAGTCTATGGAGAGTAACAATTGTTTATCAACCAAGTCAATGATGACTATCAAACTAAAGATGACAAGGTCATGAAGATGGTGGAGAATCTCAAAGATCTCTTTATAGACATAAATTTTGAGCAGATTCCTCACATGAACAACAGAGCAGCATATGCCATGGCAACATTCAGATCACTACTAGACATGTTGAAAAACATCCTCCAATGTGAATTCTTGGTAGAAAAGCTTCTCGTACCAACTTTCGAAATCCTTGAGTCTAAATTTGCATGTGTCATTGTTTTTCTTGGACCCCCTTGGTACCATGACATCTTTATCTACCTTCAAAGAGGAACTCTTCCATCCAATATCACCTCAAACCTTAAAAAGACCTTTTTCAAAAAGGAATCTCGATTCATGATCCTAGGTGATACCCTTTACCATTGAAGCATCAAATGGATATTACTATGATGTCTTAACCAAGAGGAAGCCTTAACTACTTTAACAGAAGTACACGATGGCATATGTGGGTCCCATTCTAGTGGTATGACATTAGCTAAGAAACTATTGAAGATGGGGTACTATTGGCCAACCATGGAAAAAGAAGCGAATCAGTATGTGCAAAAATGCATCCAATGCCAATAGCATGGAGATCTGATTCATGCTGTAGCTCAAGAATTGTAACCAATGATCACACCATGGCCTTCTCGCAATGGGGACTTGACCCCATAGGAAAAAATCAATCCAACATCGTCCAATCGCCATAAGTTCATAATAACCACCACTGAGTACTTTACCAAGTGGGTTGAAGCCTTTCCTATGACCTACATAACGAAGAAGCAAATAGCCAAGTTTATCCTAAATTACCTAATTTTATGTTATGGTGTTCCACAAACCCTCATCTCAAATAATGAAACACCATTCAAGAACTAGGATGTAAAAGACTTGTGTCAAAAATTCCATATCCAACACCGGTTCTCTACCCTATACTATTCCCAAGGCAATGGCCAAGCAGAAGCAATGAATAAAACTATCTTGAAAATCCTAAAGAAAATAGTGAATGAAGCTGGTCGTGACTAGCATTTGTAGCTAAATCATGCTCTTTGGGCTTATTGAACTAGCATTCTCATGCCTATAGGTGTAACCCCTTTCTCCTTGGCCAATGGATCAAAAGCCATCTTGCCTATCGAGGTTGAGCTCCCATCACTATGAGTGTCATTGCAAAACCTGATAACTGAGGAAGAATACAAAGTGTCTCAACTAAATGAGCTGGAATTCCTAGATGAACGTCATCTTGATGCCCTAAATCATTTGCAAGTGTACCAAAATTGACTGAAACAGAGCTATAACAAGAGAATCAAATGTCGGTCATTCCAGGTAGGCAATCTGGTCTTAAAGAAAAATCAAAAGAATCTTCTAGATCAAGACAAAAGAGGAAAGTTTGAGCCTAACTGGTTGGGTCCCTTTGTCATCACAACAAGCTACAGATCAGAAGCATACCAATTATCGACACCTAAAGGTGAACCCTTGCAGGAGTCAACCAACAACTTGCATCTCAAAAAAATTATGCCTAGTCTTCAAGGGTATAAATCAAAAAATACAAAAAAATCATTAAATCATAAAAAATCCAAAAAAATTGAGAAAAAGGATTGAAAAAGTAAAGAAAAAAAATCTTCTTCTAGTGAAAACCACTTCAGTGGCACTTTGGGCAAGTACCTTGGTGAAAACTTGGCAAACACGCACCTTGTGTAAATAAAGCATCTCCATCTATTCTTTGGCTCTTTTGGCCCATCATTCTTTGCATCAACATTCATCCCTCATCCGCATCCTTATCATGGCTTGTCACTATGAAGTATCATGAACTCTTTAGCACTACTTGGCATATTCACAAGGTCAGTTTGTCCTACCTTTATCGAAGTAGGCTAGCATGTCACACTGGGGGGCATTTCATTATGCATCACAAATCAAATTTCTTGTGTATCTTGAAGTCATGGGACATCTTATCCAAAAAATCCAAAAACATTCATAAAATCTTATCCAAAAAATCCAAAAATATTTTTAAAATCCTATACAGCGAAAATCCAAAAACATTCAAAAAATTGTAAGGAAAAATACTAAAAATCCAAAAAACATCAAAATCGCTAAAAAGGTCAAACATTGAAAAATCCAAAAATGTTGGGTCTTGTTGTTGAACTATTGGTCTTTGAGCTTGAACGTAGGAAAGGCCATCATTGATGTGCCCCCGAGACACCCTATGTTAGTCCTTTAGGAGTCCATCATAATAAAATGTTGTCTTTCATTTTTTCATATCTTCATCTTGTAAATCGGTCAATTCAGTCAAACTACAAGTCTCTGAGCTTGAACGTAGGCAAGGACATCATTGATGTGCCCCTGAGACACCCTAGGTTAATCCTTTAGGAGTCTGTCATAATAAATTGTCGTCTTTCATCTATTCATATCTTCATCTTGTAAATCAGTCAAGTTGGTCAAACTACATGGTATTTGTGTCTGTAATGTAGGAAAGGCTTATCTTTGATCAGCCCTCGAGACCCCTAGGATAGGTCTTTAAGTTAGGTTCTTGGTTGAAACTCAAAAACTTCCAAAAATCCAAAAACATCTAAATAATTTGGAAAAGGCCAAAAAATCCAAATATTCAGAAAACACAAAAATATTTGAAAATTGAAAATCCAAAAACAATAGAAAAAAATTCAAAAGACCTAAAAAGCCTCAAAAAATGTAGAAAACCCTAAACAGCCTCAAAAAATTCAAAAAATCCTAAACATTCATATAAACTTTTGAAAAGACCAAAAATAGCCTCAAAACATTTCAAAATACCAAAAACATTGAAATATTCCAAAAAATCCAAAAAACCATCCATCCCATCTCGCTTTCACCCATAATAAACTTTCATCACCTTCGCCCTTTGGCAAAACAAGTAGAAAGAAAACATAACAAGTCATAAAGTGTTAACCTAAAAGTCTAAATCATAGGTAAATGCATTAGTGAAGATTATAGTAATAGCTCATTTTAGCATCATCATCCCAACATCAAACAACCCTATGATCAACATGTCCTAGGATGTATCCTTACTATGGTAGACATCAATATCAGTTATCACTTTAGCTAAACTTAAACTAGACAGGAGTTATAGATAACACTGATTGTTTATCTTTGACCTTTTCTTATAATTTATCTTAATGACCCATTCCAAGGACCTCTCAATGATGTCTATCTAAAACAATTTAGAGAGAAAGGAATGGGGCATCAATCATTATATTCTATTTGCTATGCTTGTGGGTACTCTTGTAAAATAATCTTGGCACAGACTTGCTTAGTTGTGTGTAGGAAGGCCGTTTAGGGTATGTTGTTGACTATTGCACATGGGTATGTGCAAGATCATCATGCAAAAAAAGGCCCTTAAGTGGCAAAAAATTCAGAAAAATCAGTGTTAGGCAACTTGACATAAATATTTGAATAAGTTATCTATATTATTTCAAAAATATGTAAGAATAGAATTTGTAGAAAATTGAAGGTAGTTTCTAAAATACTAGGTTTATTTAAAAATAAATAAAATCTATTTGGTGAAAATTTGAAATTTCAATGCAGTAGTACTTAAATTTCAGGGAAAAAATAAGAAGTAGGTGTCTATCTGACCACCCTAACCATAATAAAATGATAATATTTTTTTATAATATTTTATATATAAGTAGAGGACTCATGTTGATGTGATGCATATTTTTTGTAAATTTTTTCCAAGTAAATAATTAATTATGATTTTTATTACAACTTTTAGAAAATATAAAATACCTTAACTTGGTCAAACTTCATGAAATTTAATTTTTATTTTTAATCCTATAGTATGTGAAGCATAGAATTTGACGCATGTTTTGGATTCAAAAAATATGATACCGTTTGAAAGTTATAGATGTTTTTCAATCAGCCTATCGATTAGGACTTTAGTCGTAATTTTAATAGAAAATGAATAATAATTATTTATTAAATTCAAATTAAATCATAATTTATATTTTTGGAAATCTGAGAATCTCCTCTAAAAACCCTTTTCGTTTCATTAATTTTGGATGAAAAAAAGGTCATCAGCCACATACCCTACAAATATTGCCACTTTTTGGCACACCATGATCCTACACATACCCACATGCTTTGGTCCAATATGTTCTAAGCTTCTACTTGCATTCCAACAACATTTCCATATGTCAAGATGTGAACAAGAACTATCCTATCTGCTTATTGAGTCAAAATCCATTACACTAGATAATGTCATCTTGGTTATCAATACCATGATGCGTCGTGTCTATGTGTTATATCAAACAATAAGGAATGACAAAAATCCCAATCCTGAAATGTGAGCACCCATCCTACATTTCATCATGCATTTTGCATTTTCTTGTCACCATCTCCAATAAAGGCTTGATGGATCATGGACTTGTTGGATCTTTTGAAGCGGTCATCATCATCAGTTATTCATTCTTCATTCTTCTATCTTCTCTCCACACTAACCTAGTATCATGGCAGTCAACCAAAAACATCATCAATGCATCCACCCTACATCCACAAACCATCAACATACATGCATCTCAAAATCATAGCATATTCATAGTACATCATGCATTCTACATAATCATTTGAGTTGTGATGAATAATATAGATTTGTTATTCTAAACATCTTAGATCATTGTATATTATAAGCATTTGCATTAAAATATCCATATGCATACATCATCATTAAAACATGCATAGAAAATATACAAAAAGAAATGTACCTGCATCACTTGCATCCATGACATCCATATCATGTCGTGAAAAGATAATGAAAAAGAATATAACATTGCATCCATCCATATCACATAGGCATAAAATAAAAATGCATCCATGTACATGATCATATATAAGCATCCATACATCATCCATAAATGAAATAAACTCAACACATCATAGCATGAATCATCCATATCCATATCTTATTTATATATATATATATATCAAAAAATGTGTGATGGTACAAAAGCTAGATCAGTGTATGTATATTGATCAAAAGTACAGTATCCACAAGGCTATCAAAAAGGAGCCCATGAATGTATATCAGTGTAAAGAATGGGGAAAAATCAAAAGTGTCAGTACATAAACAAGCTAGCCCTGGTGACTACTACCCTCCCCAACCTGCCTCTTAGGCTAATCCTCTGCTCATGGGAGTCCATTGTTCCACTGTGAAAAATCAAGTTGTCTCAATGCTTATGGTACATCTTGATGGTAATGCTACCTATAATATGCAACCTATGTAACTACCTCTCAGTATAGCCATGCAAAAATTGTTTGACCATGGGTGGATGTCATAATGCTCTCAATCTACTGATGTCGATCCACCTCCTAGTCTCTCTCACTAGTGATAACATGTACTCTCTACATCACTACATCTCTCTCTCTACTATCAATGCAATCACATGCTACCAAGCCTGATCTCGCTCAGCAGTAATAGCCAAAACCTACCGGTGGACCTAGTCCCACTCACCTATCACAACCTACACTTGTTGTTATAGCTATTGTATCTTTACGTCTTGCGCATCTAGTGGTGGTGGTGGTGTTCATTCCTGTGGCTGCACTTGTGGTTGAACCTGTGGCTAAACCTATGGCTACTGACCAATTGGAGGAACCCCTAGAACCTATCCATCATGGTTGTCCTGGCCTCCCTATCCTTTTCCCCTAGCACCTCTACCTCATGGTCTCCCTCTGGGACGAGCACCTATTGGATATGTCAATCCCCTCAAAGGGATGAACCATGCATCATAGGCTGGAGTGGTCTGCACTATGGGCTAACCTTGATCATATGCCCAAGGCTGGGTAGCCAACTGAAGGAAGCTCTCAACAGCCTCTTGAGCCAAAATCATTGGTCCCCATGTGGGAACCTCTCTAGTTGATCTCACAAAAATGGCTCTATAGGAATCATCGGTCCTATCCTGTACATCACAAAACTATTTGGCTACTCTATCAGGAAGATACCACTCGATCATGGTGTGCTCTTGACCCTACATGTAGTAGGTATGTTTGGAAAAATATAGTTGTTGTACATCATCAAACCATGGTGGCATATGAATCCATGGGCACCAACAAAAAACAGTCATGTCATTTATCACCTATCTCTAGTATGGGAGCCTAATCTATCCACTGTGCTTCAATCTAATGGTACCTCGATATCTCCATATGACAAGATCATCTGGCTCCACATTTTCCATATGTACAATGGGTTGAAGCACGAAAATATTCTCCCATGCTCAGATGTGAAGAAGAGTAACACCTACATTGAAGGCTCTACCATCACAGTAAATGAAATCATGAGATCATGGTATAAGAAGACCAACATCATAGGCCCCAACGCAAATAGAGTCCTCTTGCATAGCATCCGGTGCCATGCTAAGCCCCATCCTGGACTGAAAAATTTGGCTGGTCTATTTGAAGTCACCAACCCTGAAATGATGGCTGCGATAGTCAATCTAAAGGTTGGCATTTGACCTTTGTATGTCTCTAAATCAATCTACAAGGTAACCAACATAATTTGGTCCATTTCCATCACCTCAAGACATGCATCGAATCTGGCATCGGGGTCATAAATCACACCATCACCATTGATAGGCAACCGCAATATCTGCCACATGTCCTCCAAGGTAACTGTCGCCTCCCTTGTTGAAAGGTGGGAGGAACGAGGTCTCATTGTGCCATCTCTCGCACAATGTTGTCATCATCACCAAATTTGTCCTGATCACAAGTGTGTATGCAATGTACCACAATCCAATCGCTCCCAAGTGCTCCCGGCGCATCTCTAGTAGATCATCTAACTCTATAATTTTGGGCTTGTGCTCCCTCGACATCAATGGTGGGAATACCTCCTACACTCACAAAGCGCATGGTGTCAACAAATCATCAAAATTTGAAGTTATTTGGAATTTCTGACTCTGAAATCACAATAGCGTCACTATATTCAAAATTCAAACAACATTGCCCAATGCATTTAAAATTTCAAATTGCAAAGTGTGTTGCCATATAAGGTGGCGTCGCAATTTAGACTTTGGCTTGACCTACCCCTAACTTTCAAATTAGCATGTGCGTCAATAGATAAGCCCATGTCGCCATTTAAAATTTACAACCCTAATTTCAAATTGAAAGACGCATAGCAATATGCATATGCATCGCTAAAATTCAATTGGGTGCCACCGATTTAAGTTTGGACATCGCTATATAGCAATGCCCACATTAACTAAATCCTAACACCTAATAAATGCATCAAAATTTCAAATTTCAAATTAGGTTTTGAATCACATACTGGTGGTCCTGCACCTAGGAGATGCTAAAACTCTTGAACTCGATCAGAGATGTTTCGAGGAAGCTCACGGCATGCCATTTTGTCAAAGGGTCAAAGCTCAAATCGCAAGAATTCTTTAAAGTGTCAATGCATAAATGAATTGAAAATGACCCCTCTTGACCTATTTAAACTAGAAAATTAGGGTTTTTTTCCCTAATTCAACTTTAATAAAGGGTTTTATCATCATCTTCACCAATTTTTCCAATCTAGACCTAATTTTGTATCATTTTTTGCATTTTTGGCATTATTCTTGCATCTCGGAGCCTTTCTAAACCCTTGGGGCAGTTTTTAACCTTTGTCAAGAAATCAACCCAAAATTCAAAATTTCTACCTGATGTCTCGAGGGGGTAGGGAGTCAACTTTATCCTTCAACTGGGGCATCTAAAAAAATAGAATTTTTTTCTTTTTTGATTTCGGCGGTAATTTTAATCTAAAAAGTGTTGTTCTTTGAACCGAAGTAGGAGGTACCTTGCTTTACAGAGGGACAAAATGTAGACACTAAAAAATGTTCTAATCAATGTCATGCATCTGAAATAGATTTATTAACATCATTTCCTCTTTAATCCATCCTCTTTTTGCTTAATTAATTTAATCAGCATAGCTAATTAATTAATTGCATCATTTTCATCTATTGACTTAATCAATTAATCGGGTTAACTCATCTATTTATGCACTAACACTTCATCCTATTAAATTAAATAAATCAAAATATTTAATTTAATCTCCTAAGTCATCTTATTTAATTAAATAACCCTAAGTTATTTAACTAAATATCATTCCCCCCTTCTCTACCCTATTTATTAAATCATCTAATTTAATAAATATCACCTTAAGTCTTCTAATTCCCTAATTGCATAAATTAAACTTTGTTTATTTAGCAATTAACTTAAATTTCCTCTAATCAAAGGGGAATATTCCTTGCCCCATTTTTTTTGCACAATTAAAACTTTGTTTTAATTTTCAAATTCACCTTTATCCTCATCTAATGAGATATTTTAAGGAATATTTCCTCTCCTCCAATCAACTAACTTAGCTTCTTTAAGAAGTTAACCCTCTTACCTTTCTATCAAGTTACCTTTGGCCTGTCTAAGCAAGTCAAAAGTGTGTTTGTTTGAGGTAAATGTGATCCCTTGATTAAATTTTATCATGCATTATCATCCATTGATGAGAATCCATGATCCATGCCTCTTCTTCCTTTCATTTTGAACTGTTGATTAGCCTTTTCGATCTCAACCCTTCATTTCTCATTTGCTCTCCTATAAATAGAACACTATTTGGAGACAAATGGATCCATCTTTTTCAAAGGAAACTTATGTTGTTGAAACTCGTACATTCATCTTTCAATTGCAAACTTATGTTGTTGAATTCACTTACACTCACACTCATATTTGTACACTTTTAGCTCATTTTAATTTTATTTCAATTTCATAATAGCTTAGAGCATCCATTAATAGCTTCCATGCATCCATCTTAGTTTGTAAATAAATTTTTCATATTTTTAGCATAATTAGTGCATTTTTAGCATAAAATCATGATAACCTAGCTTTCATCATGTTCATTTTATTATAAATTAGGTTTTCATACACCAAACACTATGGTTTCATTGATTCTCTTCCATAGAATCAACTAAAACAGGCTCAGTAATCACAGGATTGGGAAAGGGTCATCGTTCCACATCAATACAAAACCAATTCCACAATGGGATAAGTTTCAATACATTGGAGTAGATGTTTTAAAAGCTTTTCGTAGTTTAGTATGTTAGTGTAGACACCTAAATTTGGACACTCATATTTGTCCAAATTTATCCATTTTCATCTAAATATCCTCTTATTTGCATTAATTAAGTAATATTGCTATTATTTAATTAATACCCTTAAATTCCTCTAAATCCTTAAGGTATTCAGTTAAATAATTAAATACCTTACCCTTTATTCCTTTCTTCAAGGAATTAAATAAATAATCGATTTATTTAATTCCCTTTATCTCTCATCCACTCACCTAATCCTAATCCATTTCTTAATCCCATCATTAGGGATGTGCACATTCCTAATCGATGATTAGGATGTGTCACATCCTCCAAATTTTGCAAGTTGGCTCCTAATCTCTCTTAGCCACCTAACCCTCCTCTAGTCGTTGTCTAATCACACCCTTTAGTCAATTCTTCCCATCTCCCAAGGAATTTTTAATTCCTTTTTGTCTTACCAAGGTCTTTTTTGAGGATTTTTTAATTCCTCTCTCATGTCCCAAGGAATTTTTAATTTCTTTTATCTTCCCCAAGGAATGTTTAATGCCTTTTATCATCCCCATGCACATTTATTCATTCAATACATTTCTCTTCCCCATGATGATCTTTGACAAGTCACATCACTCAAATGGGTCAAAATTCTAATTTTTGGGAGTCTTGTCTTATCCATGAGATACTCCATATCATGTGAATTTAAAATTCAAATTTATTATCTCAACTACTTCTCTCTTCCCCATGATGATGTGTGAGGAATTCTAAAATTCTTCACATGTCAACATCATTCGCACTTGGGGACAAGAAATTCCTTTTTGAGGAAATCTTCTCCCCTTCCAAGGTACTTGCAATTACCTCCACCTCACTTCTACTCTCTCTACCTCACATATCCTTTTTTCCATCTCATTTCCACATGGAAAGATGTGAGGGCTTGTGAGTCCTCAACTCACCATAGCCCTCCATCTTGGCCATGTTGGCTCAATCTTGACCATTGAATTCTCTAGAAAATTCACCCCTAACTATAGAGGATTTCTCCTCTCATTTTCATTATGAATTCTCACATTCAAGCTCTCCAAATCTCAAAATTTCAAGCAATCTCATGCTCTCATCCTCCATTATTGAGTCGTCAAGATCATGTTGCACTCATTTGGTTCATCCATCAAAATACCCACATCTCTCATTTGAATCCTCATCACATCTAGATCATTTTGCATCCATTTTCATCATATTTTTCATCAAGGAGCACACATCCAATTTTCAACAAAGGGCCAACCAAGAAGATCAACTTAAACAAAGGTATATCTCTTGTTTATCTTTTCTTTTGTTTAAGTTCAACTTAGGCTAATCTTGAGGTGGTCTTGTGTTTCTTTATATTGCATTTCTAGTTAGTTTTTGCATATTTAGGAGTAGAAACACTGGCACATATTTTGGAATGCCTAATGGGACCCACAAACAGGTCTATTTCTTTTAAATTCTCTATTTTTTGATAATTTGTAGGTTCAGGTTACATAGAAGTGACCTCGCCCTAAACAGAGGTGGCCCTGCCTTCACAAAACAACAACTTACTCCATGTTTTATCAATAGAGCTGACCCTGCCCAAAACAGGGGTGACCTCACCCTAAAGATGGGTGACCCCACCCTAAAGATGGACCTTTCCCTAACATGGGTGACCTTGCCCTAAGATGGGCGGCCCTACCCTAACAAAGGTGTTTTTGGAGGTAAAAACAGTGTTTAAACTCATTTCCAAGGTTCATTTCTTATCTTTCTTGTTAGTACTGACCTCCTAACCTGTCTTGTTGGTGATTGTGATAGTTTTTACTAACATTTTTGCAGCTATATCATGCTTAAAAAATACTAGAGGTTAAAACTTCTAATGTATTTGTTGCAGAATGATCCGTCCCAGCATTGTTAGTTTGTTTGTTTATCATTTTTTTCTTATTAATCTAGGCACATAGATCTAATTAAGGGGAGTCAAAATATTTTTTACCATGCTTGCAAGTAAGCTATTGACATATCCAATCCCCTTGCACCATTTGGCAATCCTGGGTGAAGAGAAATTATAGCTTACTTAGTCCTTTGTGTTGCCCAAGGGGCACTACATCGTTCAAGCTTTCCCCTTGCACTTCGTGTGAACCTAGGGAGTAGCCAAAGATGATTAGTGTTCTCTTTTTAGCGGGACCTGCTTGAGGATTTCATCACCCCAAGGGATGATCCCAACCACATGTACCAATAGGGTATATAAAGGGGAGAGGCCAAAGCTATACCCCAATCTAGTCATGCTGTGTTTGGCAGAGTGTCAAAGCTAGGGTGATACCTAGAGAGACGTGGAAAGTTGGTCTGAGCCTTCAGTACCTCACTAGGGTTCTTGACTCACACTTGTGCCTTACATACTGAGCATATATCGAAGACTCTCTAGATCGCCTTGTTCAACCTAGTTAGAAGATTGTGTTGGCCATACCCTTCATACTAATCTTAGGATTGTTTTATTTGAATTGTATTTTTTGTGTGAAACCAGTAAATTTTTGTTCAGTTAAGTTAGTATTATCTTCTGCTTATTGTTTGTCATGTTTTCTATCCTTTTCCATAGTTGTTTTACCTAAGTCAAGTTCAAGTTTTTTGACAGAAGCAACTATGCCCTGAATAGGGATGACCCCGCCTTGAATAGGGTTGGCCCTGCCCTAAGTTGGGCGACCCTATCCTTAACAGGGGCAGCTCTGCCCTAAGTTGGGAAACCTTGCCCCAAGTTGGGTGACCCTAACCTTAACAGGGGTGGCCCTGCCCTAAGTTGGGCAACCTTGCCCCAAGTTGGGTGGCCTTGCCCTCAATAGGGGCAGCCCTACCCTAAGATAGGCGTCCTTGACCCTAAATCTAGAAATTTTTCTTGTCATTTTACTCATTTTATCAGTCGTTCTCAGTCATTTTTTATCATTCTCACCTATTCCATAGACTAGGCAGCCTTGCCCTCAACAAGGGTAGCCCTTCCCTAAGATAGGCATCCCTAACCCTAAAATGGGTGATTTTGCTTGTTGTTTCAGACATTTTTTTATTTATTCTTTTTCATTTTTTATCGTTCTCCCCCATTCCCTAGGATAGGTAGCCTTTCCCCTAAGTTGGGCCTTACCCTCAGATAGGCATCCCTGACCCTAAAACAAGTCATTTTTCTTACTGTTTAGTCATTCTCCATTGTTTTCAACCATTCTCGCTCGTTCCCTAGAATAGGAATTCTTGCCCCTAGGTTGGGCACCCCTGACCCTAAAACAGGTGATTTTGCTTGTTGTTTCAGTCATTTTTTCAATCGTTCTATGTCATTTTCTATCATTTTTCTCATTCTTCGAAATAGGAAACCTTGCCCCTAATTTGGGCAGCCTTTCCCTCTAGTTGGGCAGTTATGCCCCTTGGATGGGTGATTTACCTTCAAAAATCACTAATCCCGTCTTCTATCCAAGTCATTCTATCAGCTGTTTCTTATCGTTCTCCATCGTTTTCACCTATTTTCAGTGAATAGGCATGTGTGCCACCTAAAGGGGTGACCTTTCCCTAGCAGGGGTGATTCTGACCCTAAAATGGGCGATTTTGTTTGCTTTTTGGGTCATTCTTCCAGTCGTTTTTAGTCGTTCTCAGTCATGTGCACTTGTTTTCATAGAATAGGCATGTGCCACCTTCTTGAGCAAGTTTTCCATCAGCTTGGGAAAATTTTCTCCCTGAATAGCCAATCTTGTCTTCCATTTAGTCAATCCTTTTTTTCCATTCAACCAGTCCATTCATCCATTCTAAGCATTTGTCTCCTCATTGTGAGAGTCAATCTCCCCTTCCAAGCATCCATTCATCCATTCTAAGGATCTGTTTCCTCATTCCAAGCATCCATTTCCTCATTCTAAGCATCCATTCCCTCGTTTTGAGCATCTATTTCCTCATTCTAAGCGTCCATTCCCTCATTCTAATCATCTATTTTCTTGTTTCAAGAGTCCGTCTACCCATTCCGAGAGTCTATCTCCCCGTTCTGAGGGTCTGTTTCCCTATTTCAAGGGTTCAAAAGTAGATAAGCGATCTTACCCAAGAGATAGGTGACCCTACCCTCCAATAGGTGACACCGCCCATCAATAGGTAACCCTTCCATCCAATAGGCGTTTGTTCCCTCTAATAGGAAATTATGCCCTCTAATAGCCCTACCCACCAATAGGTTACCTTGCCCAGCAGATAGGCAACCTTTCCCTCCAAATAGGTGGATAGGTGACCTTGTCCCCCAAATAGGCGAATTTTCCCAAAAGCAGGCCTTCATCTATCTTCTCGTCGTTGTCATTTTTGTTCATCAACCCTTTTCAAAAGTCATCATTTCATCAAAAAAATCACATAGGTGCATCTTATAACATAATTAGAGTCCATATCCATCATCAAATCATCCATCCAAATCACCTAGACTTCGTTTTAGGGGTTTTGATTTTGATGCGAAAACTTCCGGAGGCCATAACTTTTCACTCGGGTGTCTATTTGGGCTGAAATTTTACAAGTGGTTGCGTTATGAGGTGGCATGTGGATTCCAAACCAGCCTTGAGTCGGTTGGTCCCTGTTTTGGCACATTTTTCAAGGCTTGAAACTTTCATCTTGACCCTGAAAACAATAGTTTAATGTTTTTTTTAGTTAAATTATTTTCGTTAATAACTCAAAACTCATGTTTTGGATCTAGAATTTTAGTTGGAAATTCATCCTATCTTAGTTTTTGGAAGCTTTTGGGAAAAAATTGGGCTCTCAAACATATGCATGTGAAGTTTCCTAAAATGGCAAAATTTGATAATTTTTTAAAACTGCCAAATCTGGTAAAATCTAATTGTCAGCATCTTACATCACCTAGTTCAAACCCTTGAAATTGGTTTAAGATTAATACCATAACATCCTCCCATCCAATCCTAATCTAAGCTTCAATCCAATCCTAATATGAGCTTGACCTAAATCCCAATCTGAGCTTTTGTCCATTTCCATCCAGGATCTTCTAATATCGAAACAGATCTTAAGATCCCTTCTTCCATCTTCTTCAAATCCATCCAATTTACCTTTTCATCATATTTTTCTTCCTTCTAATCACCCATTCCCATCTTTTCAATCCATATCCATCCCATCTAACATCATGAATCCTTATCCTCCATTGATGCAACCAAAAATAATAGTCAAGGGAAACCCTAATTGCATTGATGACGATAACGAGAGCCTTGTTGATCAAGAGGTATATGGAATATATCCCCTTGATGCTATCATTTCTAGTAAGCTTTCCCTAACCGATTTCCAAAATCTAATCATCCCTGCATGCTATCTTGCTACATCTTCATCCACAACTAATAGTGCTCCTTATGTTACCTTTGACAAGGGATATCCATTATCTTCCTCACCTTCATCTCCATCATACCCTTCCTTTACATCATTTTATTATTCAACACCCACATCCTCTTATCTCAATCTATCATCCCAATCTTCCTATCCTAATCTACCATCCCAATACTCCTATTACAATTCCCCATACATGTCCCCCTATCCTAATCCTCCTTACCAGCCTACCCATCCTTATCCTACCTCCACACCTTATCTTAATCCTACACCCCCATCAACCTATCCTAATCCAAATCCACATCTTCCTATCTTAATCCACCATCAATTCCCTCCTATCCTAATCCACCACCCCAATCTCCCCATCCTACTGTATCCCAATACCTCTACTACAATCCACAACCTGCATCCTCTTGTCCTAATCCATCCTCTCCTCCTAATCAACCATTTGTATCCTCCTCTCTCACCCCATATTCCACTCCACCCTCTTGTCCTAATCCTCCATCTACTCCTAGTCCTACATCCAATCCCATTCCTCTATCTAATCCTAGTCCTCCACCCATCCATACTCCATCTACTCCTACCATGCCATCTAAGTCTAGAATATGCACAATTCTCACTCTAGAAGTTCTCCAAGGACTCATGACAAATAATATATCCCCAACTCCACACCTTGAAGTTTTGGAACCATGCCATCCCAATCCATCATCTACGGTCCCTAGTGATGAGACCCTTCTCCATCCCACACCTATCATTACTGTTACCACCCCTAGCACCACCCAAACTAATGAACCCATCAAATCCATTGAGCCCCCATCTCCTACCCCCAAAGCCATCAAACCCATCAAAGATAACCAAACCCAATAGCCATCTTCTACTCCTAGATCCACCCAATCCATCATAGACACACAAATCCAATCCACTCCTCCCATTCCTAATATAATTGAAATTTGTTCCCATGAACTTCATGAATCCTCCATATTCCCATCTCCCCCACTTGAGGAGTCCATCCAACACTCTGTCATCATGCCTCCCACACCCATTGAAGCTTGCCAAGAGCTTGATTCAAAGCATACCATATCCCCTTCTCCATATCAAGATCATACCATCCCATCTAATCAACCTCAAGATAATAGTCCCCCATCCATTCCATCCTATGATCCCCTTATCACTCAAGATCCAATTGTTCCATCTCATGAGCCCTTATCACCCACTGCCACAAATCCAGATATTGTCATATCACCTGATCCCTCTCTTGATCCTTTATCACTCACTCCTCCAACTCCAGATGTTTCCATCCCAACATCTCTATCTCATGATCCTCCATCATCGCCTAGCCCTACCATCCCAGCACTGTGTTTATATCCCCTCGACACTTTCACATTCATCCATGGTGGTCTCCTTGCAAAAGAAAAACAAAATGTGTATACCACCCATTCTCCTCTTCCTAATGATGGACTTGAATTATTCTTCCAGAATAACAAAAATCCTATCATGGATCGAATGCTAAAGAGCATGAACTATCAAGGAAAAGTTTTAGGCCTTCATGAATAAGGTATTTTGGAGCCATCTAGGTCAAAAAACACTCCTATACACGAAGTCTTGGATGTAGTGCTCATGACTTGCAATCCAAGAATGTTGTGACAACCTCCATACATCTTCCACGACCCCTTCTATAAGCATAAGAGACTCCTCCCATCACTCCACTAGATCATTTGCTACCATCCCCCCTCCATCAGCTTCAAAACAACCATCCATATTCCTCTTTCATCTAGTTTGTCCATTTTGGGTCCTTATATCCCTCCATCCCCCATCACACATCCTCCAGGTCCTAAGTCTATTTTGGGCCCTTAAATCCCAAAATCACCCCCTCTATCTCATCCTATTCATCCTTTCATCCATCCATCACCTATCCATGTCACCCATCATAAACATCCCACTTGCATACTCCCTCATTAGTATCAACAAAGGAACGCGCCTATACCTCCTTCATCTACATATCATCCCCAAAATCCTACCTCCATCACTCCATTTATGTTTCCTCCACATAATCCATCTGCTCGTATTCATCCCATTGCTACTAAAATTACATTGGATGCCAAAGTAAACATGCATAAATATAAACATCGACATGAATCTAAAGCTCCTCATGTTCCCTCTAAAAGACATGTGAAAAAAAGAAAAATCAAATCCAAAATCCAAATCGAACCCATCGGCTGCAATGACCCACCAAAGAAAAAATAAAAACCATGTGGATCCCAAAGAAAAAAGATGCAATGCCTTCAAATGAAGCATCCATAACAACATCCAAAGTTGCTAATCCAGAAGATAATCATACACATCCTCCATCTCCTAAATTAATTTTGGGTCCTTATGTCCCAAAATTCACTATCCCATCTCCTCCATTATCCCCACATTCTCCATCCATTAATCCTCCTATCCTTTCACATCCACCACCATATCTGCCAATGTTGGTCTTGAAAACACTTTCCCATCACATGTCCACTCCATCATTCCATCCATACACTTTCTAACATCCCATCCATTATCCCACATATCTCCTGCATCAAATCCCTTTAATCCATCCTCTTCAATAATTAATTTATCCTAATAAGGTTGTACCAACATCCAATAATCACTTCGCACATTGGGCTCTTAATGCCTCATATGGAACTTATTGCTTGAGTCCCTCATCCATCTATCCTTTCATCACATGTCTTTCACATCCACTTATCCACATCCTTATCCTTATCCATCTTCATCCGCAAATTATCCAAAAAATTAAAAAAAAAGTAAAAAATTATAAAAAAATACAATATATATATAGTAAAGAAAAATCATTCATCCAATGGTGAAAAATTGGAAAACAAGTGCCTTGGATAAGTACCATGATGAAAACCTGGCAAACAGGCATCATGTGTAAATCCCCCATCCAGTTTACTTCCATACTTGGGGGCAACTGCATCCTCTTCACCCATCTCCTCCATCCCACCTATCTTTTGCATTTTTCCTATCATATCCCATTTATCCCAATCCCTCCATTCTCCTTGTGATCTTGATATAGATAGGGGTAAACATATATGCATGCTTTGGACACCTCTTGGCATACATTCCCCTCACCTATACACTATCCTAATCCTTCTCCACATCCATTTATCTTCTTTGTCCATATGTCATGCTACCATCAATCTCCCTTCCTTATCCATGCATCCTATCCATATCCATATCACTCCCTTATTTTCCCATCCTTCTTTCTTCCATTCCTTCATGCCTTATCACACATGACATACCTAGAGTGGGGGCATATGCTTCCTTTGTGACATGAGTCCTTGGAGACATCATTCATCCATCGTGTTATCCCCTCCATCTCCCCATCCTTATCTATCCATCTACCTAGCCAATAACCTTTTTCCTCATCCAAATCCTTACCCCTCTATCCATCCAAACAATCCCTTCCATCTCCCCATCCTTATTCCTCCATCCTTTTCCCCATCCAATTTTGTATCCCTTTATCCATACATCCTAGCATCTTTCCATCTTCTTATCTTTATCTATCTATCCCTTCATCTCTATCCTCAACCCATCTCATAATCCCTTGTCATTGGTATCTGGATATAGCCTACACCTTCATGTAACCCAATTCCATCAATCTTATTGTTATCCCTCCCACTTCTTTCACACAATTTTCCAATTTTTTATCACTTCTCATTTCTCATCTCTCCATCATGTTATCCTCCCACTTCATCTTTTGATGATTTGGATAACTATCCCATCCTTGAGCTTCATGTGATCACCCTCATCCCATCCTATCCAATAGTTCTATCTTATCTCATCCTATCGGCTCCATCATTTTATCCACTTATCATGGTTATCGCATCATCCCTTACCCATCATTTGTCTTTGGTATTTTTTCGAACTACGTTGCCCCTGTGCTTTCACATAGGAAAGGTCGATCATTTGATCTGACCCCATACTCATTTTTTTGTTGTTTCTTTCATCATCCATCATCAGTCTCTATTGTCCTCTCTCCACTTTTATCCATGGTCTTTATCGAACTACGAGGGCTTTGTGCTTTCACGTAGGCAAGGCTAATCTTCGATCGACCCCTGAGCCCCTAGGCATTTAGGGACTGTTAGTTTGGTGTCTTGTATCTTGTGTCGTGCTTTCAAGAGTATCCCTATATCTAGCTAGTTCTTAACAAACAGGATTCTTTAGTATCGAGAGATCTTATTGGTATCAAATATCCTGCGTCATGTGGGTCATCTTAGTTTAGTTTCCATCTTCGATCTCAATAGGATGCATCCTTCCTAACAGACCTCATCCATCCCATCCATCCCTTTTGATCATGTGGAAAAGGATGTTTGAAATTGATTGTGATCTTTTGATGCTTTTGGATTTTGTTTATCATTTGAGCTCCCTATAATGCCTCATCTTGGTCGCCTTGATCCATCATATCATGGTGTGCTTTGACCGGTCAACATAGGGGAATATCTTGATCTTTTGCTTTTTGTTGTATTCTTGGTTGTCTTGCGTAGTACCCACCAAGATCCATGCGATCTTGTGTTACGTTGGGGAATCCTACGTGTTTGTGGTTATCCCAATACCTGGCCTGACCAAGGTCATCACAACTTTGGGGTGTTGGGGTAGTCTCTTTGTTTTTTGTGTTTGTTTTATGCATTAGACATTAATTTTCCTTGGTCCTTCATACCTTGGTGTATCGTAGCTTGTGCTATAGCAAAAATTAGTGCTCTTAAAGATGGAAAATCATATTAGGATTGTATTTAATTCATTCCTTCACTTTCTTCAGCCCTCATCATCCCATCATATATATCTCCCATCTCAATCCAATCCTCATCCATTCAATCTAGCACAAATCATCTAATCACATCCTTGGTCTTGTTCCCAGCCTTGTTATAAGCCTCAATCCAATCACTTTCATCATCTTCGTCCGTTGTTTTGGGATGTATCCTTCCCTCATCAACAACACTCTCATCAGGATGGCTCCTTCCTTGTCCTTTTGTGTTGCTTTGGGATGTCCCCTTCCCTCCTTGACAACACTTTCAATCATCATCACCATCATCGGGATGCACCCTTCCCTATCCTTTTGTGTTGTTTTGGGATGAATCCTTCCCTCCTTGACAACACTTTCATCATCATCATCACCATCATCAGGATGCACCCTTCCCTATCCTTTTGTGTTGTTTTGGGATGAATCCTTCCCTCATCAACAACACTTTCATCATCATCCTTGGGATGTACCCTTCCCTATCCCTTTTTCATTGCTTTGGGATATCTCATCAACAATGCTTCATCCATCATCAATCTATTTTGGACTTGTAGCTTGAATGGGGCAACATCACATTCATCCTTGCACCATTTGTGCTTACTTTTATCTCTTCATCTTACGTCATCCTTTCTCATCCATCATTTTGCATCATCTTCCCCATCTACCTTTACATCTTCTCATCCATTTCAAGAGCACACCCGTGTTCTCTTGAACCCACATGTCCTCTCAAGGGGGCATCCTCAATCCCTACATCTTCATTTTCACCCCCATCATCTTTCTTCCTAGTCACTCTTTTGAATGACTGGGGTATCTTTTCTAGTCTAACCATCTTCTACTTGGTATTGTCTTTTAATCTTCTTTGAAATGATGCTACTTTGTTACGTCATCTCAAAGAGGGAAAAAATGTGGACATCTAAATTTGGATACTTACATTTGTCCAAATGTATCCATTTTCATCTAAATATCCTCTTATTTGCATTAATTAAATAATATTGCTATTATTTAATTAATACCCTTAAATTCCTCTAAATCCTTAAGGTATTCAGTTAAATAATTAAATACCTTACCCTTTATTCCTTTCTTCAAGGAATTAAATAAGTAGTCCATTTATTTAATTCCCTTTATCTCTTATCCACTCACCTAATCCTAATCCTTTTCTTAATCCCATCATTAGGGATGTGCACATTCCTAATCGATGATTAGGATGTGTCACATCCTCCAACTTTTGCAAGTTGGCTCCTAATCTCTCTTAGCCACCTAACCCTCCTCTAATTGTTGTCTAATCACCCCCTTTAGTCAACTCTTCCCATCTCCCAAGGAATTTTTAATTCCTTTTTGTCTTTCCAAGGTCCTTTTTGAGGGATTTTTAATTCCTCTCTCATCTCCCAAGGAATTTTTAATTCCTTTTATCTTTCCCAGGGAATATTTAATTCCTTTTATCATCCCTATGTACATTTATTCATTCAATGCATTTATCTTCCCCATGAGGATCTTTGACAAGTCACATCACTCACATGGGTCAAAGTCCTACTTTTTGGGAGTCTTGTCTTATCCATGAGATACTCCCAATCATGTGAATTTAAAATTAACATTTATTATCCTAACTACTTCTCTCTTCCCCATGATGATGTGTGAGGAATTCTAAAATTCCTCACATGTCAACATCATTCCCACTTTGAGACAAGAAGTTCTTTTTTGAGGAAATCTTCTCCCCTTTCAAGGTACTTGCAAGTACCTCCACCTCACATGTCCTTGTTGCCATCTCATTTGCACATGACAAGATGTGAGGACTTGTGAGTCCTCAACTTACCATAGCCCTCCATCTTGGCGATGTTGGTTCAATATTAACCATTGAATTCTTTAAAGAATTCACCCCTAAATATAAAGGATTTCTCCTCTCATTTTCATTATGCATTCTCACATTCAAACTCTACAACTCTTAAAAGTTCAAGCAATCTCATACTCTCATCCTCCATTGTTGAATCCTCAAGATCATCTTGCACTCATTTGATTCATCCATCAAAATACCCACATCTCTCATTTGAATCCTCATCACATCTAGATCATTTTACATCCATCTTCATCATATTTTCCATCAAGGAGCACACATTCAATCTTCAACAAAGGTCCAACCAAGAAGATCAACTTGAACAAAGGTATATCTCTTGTTTATCTTTTCTTTTGTTTAAGTTCAACTTAGGCTAATCTTGAGGTGGTCTTGTGTTTCTTTATCTTGCATTTCTAGTTAGTTTTTGCATATTTAGGAGTAGAAACACTTACACGCAGTTAGGTTTTTTTGAAATGTTTAGTTTTAATTTTTATTGATTGATCTTGTTAAGATTCGAGTACCTATGGCTCCATTATGCTTTGATTCTTCATGGATCAAGCGTGATTCGGCCCATACCAGTATTTTTGACATCGACAGTCATAAGATCTTATCTTATCTTTTGGTATTTAATGGTTTATCCCTACATTGTGTAATATTAGTTGTCTCGTGACATAGGATTAAGAAAATTTTCATGATCCTATGTAATCATATGTCTCACCTTGGCTATATAATCAAGTGGTCTCAAATGTAAATCAATAATCATATAATCATAATATATCATTTGCATCCTTTAATAAAATAGCATTATTCTCTCATAGTTTATATCTCTTATGCTTTCATGAAGTTCATAAATCTTGGGTGGCTATAATATTCAACCAAATCTTGCATGGTATAGAGTATTCTATACCAACTCTTACAATGTTAATCAATCTTTGCTTGAGGTTAATGCAACAAAAATGTGGTAGTTCTTATCTTAGTGGCAATGATTTTATTTAGAAAAATAACATTTTGATGATTTAAAAATAAATGGATGTCTTACTCACAGTAAGTAAATTCCAACATTTATTTTTCATCTTGACTTTGTGGTTGAAGATTTGGTTTTCTTCTAGATACATTTTTGTATTTGTAATTTCATGGGGGTTCGCTTAAATTTGTGAATACTTGAAGATTGGGTATGTAGAACTTGGTTTATTGAAGGAGACATGGAGATTTACCTAGTTGCTAATGGGCGTTTTTTGTTTTCATTAATAATAGTGTTGATTTTATTTTAATTTTCTAGTGAGGTCATTATTTCTTCGAGCATACTATACTTTTCATGAAAACCTAGTATTTAGATTTTACTCTAGCACTCGAACTCCCATCAAAAGTTCTAGTTTGGATCCATTTATTTTATTTTCCTTTGATTTCTTGGAAAGATGAATGCTTAATTTTTTTAGGTGATTCTTTGGCTACATATTTAAGAATTTCATAAATTACTAGGGAGAAGAATACTTTGGTTATGTCCATATCTACATCGAATCATATCTTAAAAATCCTTTGTTGTATCCTCTTAATATTTAGGTGAGAGATTTTTTTTGACATCAAAGCCTTGATTATGAAGTTATTCCTTTCAAATGTAGGGAATTTCATTGTTATGGAAACCTTTTTTAGGATTATCCATAGCTCAAATTAGTTGATTCTTCAAAGAAGATTCCTTAAGAAGATAAAAATGGCAAGTGACTGATATAGTAAGATAATCAAGAGTATATTGCTAGTCATTCTAATTATAATGGTTTTACCATGATTTGTAAAAGAATTAAATTTCAACCTCCTACTCACCCTAAAGAAAATAAAACTAATCTCAAAATGAAAATAACTTTTCTATTTTGATAGAAATACCTTCCAAACTTAGGATGGTCAATAGGAAAACTAGGAGAAGATGGTCAAAAATAAAGGAAATGATGAAATAATGTAGGAACATGTATAATGGAGAGAATACACTACTCCCGAGTCTCTAGGAAAGGAAGAGTCTAGAGGGAGCAGATGGCTCTAGGTTACCTCAATGACAAAATCTCAAGTGACAGGGTGACAAATAAAGGAAAGACTAAGCTATGTTTTTGGGTTTTCTAGTTATTTATGATAGAGGACTTCAAAATTTAGGTGAACGAACCTTAGAGATCTCAAGAAGACTAAAAATCTCTCAGCTATAGGATGAGAATGTAGACCAAGGATGATAGCATGATACACTAGCATCTTTGTGGCATGCTAGTGTCTTGTACAAACAAAGGTAGAGTTTGTTGCCAAAAACACTTGAGACTTGCTAACAACCTGAATACTAAAGTTTGATAGTTTTAACTAACTAGACATAATGCTAAAAAACCATAAAATATAAAGAAGTATAACAAGAAGAATACTTGAAATGATAAATAAACTATCTATAAGCAAAATGATGAGTAAGGGGGAAATATATTCAACTCATGATAGGTATAGCCTCCCATAAGCTCCTCATGGAGAAAACCTACATACATAGAAATGAGAAAATGCCAGGGCTACTTTTTGGGGCTTGCCTTAGTCAAACCCTTGCTTTGGTGTTTCCACCTCCATAGACAACCAAACAGACAATGATATGGAAATAGTGATAAAGAAAGTGATGAGACAAGACGTACAATATCCAAAGACAATAATATGCTGACAATAAGAATGATAATGCTATGAAAGTAAAAGGTTACCCTCCCTACTACAAGCTTGGTGAAGCTAAGAGGAAGAGTGGTGCTTTGAAGGTGTGAGACGAACGTGCAAGAGTGATGCAGAGAACTTGAGAACCTACAAGAGAAATGGTGTAGAATAGCAAGAAGGAGAGCTACAATAGATAGAATGGAAGAGTGAAGTGTTAGAATGAGAGAGTGTGAGATCAATTAGTAAAAATGAAGTTGAATGAGGAAAAGAGGGAAAAAAATGGTCAAACTACATGCCAAAGAGTCATTCTCATGTGTTCCTGTGACTGCAAAGGTGTTACACTTTGCAGGAAGACAAAATTGTAACATCCCAATGACCTAGGAATTAGGAATATTGTCAAGACATTTGTGCAACATACAAATGTATATCCAACATAGAACCGTCCCAAAAAAAATTCCCCCACTGATAGAAAACAAGGTAGGGATAAAAATGAAAGCTTAGAAGAGCAGTATTGACTTATTAACCTGAAGTAAAGGGTGATGTTATGGGAAATTGCATAAGGGCGCAATTTTATGCCATAACATTTTTCCCCCACTTTAGCGAGCTAATGTATCTAAGCATGTGTGAGATAAAGTAGAAAGAGATTGAAGATAATATATTGAAGATGAAGAGGAAGCAGACCTTTGATTTGATATACCCTGACATAAAAAGGACTTCACCAAAATGTGAAGGGGACATGAGTCTTTGATCCTGCAAAGCTAGCTACAATCTCACCACAAAAGTGTTAGCTACAAATAAACATATTAGGCAAAAATCAAAGATTAATAGACATGATAAAAAAAATTCATAGACAACACTATAATCTGATCAGATAAAGAAGGTGCTAATAGGTATGGATAGCATGGCTAGAGACCATTCAACAAGCATATAGGCTTATGGCTAGTGCAAAATGCATTGCAATATAATCACATAAAATACAAGATAGGTCTATTCAGGTTGCCCCCAAGCTAGACAATGAGACATAAGACATAAGACATCAAGGAATCCTTTTGAAACTTTTTGAAAATTAATCACATATGATAGCCCCCTTAGAATGATGCGTGCTACACAAAGGAGCACATGCCATTCTAAGGAGAAGAGAAATATAAGAGATGATGTGGCATTAGATACATAGTTAGATGTACTAATGGAATGTTATCACATGAGGGACTACACATAGAAGCCACAACATCACGAAGTATAAAATTAGAGATGAAGAAATCAAGAGCACAGGGGGATCTGATTATTTAGGGAAAAAAATGCTCATAGATATAGATAGATAAGTATATAATATAATGGATATATGGAATTTCATCACTCCCCAATGTACCAAAATGTAAAGAATAGCACATAAAGTAAAAAATAAAAACCAAGTCACCATGGAAGAGGCCTAAATGCCCCCACACTTTGCACCATCTCCAATGTGAAAATCAAGATTTACAACAAATAGTAGAATGATGATACAAATAGAAGAAGTTTATTAAAAAAATTATCTCACATATACAAGCACCTACAAAGGTAGCAATGGTCCTCCAAGAGAGAGCACAAACATATATATACAAGCACAGGGGAACACAAACAAGCACAAAAAACTAATCTAAAGATGTAGAAGAGGGTGTCGCTCTAACTGAATCCACCAGTAGGTCATCTTACACCTAATCTAGATCATTATAAGGGGAGGAAGGATGAACCTAGAGGGGAGGGATAGCTAAAGAAGCACCTACTAACTCACCTGCAACAAGGGATAAGTAAGAAGGCCCCTTGAGGTCTTCGTCACCATGCCCTTATGAAACTGAAGTCATCAATATTGTAAAGATCAAGGATAGAGTCACGATGTCCTCCAATAAATTGAACATGCACCGTTAGGAGTGTCATGTGTCAACTGAGTGAGAGGAGAATAAGATACCTGAGATTCACTTTTGACCTTGAGAAAAGGGGCATCGACAAACTCTAGGGATGTAGGGGTAGGCCAGAGCAAAACAAGACTCAAGAGAAGATGAAAATTTCTTATGACCATTGCTCAAAGTGAGGTCATCCTCAAACTTGTGCTTTATCAGATGATGCAAAATCCCCATCGATGAAGTAGAAGCAAAAGAGGAAGGAGATAGATCCACTGAAGACACCACCTTTGTATAATGCATGTCCACAGGCTACAAGAAAGGAGGAATATTAGGGAGAAAGGTAAGAAGGGGAGGTTTTGCCATGGGAGTGATGACTACCTGCATCCCTTTAGGGTGGGGTTCATTGGGATCCACCAATGAAGTTGGAAGAAGGACTGAGGCAATGGGAACTAAGGTAGAAAAAGAGATAGAAGTAGAAGGAACCTAAATAGAAGGAACAGACAAAAAAAAAATCTCCTCCCCATTCTTCTATAAGGCAGTGTGCTCCTTAGCCAAAGTCTTTTTTCAAAGCTTACACTCATGTGCAAGCTAGTTATGTTGATTGCGGGCACTAGAAATTGTAGCTAGAGAAGAGGTCGAGGGATCCTACTCTACCATAAGAGAATCCTTCACAACCATCACCGATGGAAGGGTGGACTCCTAAGGAGAAGTAGGAGGAGGAGGCACAAAAGTAGTAACAAAGATAGGCATCTCAGTGATGAGTCTCTTTCCTTTCCATACCCTAGAATCAAGTGGAGGAATAGGTGTAGGATGAGACGTAGGATCAACCTCATGGGAACACTTCCCCTTCCCATACAAGGTGGGTCAAGGCACCATGGGTAAAATCGAAAGCTAAAAAACTTGAGGCTTTGATTTCCACAACATGGGCATTTTTCCTTTTCTTGTGCCATGCATAGTAAAAGGAACAAAAGACGCCACCAAAGGATAGGAAGAGGAAGAAAAAGGTACAAAATAAGTAGCAATAGAAGAAGAGGAGGAAGGAGAAGGCTCCAAGACAAGAGCAATATTGTCCTTCCCCTTTGGAGTGGTAGAAGACAAAGGGAATTTTTGTGCACACAAGAAGGCCTTTAGAGAGATAGCTTGATTAGATGGAGGAAAACCACCTTTTGGCACTGAACCCCAAGTATTATATTGAAATATGCTCTATATAAATGATCCTCTCTATGAGGGAGGGGTCCAACTAGGGTGGGCCAAAACTAGTTGAGAGAGAAGTCCCCACATGCTACCAGTTGTTAATATCCAGTACCATGGAAGGTATGAAAGTACCCTCATGGGGAGACTTCTGACATTTATGGAGACCATCCATGGAATGCCTAGCCTCACTCTAAACAAGTCAAACTCAGGAGTCATGACAAATGGGACTTCCAAGCTCTTAGGTCCTACAAGGATCGACAAAGAAATTGAACCAATATGTGCAATAGAAAACCTATCATATGTGTGAAGGGTAGCCTACAACTCATTGTACTTCTTGTTATGTAAATTATTTATAAAAAGGGTCTCCTTCGTAATGGTGTTCAAGTGGCTCGAAGGATCAACCATGATGCATGTTACAATGTTATTATTGATCTGAGTGAGAATGTATAACAAGGAGAGTTCCTTGTTCAAAGGAAGATCATATGAATTGAATTTAATATCAATAATAGCGGTCACATGATCCAAAGGAGGAATACGATTAAATGATACTATATCCACATACTCAAATGAGTTGAAATTAGAAGATGATGAAGACAAAGTGACCAAATTAGCAAAATGCAATGTGAATGGATTTGAGTAGATTTGTAGCTAGCTTCACTAGAGATTTGTTCGAGTTTTGTTTCCTACTATCAAGCTGAATAGTCTCATCATTGATATGGTCTTGAATCATATGATGTATGTGAAAAAATATTTTGGTGTCATTTCTCGAGACTCGGTGATACTGGTAGAACTTATGTACCTAATACCATTGGAGATACAACTCAAAAAGTGGTCTAATCTTTAGAAAAAATATTATTTTATCTTTCAAAAGTGTTTGCAGGATGTTATTATAAGGTTCTGATAATTTATTAGATATTTTAATTCGTCCTGTAGTATTTTTATTTGTAGGAACAAAAACCAAGTTTTCCATAGCCTTGTTCTTTCTAGATTTGCCAAGGACTGACACAACTATTTGGCCATCCTAACAGGAGCGTGAGGAAAAATCCCCATAGTAGAAAAAAAAATTGGTACTCTCACAAGGTGGCACACAGACATGTGCAAAGGATGGATATTACATTAAAAGAAATTTATCTTACAATGCTAGCTACAAGTTTTCGATGAATACTTTCTACACATCAAAATTAGGCAAAGGATAAGAAACTTGAGAGAACAAGGCCTAATAGCGAGCTATAAAATTAGTTACCTTCTCATGAGGTCCCTACTTACATTGGATGAGATTAGTAAATGCAATCTTTGGCCTAATGTTGGCCTAGAACTAACAGAGGAATTGGTTCACAAGTCGATCGAAATAGAAAATGGAATTATTAGGCATAGAGCAGTACCATTCCAAAGTGACATCCTTAAGAGAACATGGGAATAGTTTTTCCAAGAGTGCATCATGGTGAAAAAAAATTTTACACATGGTGTTAGAGGATGAGACATGTGTCTATGGATCCCCATGACCACTGTAAGTTTCCAATTTTGGAATCTACACACCCTAGGGGATAGGAGTGTTTAGAATAGTTATAGACAAAGGACTACAATGACACAAAGGTTGGAACATAGGAAGGCAGGATGAACTAGCCAAATTCACTAGTCAATTCTACATACGCGCCATGTTCTGTAGGAGAGAATTAAGAATGAGATCAATGGATGATGTATGAACAATGGAACCACCAGTGAAAACACCAACACTTGCATTGACAGAGCTACCAACACTAGCACCAACACCATAAATAGGGAGATTTTGAGTCTCAGGTGTGGAGTAATTGAAATCCAAAAGAGCCTTATTTACTTTAATCATATGACTCCATTGAGTAATAGTTTTGGTATTAGTAGAGGGAACTATGTCATCCATGGACACATATACCCTTGGTATTAGGATATCCAATTTCCATCTAGTGATCTTCAATCCAACATCTTGAGTAGCACCCAAGACAGACGTGTAGGATGGGACATGTGTCTACAATCTTTTCTACGCTACAAAGGAGATCTAAACATCTTTGATCTTTAGTTAACAAAGTCCTTAGATTTTCAACAAAAAGAGTTGCTTGGGCAAAGGAATCATCTTTTTCCAAGAACCCCATGAGCTCTTTGATTCTTAATTCCAAGGAGTAAATTTTCTCTCTAGGAACCCTGAAAGCAACTTCATCTTCCAAGGAAGAGGTGAAGCTTGAGGATGGGGTAGGAGGGGTAGGAACATGGGTTGCAACTTCATTCATAGGTGAGGTATACCTGATGGAGAGTCATGTAGAGAACTCTTTGAAAGTTAGACCAGAACAGGTAGGACTTGTAGAAGTTGAAAAACCAACTTCATAGTCCCCAAGAACCACCTCCACGCAATCACCTATCACATACAACAGATATTCAAAAAAAAAATGAAAAATGTTCTATAAACTCTCAAAGCAAGTTTGTGCAAGCAAAAATTAGCATTATGATATTGAATGAAATTGTTTTACAAATAATTCAAAAGCCTTCAAAAAAGGAAATCATGCAAAAAGAAAGACATGCACAACCCTAATCCTATTTTGAGCATAAAGACAACTCAATAAGATAAAGATAATAATTAACCTAGGAAATAGAATATTCCTAAGTAAACTTATGCAAAGTGTAATTAAATATTAATTACACCAACACCCCCCCATAAGTGCAACTTAGGGAGACAAACAAAGCATGCACTTTAAACTAAGATGAATGCAAGAAAGCATGAATGGGTCCTGGCAACAAAGGCCTGATCAGGTACCCAAGTACAATATGCAATAATGAAGTAGAGAAGAAAAACACAGTGGGAAAAAACCCCCTACAATGAGATGACTACTGCAAAGAAGCATTGGAAGAACACTGTGGAGTAACACTGGAACCACAATCTGACAAGCAAGGAAAGATACTTCTGTCTACAATTGAAACCAAAACTGGAATCATGATAATGTGACAGCATACCTGATGCCACGGAACACTGAAAAACTCACAAACTGGAACAACCCTGGAATTTGTGAAGCAACAGTAGATGAGATGATGACAAAATCTGGAAACCATAAATCTCGATGTCGATGTCAAACTGTGACTAAAACTCTTCCATGGGAAGGAGTACCATGAAGACTTTGGAACATTAACCATAAAAACATGGCCCTCAAACTAAGAAGAATTTGAACTAATGAGGATCAAGAAACATAATCTCTCAACTGAAGTGTGAACTAATGAATCTGATATGTGTCAAGCTAGAGTAAAAAATGTGGCCAAAAGAAACTAAGAAACCAGATAACCCATGCGAGCTATCATCAAACCAAAATGGATATGGAGATCAAAGTGTATGCACACTCTAATCATATTATTATGCAACAAACCCCCCTAATGGAACTTTATATCAGTTCATTTATTACAATACCCAATGATTGTAAAATGAGAGAATGCAAAACATGCATAAACTACAGAGAAAATGTAAACCTAGTGCATGAAAACAAAACTGAGTGCATGCACAAACCAATGTTCACATCTGCCTCCATGATGAAAAAGGACTTCAATTCTATGTAGAGGCCGAAACCAACTTTCTAATGATATCTTATTTGTGAAAATTTGATGTCATGACCAAAAGTTATATTTTTTCAAAAAAACTGAATTTAGCCTACAGGAAATGGGTTTTCTAGCAAAAAAAAGTTTACTTCTGATTTAATTTCTACAAAAAAATTTCACAATGAGTGGACAAAAATAGAAACCCAGAAATATTTTGAAGCTAAGAACAAAACCCAGAAACTGTTTTTTGATCCAACAAGCAGAAGATGAAAAAAATAAATTTTTAAACCTTCAGCCAGGAGAAAAATGACGCGCACCAATTTTTTAACAGTAGTTTTCTCCAAATCCGTACAATATATCAAAAATATAAAAGATACCCAATTCAGATTTCGACCCTGGCTACAAAACCCATAAATTGTTTTTCCTACAATTGAGTGGAAACTAGATTTCTGAATCAAAAATGACAAACGGCTTCAATCCCTTACACAGAAAAAATACTATGAGAGAATATCTTCAAAACAAGAATAGGCAGCAATAGGTTTGGAGCTCTGATACCATGTAAAAGTTGAAAAACTAACTTTACAGTCCCCAAAAATCACCTCCAAGCAATCACCTATCACATGCAACAGACATTTAGAACAAAAATGAAAGATATTCTGTAAACTCTCAAAGCAAGTTTGTGCAAGCAAAAATCAGCATTATGATATTGAATGAAATTGTTTTACAAATAATGCAAAAGCCTTCAAAAAAGACAATCATGCAAAAAACAAGACATGCACAACCCTAATCCTATTTTGAGCATAAAGACAGCTCAATAAGATAAAGATAATAATTAACCTAGGAAATAGAATATTCCTAAGTAAACTTATGCAAAGTGTAATTAAATATTAATTACACCAACAGGACTAAACCTTCTAGATATCATATCCAAGTTTTGATAACTTCTTCTTACTACATGGCCGGAGGTAGTTCACTGGGTCATAAATCTCATAAATAAAATCACAATGCACTATCAACTACACATCCTAACATAGGAGAAAAATATGTTTTTGAAACAAAGACAGAGAAGAGGAAGGTTCACATCGAGTTCACCAAAATATAATAGAGAGGATCAACTACTCTTGATTCTCTAGCACAAGGAAGAGTCTACAGGGAATGGATAGCTCTAGGCTACCTCATTAACAAAAGCTCAAGTGATGGGGTGACAAATAAAGGAAATACTAAGATATGTTTTTGGGTTTTATGGTTATTTATGACAAAGGACTTCTAACCTCAGAGGTCTCGAGAACAAACTGACAATCTCTCATCTTGAGGATGAGAGCATATACTAAGGACGATGTCACAACGCATTGGTGTCTCTATGGAGTGCTAGTGTCTTTGTGGTGTGCTAGCATCTCTGTGGTGCTCGAGCATCTCGTACAAATAGAGGCAAAGTTTATTGCCAAAAACACTCGAGACCTGCTAATAACCTGAATACTAAAGTCTGATGTTTTTAGCTAACTTGAAAAAATGTTGAAAATGCATAAATATAAAGAAGTAAAACAAGAAGAATACTTGAAATGATAAATAAACTAACTATAAGAAAAATGATGAGTAGGGGAAAATATATTCAACGCATGATAGGTCCAACCTCCTGCAAGCTCCTCACAGACAAAACCTGCACACATAGAAATGAGAAAATGTTGGGGCTAATTTTTGGGGCTTGTCTAGTCAAACCCTACTATGGTGTTTCCACCTCCTCGAATAGCTAGATAGACAAAGATATGGAAATAGTGATAAAGAAAGTGAAAAGACAAGATGTGCAATATGCAAAGACAATAATATGCTAACAATAAGAATGGTAATGCTATGAAAGTTAATGGTTACCCTCCCTACTACAAGCTTGTGAAGCTAAGAGGATGAGTGGCACTTCAAAGATGTGAGACAAACATGCAAGAGTGATGTAGAGAGATTGAGAACCAACAAGAGAAATGGTGTAGAATAGCAAGAAGAGATAGAATGGAGAGAATGGAAAGTGAAGTGTTAGAATGAGAGAGTGTGAGATTCAATAGCAAGAATGAAATTGAATGAGGAAAGAGGGAAATAAATGGTCAAATTGCATGCCAAAAATTTGTTCTTAGGCACACCTACAACTGTAGAGGCATTACACTTCACGGGAAGGTGACAAAATAGCAAGAAGAGATAGAATGGAGAGAATGGAAAGTGAAGTGTTAAAATGAGAGAGTGTGAGATCCAACAGCAAGAATGAAGTTGAATGAGGAAAGAGGGAAAGAAATGGTCAAATGGCATGCCAAAGATTTGTTCTTAGGCACACCTACAACTATAGAGGCATTACACTTCACGGGAAGGTGACAGCATAATATCCCAATAGCCCGAGAATCAAGAATCTTGTTAGGACATTCGCAAGGTGTACAAATGTTTGTGCAACATGAAACTATCCTAGAAAAAAAAATCCCCCACTGATAAAAACAATAAGGCAAGGACGAAAATGAAAGCTTAGAAATGGTTTTTTGCATTATTGACTTATTAAGCTAAAGTAAAGGGTGATGTTGTGGGAAATTGCATAAGGGTGCAATTTTATGCCATAACACCATGAAAGTAATGGTTAACTACATAATGCAAATCCTTTTAATAAGAAGCAAGATAATATTGTTCAAAATTTTCCACTTTCTAGAGATTTTCAAATGTTCCTACAAATATTGCAAATCCTAGTCATGCTCTATTGTCAAGCAAGTCTATTTTATGCCTAGAACCCTCTTTTTATTCTTAATAATTCATAAACTCTTGAGATTTGAGAGACTCTTCTTACCTTTCATAAAATTGAACATGAACCTAAAACCCCTACTATGAAATTTGGTAAACAAGAGATCATCTTTCGATTATGCATCCATAAGATAACTTGAAATTTAAATATTTTAAAGAAAATAATATTAAAATGCTCCTACTTGGGCTTTAGATATTAAACAGACTCATAATAAAAAAAGGGAGATAGGATGCACTAAAAGTAGAGAGGAAAATTGACCATGATAAATCCAAACTTTTAAGAAAACATCTTTTGGGTTTGGGTCTCTTGAATCAATTAGATCCATCCCATACTTATTTGTCTTAATCATTATTTTTTCTTTGAATATTAAGAGGGATTGGCAACAAACCTAGATAGAATTTTGTTAGAAGAATAGCTAAAGATATGAATTATTCTTTGTTGTTAATTAAGGAAATTAAGCTTCTCAACGAATTTGCTAAAACATTGGTTGTAGTATCGGTAGATATTGGGAAAGAACTTTTATTTTAGCCTTTGGTTTATTTGGAAATATTCTTTATGCATGGGATTCTAGATATTTTTTTCTAAACAAATTTTCTTGAGTTCCAATGGAGTTATATCTTTAGAAGGTGTTCATACTTCTAGTAATCTAAAATTCCTAGTTACTAATTTGTATACCCCTCAAGATCTTCAAAAGGTTAAACTTTGGGATGATCTGCAAATTCACAAGAAATATTCTCCTCAAGAATCTCCTTGAATTATTGGAGATGAATTCAATAATGTGTTCTTCTCATACTTCATCAAACTAGTCTTCTTATGCAGAACATTAATCATCTTCAATTAATGTATGTCTCACCAAGCAATAGCTCATTTACTTGGAACAATCATAGAATTGGAAATGAGTTCATTGCAAAACATCTAGATAGATTTTTCTTTAGTGATGCTTGGCCTTCTCATTGTCTTCAACTCACTTCTTCTATCTTTGACAATGTTGGTTCAAATCACTAGCCCATAGTTTTGCACTGGGATGGATCTTTTAAGCCTCAAAAGTATCCTTTTAGATTTCATCTCATGTGTTTAAAAGGAGATGACTTGCAAGGAAAATTTAGAATTTGGTGGTAGGAGCGTAAGCCTCATCACATGGTACAATTGAATAGATTTTGTTTAGGAAATTATTCTATGTTAAACATCTCAAATAATGGAATTTTTCTTTTTGTGGTAATCTTTTGAAAAGGAAAATAAATATAAAAACTCAAGGTTGTATTCAAGAAAAATATTAAGTAAATATTTGTTAACTTTGCATTCTTAATTTCAAAATTATTTAGAAAAAATTGAGCTTGAGGAGGAAATCATATGGAGACAAAAATCTCATGCCAAATGGTTGTAGGCAAGGGATCAAAATTCTTCTTTTTTCATCACTCTATTGTGGCACAAAACATGTTAATGCTTTCAACGAGATTCAAAGACAAGTTGGGTAAAAATTAGTTTATATTCAAGATATTCAATCAAAGGTTGTTCACTTCCATAAATTATTCAAATCTCCCATCAACCTCTATGTTGCTAACAGGAGTATCATTTTGAATTGTATTCCTAATATTACATATACTCATGAGAATTACTTTCTTAATGGAACTATTTCTATAAATGAGTTAGAGAAAGTTGTTTTCAAAATGAAAAAGAATAGAACTCCTAGCCCTAATAGATTTCCTATTGAATTATTTCAATATTTTTGGGATATTGTCATAGATGGAATTTTGATGGCATATGAGGAATTGCATACTTCCAAAAAAAATCTTAAATCTCTTAATAACACTTTTCTTGATTTGATTCCTAAGAAGGATCAAGTCTTGATTTTTTATGTTAGAACCATAGCTCTTTTCAATACTATTTATAATATTTTCTCTTAAATTATTGTTGAGAGGATAAAGTATTTTCTTCCTTCCATCATTTCTTCTAAACAAGGAGGATATATTCAAGGCCATCAAACCATTGATGTTATTGTTATTGTCCATAAATTTTTTCACTCTATGCATGTTAACAATAAAATTTCAATGTCTGTGAAGCTTGATCTTTCTAAGGCTTATGTTAGAGTTTACTAAAAACATTGGAAGATATATTTTGTTCCTTTGGTTTTGATGATAATTGGATTCAATGGGAGATGAATTGTTGTACCTCTCCTTTCTTTAGGATTATAATTGGTTACTTTTTCTATTTTCTATTTTGAAAGAGGATTGCATCAAGGTGACCCTCTCTCTTTGTATCTCTTTATTATTGTGGTAAAACATTTGGGCAGATTTTTCAAGCATCTCAAGTGCTTTGGTTCTATCTCTAACTATCACATTGTGTAGGGTTTAGATCCCCTTTCTCATCTTCAATTTGTGGATGACAATTGTTTGATGAGAAATGCCACTCTTGAGGAAGCAATGGCTCTTCAACGAGCTCTTGATATTTATATTAGTGCATATGATCAACTTTTGAATGATAAAAAATCTGGAGTTTTCTTTTTTCCACATTGAAACCCATCTTCAAGATAAAATTGCTAATGTTCTTAAATTTCATATTTCTCTTACACCTTTCAAGTATTTAGGCATCCCTATTTCTCCTACTTGTCTAAGGAATAAGGATTGGAATGTGATGTTGGGTTTTGTTCAATGTTATTTCAATCATAGTAAACATGGATATCTTTTTTTGGTTGGTCATATAGTCCTTAAAACTATTATTTAGGTTCTATCAATTTATAGATTTATAGCTTTTGCAGCTCCAAAAGGCATCCTTCATGTTTTGGATCGTAATATGTGATAGTTTCTTTAGGAAGGAAATCCAAATAAGAAGAAATGACATTTGGCTAATTGGGATTATATTTTCCAACCTAAAAATAGAGGTGGTTTAGGTATGTGATCTTCCCTCCTTAATAATATAGCTCATTGTTAAATTATATAGGAGATGGTGTGTGGAGAAGCATACGTTATGGGGAAGAATTCTTCAGCTCAAGTACTTGCATTTGGATAATCATTGTTTTATCCCTAGGATGCTAACCCTTGGTAGGGATCTCAAATTTGAATAACTTTGAATTTGGGTAGTAGTTTAATTAAAGCCGACCTCTTTGGATTGTGTGGAAGGATGATCATGCTCTTTTTTGGGATGATGCTTGGGATCAACAAAGCCCTCTTTCTGTGGAATTTCCTAATCTCCTTGAAATAAAATATAAATGTGTTGAAGCTATTTGGAGTCATGTTTATAATTTTTATTATGCTATCATACACAATGGTCTAAGAATTGGAAATGGACCCCTAAATAAATTTTCCCAGGCTAGCAATCTCTTCATCTCATTGACCAACTAGCTCATTTCTTAGATGGGGTGTGAAAGGTTATGGGATCTACACAATGCACACTTGCTATAAAACTCTTTTGGCAAAGAACTTGAATCAAAATTTTAAGCTTTGGAGTCAAATTTGACATCCTACACTAATACATTTGACTGCAAAATACAACGAAACTGTCTAACGAAATATGTAAAATTCTATGTTCATCGGGTGCTTGCAAAATTTGAAGTGTAATTTCCAATTTTTTGAAACTTTATCCCCGACATTCATCGAAATTTCGACGAACCTAGGGTTCGTCGAAATGTTGGCTATTATTTTCGTCCAATTTTTGACAAACATGAAAAATTAAAAAAAATCAAATTGTGGCCAACATAAAGAAAAGTGAGTTAGTGCCTGATTTATTGCGATAGTGTTTTGCTCTACTTGAGACAGTTTGTGGAGAACTAAGGATGATTTTCTTGGGAAAAATCAGAAAAAATTCAAGAAGATATTGCTAGGTTGAGGGTAGTCATTTTCTTTTTGTAGAATTCAGTTGTGAAGTCAGATTTGTAGTTCCAGGTTTGAAAATCATATTTTAAAGCAACATCTCATCAATTTTTATTTTTAGATGTTAAGGGTTTTGAGAATTTCAAGTCCAGATTTAGTTGTGTGGAATCACCATAAGATCACAATGAAGGAACAGATTCTTGTGACTATAATTATGTGATCCATAACTATATTGGTCATGTGGCACAGTTGTGCTTTAACAAATACAAGATGCATTCATGTGTGACCCAAGTTTAATGTGGCTATGTTGTGATAGAAATGGAGGCACTCATATAATGTAGTTAATTCGGGTTGTATAATGTAGGTGTCAATCATCATTGGGTGCATTCAGTTTGTCTCAAGTTTAGTAGGATAGGATGTAATTATAGCATGATCGAAGAGTGATTACCTCTTGCTGCAATAAAGAGCGTATAACTCTAGTTGATATGTAGAGTGGTTGTGTTATATCAATTATGTAGTGCATTCAAGCAAAACCCATGTTTAATGGGCTATTCTAGAGAGTGATCAAGATTTTCTAAACCTTATGAATGCTACTTGACATATATTTGCATAATCTAAAATTCCTTCAGAGGCTTTTGAAGTATCAATGTATCCTATATAGGGTTTAGAATGATTTCTTTTAATTAAAAAAATAAATAAATGATGTATTTCCTATAATTAGATAATGTGGAGATCTCCTAAATCTGGCACTAATTACTCCAGCTACTAGGTTTTTGCATGTGACATCTTTAATATCTTCATGACCGTGACTTTTAAATAGATCTCAATCTTTGCTTTAATCCTTTTCATGGTAACCCTTGAGTTCCATAATCCACCTTCAATCTCTTCTAAGAATGTTGTCTTAAGCTAGACTGCATAGTATGCATATAAAGCAAGTCCTTAATACCTACCATTGTTCCAAACCACCACTCACTGCCTTGCTTAAAATGTTGCCTCCATAAACACAATAGCATGTTTTAAAATCATGGTTGCAGTGATTTACCATTAAGCTCACCACTTTCATCATGAAGATACAATGAGATTTTTGTCTTCAAACTCAAGGCATTATGGAAGATAACATTGTGAATTGTTTGTTGTGTACGATTCAATTTTCTTGCACATTTACTGCTTTGCTAACTTCCTTTAAGACTGGGTATTGCACCCTTAGCTACAATCTCAAACAAGCTCACTCACTATCACTTGAATATTCCTTTCATGAGCATCCTTCTATAAAATCAAACTATGCCCTATAGACTGCCTACTTACTACAGGGGACTCATTGTTTCATGGTATTGTAGTTCTTAAGATCCTTCAACCTTATTGAAACTACTTCACAGTCCACAAGGTATTATTCACTATTCTCCCATCTTTGATGAGTCTCAAAACACTGCTCAAACATGCAATCCACTACCTCCATTATACATTAATGGCTAAGAAGAAACATTGAACCTATGATTACCACTGTTACTTCATTTGGACAGTCATTCCCTGATTGCATTTGCCTTGTCTAACACTACCAAAAGCATTTGAAAAACCCTTAAGGTCAGCAAGGGGGTAAGGAAACTCACTGTTAAAATCTCCACTTTACTATGCAAGGTTTGAGCTTTATTATCTTGTCACTGCTTAGCCTATTTTTGACTGTCACATCTCAAGTGACTGTCATTCTTCTTACCGTAGATTGCATTTACAAATGTTAGTAAGCTACATAGTGTGCTTGTTATTGGCTACAATCTTTAGATTGCAAGATTTTTATTACCTACAATGTCTCAATCTTTCTGGTATTGCAACCTCACTAATCGCTATAGTTATTGTTTATGTTTCTACGGAGGCCTAGGGTTTGTACCCTAATCATGCTCTTACCAATGCTTTTGTTGTTTTTATTAGGGCTCTCTCAATGTTGAGGGCCCTAGGGATAAGCTTATAAGAAGTGACACATTGCATCTTTAACTAAAGGATAAATCCGTATTGACATTAGTAATGATGATTCTGACTCATTGCTCCTTAGGAATGGGTCACTTGCTCTTACTAGCTCGCTACCTCCATTGTTGTAGGAAGTTTGTGATCAAGTTCAATATTCTTATTTTAGGAGTCTTAACGGTTGGAAATCATAGTAAAATCAGAATTTAATAAGTTTTGGAATTAGCATTTTAAAGTGTTTTTTGGGGTCATTAACTTCAGACTATCTTCTCTTTTGCAGGGTGGTTGCATGCCAAATTTTTTTGGTGTAAAATATCAGAATTATTAGATTATGTTACATGTCTATGAATAAAAATTATTGGAGTGTGAGTTTGATATTTTTTGAAGATCTAAATAGTCAAGTTTGGTAAAGAAAAATCATGTCAGATAATATTAGTCTAGAACAAAATGAAGAGACACTTGATAGATTGTGGGCTAGATTGAAAAGAAAGGGTGATGGGAAATGTTATTGTCCTTGCAATAATTGCAAGGGCTTAAAGATGAGAAGACTTTTAATCACAACAGCTGAGAAACATTGTAGGCAGCATGGTCACTTTGAAGGGGGCATGATTATCGTCCATTGGTAAGTTGTTCATTATATGTGTTTATATTGATTGAATTTGTAAATGTTTATATTGTTTTAACATTTTATATATATATAATTACTTATCATGATCATGGTTTATTTTGTATATCATTATTATAAAGGTGGGGCACCCTAGGGAAGATGATATGGATTATCACGACCCAAAGAATGTGGTTTTGCAAGCGGATGAACATGGAGTTGTGAATATCGAAGATGAAGTTAATGATCCTATGGAAGAAGATGATCATGTAAAAACATGCTGAAGATGATGGTACGAATACATTGATTCATGCCACATTTAGTGGTAGAGCTAATCATGATGATCAAGATGACTTTGATGATGTTCATGATTTACCTGCTTGACAAGGCATACGAGCCCTTTATGAAGGCTCTAAAACAACTCTTCTCTCTGTTGTATTGTTGTTGTTGAACTTTAAGGTTATGAATGGTTTATCAAACATAGCAATCTAACGGATGTTATGTATGTCATATATGTCATCTTTTTCATCTATTTTAATTGTTGTTAGTTCATCACTAGTAAATAAAGGATGAAATATGTACCATTAATATTCTTTATATAAAATTATTTTTTGTTGTAGATTGATTGGTGAATTTTTGTTACCACCATCAAATATTTTACCTCGCTCATACCGAGATTTATGTGTCATTATGAAAGATAATGTAATGGAGTATCAAGCAACAGATGCATGTCCCAATGATCATATTATATATTATAAAACAACAGTGAATTTGCAACAAAATGCCCCAAATGTCATATCGAGATATCGACAGATCAAGTAACAAAAAGGTGCTCAGAAAGTTCTTCATTATATTCACACTCATATATGCAATGATTATTAGGTGTGAAAGCTTACGCAATTGGATGATTACCATGCACAGAATAGAAGTTGAGATGACATTCTTCGAATGCCTACAGATGGTTCTACATTTAGGGACATGGAGGGAAAATGGCCACACTTTAAAGAAGAACCTCGTAATCTCAGGCCTTCATTAGTAGTGGATAGTGTCAATCCATTTAGAGAGTTGAGATCTATTTACTCAGTGTGGCCTATTTTTTTTATCAACTAGAATATTCCTCCATGGATGTCAATAAAGAGGGAGCACATAATGTTGTCAATGATTGTTCTAGGTATTTGCTTACATCAATTTTCTTTAACGTAGTAGTATCTCATTTGTCTTATTTATTGCATAATGACATATTTTTTTCATTCAATAGTCATGTACATTAATTTATATATATTGTGTAAAATGGTTATAATAATTATGTAATGTCATGTTCATTCAATCAGGTGGGCACGCGAAAGATATGAATGGCGTTATCGAGCCCTTATCGACGCTACATTAAGGTTAAGTGGAATGGCATCACTATGTATGACATCTCTAGACCAATAGGACAAAGACAATTTCAATTCCATGCAATGCTTGTATGGATAATTCATGATGCCCCAGGGCTAACACATTTTTGTGGTATGTTATAACATTCAACTACACTTTAACAATATTTAATTTGATGAAGTAGATATCATGAATGTTTTCAAAATAATCTATTCATTATATATAATTATAAAAATTGACATATTTAATCCAATTATATATCATCTTGCAGGTCTTCAAACAAAGGGAAAATTTGCATGTCCAATTTGTGGTCCAAAGATGAAATCTCGTCGTTCAACAAGTTTAGGAAAGGAGGTGTTTAATGAGTATAGGCACTTCCTCCATAGAAATCATAAGTATCTAACTACTAAAAAACATCTTTTCAATGGGAGAGGAGAATGTCAAAACCATGAAGAATGTCAATTACCTATGAAAGTTAAACATAATAGAATTAATCACAAGGTTATACATTGGATCAAATTATTTATTTATCATATATGATATGTTTTAAATTTATTTTTATATTAGTTGTACGATTTCAGCGTTGTAATTCGGACAATGATTGTCGTTAATTTGTTTAACTTATATGCTTCATGAAGGTCATCAAGGCATTAATGGCCGCCCATGTGACCAAAAAGTTGGTCCCACAAAATTTAGTAGGTTGCCCTACTATGAGCAAATGCCTACAAATTGTGCATTTGTTTGATATAATGCATAATGTGAAAGAATATAATAGAAATGTTATGGAAAATATTGATGGAAGGCATGACAAAGAAAAAATTTTCAAAATTTGTAGTGACATTCAGGAAGCCAATCATGCAATGAAAAATGTCATTCAATTGAATAGTAATGGAGACCAAATTAATATAAGTGCCCTTCCTTGGTTATTAATAGAGTAGCAAAACAATGCTATAACAGAAGTCATACAAAAAAATTGATTTCCTACAGGATTTGTTGTGAACATAAAAAATATAATAACAAAGAAAGGTGAATTTGGGTCAGGGATGAAAATGCATGATTGGCATACCTTCATTAAGGTAATTATTCTGGTATATTATATACACTTGTATAATACATGTACTTTTCAGTGTATTGTGTTTACTACTTTTGGAAAAATAATGAAAGATCATTTTATAATTGTTGGCAAGATGTTCTACCTCTATCTCTCCTAGACAACTTCGACAACAATGTCAAGAAAGTTATATATGATCTTGGAAAATACATGAGGTAAGTAGTGATATTTGTTCAATTCATTGTATAGATCTTATAATTTCCATTTATTTTACTTGTTATGTAATATATTGTATATTTTTGTTAAATCTCGTTAATATATTTGCGCCTTGAATCACTTGTAGATGAGTGTCATCTAAAGAAATCAATAAAGAAGATATACCGCCGGTAAGAGAAAAATTCCTCGGGAGTAATGTGTGTGAAATGCAAAAATTTCTACCTTCAACATTTTTCAATGCACAAGAACACTACCTCATACACCAAGTTTAGGAGATTGAATTGTGTGGACCTGTATACACAAGGTCAATGTGGATGGTTGATAGGAACTTGAAATTTCAGCTGCCAGGCGTGCATACATCATGAGGGTTCTATGGTGGAGGGATATATGGTATACCAGACTATGGTGTACATTAGTTAATATCTTCCTAAGTTTGCAGCAAAGATCCATGTAGATCGCATTTGGGATCCCAACTCCATTAACAAATTCGAAGGGGAGTACCTGGTGGGGAAAGGTAGATCGAGGAAAGTAAGAGGTAATTATAAGATGGTCATGGAGATTAATTGTAATATTTTACATATGGTTTTATGTATAGTGTACTTATTTAATTTTTAATCTTCAATATACATCAATTATAAATTAAGGTTGTATATTATGGTATTTAACTAATTATACGTCGTTTGTGAATTTCAATTTTTTTTGGTACAATTGGTCGAGAGTGGGATGCACTACATTTGTACATCGCCAACAATCTTGATTGGATGACGGTATGGATTGAATCATGTCAAATAATCCGCACACATTAACATGAGAAGGTGTGGCTTCATTGGTTAAAGAAGCTCATTGTAATGGAGATTCCAATGTTACACAAAGGGAAATTGATTTAGCATATGGTTTAAGAGATAAACAAGTAGGTATAAATATATTAATCACCCATATTATTTAATTATTTTCAAATATATTGATGTATATATATCTTGAGATTGTTTTCTTTGCATACATTTGGCCAAGAATAAATATGTTTATCAACTAACAATATTGCAATAATTTTTACATGTTTGACATATTGCAAGTGAAACACCACAAGGCTATGTGGTGCAATGGTTGTACATTTCAAATCAAAATGTTAGATGATATGAAGAAAAATTGGGATTTTGGTATAACTGCAGTCTTTCAGGTGACTAATGTTTCATCTAGAAGTGACATACATACAGAAGTCTCAGAAAATCGATACTATGGGATTTTAGATGATATAATTGAGTGTGACTTTAAGTCCTTCAAATTAATTTTGTTTGTCGTCTTATGGTATAGGCTACGATTGAATGAAAATGATCCTGAGAGAACTGTTATTGAACATGATAATGGATTTACCATGGTTAATACAAGGTTGATTAAGCGAGATGGAAATGAGCCTTATGTTCTTCCAGGCCAATGTGAGCAGGTATTTTACTCAGAGGTTCCAGGTAAACCGAGTTGGTCATTTGTTGTTAGACATGATCCAAGAGGAAGGTTGGTAAAGTATAATGTGGTGGAAGAAGAAGATACCGAAGAACTAGAAGATGATGTAGATGATGATCAAGATCAACGGTTAGTTGATGATGTCCCTGACGAAGATGTCAAAGAGGAGGAACTACGATGATGATGTAGGAGTTAATGTTCAAGAAGATGACATCCTCGTGTGGATGATGACATTTATTGAAACCGAGTATCGATGACAATGATGATGATATGACCAATCTCACAATGCTCTAACTGGATCGGATGATGCGATAAGATTTGGATGAAGAAGAAGATCAATGACATTGAAATGTATAAGTCACTTCATTATATTATCTATTTGATATTAATTTTTGATAGAATTATATTTGACTATGTGGTTGCGTTTTCAATTAATTCATGATGTTTTTAATTTTTATGCCATTACATAATTATTTTAATGATGTACTTTTTAATGTTTGAAAGGTCAAAAAATTAAAACATTTCAATAGTGATGTTAACAACCTTGAAATTAGTGTGTTTTATGCTTCATGTGATCATAAAAGATTAAAAAAGAAGGTAGAGGTGGTTGTTCAGCGGTTGATGTATGTTGGTTCTTTTACAATGTAACCAGGTTTGTCTTCTATCATACCTATGGAATTTCCAATCAACCGGGCGCCTCAAAGGACCTAGACCAAATCGACGAGGAGTTTAAAAAGCCTTGCACACTTTGGGATCTACAAGACCCGGAAGGGTGATCCCTTAATGTGTTTACAACCTCTGCACCATTATTATAAACAACATTAACAATAGCAGATGATCTCACTTAATAGTTCAACACGATAAGATAATATCAACTATCTGGAGCGTAAGATAACTAAACACAATCCATTATATAAGATAGTCAATGATTTGCAATTTGTAGCAAGTTTCAGGCAAAGAAACAAATATTGAACTACACAAATAATTACAAATTTAGATCACATATCCATTGGTGAGTCAAATCTACAAGCATCTAGAGGTTTATAATAGATTTAATACATCACATATAAGATCCCTAATAATATTGCATTACAATTTCATCAGTGTGCATTCTAACCCAAGACTACTTATCAAATCCTTATACAACACATATCTGCCTATAATCCCATTCAAGCATTTTGATTAATTCCTTGAATTAAAGCTAAAATAGAATCATACACACCATAACAGGGAGATGGATAAAACAACCCTTAGAACTTTATTTCATTCAAAGTTTAGATATGCATATACAATGGAGAGACATGAGCTCAAATTTTAATTTCAACTCAAAAGCTAGTACTATTATACAACATTAAATCTCTATGAACTCAAAACCTGTTACATAATGACTCAAAACCTAAATTGCACTTCTCTAAAACCATTAGACTTTACAATTCACTCTGCAACTTCACCTAGACTCAACAAAAGTTATCTAACTTGCTCACCCGTACTTCTGGCCTTGAAATACTTATAGAAAATGAAGGAGCAAACAAGCACCAGGCTAGAAAGTACACCTATCACCAGTCAATTGGAGCACCTGGTGATATTCCAAAATTTGTTACAATAGCCACCACCTTGAAAAATATTCTTGTTCAAAAATCATTACAACAGCAATCATCCTAGATCATATTCTCGTTCATCATGTCGGTGGAGGAAGGTTGATGCAATAACAAAAAACCACGCGAAACCCACGCCAAGAAAGTCATCCATAGAAAACTAGAAACGTTGTAACCACAACATTTGATTTTCCACCTGTTTGTAGCCCACTCTTTTTACTCATCATCATTCAAATACTTAGCCACCCACCTCTGGTATTTTTCGTCAGTTGGCCAGTCAAAATCAATCACCTCTTTTACCTTTGTACTATAAGGAAAATACTTTACTGCTACCTGATTAGCATCTCTTTCAAAAGATTCCAAAAATGAGTTGGTACTAATAATCGTATCCATACAATTTACCAACAAATCATAATCTGAGTCATCACAAATTATTTTAATTTGATTATTGATGACTTTACTTGCTTGATCCTGCCATTGTTGGAGTGTTCTGATTTCCCCCTGCTCATCAGTTATATCAGGTAACAGTGTGTTAACCCAATCATTGAAGTTCTTTACCAACTCCTTAATCTTCCTACTTAGATCATCTAGTAAGGTCTGAAAACTTTGCAATGATTTAACTAATATATAAGCAACCTTCAATGATTGGGGCCTGTTATTTCCATCAAACCTTGAGGCTTTAGTCATAACATCTAGATTATTTTCCCTAGGGATCCAATTTTGAATTATTAGAATCACTATCCCCTGATCCCTATCAATATTATTTATTGCTTCAGATAGCAAAGAATAGAAAGAATGTATAGAGGGCAGTTTATTATCCACCTTTTCATTTAAATGCTCCAAAACAAGAGTAACAATTTATTTTTCTTTTGAAAGAAAACCCTCCTCTTTTACCCTTAGTGATGTTTGTAATTGATCAATTTCCTGCATGAGCTGCCTCTTTGTTAGATCAATAGAGCACTCTATTTGTTCATCAACTTGTTCTAGAGGAGGGGTAAGAGTGGGATTTTGAATGGGAGACCCTAGTGTAGAAACATTTGGAGAAGCAAGAGGCATTAACCTTGCTATGGGAGGTGATGTGCTAGTTCCTGGAGCATTGGATGTTTCCCCAGTATGTCTATACTTGAACCTTTCTACTTTAGTTTGCAGCTCAACATTCCTTTGTTGCATTTTACTATATTCTTCAATTAAAATGTTATACTTCTCCATTAGGCTCTTTCTTTCAACCTCCTCCCTTTTAGCAGTCTTTTGGGCCAACTTGGCCACATTCACAGCTAAACTAGTGGCTTTGGTTGTTGTAGTCTTTGAAGCCCTCTTTATTATTAATCCTCCTTTGAAATTTGGATTAATATCAGCAATGTCTGGCTTTCTTCCTTGTGGAGCCAATGCCCAAATTGCCAAGGTCTCATATTCTTCACTAAAGGTAGAGTTTTGTAATGCTACCTTAACTTCTTCTTTAGAATCCTGAAAAGGATTTTTGGACTTCATAATGGTACTGAAAGCCACTGCATCTGTGATGTCCCATTCAAGCAAAATCAAAACACCACCCTGATTCACTAGTTGTCTTCCTTCTTCAGGAGTGATGTTTTTAAACTCTTCCATTAGTTCAGCTTTCACTTCTTCATCATTCTCCTGATCTGACCTGTCAGGCCTTAGTTCTCTTCTCTCATTACATTTATTTTGATATTCCTCAAATTTCATCCTCCATGCCAATTGCAATAATATAGGAGTCTTTACAAATGCATTATCATCTAAGAACTCCTTGCAAGCCTCCATTCTTGCATCCTGCACACTCTTACCCTTCATATCCAAATTGGATAAAACTAATTCAACTAGCTTAGGAGGGGATGGCATACCAACTTGCATGTCTTGATTAGTAACAATAATTTTATCTGTGAGATCCTCAGGTAGGTGATTAGTTCTTTGCCTCTTAGGGCTTGGCTCAGGTGGTGGTGATGGGGGACTATGTTGTGGTGAAAAATTTAATTCAATGATTTTGACAACCCCAGTTACTTTGAATTTTGGGCCTAGTCGTGAAGGAGCCTTCATTATTTTCTTCCCTTTTCTGTCTACTTCTTCCTCATCACTGCCAGTATCCCTTTTCATCCTATAGATGGGCCACCTTTCTGTAGGCTGACATATTGGCCTTGTTTCAATTGGCATATCACTTTGTCCTTGCATATCCAGACTTAGCCTTAAATTTATCTTTTTGGTTGTCAAGGTGTCCATTATCTCCTTGAAATTCTTCATTAAAAAATTAATTTTCTTGTGGTATGGAGTGAATTCCATCAATGGATCATACATCAGATCCATTTCATGCACAATATCCAGTAGCTTACTATAAGCTATCCACTTTTCCTTGTTCAATTCATGTATGCTTAAATCAAATTCATTCATGATCAGGTCCTCAGGGAAATTGAACTCATGTACAAATTTTCCACATTTTATTCTTTGTCTGAAAAGAGCAAAGAAATCTTCAGGATCATGTTGTCACCTTGGACCAAATCTCAAATGGTAATCAACAAAGAATTTGTCAAAATGTGTGTCCAGCCTTCCTTTGAAAATGTAAAGTCAGACACTACTGTATAATCAGGGAATAATGTTCCCTTCCCCTTTCCAGTTAGGTTATCTTCATGAATACACCCCATCTACCACATAACTTCTGCAAACCCTAGTCTTGGTGGCACATTGTATGGCAGTATGTGAGGGGTTCCTTGAAATCCATATATTCTCAAGACAGTGCTAACTGGATATGGGATAATGTCACCCAGTTATGTAAAACCCTCAATTCTGGTTTCCTCTCCTTCAGCCTAAGGAAATCATGCACTTCCTGAGGGATCCTAGGTACATTTACCATCAATCTAGCCCTCAATCTTGCAGCAAAACAATTATCAAATTGCACATAACTGGTGCTTTCCTTATTATAGGACAAATCTGTAGCCCATATTTATACTGGCAATATTTCTCCATTAATTGATTGTCTTAAGTCCATCTTCTCAGCAAAGAAATCAACATTCCTAAACAAGAACATATGCATCAACATGGAATACCAAAAGAATTGAGTACCAGTATCACCATTCTACAGCTTTGACAGTCCTTCATCTATCCTCTCCACCAAAAAAAAGCAAAGTCATATGTTACAAAGAAGTTAGGGTGTTGTATTTGCACCCCCATGAACATGTATGCAATCGGCATTACTGTACCAAGGCTGAAACCCAAAATCTGACATAGTGAATAGAAAGTAGCTAAGAAAGGCTTTCCAAAACAATTCAATCTGAAGGGTTCCTGGTCACTAGGGCAGATGTGAAATTGTGAAACCCTCTACCTTAACCAGATGAGGTGGAAGTAGCTTAACCCTAAAAAGAGATTGGAATTTTGTATACTCCTGCTTCATTTCTTCAAGATTAATAGGAACCAAGTCATCACTTAGCTCACTCAAATCAAAAGTCTATTGGATAACATCTCTGTTAATTTCTAATAGAACCCCTCCATCATTATCTCTGATTACCCATGTAATAAGGTCATATATTTTGGCCACTGCTCTAAGTAAGTCCACATCAGGGAACACATTTGGAACAACCAGCTTTCCCATGTCATACATCCATTAATTTGAAAAAGGATGAGGCAAATTCCTCTATCCATACAATAATATGAATATTTATAAGCCTGTGAGTGGAACCCTAGCATCAACAATGTTGGAATTAGTACACACCAACCCCTCCCCTAGGATTTTCCCTCGCATCAACACCAAACCTTTCCTTCTTTCATATGTTGATAATGGAAATTGATTTAGGAAATCATCGTACAAGTTTCTTTTCAAATACTCAATGTGGCCAGAGTGTTGCTTGGTTGGCACCATTTTAGACAAACTAGGGCCTCACTACAATGTTACACTTGAAGTGGCTATGACTAAGCAGAGATATGAAATTAGAGTAAAAATATTGCAATTCTTCACAATTTATGATTAAACAATAGCCATAACAAAATATTTTAATGAACTCAGTGACAAGCATAGTAGACCTCCCTTTCCCAAATTTAGGTGCAGAATGACTCGGAAACAAAGAAAATTAACTCATGGCTTTTTTCGCACAAACTCCAATTTCTGGCAGCAGCTACTCACAATTTCACCTTTCACTTTGAAACTATTTTCACGAAATACTTGGATGCTTTGTGATACAAATGAGATGAGTAAATTGATTTTATGTCGATCAAATTCTACCAGTGGATGTCTCATCCACCATTAAAGCTCACTCGTGGGCTACACGAACGGCTCCAACCATAATTTTATACATATTTAAATGTGAGCCGTTGATCCTTCATTTTGATCAAATCATCAATGACCATCTTCAAAACAGGCTAACATAATTGCCAACACAGCAATAAAGGGGCCCACTATGTCATATGCCGCGAAGGAATGCCACGTGGGAGTTGCTCGCGATATCACAATCCTTTGATTTATCATCGCGGGATGACAGGCACCATCGATCTTTTTACCATAAAGCCTGCTCCTTCAAAAATGGTCACCGTCCTTTCCTTTAACTGTCGAGCAGCTTTTCCCTTAAAATCATAACATCTGTGTTGAAATAAAACATGTGCATCTTACAAGTGCATTAGTAATCCACCCCGTAATACATTTAAAACCGGTGAATGCTTTCTTCACTCCTTAGACTTCATTGGATTAGACACGTGGCAGGCACCCACGACATTGCGATCCCAAAATTCCTAATCGTGGGATGGTGGGCACCATCAATCTTGAAGAGATAGCTCATCAATGGTCACATAGATTTCATCCTTTATGAAGGGCATGTGGCACCTGCCCATGATATCGTGATCCCTACAATCCCTAATTGCGGGATAGTGGGTACCGTTGATCTCGTTCCTTTAACACAGTCGCCAGCCATGTCGTTAACCTTCGAGCAGCTTTTCCAGCAAGATTATAACATATCCGTGGATTTAGAACATGTGCGTCTCGAGAACACTTTAGTAATCTGACCCTTAATACATTTAAAGCCGGCTAGTGTTTCCTTTACTCTTTAGGCTTCATCAGATGAGACACGTGGTGCCCGCCCGTGATTTCACAATCAACCCAAGCACCATCGCAGGATGGCGAGGAACGGCTCAGATCAAATGGTAGTTGGTCAGTGATAGCTCAAATTTGATCCCCCGGATAGGACGCGTGGCACCCACCCATGATTTCATGATCCTTGAATTCCCGATCACGGGATGGTAGGCACCGTTGATATCTACAGGAAATAGATCAATGGCAGCACTAAATCAACCCTTGCAAAATAAAACATTCATTAAAAGGAGAAGTGGTCACTACTAGGCGGACGAAAAATAAAAAAATTATATTTATAGAAGAAAAATAAAATAAATCTATAATTTGTTTTATAATTTCACTTTTAAATTTAAATGTATGTTCCCTCATTAAGTTGTATTTTTTTTACAATCACATTTTTATTTTAGATGTTTCTTTATAAAATATAAAGATGCATTAAAAATATATTAGAAATATTTTTCTTTATATTATATAGCATTCATAACATTAAATTAACATACAATAATTTCACAATATCACTTAACCAATCAAGAAAAATCTATTCATTATTATGCAACATTATTCTCACATCAAACTAACAAATAAACATTAAAAACATTTTTTTTTTTATATTATAACATTCATAACTTAAACCTTTTATACACAATATCAAGTTAGTTATAAAAAACACATAAAATTATTTATAAGCAACTTAAATTTTTTAACAATTTAATAAAATATAATTTAATATAATTAAGAAAAATTAAATAAGAATTATAGATAAATTTATGAAATATCGATTTACTTATCAAGAAAAAATTAATCATTAGTGATTGCAACATTATTGGCACATCTTTTAAATTGACAAATAAACATTGAAAACACATTTATTTTTTATATTATAACATTCATAACTTAAACCTTTTTATACACAATGTCAAGTTAACTATAAATTGTATAGAGTTTATATTTGCTATATCTCTCATATATCAACATAGGTAAATTTGAAAATATTTTAAATTATATAATTTCAAAAAAAAAATTGAATGAATTTATAGAAGATTATTTTTATTAAAGTGATAGAATTTAATCCCAATACTAACATTAATTATAAGTCTAACCATAACCCCAACCCTAAAACTAACACTAATTAACTTCAAACCTAACTCTAATTTTATATCCAACCCTAAACATAACTATGATTCTAAAACTAACATTAATGAAACCCTAATTGAACCATAACCCTAACCCTAATACTAACCCTTGCCCCAATTGAACCCTAACACTAACCCCAAGCTCTATCATAGAACCTAATCTTTACCCCCAACCCCAACCCTAATCCTAATTGAATCCTATACCTAATTTTAATTAAAGTCTAACCCTATTTGAACCTTAAACTTAATTGAATTCATGTTTAGGGTTAGGGTTCAATTAAGGTTAGGGTTGAATTATGGTTATGATTAGGGTCAAAATTCAAATAGGATTATGGTTGGAATTTAATTAAGGTTGCTATTCACTTAGGGTTAAGGTTCAATTAGTATTCAATTTGGGTTAGGGATCAATTAGGGCTATAATTCAATAAGGGTTTAATTAAGGTCAGGGTTAAGGTTAGTCTTAAATTAGGGCTAGGATTGGAGTTAGGTTTCAATTAAGGTAAGGGTTATTGTCTATTTTAGGGTTAGGGTTCAATTAGAGTTCTCTAGGGTTTTGATACAATTAGGGTTACGATTACAGTTCAATTAGTGTTAGAGTTAGGGTTATAATACTAGTTCAATCAAGTTAGGTTCAAGGTTTAATTAGTGTTAGA
>VDFB02000363.1:55382388-55416317 GCA_007258455.2 Sequoia sempervirens | reverse complement strand
TACCTTGAGCATAACCCCTCAAGGACACATGCCATCCTTGGATTGTTGACATGAAACAACCAATCAAATTTTAGTTTATCTCTCTCATATTAATATATATTACTATTATATTAAATATATATTATATTAATTATATTTTGTATTATATAAAAATATACTTATTATTAATTATTAATTATAATAATTTTATACATATTTAATAATTTTGTTAAAGAATATAATATCTAATTATGATAAGTTGAATAATTGTATTATTTATTATGTAAAATATAGCTAATAATACTTAACTATATTGTAGAATATTAAAACCTAGCTAAATGGCACCAAAATTTTGAACTTAATTAACATACTATAAAAGCTAACAAAACCAGGTTGTAGCTCATCAAATTGGAGAAGTGAAAGGTTAATGTTAGCGCCAAGGAAGAGTTTGGAGTAGTGAAAACAAGGTCAATGCTAGCGCCGAGGAAGAGTTTGGAGGAGTGAAAACAAGGTCAATACTAGTGTCAAGGAAGATTTTGGAGTTAAAACAAGGTCAATAGAAGCGCCAACAAAGAGTTTGGAGGAGTGAAAAAAAGGTTAATATCAACGCCGAGGAAGAGTTTGGAGGAGTGAAAATAAGGTCAATACCAGCACTGAGGACGAGGTTGAGGGCACTCACAGAAAATCGACGAGCAAGGGGCAATGAGTATTGTAAGTTTGGCACCCCCATTCTCTTTAACCTTCAATTTTCATGCCTATTTTATGTTAAAATAAATATTCAAACAGCTCCCTTCGGGTTTCTTTTTGTGAATATGTGTGCGCCAGCCTGTGAGTTGCCGAGTTTGGTCGGCTTTCCATCAAGTTTTGATCTCTCATTGTACGCATCCTCTCTTTGCAGCTTCAGATAGCGGCTTCCCTTTCGGGTCCTGAGAGGCTGCGTTGGGCGTCCACGTGTCTCACTTGCGGAGATTCTTTTTTCTTTTTGCCTTGAAGTCTCTTCGAGTTGTGAAAGCCTTATGCCGGGGGTATCACTTCTAAAGATTGTTAGAGGGACCCACATCTTGCTACGTGGCGGCATATCGCAAGCTTTTCATGTAGGAACAGAATGAACAACCGCGGGCTGCATAGTGCTTGTTCAGGGTTTTCTTTCTACTGTCTAACAGGTATTGGCAGGCCCTACCTTCTGCTAACTAGCAATCGTTCGCAGATCTTTTAACACGGTGAGGAGGTGAACAACCACGGGCTGCGAAACACTGCCACACTCTTTCGCACCCGGTTGATGCGACTTTCTCTTCACATCAAAAAGGACATCAGCTCATTGGACACATGTTGCATCTTCGTAATCTCTCGGCAGCAAGGAGAGAGGTTTTCATTCAGGTAGCGACAAGCTGCCACATGCCTTACACTAATCATCGAAGGTTGGATGGGGAGATTATGTTATTGGATGCTGCTCTTCACAATTTTTCAAAGTGGTGGATGACACTTGTCACCTCGGGTATGGCTGGGACCACTGCCATCATTACGAATGGCGCACCTACACCTGAACAGCCAGATGTTGTGTTCTAACTCATTTCCATTGTAATAGTATTGGAAATCTTCTAATTCTAGCATCATTACAGGAGATTGTGGGATCTTTTTTGTTACAACTTTCCAAAGCGGTGGGAGTTTTTCTCTCCAGCTATATATATACTCTCTCTGTCAACCAAAAAAAAAGGACGGTCCAACAGTAAATAGATCCAAGAGCTTTAAGAAAAAGGATACTGGTTTTAGCAAGAGACACTAGACCTCTTTTACATGTTTATTTGCAAGAAATTTTCATACTGTGCCCACTGTTCGACCTTTCTATTTTTCATGTTTTAATCAAACTATAAACTATGCCTTTTATTGTCTTAAGCATTTCATTTGACAAGACTTCTATATATTGAATACAAGCTTGCTTGTCTAAATCATGTCTAACTAACTCTTCTTAGTAGTAAGGATGTATGCGATATTATTTTATGTTAATAAATGAACTGTTTATGCTATAGCTTTAAGTTTCTGAAATTTTGGAACGTGACAACACCATTCAGGCCCTTAAGTCTATGATTTATCATGCCCATCAGCAAACTTTGGCGCATCGCCTTAGATTAGACTTTGCTTCATTATATCCGCTTCCTTTTCCCTTTCCAAAAACCAATTATAGAAGAAGTCAGCTTCCTTAAAATTCAGAGGTCACTCAATCTGGCACAAAAGGGTCCCCCTTGAACTGAGTTTCCCATAAGGCACTATTATCTTGTCAAATTTTGGCATCAACAGTTTGTCCTTTTTCTGGCACACCTGGTGGGACCCAAACTAATGAAATTGCCTTATAGAGGGGTGTATGAGCCATCAGCTTGTAACGAGATCCCAGACTACAAATAACCTAGGTTTACTAGTACCTCCGCTAGGGATAGTCCAGGCCACAAATCAGTTAGTAACCGTTCCATTCCCACCGCCCCTTCCTCTCACCATGTTGTCGGCCACAAATAGAAACTATATAGCATGGGATGCTGGAAGTCCCCTGGTAGCTCCGGTAGCGCCTGCTGTTTGGGGTGCTATCCCAGTTTCGGCCCTGAAATCTCTTCCTAAATTTGCTAGGGACAACACAAAAATGCCAGCAGAACACTTGCAGGATGTAGCAGATGTATGTCTGGTACATGGTATTATAGCGCAGAATGTAGCCCTGAGGCTCCTTGTTGTGTCCTTCAAAGGCAAGGTCATGGATTGGTACTGGACGCTAACTCCAAATTCAATTCGCACTTGGGATGACCTTGGAGATCCATTCTATGAAAGGTTCTCAAATGACGAAGATCATTCTTTGCTATATTATCAACTATCCATCATAAGACGAGTGCCCCAGGAGGCCCTGACAGATTTTAATGCCCGATTTCACTCAAATTGGCAGAGGATTCCTGTAACTATCCACTCGACTCCAGAACTGGCATTCATATTTTATCTGAAGTCCATTAACCCTGACATTTCTGTGATGATCAAGTCTTTGGGAGGAGCCACTTTACCAGATGCTTATGCTACCGCTATCAAAGCAGAGAATCATTTGATAGATTGTGGGAAATTGCCTCCTTGACCTATTATGTCGATATTTCCTAAAAGATCAAACACAGCACAAGAGGTTGTATCGACCAATGCGCCAACAACTCCCCTTCGATGTATTCATATGCAGCTGCTCCTAAAAACTCAACTTCCACATTGGGTTCTCCCAAGGATGAAATGGGCAACCCCAAGGAGATGTTGCAAACTATGGCGAATGATATAACAACTCTCAAGTGGAACCAAGCAATTCCTCCATGGCCCGCATATCAAAACTATCAAGGTGGGTGGTCTACTTATTAGAAAAATCAATATCAGAGTGCGCCTTGCACTAATCCATCAGTGCCAACTACCAACCAAATAGTCCTGGTGCCTACGCCACTGACAAGTGCGTCGCCAAGCTCAAGTAGAGAATTAACCGTAGGAAAAAATAATCTTATTGATGACATCAATCCATGGTGTTTCCCCTGCAACGATGCACATATGCCCCGAAATTGTCTGCGTGGCAACTTACAACAAAAGGTGGCAGAGCAACGCAGCCAAGGTACTACAATAGAAAATGGAGAATACCTATCTACCTCAGAAATGGAGAATGCGGTCCTTACTGCACAAATGCAAGGAATGTCTTTAGAAAAAGAGTCTGATATTGCTCCTGATCACACACTCTTCTCCTGGATGGAAGACGAGGAAAAGGTGTTTGCCAATGACACATCCATAGCCAAAATGCCATAGGTGCAATCTGACTATAACACACGCTCAAAGAGGCGATTCACTGGTGATCCTATTGTTTCACTTTCAGACAGCTCGCAATGCAAGGGCGTGTCTGATCAAATTCTCGGCGCTTCGACTGTCTCTTCGCCTTCTCAACCATGGAAGGAGATTATTATAACAAAAGCAAAGGAGCAGAAATCTCTGAGCTCGTCACCTTTTAATGTGGTGGAGCAATTGAAGAAATCATCTGCTAATGTGTCTTTATGGGACATGCTAGCTATCCCAAAATAGAAAACTATGCTACAAAAGGCGCTTCAACAAGAGATCAACTTAGCACCAACAAAGCCATCTGCCAGTATGGAGGGGGTTTATCAAATGCCACTAGCTAAAATTCTTGTAGAAAAAATGAAGGGATCCCATGCGGAAGGCAGAAGTAGGCCAAAACCTCAACCCTTCTTCCTGACTCTCATTGTAGGGAAGAAGCTATTACATAATGCTATGATTGATTTTGGCGCTAGTACAACGGTTATGCCAAAATTGATAGCCAAAGCCTTGGGACTCAGCTACGAACCTATGAAGAAAGGGGTGATGCAGCTAGATGGAAATAAAGTTGATACTTTGGGTGTCATCAAAGTGCTTCTGTTAACTCTATTTGCCTGCCCAAGCATCACGGTCCCGTAAGATATAGTGATCATAGATGTTCCTCCTATGTTCAGTCTCTATCTATCTCGAGAATTTACTTCAAAGGTGGGCAGATATTTGTCTTTAGATTGGTCACATCTAATACTTAGGACCAAGCATGGTGCAAAAATGAAGATAGAATCGGAGGCTCTACATTCCGAACACATGGTGGATGAGGCCCTGATCAATTTTGAGGCCGCACATACCTCCATCACCAAGCAAGACATGTACAATGTCAAACTGCTAGAGGAGGAGAAGGTGAGCGGAGACCGAAATGATAAGGAAGATGCTCTATTGAGTGAACACATAAACAATGATCCTTTCGAGAATTATCATGCTACCGGATTGGGCACATATGTGATTTATGATGAAGACCAAGTTCTTCTGAAGGTCGTCAAAGAATCAAACGATAACCAAGCAAATGAGCTGTGGACATTGTATTTTGATGGAGTGAGGAGCAAAGTTGGATCTAGAGCTGGGGTATGTCTAATATCCCCATAGAATGAGAAATTGTTGAGGTCTTTTCATTTCCAATTCGCCTGTTCAAACAATGAGGCTGAATATGAAGGGTTAGTCCAAGGCCTAAGCCTAGCAGAACGAATGGGTATTAAGCAATTGATTGTGTTCGGAGATTCCGAACTAGTAGTTAATCAGGTCCGAGGAATTTTTGCAACGAAGAATGTCCGAATGAGATCCTATCGACATCGAATATGGGACTTGATTGAAGGCTTTAAAGCTTTCAACATCCTGACCATTCCTCGAACATAGAATGGTGATGCGGATCGCATGGCGGTGATCGGTGCTCAGTTTGATCCTGCCTCCAACTTGCTTCGGAACAAAATTTTAGTCTGAGTGCTTGTTCGACCAGCGATTCCCGACAATGATCAGAGTTGGCAAGTATTTGAGAGAGATGGGCACATCACCTCGTTTATCCAGCACACAAGGGAATTTGCTGATCAACTTCAACCAAAGATCGCTAAAGCTTATGAAGGACAAATTATGCAGCTCAAGTCAAATAAACTTCCGAAAGGGTTAGTTACTCTCGAGAATTTTTTTGATTGTAATGACGCCTGAAATGATAAGAAAAAATTCATGGTAGACAAAAGTGATCATGAAAACCTTTGGGTCTCTAATGACAGGAATCTTCAGGTCAGAAAAGATGTCTTATAGCGAGATAGAGAAAGGCTTATCAGTTTCTGTGAAAAATATGGAGTAGTGGCCTGGTCTTATGATGATCTGGAGGGTTACGATCCTGCATCATTCAACATACTATTGAGCTAACAGAAGGTGCGAAACCAGTCCGATAGAAACAGCGGCCAACCAACCCTAAAGTTGAGGCCTTGATGGCACAAGAGCTAACCAAACTCATTGAGTCACGTATTGTCTTCACAATCAAACATAGTACTTGGGTATCAAATCTGGTACCAGTCTGAAATAAGAATGGTGATATCCGCTTATGCATGGACTTTCGAGACCTCAACAAAGCATCTCTGAAGGATCTCTATCCATTGCCTTCTATGGAGTCAATCTTCTAAACTATCGCAGGATCGGAAATGTTCTCTCTGCTGGATGGCTTCTCTGGCTATAACCAGATTCGAGTTAAAGAAGAAGATCAACACAAGACTACGTTCACCACCAAGTGGGGAACATTTTCATATGCTAAAATACCTTTTGGTTTATCCAATGCAGGGGCAACTTTCCAGTGGGCTATGGACATCACATTCAGCGAACTGATCAATAAGTTTATTCTAATCTATTTAGATGACCTTACTGTGTTCTCTAAATCTAAGGATGATCATTTTGATCATTTGGAGTTAGTTTTTAAAAAATGCCAGGAGTTTGGGGTTTCTTTAAATCCAAAGAAATGCTTTTTCAGAGTAATGCAGGGTAGGCTGTTAGGGCATGTTGTGTCTAAAGAAGGTATTTCAATTGATCCTAAATGAGTAAAGGCTATCAAGGAACTTCCCCTTCCGGTAAATAAGAAAGGTGTCTATTCTTTTCTCGGCAAGGTAAATTTCATCAGCAAATTTATTTTTGATTTTGCGGGAATGATTAGGCCGATATCTCTAATGCTGAAAAAAGGATCAAGCTTTCAAGTGGACAATAGAAGCTCGAGAGGCTTTTGAAAAGGTCAAGGAAGCAATCTCCATAGCCCCGATGCTGATTAATCTCAATGCAAAGATTTTATAATGTATGCCTTCAGTAGTAAGTCCAGTATTGCTACTGTCCTGACTCAAAGGGATAGCAAAGTAAAGGGAGAGCATCCAGTGGCGTTCTATTCCTGAACCCTAAAAGAATATGAGGCAAATTATAACTTTTTCAAAAGACAGGCCTTTGCAATAGTAAAGGGACTTAAAAAGTTCCGCCATCTAATTTCCTATAACAAAGTTCTGGTATATGTCATGCATTCTAGTGTGCGGGAATATATCATGGAATGAGAGATTACAAAAAAAATGGCTAATTGGATTACCAAGATCCTGGAGTATGACATCGAGGTCAGGCCTACTATGACTGTTAAGGGTAGAGGACTGTGTGAGTATATGGCACAGAACGAGGAGGTACCTGCCAAGGAGGAACAACCAGAACTCGTCTTGATAAATGAATCAGGATCGAAAGATGATTGGCTGACAAATAGAATGAACTTCATGCAAACCAAAAGGTATCCGCCAGGCCTCTCATCCCAAAAGAGAAGGTATTACCAGCTTTAGAATTGCTTATATATGATGATAGAAGGACTTTTGTTCAAAAGAAATTTCAATGGTGTGCTCCTGCGATGCGTTACTTCAGGGGAGGCGCAGAGGATCCTCGACGCATTTTACAATAGCGATGAGGGTGGACATTTTTCTACAAAAACTATTGCCATCAAGGTCCTTAGAGCTGGATATTATTGGCCTACACTTTTCAGTAATTCCTACTCTCTGGTAAGGGCTTATAAAAAATGTCAGTTCTTCTCTGACAGAAGGAAAAATTCAGCGATGCCCCTCAAACTTATCATGGCGGATGAACCATTTGCGCAATGGGGCCTGGACTTTATTGGAATGATCAATCTGATTTCTAATGCCAGACATAAGTGGATCTTAACAGCTATTGACTACTTCACAAGGTGGGCGGAAGCTGTTCCCCTTAAGGGGGCAATAGAAATAGAGATTGTAGACTTCCTTGAAGCACTGGTGACAAGGTTTGACCTTCTGAAGACAATCATTTTGGACAATGCCAGAGCATTTCTAGGTACAAAGGTATGTCACTTTGTATTAAAAAATGGCATATTCCTTAAAACATCATCAAACTATTATCCACAGGGAAATGGCCTAGCTGAGTCGACAAACAAAAGCTTAGTCTAAATTCTTAAAAAGGTTGGCTCAGAACACCAGGGGGAATGGCATAAAAATCTCTGAAAAGTGCTCTAGGCCAACTGCATAACTCCTAAGCAAGTCCTCAAGACTTCACCTTATGAGTTGGTGTATGGGAAGGAGGCGCTGTTACCTATCTCCATGGAGATCCCAGCAATACAGTTACTGAAATCCCTTGAGATAGAACAAAATGGAGCCATGGAGGTTCGGATCACCGAACTATTAGAAGTATAAGAAAAAAGGGAGAATTCCCTAATAGCAATGACAAGTTGTCAACAAGTTGTTAAACAATGGTTTGACAAGAAGGCTTCCAATGAAGGTTTGAAAAGTGGAGACTTAGTGCTAAAATATGACAGCAAGTCTGCAAAGTTAGGTCACCACGGTAAATTTGATAGCCTATGGGAGGGACCCTTCAAAATTATTTGGGTCAGGCAACACAACGCTTTTAAGCTAAAAAATATGGAACAAGAGCCGTTAGGAATCCCAGTCAATGGGATTCATCTTAAGTTGTTTCATTAGGCATTATGCTCTACCTTGTACAGTTGTAAATAATGCTTTTGTTTCCTTTCTTGTGTGTGGCCTATTCTTTTTCTAGAATCAGTTGTCTTTCTACGCATTTTTTCTCATCGTCGTTAGCGGGTAAAACACCGGAGTTGCTTTACACAAAATACACTCATGCATGAAGAAATAGTATACAAAATTAGCAAACCCAAAAAATTTTAAACACAGAAGCAAAAAAGAGCATGGATTTTCCTTAAAACAAGAAGTATATATTTATATATATGTTCTTTAGTTACAAAATGGTTGGGAAGCCAATTTACAAAATATACAAGTATCTGGGTACATTATATATACGAGAGCCTTTTATCAGGCTCATCTAAAATAGGAAAGTTACATGTTGAGCAAGCAAGCAAGGGAGTTATCTATCCAAAGGAATGGCTGGCAGCAACTGACGCATTCACTGCAGCGTCTGCTTCTTCCTCATCCACATCCTCATCGGCGGCACTGGTAGCATCATTTGGCACAACCGACAGTGGCGGTGGGAACACCAGGTTCCTGAAGTCAGTGTACCAGTCTACGTCGTAGAAAGGTATCACGTTGTAGCTCTTAAACAGGAAGTGAAGGGCCTGAGTAACCCTCTGTTGATGCTGGTCACGGGTCTGCAGGTGAAATCCGCTAAGAAATGGCAGCGAAACCACAACTTCTTCTTTGATAAAGTGACGCAAGTCGCTGGCTATTGGCAGGCCTATCCCATATGCAGCATGTGCAACGACCTCACCAAGCCCATTCAGGTATTTTTTTGAGAAGATTTCCTTCACCAGCCTCAGGATAAGTGGTCGGGGAATGTTGATGTCTAGCATGTACGCTACAAAGTGTGAGCATATGTCGGTATTCACCCTATACTTATCCTCATATTCTATGCAATCTTTGTCTATGACCCACTTAATGGCTACCAGAACCAGCAAATGCTTGTTCTTCGTCATCCTTTTCAGCCTTCTAGTGGAGACCTCACCTAAAAATGTCATCTGTGATTTAAATGAGGTTAGGAAAATTGGGGTATCCACTCGTCCTGACACTGTCCCTAAGTCTAAGATAATGCCGAATTTTCTCACCACCTAACCTATGAAAGGACTTGCTTAGCAATCTGCTACTGACCTATCACCTCTTAAATGCTAAGTATGTTTGCTCACTATCTACTATAATGTTTGAAAATGAAAGCAAGCTTTTGCACAATAGACAAACAAGGAAGATTAGATCGTTAGATAAGCACACATGCATACAATACTAAATCTAAAATGCAAATTCATACGTTAAGCAACAAAGAACATGGGAAAGTAAAAACATAATTAAAACTAGAAAAATCTCACCAATTCCAAACGTATTTCCATGAATTATCTCGATTGCCCTTCTCCATTTTGCTTGTGTAGTATAATTGCCCTCAGATTTTCAAGTTCGTGCAAGTATAGCCTAAGATAGTGATTAGCAAAATATCGAAGATTCAAGATATGTGCTCTCCAAAAGTTATAAAATTCGCGAGAGAGATTGGAATGAAGAATGACAGATCAATTTATAGAAAATTGATTATTTGAACGACAGGCCAAGATTGAAAGATCAACGGATGGTTGAGATTGAAAGATTAGACATGCAATTAGATAACTGACAGTGTTGACATGAGTGATTCGAATTAGAAATAGAATTCAAGATTAAATAAATGATTTAATCTTCAGTTCGGCATTCGAAAACATAAGAAATATCTTTGCATGACAAAGATAAAGATTGATTAAAGCAAATCTCTGTTCGAATGCACGCACAACATTTAATTAATTAAATAATAATATTTAATTAATATGCATGTGCACGCAAATGAGTTAGAAGTGAAGGATTGCATGGTTAGACGAGAAGATTACTCGAAAATGCCACTCAAACATCAAATGAAGAGTTAACTGAACGATTAAAATAGATGTCGAGTCGAGTAAAAGTGAATACTTAGATAACTCACATAATTATCTAAAATATAGAAGAATGTGTTAAAATAGAATTAATGAATTTAATAATTCATTTAATTCAAGACTCGATATTCGAAGAATAATTAAATAAATAATATTTATTTAATTAAATGATGAAGGGATTTTAAATGAATAATTAAATAAATGAATGAATTTATTTAATCATAGTTGAAATATGATAAAGAATAAATTAAATAAGAATTTATTTAATTTAACCAGAAGAATAAGGTTAATTAGTAAGATAATTAAATAAAAAGCGTTTATTTAATTAATTAGAAGAAATAAAGACAATGTTATTTAATTAAATAATTAAGATTATTTAATTAATAGAAGAAATAAAAGAAGACGATTAATTATATAATTACAATCATTTAATTAATAGAAGAATTAATGTTAAGATGAATAATTAAATAATTGACATTACTTAATCATGACCATGAAGAATAAGAATTATGAAGAATATGGAAGTCACAGGCTAAAACCAGATTTCGGTGTCTACATTTGCCCCTCTTTGATACGATGTCACGTAGGCATTGTGTCAAAGAAAATCGATAAAAATATGCCCCAGTCATGCCCCAGTGTAAAACAGGTGAAGGTATGCCCCCTCGGAAAAATTTACAAATTTCCAAAATGTTCAAAAAAATTTGGAAGTGCCCCCGATTAGTCCAGTAAATAGGTAGAAATGCAATGCAGTTGATGGAAATGGGTTCGGAAACGGGAGGGACGGGTACGAGATGATAGAAAATAGAAGATTACATGGCCAGTAGGAAGAAAATGCCACCTAAGCCCTAGGTATATATTTGAATTGGGGTGAAAAACTATTCATTTGCACCCACCCAGCTTAGAGATTTGAAAAGTTTGCTCTGACTTTCAGCGAGGATGTCTCCAGTTCCAGCTACCCATCATCGTGCATATAGGATCAGGACGTTCCAGAGACCAGCCGGCGCGGACCCCCCGGTATGTACCTAAAACTTGTCTTTTGAAAAATTTTAATTTTTGCACATTTTAAGGTATTTATTGCATTTTTAATTGTGCGTCGCTTTTTATTTTGCACCGCATCTGTATGCGCGAACGACGCATCTGCTTGCGAAAATACGCATTTGTATTTTAACGCTGACCATTTAGGCTTAGTTTAGAAAATAACCGCATGTGTTTTTTGTGTTACGCATTTGATCATTGTGATACGCATTTGAAATTTAGCTACGCATGTGAATCTTATGATACGCATTTGTTTATTCTGATACGCATGTGATTGTTTGAAATACATATGCACATTTGTAGCCGCATTTGCTTATTTAGAAATGCATTTGAGATTATGCAACGCAAATGATAATTTTAGCACGCATTTGATAATAATTAACCGCATTTGATTAATAATGACGCACTTGTAATTTGTGAACCGCATTTGTATAAAAGCGATGCATGTGTTAAAAAGTGACGCATCTACAAAATAACGACGCATTTGCATTTTATGTTTAAAACATTCATTTTTCACTTAGGGTAGATAATTCAGGCTGACATGAGACATGTTATTGCAGGTTGTACTTGACCCTATCTACACACGTGAGTCAAGACCCACGACATTCCGATTCAGAGATAGCCTACAGCCGGCCGAGCGATGGACTCTATGGCATTTGGGTTTGTTGCACGTGACCGATATGCCCCAAATTAGGGAAAATTGGGGTTTACTGACAGCACTTTGTGAGCGGTGGCACTCGGAGACATCTTCTTTCCACCTTCCGTCTGGAGAGGCCACAGTGACGTTGGAGGATGTGTATAGGATACTGAGACTGCCGATTAGAGGCACACAAGTAGTGTATGATACCCAGAGGGGTATAGCCGAGATGTGCAGATACTACCCCCACGCTAACGTTAGATAGCTAGGGGTAGATGACTATGAGATCAGATGGCGGGTATTGGCCCAGAGGTATAGACAGTTAGACTATCTAGTAGCAACCCTGATAGGTGGTATTGTACTGCCTGATCGTCGAGGTCACGGATTCCCTATGGGATGGGGTGAGATGCTAGTGGGCATGGTTGAGCGCTGAGTTGTATATGCTTGGGGTTCGTGTGTGTTGGGGATGCTATACTTCCACCTTCATGACATTTCCTATAGAGAGGCGCAGTCGATGAGCTGCGGCACCACGCTCTTGATGGTATGGGCGTGGGAGCATATTGCTATATTCAGACCACCAGTGACAGTGGATGTACCTCACGGAGCGCCATATGCATTCCGTTATGTGGGGGCCACTACTCAGCACCATATTGGGGACACTGGTTACTTCAGACATGTGATAGATCTGATGCAGGAGTTCACATGGAGACCATACCTAGGCTGCGAGGTATGGTCAGATGAGGACGAGCACTTGCCATATTGCAGATAGACATAGTATCTAGTGGGACGGACAGTCTCCCACATGCATATTATAGAGAGGCAGTTGCCAGATCGGGTATTGAGACAGTACGGAGAGGTACAGGATGTGCCTCGGGGTAGAGCAGAGTTTGCCCGGTCATCTCGAGAGGTCCTACTGTGGGGGCCAGAGATTTCAGTCGCCACTGCGGAGGCCGACATTGATGGATTACAGGCGCAGCCATGGGGATGGAGGGGTGGACCAGTAGATCCAGGGACTACCCCAGCTTATGATCAGTGGTGGGCATTGCACAGGCCGATTCCCTTGACAGATCCAGGGTAGCCAGCACTGGTAGAACGGCGTGTTAGAGGTCCCCGAGGCAGACGCGGCAGAGGAGGTGGTCGAGGAGGCAGAGGAGGCCGAGGTGATGGTGGGGATGATGGCAGAAGTGGTCGACGTGGAGGCAGGAGAGGGAGGCGTGGTCAACGGGGACGAGGAGCAGCCTTGTCACCGATCTGAGAGGAGAGGGGAGGAGAGGAGGATGTGGCCATGCTAGATGTGGCTAGAGGTGGCGAGGAGGAGCAGCCAGCTGAGGCAGTTATCCCTGATATCCCTGACATCCCAGCAGAGGCAGAGGCAGGTGCAGAGGAGGTAGTTGTAGAGGAGGCCGTTGGAGAGGAGACCATGGGAGAGGAGGCAGAGATTGATGCCCTTGGATTGCTAGGCGCCTACCAGGAGGATGATGATGGAGAGGATGATCATGAGAGGGAGATTAGGGATCAGATCCTGGAGGAGTTGGATGAGGAGGAGGATGGGAGAGACAGGGTCTGTCAGGATGATACAGAGGCAGAGGTGCCTGACACCGATATATTACGAGCCCAGGTTGCCTCCTTGGAGGAGCAGATGAGGGTGTTGATGGCAGAGAGAGATGCCTATAGGGTGGAGAGAGACAGAGCCCTAATGGAGAGGGATCAGGTAGTAGCCCAGCGGCAGGAGACTGAGCAGAGATTTACAGAGCTCAGGACATTATGTACAGGACCATCTGCAGCATTTGCCAGAGAGTTGGTCAGAGCCGGCGAGAGGGAGAGATACTACCGAGACTTGTATGAGGCAGAGGTTCCCTTAGAGAGATGGGCTCCTAGCTTTTCAGCGGCACAGAGTAGTAGGTCTCAGAGCAGGACCCACACACGAACAGTGAGCATAGAGGGAGTGGATCAGCCATGTAGAGTAGGGCCATATGACAGACCTCCCCCAGCTCCGAGATCAGCAGGTTCCCAGCATCAGTCTCCCACTCACTCCCGACATGATGGCAATGGTAGTTCAGGATAGAGATACAGTTTTGAGGTCCATTTGAGACATTGTATTTTGATCCGATAGCTTGCGGGCTTCCATGTATTTATGATACATTATGACATTGTGATGTGACACATATGAGTGATATGTATATATGATTTTGGCAATGATTCTTATGATATGCATTTTCTATTTATTGATTATGCAGTCTTGATTTATACATGTGATGTTTATATGATATGCCTATGTGATGGATGGTTGTATATACTTTATGTTGTTTATGCAACTAATGCAATAAATTTGATTCTATGTGACATATGATTCTATATGATTATGAGATGCGATGTGATGTTATATGTATAATGACATGTGATGCAATACAAATGTAATGTGATGCATGTATTTACAGTTTATTGCTTATGATATGCAATGTTAAATGATGATTATTATTTATTATGACATGATGATCTAAATGTGAAATATGCCTATATATATGTATGTTTCTAACATGTATGTTGATGCAGGATGATGTATAACAATTTGTGTCACAGGACTCCGTCATAATGCAAGAAAGAAGAATTGTTAGTGCGGAATGGAAGATCGACAAAGAATGAAAAAGACAGAAGATAAATGTTAGTATTAGGAATCTTCGATATTTCACCATATCACACAAGGTATTGCATTTTATCATCATTGGGCGGGACTAATAAAAATGGAGACAAACACTAGGATATGACATAAATCAAGGTGTGCAAGGTCATCCACTTGCTAAAAACAGACAGTCGCAGACAAGGATTGTCATTAACTCATACTAAAGGCACAAGTTGCCCTAGTCTTTTTGTCAGGACAAACCACAGACAGCAAACAAAAGAAAAGACGGGTCATGAGACGTCATTGCTCCTCTAAATCCTTCATGGGACATCCTTGAGGAAACTAGTAACATGACTCAAAATCAAATTTAAAAGACAGTCGACAGACAGCAGTCAAAGAAAAATAGAATTCTGATACGTCGTTGCTTCTCTAAATCCTTCATGGGACATCATTGAGAAAGCTAGTAACATGAATTCTAGTCATCAATTCAAGATAAATGATAAGATAAATAAGCCATAAAGTCAATAAGCCAATGAAAATATTTGCCAAAACATGATTTGTTTGTTTGATTTGTTTGATTGATAGAGGGACCGATTGATAGGGCCTAATTTCAGGGGATACACATACCAGATAAGACTTTGAGTCTGGTTTCGATGTTATGACTATCTGTATAAGGCATGACAAAGCCTGGTTTCAGAAAGACATGTATCGTATAAGACGTTGAGTCAGATGCCGTTGATGTGATAACCCATGTAAGGCTACGTTTGATTGTGTTGACCTTGTTGATTATGCAGAAGGACGATCCCTAATAAGACATAGGTTGTTTGTTTTGATAATGTCTGCTTCTCAAGAAGGACACATCTGTAGCGTATCAGTTATAGCAAAAGTTGATTTGTTTTGTTTGCAAGTTGCTTGATATGACCTGAGACATAGCTAACTTGTTCACCGATTGATGCATGACTTGATATGATGTGGAAAATTGACCATGTAAGACAACAAACCCTAAAGGATCGAATTTAGTGCGCCTCGGGCTCATCGTGGTGATGGCCTTTAAGTTTCACGCTTGCACACATGAGACCCTCAGAGGTTTGACGGATCATGGACCGACAAGACCCGACTACAAATAGAAGACGTAGTGGAAAGTGAATGTGACGAACCCCAATGGATCGATCAGTGCGGCCTCTGGCCAATGCAGGATGGCCTTGTCAATGCCAGGCCACTTGAGAGACCGAAGTTCGACTTGGACCTGCATCGACAAGACCGACTACAAATAGAAGACGGGGAAAGTGAATGTGACTAACCTAATGGACTGACCGAGGTGGCGCTTTCTAAATACCGTGGTGATGGTTTTGCCTACGCTTGTACAATGCTAGTATTCTCGTAGTTTGACACTACCAATGGGTCAAGTCGGCATGTATATATAGATTGACGCACAGCTTTATACAGACAAACCTAAATGGACTGACCTAATGCCTCGGGGGCACATCGGCAGATGGCCTTGCCTACATCCAGTCGCAGAGGCAACGTAGTTCAACAATGACAAAGACTGACAAGCGCGACTGACTCTGACTCTGTTTTTGGGTTTTTGGAAGTTTTTTGATTGTTTTTTTGTCTTTTGAATTTTTCTGATGTTTTTGTGTTTTTCCCAGGTCATTTGCGATGTTCGTGGATTTTCCATGGTTTAACATCTTCAACACAACCAATGTAAGAACCAATATGACGCATGTCAAGTGTTTTCCCCCAGTTGAGTATAAGACCAATTGATTATGAATAGGGTAAAATGAGGGATATGAAATGCTCTCGATGTCAATCGTTCCAAGTAATGGGAAAGACTACCACTTATTAGGAATGGTATATACAAGCGATGGATACAAAAGATAAGGGATATGTACAGGGATAAGGGACTATGTATAATGAAGTGTGCTATGTACAGGGATAAGGGACTATGTATAATGAAGTGTGCTATGTACAGGGTAGTGGACTATGTACAGGGTAGTGATTCCTACAAGCAACCAAGCAAGCATGCACAAGAACCCAAGGACAACCATGATCTTGCCCCTAGTCAAGCTGAAAACCAATTGACAGGTGATGAGGATGGTGACGATGTTGTTTGACGTGGGAAGGACACATCCCGAAACAACATGAGGATGATAATATGACTAAAGTATCAAGGTTTGCAGCCATGCTAGAAACAAAGCCAATGATTTTTTTGAATGATGCACTAGAATGCATAGAAAGATTATATGGATTGGGCTTGTTGCATTTGGAATGACTTTTCAAGATTGGATGGGATGATGGAAGATCCTTAGACCATTCACAAGGGAAAAACCAAGGCATGAGATAGGTATTGTGTATAATGATAACTTGCTTGGAAAAATGCTATGAAAGCTATGACATGATATTTCATGGATAGTGTATGAGCAAAGGATAGACATGTCAATATTTTTTCCAAAGCATGATTTATGTTTGTACCCATCCTTATCAAGATCCAAGTAAGTGGGAAAATGGACATGAGAGATAGGGCTAAGATGGATAGATGGAAATGTCATATGTAGGGTATGGGAGATGAGACAACTTGCCCCCAAGTGTAATAGTCCACATAGATAATTTCTTACACATGACGCCTGTTTGCCAGGTTTTCATCATGGTACTTATCCAAAGCGCCATAAGAAATGGTTTTCACTATTGGATGAAATTTTTCTCTTGACTTTTGTTTTTCTTTTTGGTGTCACCAAGATGCCTGTTTGCCAAGTTTTCATCTATAGTGAATTACTTTCTTTTCTTTTTTTTTTGGATGGCCTTGATGCTTTAGATGCTCACTGATTGTGCCGAATCCATTGATGGTGTTGATGTAGAGACTGGTGCCATGATATGCCAATAATAACCTTGATGAAGTAGTTGCCTTGTTAGGATCATAGCACTTGTATACAATTGATTGATGTCATTGTGATCCTTGTTGACACTAGAGTTGGCCTTATCAAAATACGCACATCGCGATAGAGTGCCATGGGAGTCCTTACAATAAAGAGTTGCTGCCAAGATGCGACGGATTTGTGACGTAGGATTTTTTAGACTTTAGGCGAGATGTAGGATAATGATGAATGATGGTAGATGCATTTGACAATTTAGATGTAGGAATTTTCATTTGCCAAACTTGGGGTGATGGATGATGGAGACTGGGTTTCAAATTGGGATAAGTTTTGGAACCATGACTTTTATATGTCTTGTATGATGACCATTTTGAAGGAGGTGGACATTTATTATATGTGGGAGTCCTCTTTTCTTGTGGCTCCACATTTTGATTGACTTTTACTTTTGAATTATTTTCTTTTCTTGATCCATTTTTCTTTGGGATCCATTTTAACTTTATTTGTCCACTTGGATTTTTGATTGATTCAATGGCCTTTGATATTTGATTTTGAACTTTGAATTTGGAAGACTTGCTTTTCTTGGTTCCAAATGGAAGGTTTATTCGTGTTGGAATGACAATTTATGGTATGGATGGAAGGAGTGTTGGCAACAACCTTATGATAAGGACTACTCATGGCCTCCATTTTGATGTTTATATCAGATAAAGTTGCCCCCAATATCGAGGAGGTACCATTAACATCATTAGATTTATTAACTAAAGAATAACCAAGACCTTGATGTCTAGGATTTGCCTAAAACTATACTGGTTCTAGAATTCCTTGCTCGTGTATGCCTAGTCCCTTTCCTTGATATTGCATGCTCTGACAAATTCTATTTGCGATGGGGTATTTTTTGTTTTGAAAGCAAGATGCTAACCCATCACTGTTCATGTGGAAACTGTTACTTGGAATCTTCTCCTCTTCAAGAAAGCCTAATTTGATAAAAGTGGATGATCCTAGTTGATAGGATGTCTTAGCTTCATTGACATGTTGGATATCTTTGGTGTGATTTTGTAACATATCAGATTCAGAGGATTCTACTGGTGCTTCCAAGTCAATGTTGAAACTGTCTTTATGGTCATTGTCATAGAGTCCAATGAACTCGGCTATAGCTTGATCATTTGCAAATATGTCTAGAGTAGGAGACTCTTGTTCTAGAGGAATATCATCAATGTGTCCAAAGGAGGCAAGTGTCTCATTTTGGGAAATGGATGTGTTTGGTACTTGGATAGGGTCATCTTCAAGTATTTGATCATGAATGGCATAAAGGTCAAGGAGTGGATCATTTTGGACTTCTTGCTCAATAATAGTGTCTTGATCAAAGATGGGTTTGTCTTGAATGATGTGGTTGGGAATAGAATCTTGATCAAGGATAGGTGTACTTTGGATGCCATGATTATCTAGGAGGACTTCTTGGATGGACTTAAAGATAGGGTTGTGGGATAGAATATTTTGATCTTGACATGAAGGTGAAGCCACAAAGTCATGCTTTGGACTTTCCATTTGACATGTATCCTCAAGTTTAGTAGATGGGATGTGACTTTGGAGACCATGAATAGATGTATCATCATGACTAAATGTAGAGTGAGATGGAGTGGCATGGAAGGGATTAGTGGATGAAGGGCTAGGATATGACATGGAGGCTTGGAAGGAATTAGTGGATGAAGGACTAGGGTAGGACATGGAAACTTGGAAGGGATTAGTGGAAGATTGGTTTCCCTTGTCAAGGTTAGGATAAGGGTGATAAGTGGACGTTTGTTGTGGATTCATGGCATGGATTATGCTAAGGGATTCTTGATAATGAGGGTAGATGGATGGAGGACTAGGACTTATGGATTATTGGTAGGAATGATATGTGGGTAGTTGACCATGGGTTGACATTGATTGGCATTTGGATTAGATATATTGTCTTTTGAAGTCTAGGGATTGTTGAAATTGACCATTACGGAGTAATTGGTATTCAACTTGACTAGCACGCATATCAAGGTAAATTGCAGACATGGTGGTTAGGTTATGATGAAAGATGGAGAATGACTAAGGTATGACAAGGCAAAGAGTGACTTAAGTCTAAGGTATGCAACCTAAGCTATGTTTTTTCGGGATTTTCTAGGTGCAAATAAGGAATGAATGCAGCTATTTTTTTGGTATTTTCTGTGCAAGTAAAATATGTCTAATATGATGCTAGTCTAGACTCTAAAGGTGCAAGAAGTCTAAGTGAGACCCTAAAATGATCAATTCTATAAACCCAAGGTGAAGGGACCAACTGCCTAAAGTCGAACCAAGGTGTCAATTTAGATAAGTCAAAGAACCAATGTAGGACAAAGATCAAAGACAAGTTGAGTTTCCTAACTAGACTGATGAGCTAGGATGACTCTCTGTAGGACAAAGTATATGATGATAAGGCTAGGTTCAATGATAGATTTCGTTGACACTATGATTTTTCTAGAGTATAGATGATGGACCTATCCTAAAGTTTGTAAAAGTGACCTTTCTAGAAGTCTAATGCAAGGTAATATGTACCCTAAGATGAAGCTAATCTCTAACTGAAGACAACTATGATAATAACTAAATGAACCTAAAGGATGCAAAATTGAGCAAATCATTTCAAGTTTCTATTCAAAGATTGTTTGTGTGAAGACAACTGAAACTGGTGCAAATGTGATGACTAGACAGTGACTGTAAATTTTGATTTTTTTGGTAATCAGACAGATGCGGTGCAGGATTAATAGATGCGTCACAGGATTAACAGATGCGTCTTAGGATTAACAGATGCGGTTCAAGTTTAACAGTTGCAGTCTAGACTGACAAATGCAACTCAGAATTACCAGATGTGACTCAAAATTGATAGATGTGACTCTAACTGAGAGATGAGACTCATAAACTACAGATGCGACTCAAAAATGACATGCGACTCTAAAAATCATATGCGTGTTTCTGGTGAACAGTTGCGACTCTCTGTGAATTTTCAGTGACATGAAATTTAAACTGGGTCCATTTTCCGTGATCAAATTTTGACAATCAAAGACAATCGTAAGACAAAGTGTTTTCAGTTTCAATTTTGGACTCAAAGAACGTTTAAAGTGACAACAGACAAGCACATCCTAATAGGCCAAAGGCCTAGGGTTTGTTACTTGGTATAGCCCACCAGTTATACCTTGGATTGGTGATGAACACCTTTCCTTCTCGAGAGCGGATAGCTTAGGAATTTTGTGGCATTGGCTCCCCTCCACGGCTCATTAACGTCTTTCGAGCACACCAATTCCGAATTCTTTGGGCAATGACTTCCCAAGAACCGCTATCTCTACTCAAGGGGATCAGTAGTGAGTAATCTTCGGGCATGATACTGTACCCTGCACTAATACCAAGCAATGGCCACAAATAGGTTGGTCTCTACAACAAAGGGTATTTAATTCGGGCATTTCGTTTGTGGGGTGTGATCCATACGGCGCGAGTCCCCTTTCGGATCCATCTCGTCGGAACCACACTCGTGATTCTTGGGGTTTCCCCAAGAACCCACTTTTGTATACCGGCTGGAAGTCCCTCAGGTTCAGGGTGCTACCGGTCTGAGTTGTTCTGGGGTGAGTACTTTTTCCCACCAGAACAGGCCCAAGTTCTAGAGTTGGTAACCGTTTCTCTTACACCCACGATCGCATGGATGCGCAAGGGGAGAGGATACTTCAGTGTACCAAATCGTAAGGGTGACCAAAGTTGTGCTTTCGCACCAAATACAATAGACACTTGTTAATTTTAATCCAAATGAAAGATTTTCTACACTACCAAACAATCTGTTTCAAAATTTAACTAAAGTCTTCGACAAACGTCCTGCAGAAAAACTCATTAGTAGTTTGCAATATTGTCTTCGTCAATCGTCCTGCAAAAGCTTGTTAACTCCAAAAAGGCCACACGCTGAAAATAAGATATCAGTAACACGAAAATCAATCGAAAATTTTAGATCATGGGAAACGAAAAATAAAATTTTACCAGTCAGTTGCATCATTTCGTTACCAATCAGATGCGTCATTTCTTTTTCAGTTGCAGCTCGGGATATCAATTGTGGTTCAGGAATTGTCAGATGCATCGTTTCTCTATCAGATGCGGTTCAGAAACTCAATTGCAGTTCAAGAATTTCAGATGCGTCGTTTCTCTGTCAGATGCGGTTCAGAAACTCAATTGCAGTTCAGGAATTTCAGATGCGTCGTTTCTCTGTCAGATGCAGTTCAGAAACTCAATTGCGGTTCAGGAATTTCAGATGCATCACAGAAATTCAAATGCGTCACTCTTATTGCAAATGCGTCATTCTTCTTGCAAATGCGTCATTCTGGCTCGCAGCCGCAAAAAAATTGTGTTTTTCTTGTAAAAAATGCTTCCCTTAATGAAAATATGCAGTATAATATATGAATCTTCGTCTCTCGACCCTTCCGGACGCAACCATGCTATTTATTTGACCTCAAAAGACTCCAAAATGTGTGATTTTCAAGATTCTTCAAAAGTACCTACACCTTTCAACACAAAAAACTCAAAAAACTTCCAAACAAAGAATGTTAATCAAGAGGGTTAGTAATTCATGTCGGGTTCACCAAAATGTAACGTCTGAAAATGAAAGCAAGCTTTTGCACAATAGACAAACAAGGAAGATTAGATCGTTAGATAAGCACACATGCATACAATACTAAATCTAAAATGCAAATTCATATGTTAAGCAACAAAGAACATGGGAAAGTAAAAACATAATTAAAACTAGAACAATCTCACCAATTCCAAACGTATTTCCATGAATTATCTCGATTGCCCTTCTCCATTTTGCTTGTGTAGTATAATTGCCCTCAGATTTTCAAGTTCGTGCAAGTATAGCCTAAGATAGTGATTAGCAAAATATCGAAGATTCAAGATATGTGCTCTCCAAAAGTTATAAAATTTGCGAGAGAGATTGGAATGAAGAATGACAGATCAATTTATAAAAAATTGATTATTCGAACGACAGGCCAAGATTGAAAGATCAACGGATGGTTGAGATTGAAAGATTAGACATGCAATTAGATAACTGACAGTGTTGACATGAGTGATTCGAATTAGAAATAGAATTCAAGATTAAATAAATGATTTAATCTTCAGTTTGGCATTCGAAAACATAAGAAATATCTTTGCATGACAAAGATAAAGATTGATTAAAGCAACTCTCTGTTCGAATGCACGCACAACATTTAATTAATTAAATAATAATATTTAATTAATATGCATGTGCACGCAAATGAGTTAGAAGTGAAGGATTGCATGGTTAGACGAGAAGATTACTCGAAAATGCCACTCAAACATCAAATGAAGAGTTAACTGAATGATTAAAATAGATGTCGAGTCAAGTAAAAGTGAATACTTAGATAACTCACATAATTATCTAAAATATAGAAGAATGTGTTAAAATAGAATTAATGAATTTAATAATTCATTTAATTCAAGACTCGATATTCGAAGAATAATTAAATAAATAATATTTACTTAATTAAATGATGAAGGGATTTTAAATGAATAATTAAATAAATAAATAAATTTATTTAATCATAGTTGAAATATGATAAAGAATAAATTAAATAAGAATTTATTTAATTTAACCAGAAGAATAAGGTTAATTAGTAAGATAATTAAATAAAAAGCGTTTATTTAATTAATTAGAAGAAATAAAGACAATGTTATTTAATTAAATAATTAAGACTATTTAATTAATAGAAGAAATAAAAGAAGACGGATTAATTATATAATTACAATCATTTAATTAATAGAAGATTTAATGTTAAGATGAATAATTAAATAATTGACATTACTTAATCATGACCCTGAAGAATAAGAATTATGAAGAATATGGAAGTCACAGGCTAAAACCAGATTTCGGTGTCTACATCTACTAGCCTATTTATAGAAAAATTGACAAGACATATGCCAATCTACCTCTAAGAAACATGATGTATGCTAGCTGCCATCTCGAAGGCCAAGTCTGTGTTTGTTCACATTTTGGGCTGATACGTGCATGATAGCATGGCTCAAGGCGTGCTTAATTGAATGAAGTTGATTAATTAGCTTTAAAAATGTGGCACTTGTTGGTGAAAGGACGTATGGCCATAGGCTATTGTGTCATATCTCAAGTGCATTCTAGAGCCCAAGGCGATACTTGTATCTTTTTCAGGCGATGATCATTTGTTTGGCATAATCATTCCGGTCAGGATGTTAATTACCAGCGCATGATAATGCAGGGTTGGAAGGCCAGTTGCACGCTCAATTTCTAAGAAAATCAAGGCGTATCACACGATCTCTTAAAAGTAATGATGAAATTCAGCCACCTTGAAATAGCAATCAGTTCATCTTGCACGAAGTTGTAGGATTATCGGTACATGCCGAATTAAATGCAAAAGGCTTGCTTTCGCCTACCACCTTGGGAAAGGTTGCTATTATCACAACAAAAACGCTTAAATATTTCAAAGGCTTTTACAAGCGCAGGGAGGTGCAAAGTGTTTTTGGTCTGTCTATCTAGAGCAAGCAAATTCGCAGGCCAAGAGCTTACAAATTCTGCAGAGAAAGAAAAATCTCAGAATCTTCAGCCCAGCAGATGTAGGAAGAGATTAGCCAGGAACTGTTCACGGCTATTCGTTCTTTGGCTGAGGTATATGTGTACGAGGATGTAGCATATGCCATGCCTGGTATACCCGCGAAGACGAGAAGAGCCCATACAGAGGAGCTAGATAGACCTAAGGAATGGAGTAATCAGAAAAAGGTTAAAGAAAAATAGGATAATATATACGACCCAAATCTTGCAAAGAACCCTAAATCTCTCAGAGAGGCAGCTTGTGCAAGGTTATCAGCAGCAAAGGCAGACCAATCCATGGCAGGTAGAGTCTGGTATAGCGGTCTCCCACAATACATGGTCCTGTTGGTGCACTATTGCCCAGAGGTGGTCGACGCAGCTTTTCAGTGCTATAATCTAGATACCCACTACATTGAAGGTCGCAATTTAAGGGTTCTTATCAGCCTAGAAGCTATCTGACACATGTTATGTATCTCAGATCCAAGCAAAAGGAATGAGACTATCGATCCTTTTTTCCCAAGCAAGGGGAGAAAATATGGAAGAAAATGAAAATCGGCTCTGATTTCTTGTTAGAAGAAACTAGTAAGAAAGGTATCGCGTCCACTAAAGCACCAAGTATCTCATTATTGCATGGTTCATTCCACGATGATCTTCAGGACCCCATGTCCATGCTAGCATTTGTTTGCGGCTGAGACTCCGATGAAAAGATCGAGGCTTTTTTAGCTGGGCCCTGCAATACAGTTTCGCAAGCAGTATGAACTCTTTTGGTATGATTTTGCTGAGTTCATGGTTGAAGAAATGATACATCAAATCGAAAATTATCAGGTGGAAAAGAAGTTTAGATTTCTTTCTTACCTGGTCCACATGTTTCTGCACCAAAATTTGGATTTCTTCATCCGACTTATTCCGCTATCATTTTTTGATGAGCAAAACATAAGAAAGTCGGTGTCTGCATGGACACCTTTCCTTTCCGCAACATATGACTATTATGCCTTCGTGGACTATTTCATAGCCCCAATTTTGAATGATGTGATCGGAGAAGGTGATATCGTCCGGCTCACCACGGAGCAGACTGGATTTATGCAAAGCTACACCCCTGCTTGTGACTGGTTCTTAGGCAAGGATTTCACAATCCTCTGAATGCGAGGTCTTACTGGAAAACATTTTCTACTTCCGGCTTGCATCACCGATAGAGTTCTCACGCTGGAGGTTTTCTGACAAGTATGTGTCATTGATTTCACCTTCTGTAGCAGCGAAAGTGTCAAGAAGAAGGGATTTTTCACTTGCCCGAAGAGTTTCAAGTCGGTAACGTTAGTTAAAAAATAATCGCACAAGTTGTTAGAGGAGAAGCTGGCACATCTAGAGTTGGTACTGATAAATGATAAGTGGGAGTATAACCCTTTCAATGACCTGCCAGAGCCACATATGAAGGTTACCCATGTTCCTCGACCATACTGGGAGAAGCGGGTTAATACGCGGATTGATAGAAATGAAGATTTTGTTGAATTAGCGCAAATCCCTACACCAGATACCAGAGGTCCATGGCACAAGTTCTACTTTCCTGTGGCCATGGCCAGGGACAATTTTTCGATGGAGCGCAGCATGTATAATAAGTTGAAGAGGAATGAGGAATGGAATGATGAAAAAATAAGGGCTTTTTAGAAATATCACCAAAAAATAGTGCAGTTGGATGCTCCTTATAATCAATTGAAGGATGACCAAGAATTTGATAGATGGTAGAATGAAGGCCACCCCAGCCTGAACTCTAGTGCTGACAGGAGCGAAGAGGGAGAGGGATCCGAGGAGCATGAAGAAGAAGCGGCGGTATCATCCTCTTCGACGCAAAAGGGTGAGGCTTCCAAGTAGACCGCTTATGTGGCCACTAATGTATGTTTTAATATATCAAGGGGCTTGCTTACACACACTTGGGCCACTAAACCGGCCCAGCTAACACCTCATCAGAAGGATCCGACTGGCGAGGTTAGTGAGGGTCCGCCTGCGAGAAGACAGCGCACAGAAAGTATTATCAGAGGTATTTTGCAAGAACCCGTCGGAGGAGAAGTGTCTGCTGCTAGCCAAATGCCAGAGTTTTCAGGAGAGTCACGAATGACCCTGGAACCACTGCCGACCAGTCAATAGGTACATTTTGCTCCTTCTCTTACATCTCATTTCTTCGTATCTACCCCTGCTTCGTTGGAAACTCCTGCCATAAGCCCGAGCCCTCCACCTTCTGCTTCTGGTCTAGCTTATTCGGTCAGATTTGCCCAGTTTTCACAGACCCAACCGTTTATAATTACTCTTCCAAGTATGCTCATGCCTACTGCTGCCCCTCAGACTTTCCTCACATCGCTTTTAGAAAATGTTCCCCCTGTCAGCCCCCATTCTTTTTCCGCTATGCTTACTGATCTTTTTCCACTGCAACAAGCTGATACCCAGCCAACAACTATCCTTCCCCGACCAATTAGCCTTACGACTGAATCTCTGATTCAGTCGCTACAAATGCCTAGCCCTGCTGATAGTTCTCAAGCCAAGCTATGGAACGTGCCACACTTTTCTCTACAAACTGTCACTCTCCAGAAGAAGCAAATGTGTGCACCTATGAAAATTACCTATCCCTATGCCCTACCTTCTGGTGTTCCTTTCACGGGTGGGCTAGTTTCATCACCAACCAAATTTATAGCATAGATAGATTATAGAAAGGAAGTGCACATAAATAGAATGAGGCGATGCAAGGAAAAGGAAGACAATGCTCTCGTCGAGCCAAGAGTATAGGCTTCGTATAATGAGGCCCGACAAGAATTAAAATTTGCAACCATGTACCCAAGGATAAGAAAGCCTTAGGGAGAAATGCAACCTGAAGATTATGAGATCTATGCTGTTAGACTTGACATGAACATAGCCCGACCGCAAAATAAGGTCGAAATCATAGAAGAAACACAACGAGTTGTTACTTCTGACTTCCTCAAAACTGGTCACCAGTTAAAGAAAAAAGATGAGCAGCTCAGGGCAGCCAAGGAAAAGGTGAGATTTCTAGAGACAAAGGAGAAATCCTTGGAGGCAGATATCACTCGAATGACTGAAAGGGTGCTAATAGCAGAGAATGAGAGAAACAAGCTTCAGGGAAAAATTGCAAAAACTCAGGTTGTCGACCCAGGCTTAGTAAAAGAATTGCAAAGCCAGAACCAAGCAGTGCAGCAGAGTCTATGGTCAAAAGAGGAAGAGCTCGAACGCATCCACCTTGAATATAGTCAGGGGATGGCACAAAAGGGTGAGGAGTTGGAGCGCCTACAAGAGTAGTATCAGCAAAAGGTACAAGAGAAAGAGGTCAAATTCAAAAGCCTTAAGGCTAAGCTAAAAGAGGAGCTCCGAGAGACAAAGGCTTCTCTAGATGAGCAATCAGCTAACCACTCCCGAGCTGAACAAAATTGGAATAAAAAAATGAACAGCTATGCGGAGCAGTTAGCGTCCAAGAAAAAGAAGAAGACAAAATTAGTCGAGGCCTTCATTTCAAGAGACGCAGAGATTACTTCACTTAAAGCCTCTCTACTACCTGCCCCTGCCCAACCTGATATTATCTCGCTGGTTAGGCAATTGTACATTTCTCACTAGGAGAAAGTCAAGACCTTTTGCCTGACACTGTAGCCTACCCTCTGATTCATCGACAAGGCATCAAGACTCAATCAAGAAGCTCACGACACAATGGAGCAGTTCTCGCATTTCATCCTGGAAAATGTTCCTGAGGTAAGGGACTTTCTCAACAAGCTATACTCCATCTCAGATGAAACCCTTGCTAAGGCGAGTATCGAAGATTAGGATATTGCTGCTCAAATTTTTAATAAATTCATCCATTGTCACTCCACTTTCTAGCATACTAAGACAACATCAAATTTTCTAAGCAAAGCACTTGATGGCATACGAGGAAGTTTCTCTGAGTTAGGCAAGCTGGGGCTGCCATCCCTGTTCCTCAAGGATGGCTCCATTGCCACAACTACACAGATTGTAGAGGCTATTGATTAGAAGGAGAATGACTCGGAAGCATTCAGGGAATTCAGCAGCTCCCAGCGGCAGCCGACATTGAGGCAATCATTTATCCACTCTCCCAGCTGCTTTTCCATATCCAAGCAGGTGCTGGCTACTTGAGGTGCTGCCTCACAAGGAAGCTATTGACCTCCGCGGGACACAAGAAAATTTGCGCAATATGACAAAGCCATATGAAAGTGAATGGTTGCCCTTGTAGGCTGCTCTTTCCAAACTCTAACTCCATTCACCCTATGGATAAAAGCTCTGGTCTGCAGAACCAGAGAGTTTTTGGGTTCTATGTTCCTAGTTCGAAACACCCCTGATAGTCGCCAAAAGCTGTTAAAATAAATATTCGAATAGCTCCCTTCGGGTTTCTTTTTATGAATATGTGTGCATCGGCCTGTGAGTAGCCAAGTTTGGTCGGATTTCCATCAAGTTTTGATCTCCCGCTATACGCATCCTCTCTTCGCAGCTTCGGATAGCGGCTTCCCTTTCGGGTCCTGAGAAGCTGCGCTGGGCATCCACATGTCTCACTTGCAGAGATTCTTTTTTCTTTTTGCCTTGAAGTCTCTTCGAGTTGCGAAAGCCTTCTATCAGGGGCATCACTTCTAAAGATTGTCAGAGGGACCCACATCTTGCTACATAGTGGCATATCGCAAGCTTTTCATGCAGGAACAAAATGAACAACCACAGGCTACGTAGTGCTTGTTCGGGGTTTTCTTTCTACTGCCTAACAGGTATTGGCGAGCCCTACCTTCTGCTAACTGGCAATCGTTCACAGATCTTTTAACACGGTGAGGAAGTGAACAACTACGGGCTGCGAAATGCTGCCATGCGTCTTTCACACCTGGTTGATGTGGCTTTCTCTTCACATCAAAAAGGACATTAGCTCATTGGACACGTGTTGCATCTTCGCAATCTCTCAACAGCAAGGAGAGAGGTTTTCATTCGGGTAGCGATGGGCTGCCACGTGCCTTACACTAATCATCGAAGTAGGCAATAGGCTAGCTGGGGAGATTATGTTATTGGATGCTGCTCTTCACGATTTTTCAAAGCAATGGATGACACTTGTCGCCTCGGGAATGGCTGGGACCACTGCCATCATTACAAAGGGCACGTCTGCACCTGAATAGCCAGATGTTGTGTTCTAACTCATTGCCATTATAACGGCATTGGAAATCTTCTAATTCTAGCATCATTACAAGAGATTGTGGGATCTTTTTTGTTACAGCTTTCCAAAGCGGTGAGAGTTTTTCTCTCCAGCTATATATATACTCTCTCTGTCAACCAGAAAAAAAGTGACAGTCCAACAGTAAATAGATCCAAGAGCTTTAAGAAAAAGGATATTGGTTTTAGCAAGAGACACCAAACCTCTTTTACATGTTTATTTGCAAGAAATTTTCAGACTGTGTCCACTGTTCGGCCTTTCTATTTTTCATGTTTTGATCAAACTATAAACTGTGCCTTTTATTGTCTTAAGCATTTCATTTGACAAGACTTCTATATATTGAATACAAGCTTGCTTATCTAAATCATGTCTAACTGACTCTTCTTAGTAGTAAGGATGTATGCGATATTATTTTATGTCAATAAATGAACTATTTATGCTATAGCTTTAAGTTTCTGACGTTTTGGAACGTGACCACACCATTCAGGCCCTTAAGTCTATGATTTATCGTGCCCATCAGCAAACTTTGGCCCATCGCCTTAGATTAGACTTTGCTTCATTATATCTACTTCCTTTTCCCTTTCAAAAACCCATTATAGAAGAAGTCGGCTTCTTTAAAATCCAGAGGTCACTCAGTTTGGCACAAAAGGGCCCCCCTTGAACTAAGTTTCCCATAAGGCACTGTTATCTCATCAAAATTTGGCGTCAATAGTTTCCAAAGATCTTCTCGTACATTGGCACCCCCATTCTCATAAAATAGTATAAGATAAGATAGAAAAAATAAAATAGCTTATATAGAACATATCCACCTACAATCCCATTCAAGCATTTTAATTAATTCCTTGAATTAAACCTAAAACAAGAATCATACATACCACAACAATGAGATGAATGAAACAACCCTTGATCATTTTATTCAAAATTAAGATATACTTGTACAATGGAGAGACATGAGTTTGATTTAATCATATCAATTCAAATGCCAGTACTGTCATAAAACATCAAATCCCCATGAATTCAAAACCTACTACAGAATGACTCAAAACCTAAATTGCATTTTCCCTAAAACCATCAGACTTTACAATTTTCTCTGCAACTTCATCTAGACTCAACCAAAAATATCTAACCTTATACTTTTGGCCTTGAAATCCTTCTTATAGAAAAAGGAGGAACAAACAAGCATCGGGCCAGAAAGCACACATGTCACCAAATTGGATTGCCTTGTACTCTTCATCGGTTATAATCAAAATTGATCACCTCATTCACCTTGACACTATAAGGTTTGTACTTAACTGCCACTTGATTCGCTTCTCTTTCAAAAGACTCCAAGAATGAGCTGGTGCTAATGATTTTGTCCATATAGCTCACCAACAAATCATAATCTGAGTTACCCTATTTTTTAGGGTTTTATAGTCCAAACATGATATAAAGTGGCTCTCACACTTTTTTTGATTACTGTAGCTTGTGTAACATGCCCCATGGATACTGTTGTAATTGTAGGATGCATGAATAGGGCATAGGTTTCAACAAAACATGTATGGGAGATCTGATTTTATGAATTTTTATCCATGTGCAGACCTAATGGGTTGTTTCTAAAACACTAAATATAAATGATACACACACACACATATATATGTATATGTATGTATATGTATTTTTAAATGTAAATATAAATGCAATTACTTGATGCTCTCCTAGAACAATAAATGCAATATATCAATCATTAAAGAAATCTATATCTACATATATAAATGTGTATTTCTAAATGCAAGTGTAAATGCAAAGAGCATATGGTTTTGTAGTGTTATAGATACAATATATCCATAAATTAATGTAATTGAAAATTTAAAGTCTTCAACACATATAATATGAAATTGATCATGTTGGTGTTTTTTCCTATAAACTAGGTTGGTCTTCTAATCTACCTTAGGTTAAATGAATAATTCCTAGCTAAGTTCTTTAAATCATGTCCAATCGTATAAGAGAAATCTATGCTAAATGAATGAAATTGATCATGGTACCTAGATACCATGGAGAAAGGCTAGTCTTTGGGCTCTTTCATCAATCATCCTTCCTTAAAACATACCAAAAATCTCCTAGCAATTAGACATAGGAAAATTTAATATGACTTGAAAAAAAATTATTGCCAAAGTGTAAATTTATGATAACTTAACCAGGCCTAGTACACACTCCCTCCCCGTTGAGTACTTAGACATATGGAAATTAAATATTAATTTGCTTCTATTTTTAGTCATGTAGGTGTCTAATAAACCACTTGGTGGTGTTTCCCTTCAATTTTATTTACTTGAATGAAGAGAAAATGTCCTTTGATTATAATTAGAGAATACATTTGAGGCCTTGGTTGTGTAACTGGTGGACCATAGTCACATTTAACACTTGTTAAAAAGTTTGGGAGTTAAAACATTAAGTAGATTTTATTTTTGATGGACACATTTGGACGGTAGTAACAATAGCTTGCAATCTATCAAAACTTGATTACCTTATAACCTATGAAATTCTAGCGATGAAATGATAGATTAATCATAATGTCACCTTGGGATCACATCACCATGAAAGAACTTCATCCAACATCCTTATGAATGCAGGTACCACCAAATAGGTATTTGTCAGATTTGTCTTCCTCAAGCGAGAGAAATTTAGGAAGAGAAGAGGAAAGCGAGACATGTAGTATGTCTAAAAGAGGGAGATCAACTAGAGGTCAAAAGATTAGAAGAAAATTTTGTAAACACATGGAACTTTTTCTTGCTAAAAGAGGGTCATATTCTTATGATGATGAGAGCATAGGCGACATCGAGGTGCCCTTGAGGTACAAACATCTATGGAAACAATGGGTACCCAAGGAACTTCCTCCAATAAACACCGATTTTTGTGTCAGCGAGAGGATATATCGCATAGCACCATCGTCATTACATGGTTTGAGCCTATTTTACATGGACGACATAAAGGTCTGTTACGACAAAGTTACTAAATTGATGAAGTATGTTGGACCCTCTTACAGTTACAAACATTGGATGCAACTGGTTCAATATATACAAAGTTTGCATAGGTATGCACTGTCAGCAAATTATATACAACTAAAAGATAAGGATCAAAATAAAGGAATGGCTATGTACATTGACAGAAGGCCAAAAGCATCAAGGAATATTGCAGGGTTTATAAATAGTACACGACCTGGGTCAAAAAATAAGCAACCCAATTGCATATTCGAGGCACTCGAGGGAAATCGTGTATTCGTATGTGCGATAAAATCAATAACTGCAGGGGAAGAGTTGCTAATTGATTACAATTTGAATCGCTTAGTTACAAACATAGTTACTATGGGGGTGGTACGTACTATGTACCATTTTATCCAACCTCCAATTAATGACTCCAATATACCATTTTATTCTTATGTTTTTTTTCATAAGTCTATTGATTTCATTTTGGTAATATTTTTTTATATTTAATTTTTGTCACAGGGGGACATTGATCATACAAAGAAGGCTCTGCCCTAGAGCACAGATCACGATGTATCTTCAGCCGCTTCTACCTGATAGGTTTACCTTATTGTAATTGTACAAATTAGATACGAGGAAAATGTTTTCTTATTATGTTTTTTTATAAGTTTTTTGGGTTAATTTCAATAATATTTTTAATATTATTGTTGCAATCGACTGATCGGGGAAAAGCACCAGCAGTAGAGGAGAGCATCCATAGTGAGGTGCAGTCAATATTTTCTGATGATGACATGGCTTATTCAGCAAAACCTTTCGATACGATAAAGAATCTCATGAAAATATGCAATGAAGAAATGACTCAGTTGATGTTCAAAATGCCTCAAACAGATGAGATAAGAGAGAGGGTTAAAATATTGACAGAGAGATTACAAAACTTGCAACTAAGCTATCATGAGGTCTTTAATTATAACATAAGTTCATTCATGGTTTTATATTTTATACTCTTTTATGTCATGAACTAAAATATGTATTATTTTTATAGTGTTATTTGCCTCCTCATAATGCTCCTGGCCATGATCAGGGTACTGCAAGTGCTTCCTGAGGAGTAAGAGTTGGTACAAGTGTACATCTTGATCTTCCTAGGCATACATCACATTATCTAACCCCATCATCCGTACCTATATTGTTATTTGAAATGTAGGCAACACATACCATGCAGGCATCTGTTAACGCATCCTCTAGCAGCGAACACATACCAGAACATGCGTCAGGACATGTACCTAAGGATGCCGAGGCCACTGGTATTAGTGATGTTTTAGCAGCATTTCCTGGATCTTTGCGTATTACTAGTATGGGAACATTGCCGGTCACACTTGTGGTGACCGAGGATTTCATTCCCATAAAGATAGAAAAGGTCCCAGGTACTTTAAAATGTTTCAATTATTATTATATATAATCCAATTGAAATTTACTTATTGATCGCTCTTTTTAGACTATTGATCCCATGATCATTTTGCAGGAAATAATATTTTTTATAAACATCTAAGTGATATTACATTGAAGCTCTTCGGGCCCACCATATGTACACGGTGGAATGCCCAAAATGAAGATTTAAAAGATGAGCTCATTAACCATTTAGTTGTGTTGTTCGGTGATAAAACATTCAACCGAACCAAGGTCCTTAAGAAAGCTGGTACCTATCTAAAGTGTGTGAGGGACCAATATAGGTAACATTTAGAGAAGAACAAAAAGTATGAGTGTCCCCCCATGATTCC
>VDFB02000363.1:55310602-55382288 GCA_007258455.2 Sequoia sempervirens | reverse complement strand
ATCTCCCTCTCTAATCCGGATCTGGTGATATCCACTCTTTAGATCAATCTTTGTGAAGTACTGAGCTCCACTCAAACAGTCCATCACGTCATCCATCCTTGGCAGGGGAAATCTATACTTGATTGTTATCTTGTTTATGGCTCAGAAATCTGTACACATCCTCCACTCCCCCTCCTTCTTTGGTGCTAATACTGTAGGTACTACACATGGACTCAAACTGTCCTGACAAACCCCTTCTACCAAACCTTAAACTTGTTCCATATTCAACTCCCTCATTTTCTGCTGGAGTCATTCTATGAGCTGCCTTATTTAGCAAACTATCTCTAGGAATCAAGTCAACTGATGACCGATCTTCCTTATCGCAGTCCCAGTGCCGACGTAATATCCTAAAAACTCATCCAACATCCTAAACCCTTGAACCCTCTCATCCCCTTTACTCACTCTTGTAACTTACTACACACGCCATGCTTCATACCTTCTAAAAAATTTCTTCCATCTACATAACAAATTCTAGCACTACTGCATACCTTTTCTTTGGTCTCCTTTAGGGGTTTCAACTTGTGATGAACCCCATCCTTTGTCAAGGAATAAGTGTTTGCATGGCCATCATGTATACCTCTCCTATCGAACCACCATAGCCTCCCCAACAACATGTGACATGCATTTATGGGAATGATATCACAAAGTACCTCATCATGGTAGCTCCCGATCTTGAACTTTACTAGGCACTTCTCATTGACCAAAACTTTGTGGTCTTTCTGCAACTAGGCAATCCGATACGGATGTGGGTGCCTTTCTCTCTTCAACTTCAACTTTGTGACCATCTCTTCTGACACCAGATTATCAGTGCTCCCATTGTCAATAATGACATCACAACATTTTCCTTCACACTTGCACCTTGTGCGAAACAGATTCTTCCTCTATTCTGGTTCCTTTTCCTTAATCACTAGGGCTCTCCTAATCACTAGGGTTTCTCCTCTTTCAGCATCATCTGAATGTTCAGATTGGGCCTCCTCATCTGCTCGATGCCCTTCTTCACCACACTGGAAACACGTTCCTCTGAAACTACCTCTTCCAAATCCTTGTCCATATCTCCCTCATCCTCTACCTCTTTGATCACTACTGTTTTGATCACGAGGGTGGTAGAAGTTGTCATTCCTTTGGCTTCGGCTAGTAATCACATCTTCACTTTTCTTTTCATCATCATTTCAGCTTCCTGAAGGTCTGCCATTGCCGCTTCCACTTTGACTTCCTCGTCCTTTTTGCTTGTCATCAAACCTTTTTTTCAGCTTCTCTTCCACCTTTAGAGCAGACTGATACACATCATCAATAGTGGTCATTCTAACTAGGCTTAACTCCTCCTGAATGCTCGGTCGTAATCCATTAAGATATCGGACTACCTTCTCCTTATTGGCCTCTGTGTGACCCGTTATGATGATTATCTTGTGAAAATCTTCAGTATATGGGTATGTCCAGGATCATCGTGCGAAAAATAGGCCCTTAAGTGGCAAAAAATTCAGAAAAATCAGTGTTAGGCAACTTGACGTAAAAATTTGAATAAGTTATCTATATTATTTCAAAAATATGTAAGAATAGAATTTGTAGAAAATTGAATGTAGTTTTTAAAATACTAGGTTTATTTAAAAAAAAAAATCTATTTGGTGAAAATTTGAAATTTCAATGCAGTAGTACTTAAATTTCAGGGAAAAAATAAGTAGGTGTCTGTCTAACCACCCTAACCATAATAAAATGATAATATTTTTTTGTAATATTTTATATATATAAGTAGAGGACTCATGTCGGATGTGATGCATACTTTTTGTATTTTTTCAAGTAAATAATTAATTATAGAATTTTTATTACAAATTTTAGAAAATATAAAACTTCGTCACGTCTAACCACCTTAACTTGGTCAAAACTTTATGAAATTTAATTTTTCTTTTTTAATCCTATAGTATGTGAAGCATAGAATGTAGCATGTTTGGATTCAAAATATATTCTGATTTAGTTATAGATGTTTTCAATCAGCCTATCGATCGAGACTTTGAAATTAGTAATTATAATAGAAAATGAATAATACTATTTATTAAATTCAATTAATCATAATTTATGTTTTTATGTAGAATTTGAGAATCTCCTCTAAAACCCTTTTAAGTTTCATTAATTTTGGGTGAAAAAATTAAATTAGGCCACATACCCCATAATATTTGCCTTTTTGAGAGCACCATGATGAACATACCCATATTATTTCATAAATCTTATTTCTTACTTCAACCTTTGCAATTTCTTCAACATATCTAACTTTCGTAGTCCATTGGTATGAGCTGCTTCTTAGGTTCTCACCACCATCACGATCCCAGTGATCTTGACTTTTCCTCTTGATTTCTTTCCAAAATGGACCTCTTTCTTTTAATCTTTGGCATGGCCCTTCAGCTTCATTTTCTCAAACTTAACCTAATATGGGTCTTCTATTTCCTCATACTCAAAATATTCTTCTAGCTCGTTGATCCAGTCGATCAACTCTTTCGGGTTCAGACTTCTAGAATAACTGGGGACTTCTGCTCTGGGTCTTTTCCCAATCTTCAAAATGGCCCTTATTAGCCACATTTGGTCTTGATCAATTGCTTCTTCTTCCTCTTCTACATCTGAACCTTCTTCCTCTCCTTCATCCTCACTTTCCTCCCTCGGGTTTAACCCTCTTCTCAACGGCTCTTGTAATGCATCAATCTGTCTCTGAAGGGCTGCCAGTGCATCTCTTCCACCAGCATTTATGCCGCCTTGATCACCTCTGGCACCACCATGCCTACTAGGAATCACTCTTGGAGGCATATTTCTTGAGCTCGACCCACAACCATGGTCCTGGTGCGAACTGCCTCACGATCGGCGATCTATCCACACTCTCAAGAAAATCCGCTCTGATACCACTTGATGAGGGCATAGCCCGAGACATAGAAAATAACCCACAGGCAAGAGAATAATTTTATTATTCAGAAAATGGAACTTCTTACATGCAGAGGATCTCAAATCCCCAAGTTCTACAGCACATGCAAGTTACAGAAAGCTACAGAATAACCCTTTCGCAATATGCGAGCTTGTCCCCAAAAAACTACCCAAAAATTAGAAACCCACCCATAAATAGAGCTCCTCAATAGTTTGGAGTCAAAATAACATTCAAATTTGAGTTTAGGCGGTTTGGCACCAAAAATTTACAACATGAAGTTCAAATTTCAAAAGAGTATTTGCAATTGTATCTTCTAGAAAGTGCGCCAACTTCCTGGGGCCATAACTTTTGATCGAGGACTCCAATTCGTGAATCATTTGAACCATTGGAAAGGTCTCAAATTCAAGAAAGTGCTTGAAATCCACTATGCCAATTTCAACAAGTTTTGGAGCCATTCTGGGAGCTCTAAGTGCGTCAAATCCAACTCGAAATATTTTCAAGTGCAAATCTAGGAAACTAAAACTGCAATATCTTTCAACTTAGGAATAGAAAATAAAAATTGTAAATTGAGAATTTCATTATGACAAAAATGGTATCAAAAAATGTAAGAACATCTAAAAACTGAGAAACTTGAAATTTAACTATTTTTGGGTGATGCAAGATTGCCCTTACACCACTGGATGCTCCTACATCAATTGTCATGGCATTCCATCACCGTGAGACCACATTTCTTTGAGGCATTTTTGAAACAGTTCACTGCCTTGTCTATGCTATTGCTTACTATTATGCTTTGATAGATTTTTTCCAAGCATCCATAGCTTGTTTGAAAGCACCTATTTTAGGCTTTTAGCCATAGCAGCAAGGCAGTGAACTGTTTGATAAAATGCTTTGGTAAACATGTATGAAAAATGTGGTAGCATAGACAACTATCACCATCTAATATTTATGTAGTTGTAGTATGTTTTGTGCAATGTAATCAGCGTTATGAATATAACCAAAAAATATCTATTTTCTATAATTCATGGATTGAACTTTGTATTTTATATGCTCTCAATGTCTGTATGCTATGGAAATGCCATTAATTTTTTTTTTAAAGTAGTATGCTATGTTTGATACTATCAACAATGTAATTATATACTGATTACTCTTTCTTTTTACATAATCTAACATATTTCAAACTTTTCATAGGCTGCCTGACACATCGAAGGCAACAAAGGTAAGACTAGAAAAGCATGGGCAACACAAACTTGGCTCTGGTGGTTATATGAAATTAGCCCGCAAATTATGAAGTATCAATAAATGAAATATTTACGTCCAAATTATAATAAAGTGAAAACAATTTTGGTTTTATCACACCATAGAAGAAAATTCATGATCTTACCAAAATGTGAGACTCTGAATTCAATGAGTTCCCACAGAAGAGGACCTAAAGATTCCTTCCAGCAAGGCTATGGAGTCGTGGTTGAATGCCTAAGAGTCTTGATTGGGCAAACACAATCTTCCATTGCATCTGACACGCAGGTAAATAAACTCAATAAAGTTTATTTAAAATTGAATACTTGTGCAATCTATTCAATATTAATTTCCACCATAAAGTAATTACATGCCTATTTGTTTTAAACATTCAAGCAATGATAATACTGCACATGACATTGGAATGCAGCCTAGTGAGGGTGGAGCAGAACGTGCAGATGAAGGTCATGGTGTGCATCCTAGTACTTTAGAGCATGTAGAGCATGATCAACATGTTGAGCATGATCAGGCTAGAGAAGATTAGGAATATGATGTGGCCCCATCAGGTAAAGAGGACCACTCTAAAGTTCTTTTAAACATATTTAATTGCAATTGGTGTATTAATTAATGTAACCTTTCGTGTTTCAACTTTAGAGCATGTAGACCGTGATCAGCGTGTTGAGCATGATCAGGCTAGAGAAGATCAGGAACATGATGTGGCCCCATCAGGTAAAGAGGACCACCCTCATGTTCTCTTAAACATATTTAATTTCAATTGGTGTATTAATTAATGCAACCTTTCGTGTTTCAACTGCAGATCAGGATTTAGAGGGTGTTCAATATGTTGAGCATGAGTCTATAACAAAAGTTTAGGAACATGATGTGGACCCATCAGGTAAAGAGAACCACTCTAATGTTCTTTTAATTAATCAAATACTTGTAACAATAATAATAAAACATATCAGTTTAACATTTCTTTCTTATTGCAGCAAATCCCCCCTTGAAGCGACGTCCACATCATGAGTAGACGACTATGCGTACATTAAGATCACAAGCAGAGGGTAGAACAACTAAAGGGGGGACAGATATTGATTTAGAAAATGATACTCCACTTTAGCTTTATGTAGCTTTGAAAAAGAAATAAAAAAAGTGATTGTAATCATATCATGACGACCATATTTTTGATAATATGTAAAAACTGAAAGAATGAACATTATATGTTAATGAATGAATGTGAATATGTTAATTAATGAATGTTATATGTTAATGAATGAATGTTATATGTTATTAATGGATGAATCAATGATTAATGTTATATGATTGGGTATGGGGAATTGAGAGTGATGTGAGGGGGGACGGGCCAAATGAGCTTCCACCGTCACGTGGTTGGCCTTGTTAAGTAGAGAATATTAAACTATACTCAAAACAAAGAGAAGTTCAATAAGGTAATGCACTTTTCAATATAATAAATGCATCATTTGAAGCATCAAACCAATATGCAGTCTATATGTATGATCAGTCGTCAGTCTCTGCAATGGTACATTTCCACAAAATTTTTTTTTTAAATTTGTTTCTTCATCACAATTTTAACGACAACCACCGATGAATCAACAGAAAGGCTCGACGAAGTTGCTATAGCTGCGACAATGATTTTGTCATAATTCCCTGCCCATTTCGTCGCCCTTCCAACGATATTTCAGTGTTGCTACCACGCTACTCCCTACCCATTTTGTCGCACTTTCGACGAACTTTTGGTGTTCTTTTGACGCTACTCCTTGCTAATTTTGTCGCAAAGTCGATGAACTCTTGGTGTTGTTTCAATGCTACTACTTGCCTATTTCATCGCACATTCGATAAAATTTTGGTGTTGTTTTGACGCTACTACTTGCCTATTTCGTCGCAATTTCGATGCACGTCTTCTATTGTTTGGACACTACTTCTTTCTCATTTCGTCGAACCGGCGACGAACTTCTTGTGTAATTTTTCAATGGATAAACAAAGTTTTTGTCGATATTCTGACGAAATCCCAAGGTATTTCACGATGTCGTCGACTGACGATTCTTCACCGTTATTTCGACGTTTAATTTGTCGTCGGCCTTGTGACGAAAAAATAGTGAGGGAAAGATTTTCGCCATTGCGTCACTCTTCTGACAAAGATTTGTCGAACGACTGACGAATGCCCATCGGAAAATGGTGTCAAATCCAGTAGTGCTAAATGTTGGCCTAAGCTGAATGCTTTAATGTGGCTTTCAACTCTTGATAAATTTCTTCCTTATGATAATCTTTGAAAATGTGGGATTGTTGGTCCAAACAAATGTTTCATATGCCTTCAAGCTAAATATTTTGGATGACACCTCTTGGATTTTCCATTTACCATTTTCCTTCATTTATTATGGTGTGATTTAATGGGCATTTCATGGAATAATTATGAGTCTATCCAAGACTTTATTGTCAATCAATTATGTCCTTCATTGAAGCTAAAATCCCTTAATCTTCTGCATGATATTAGCCTTGGTCTAATTTGTTGAAATATTTGGTGGGTATGTAATCAACGAATTTTCAATGATACTTCTAGGCAAGCTTGTCAAGTTTGGAGTAGGCTAATAGCTAATTTGAAAGAGACATGTCAAGTTTGGTTTCAAGATTATCAAGTGATTTCTTGGTGGGAATTAAATTTTTTGAAGAAACTTGGCATTGAGTGGCTTCTCCTTCATTTGCATCTTTCAACAATTCTCATGATTCTCAAATTACTATATGGGTTCCTCCTCCTTCAAGGTTTGTTAAATGTAATGTTGATGGAGCTTCAAAAGGTAGTCCTAGAAATGTAGGTATGGGAGGTGTTTATCGTTACCATAATGGCAAGGTCAAATTTTGATTTTCTAGTATTCTTTGTTTTTCTTCTAATAACTTTGTTGAAGTCATGGTCATTTGGCAAGCTCTTTTAGTTGCTAAGCTAAATCAATTTTCTCATATTATTCTTGAATCAAACTCTAAAATTTTGATTGATCATTTGAAAAACAAGTCTTCCTCTTGCTTCCAGTAGTGGCAGCTAAATCAATGTAAGAAAGGTATTGGCATCCTTATTCATGATTTCACTGTTGGATGGAGCCATACTCAAAGGGAAGGGAACCAAGTTATAGAGTTTTTGACTAAATCTGCTTCCAATTATAATAATATCAAGTTTGATACTAGAAGTGATCAAGATTTCCTTGCATGGAATTCAAATAGCACTTTCATGGATTTTGTGAACGCTAACTACAATGCCTTTCTAAATTCTTTATTCTTGCAAAGGTTCTTGTTGAAGTGCTTGTTCTTCGGGTATTTTTCCTACTATCTTTATTATTCCTTTTGTTAATTGGCTTTCCTTTTGGTTCACTTTTTTTACATAAAGAAAAAAATTACTTATGATACTCATAACATGAACATCTTCAAGGTCGTAAGGACTTATATCTTGACTATAGATTTTATAGGGTTCCTCCTTTTATACTGATTGTCTATTTTCTGTCCATTTGAATTTTCAAGATTTTCTAAAATTGATATGCCAAGTGTCTTTTAAGACTAACAGACTTATTTTGTAATTTATTACTAATTTAATTTATTTATTTTTTTGCCCACACCTAAATAAGAGCAACATGGAGGTTGCCTATTTGAAGGTTGACATCTAATAACAGATCAAATTATCAAAATCAGTATTTCAAACTATCACCAGTTTTCCTCCAGAGATGTGCCTTGTTTATTGGCACCACAATGTTCTACAAATAGGAGTGCTTTAAGAGATTCTTCATTACGTTTCATCTTTGTCTTTTCTGTTCGAACAACTGTTTGAATTGAATTAGGAAGAGAAGTCATTTGCAGATAATTTTTGAATGGTTTTATGATCGACGCCTACCTATTGGAAATGACGGAAATAAACAAGAAGGATATTAAAAATAGGATACAAACAAGTGGTTGGAAATAACTGGAATAGACAAGATGGATATTAAAAATTTACGAGGATACAAACAAGTGATGCCTCGTACATGAAAATTTCCAATTGGATAGAATATTCTTAAACTTTGGATTTACTTCATTAACAATATAAGGGTTTAGTGTTCAGGGTTTAAGGTTTCATCGTATAAGGGACCAACTTCCATCAGTGATTTTGCATTAGAAAAGTAACCAGCTTCGAGTGTTCTGCTGTCATTTAACATTTCTCAAAGGCATTCCTACAAGTTCTCTTATATTTTTTAACAAATGAAGCCTACGATGGATAATGTAGGATAACAGGAAAATAATTGCCATCAAAGTCAACTATAATTTTGGGTTGTTGGTGCATTTGTAGTTTTATTGACTCTATATCAGTACACAAAGATAATAATTTTTTTAGTTTCATAGAAAATTTATAAAATCGTTTACCTATTCAAAAAGGGAGCACAAACTTTAAGTTATAACCTCTTCTAAAATATCCATTTTATTAAAATTGTTTGATGTACAATTCTAATTTCATCCCTTATTTAATTAGACATAATACTTTAAAATTTGTATTGATTGTGCATCACTCTATAAAGATAATAGCATTATGTATTTTAAAATTTGTGTTGACCACAAATCACTCTACGAAGGTAAACAACGCACTGCCTTGTTACCCACTGACATACATTTTGAACATATTATTTTAAAATTCTACAAATTTTGAAAATATGAATAGCAGTATAATACAGTTTTACTATTTGACAAAGAATGTAGTGATAGTAGTATGCAATTTTTTTGATTCAATTGTGTATGTTTTTAGATCAACGGATCACGCTTAGTGATCCATCATCAAGAAGAGGAAAAAATGAATTAGAAAAGTAGACAAAGCCTAATAAAGGATGGGGGAGGTGGGTTTGGGGAGGGAGAAAGTTAAAAAATAAAAATAAAAATAATAAAGAAAGCTCTAAATGGCCACAAATTAGCAAGCAAAGGAAGATAAAGACAAAAAAGAAATGCTCCAATTATAATGTGCAAAAAAAGAAGAAAAAGACAAACAAAGAGAGTAACAAATAGGATAAAATAATAAAAGAACAGCCACAATTTGATAAAAGCAATAAAAATAAAGTAAAATACAGAAAGCTATAAAGGACACTATAAAAAGGGGTATAAAAGAAAAAAGAGCAAAGTAAAGAAAAATGACCAAGCATTAAAATAAAGAAAACAATAAAAGAAAAACCAAAAAACATAAAGTTATATACATACATACAATATAAATGAATACACAAACAAAACATACATATACACATACACCTATACAAACCCGAACAAACAAACCTACAAACATAAAAACATAAATAAATAAGCCAAAAAAATAATTTTATAACATGCAAACAAACATGAAACTAAGCCATAAAAAGAAAACCAATAAAAAACCAAAAAATAAAAGTAGGTCCAACAAGGAAAAGTAATCAAAGTGGAGAACAATGAGATAAATAAAGAAAGAGAAAACTAACCAAAAAAAAGAAAGAAACAAAGATTACAAAAAGATAAGAAAGAACAAGAAAATACTAAAGAAAAATAATATTGTATACACCTAAAAATGGTCTGGATAATCCAATTAATTAAATATGATTTATTTGATTAATTAACCTTGAATTCCTCTACTATTTAATAAATAGAAATATTTATTTATATAGTTCACATTTTAATTCTTCTATTATTTCCTCTTAATTAAATAAACAAATTTAAATACTTTGTTTTATTTAATTATTATCATAATCATATTATTCTAAATTTATTCATCGCATCAATTTATCTTAATTAAATAAACAAGTTTAAATACTTTGTTGTTTAATTATCATATCTTTTCTATATTCATTTAATAAACAAATTTCTATATTTGCTTTATTAAATTAAATACTCTTTTTTTGCTAAATTTGAATAAATCAAATATACATTAAATATTCAAATTCTACAGCTCATCATATCTCAACAATAAAATTAAATATTCAAACTGGCATTCACGAAAGTTGTAAAAGCAAAGTTGGAAATAACTCGTAGGCAATCCTCTACAAATCTTCTTCCTCTAAAATTCTTCCTATCCTCTGGTAAGATGTTTTTCTGGGGAGAAACAATCCCCATGATAAGTTCAGAATTCTTTATCTCTCACCATTCAATCCTCCAAATCAAATCCAAGTCTTTGTTTTGGTGACCCTTCACAAATGTGCTACTGTAAATCTATAAATGCATCCTTCCTCCACAAGAAATGAATCCCAACTTTGTGCAAGCTTACTCTGCAACAATCAAAGCAATCAAGCAATCATAGCATCATAGAAATAACATTATCATTTAGCAATAGCAATCATAGCATTTTAGAATCAATATCATGGTTGCATCATAGTTCACTGTAGCTTCCATTTATCATATTCATGTCAACACAGATTACAATAGCTTCATCATATCATTTAGAAATCACCATATAGGATTAGATTATTACATTTATTAGCATCTCATTCTCTAGATTGTCATTTTAACAGTCATAATGCTTACCAAATATGAGAAGCCCCCTGACTTAATAAATCTTTAGAGATACATAACAATAGGATGCTTTCAATAGATTTATGTTCTTAAATTAGTTTAATTGCATTTAGATCTTTGATATAATGTCTTATTAAGAAGTGTTTTTAGTTATTTATTTATTACTTACACTTACAAATATATAAAAAAACGATAAAAACATAAAAACTATTAAAATTCAGAAATATACAATAATAAATTAAAAAATAATAAAAACAAGAATGAACAAGAACAAAACAAAAGGCAAAACACAAAACAACAACATTTCAAATTAGAAATTAAAAAAGATAAAAGCAAGAGGGAACAAAAACAATGAAAATACAATTAGAAAAGCAACACAACTAAAAAGAATAAAGAAATAAAAATGAAAGAAAAGAAAACTAAGCAAAAGATTAAACAAAAAATAAAGGACAAAGAAATGAAAGGAAAATAAAAAAAGAAGATAAAGTCTAAATGGAAAGAGAAAATAACAACAAACCTTTAATGAGAAACCAAAAAGTAAACAAAAGAAAACTTAAAAGAAAATATAATAAAGACTAAAGAACTAAATATAAAAATGAAAGCAAAATTAAAATAAAAGTCAAAGTAAAATAAATAACCAAATAAAAATATAAAAAAATATAAAATAAAATTAACAAAAATACAAAACAAAGGAATAGATATGTGTATATATGTATGTGTATATGTATGTAAGTATATATATGTACATAGCTATATGCAATATATATACATATATAGATATGCACTAACACAAACTACAAAAAATAAGCCAAAGAACAAAAACAAGCCAAAAGAGAATGTAAAAAAGAGGTAAAAGACCAAAGAGTTTGGCAAAGGGGGGCCCAAGAAAGGGAGGGAGGGGTTCAAGAAGAGAGGATGGACAAGGAGAGGAATAAGGGAAGGGAAGGATGGATCAAACACAAGCTGAGGGAAAAGAAAGGAGGAGAGAAAATGGGGGAGGGGGAAAGAGGGGGGGGCTAAGATAAAGGGAATGTTGTGGTAATCCTCAATAAGCCTGATTATGTTGCTAAGATGTTAGACCACTTGACCAAGAGGGGTAGCTATAGAGCCCTCCCCAACAACCCTATTGCCAAGGTCATAAGGAGAGTCAAGCTTGCCTTCTCCCATTCCCAATTTGATGACTCCACCAAGAAGCATCTCCTCCCACATAAGGAGATAACCCCTTGGATTTATGGTGAACCAAAGATCCACAAACCAGGCATACCTCTTCGGCCTATTGTTGACACTTCCCACTCCCCCACCTATAATTTGGCCTCTTTCCTTGCAAAGTTGATCTCTCCTCTTATTGGTAGGTCAGATTCCTACATCAAGGACTCCAACCATCTCATTAATTTCATCCAAGATAAGAAGGTTGATCACACCGAGATCCTTGTCAGCTTTGATGTTGACTCTTTATTCACTAAGGTTCCCATTTGGGATGCAGTGGAGTTAGTCAAGCAAAAAACCAATAATGATATTGCTTCTCTTGTTGATCTTTTCCTTTGTTCTACTTTCTTCACCTTCCAAAATGTGGTTTATGAGCAAATTGATGGTGTGGCCATGGGCTCCCCCTTTTCCCCCATTATAGCCAACCTTTACATGGAATCTTTTGAAGAGTTGGCTCCTAACTCTTTTCCTCTTAAACCTCATTGGTGGAAATGCTATATCGATGACACCAATATTTGTTGGCCTCACAGTCTTGATCAACTTGAGCTTTTTCAATCACACTTAAATAAGCTAGTGGATAGCATTAAGTTTACAAAGGAACTTGAGTCCAACAATCAACTTCCTTTTCTTGATGTCCTCATCATTAGGAAAGAGGATGGTTCCCTTGCTTGTCTTGTCTTTAGGAAATCCACACACACTGACCTCTACTTACATTCCTCTTCTCACCACCATCTTACTCAAAAATTTGGTGTCCTCAACACTCTTGCCACCCGTGCTTATCGGATTTGTGATAAAGACCATATTGACCTTGAGCTATCACATCTCCACCGTGTTTTCAAGCTCAATGGTTATTTTGAAAAACTTATTTTCAAAGCTTTCAAAGTTGCTAAATCTTATGCTAATCTCCCTCTTTCTTCTCCTATACCTCGAGCCTCCCAATTTTCCATCCTCCCCTATGTCGAAGGCCTCTCCAATCGAATATCCAAAATCTTTTATATAAAAAGGTATTCCTTGTGCCTTCAAACCCATCTCCACTATTAGAAAGTTCATCCCCTTTGTCAAAGACCCTTTGCCTCCTCTTCTCCACTCTGGTGTGTACAAAATTGATTGCTCTTGTGGTACTTCGTATATCAAGGAAATAGGCTGGTCCATCAGTGCTAGGATCAAAGAACATAGTGTTGATATCAACATGGTCAAATCTCCAAGTCTACTTTAGCATAGCACTCCCACCATACTAAGCATCACAATTGTCTTGAAAGCACCCAAGTCATGGTTAAGGAGGAAATTTTTTTCAAACAAAAACTCTAGGAAGCCATCACCATTAAAAACCACCATACCAATCTCAATCGGGATGAAGGTTGGCACATTAACCTTATGTGGAAACCTCTTTTAAACTCCCTCCATTCTACCCCTTCTCTTTAGTTTTCTCTCTTTGTTCTTCTCCCCCGTATTTTAGTTCCCTCCTTCCTTCCTCTCTTGGGACTCCTGTTCTATTGTATCATTTTTTTGCCCTTGCCACCGCCACCCACCCTCTCACCCCTTCCCCCTTTTCTCTCCTCCTTTCTTTTCCCTCGGCTTGTGTTTGATCCGTCCTTCCCTTCCCCTATTCCTCTCCTTGTTCATCCTCTCTTCTTGAACCCCTCCCTCCCTTTCTTGGGCCCCCCTTCCTTGCCAACCTCTTTGGTCTTTTCCCTCTTTTTTACATTCTCTTTTGGCTTATTTTTTGTAGTTTGTGTTAGTGTTTGGCTTATTTTTCGTAGTTTGTGTTCGTGTATATCTATATATGTATATATATTGCGTATAGCTATGCACATATATATACTTACATACATATACACATACATATATACACATATATCTATTCCTTTGTTTTGTATTTTTATTAATTTTATTTTATATTTTTTATATTTTTATTTGGTTGTTTATTTTACTTTGACTTTTATTTTAATTTTACTTTTTACTTCTTTTTTATGTCATTTTTATATTTAGTTCTTTAATCTTTATTATATTTTGTTTTAAATTTTCTTTCATTTACTTTTTGGTTTCTCATTAAGTTTGTTGTTATTTTCTCGTTCCATTTAGACTTTATCTTCTTTTTTATTTTTCTTTTGTTTCTTTGTCCTTTATTTTTTGTTTAATCTTTTGCTTAGTTTTCTTTTCTTTCATTTTTATTTCTTTATTCTTTTTAGTTGTGTTGCTTTTCTAATTGTCTTTTCATTGTTTTTGTTCCCTCTTGCTTTTATCTCTTTTAATTTCTAATTTTAAATGTTGTTGTTTTGTGTTTTACCTTTTGTTTTGTTCTTGTTCATTTTTGTTTTTATTATTTTTTAATTTATTATTGTATATTTCTAGATTTTAATAGTTTTTATGTTTTTATCATTTTTTAATATATTATTTTTCTTTAGTATTTTCTCGTTCTTTCTTATCTTTTTGTAATCTTTGTTTCTCTCTTCCTTTTGGTTAGTTTTCTCTTTCTTCATTTATCTCATTGTTCTCCACTTTGATTCTTTGCCTTGTTGGACCTATTTTTGTTTTTTGGTTTTTTATTGGTTTTATTTTTATGGCCTGGTTTCATGTTTGTTTGCATGTTATAAAATTATTTTTTTGGTTTATGTATTTATGTTTTTATGTTTGTAGGTTTGTTTGTTTGAGTTTGTATAAGTTTATGTGTATATGTATGTTTTGTTTGTGTGTTTGTTTATATTTATATGTATGTATATAACTTTATGTTTTTTGGTTTTTCTTTTATTGTTTTCTTTATTTTAATGCTTGGTCATTTTTCTTTACTTTGCCCTTTTTTCTTTTGTACCCCTTTTTATAGTGTCCTTTATAGCTTTCTTTATTTTCCTTTATTTTTATTGCTTTTATCAAATTGTGGTTGTTCTTTTATTATTTTATCCTATTTGTTACTCTCTTTGTTTGTCTTTTTCTTTTCTTTTTGCACATTATAATTGGGGCATTTCATGTTTGTCTTTATCTTCCTTTGCTTGCTAATTTGTGGCCATTTAGAGCTTTCTTTATTATTTTTATTTTTATTTTTTAACTTTTTCTCCTCCACAACCCACCTCCCCCATTCTTTAGGCTCTGCTTTTCTAATTCAGTTTTTCCTCTTCTGATGATGGATCACTGAGTGTCCATCACTGAGTGTGATCCGAAACGTTGATCTAAAAACATACACAGTTGAATCCAAAAATTTGCATACAATTTCATAGACTGTGGAAAACTCATACCAACTATAATGTAGTGATAGTTAAGTGCAACTCTACTAGACTAGGTTATAGGATTCAGTGGTTGTATTTATTTCAGCATTAAATACGGACAAGCGTGCAAGGGAATTCTTGTTCTTCTAGCACTATGCAAATTGATAGCCATTGGATTTAGAGTATGTGGCTACAAGACTGATAGGACCATTAATACATGCATTACGATAAATAATCAAAGCCAGTAGAAATCTGCAATAGCTAGAACGAACAATCCCGCAGAAAAATTTAAAACTCAAAAAAATAGTTTACAGTTAAATTTATTGCAGCTTCTCAACGTGGATTGTGATGCAGCAATACCCCCGCAACAGCCAACGACATCATGCACATTAAAACAAGAGTTGCGGGGCAGCCAAGTTCCTGCCAAAAGTTGTCAGAGCAGTTTTGTTCTGTTTTGTTTTAGCTTTGCATAGTGCTGTGACTTTCTGTTATTAGGGTCAAAAATCTTTGACAAAACATTCCTATAGTCTCTTATTATTAGATGCTTGTTATGCTGATTGTTGACGATACAGATATTGAAGATCTTCTCACACTCTGTTCCTTTGTCAGGGTGTTTGCCAATAACTTATTTTTTACATCATTTAAACAAAATCTTAAGACTGCATTTGAAATTTTTGTTTTTTATTCTAACATAAAAGCTCAAAACAATTTGAAATTTAACTCAAAAAATTTAGATGTATATAATCTTAAGAGGGAATGTTTCAAAAGTTCGTATTAACAAGTAAACAATCTTAGTTTATTTACAAATTTGTTCTAACACTACAACAATGATCTAAAGAAGGTATTGAGACACTTCACAGCAGGTCCCATTGACTAATTTGGCTCAAACATTTTCCCTAAATGCAAGTATATGCACTTTAAAATAGATGTTTTGGCTCAAATGTTTGACCTAAATGCAAGTATATGCACTTTAAAATAGATGTTTGGTCCAAAAGCAATTATATGCACTTGAAAATAGGTCCTACAGAGCAATTTGGCTTAAAAAATTTACCCAGCTGATGGTAGCAGCCATCTCATGTGATCTCAATAATGCATTGATAATGCACAATAGTGGATCCACTTTCGCAAATTGGCTTCACTTGGGCTAGGAGCATCTGGGTTAGTCGTCACCTGATGTATCCACACAAAACTACTAAGCAACCTATACATAGTGTTTGCATGAACATGTAACAACATATTGAATCAATCAAACCTAATATAATGCATGGCTGAGTTTTTACTTTGCTGTATGCAACTGCTACTCCAAAGAATTTTTTTTACAACATTGCTGCATCTCATTGTTTTTTTAGGCATTTTGTCAAACAGTTCACGTGCCTTGTGAATGCTTTAACATTTGGCATAAATGTCTACCAAGGCACTTACAACCACAATATCTAACAAAAATCTACTTTTAATTATGCTGTGATGGATGTCCATGCCCTGTTGCAAAGCTCTAGTTTCGCCACAAACCAGAAGGTTGCTGGCAAGGGTTGTCAAGATTGACTTTTTTCATGTATTTTGTCAAACAGTTTCCTACCTTTATTACGGTTTTAAATTTTCTGTATATGTCTACAAGGCACTTACAACTACAATATTTTAAAAAAATCTACTTCCAATTTAAAGCCAGTAGCATGGTGAAGGTTCACTAACATACTAGATACTACCATGACTGAGTATTAACAAGTTACAATTAATAATACCATTGTTTCAAAAATTGGTAAACGTCAAATGAGAACTTCTCTGCAACAATGTTTATCACCTGTTCTTCAACAATAGCTATAATAGGCATAAGCTATAGTGGACACAAGGTTGATATAAAGATGACATTCAGTTAGTGGCAATCTAAAAATATATACCATCTAAAAGAATATGTACTCAGAAAATGAAAATAAAGCAACTTCACAACAAATTACAAAATTATGTAAAATCTCAATAAATGACATTGATTCAAAATCGCTTGATACAAAGGGTTTCAATTTGAAATCTACTGATGGGTGCAGATTTAAAATTTTCTTTTAAGCTTTGCACATTTCAAAAACATTAAAAAATAAAAGTAATAAAATAAATTAACAAATCTGTTAACTAAAGTACAGAAAAAAAATTTAAACTATCCGTGTGAATTCTCCATTTGCAAAAAGAAAGACTATTGAAAAGACAATGAGATAATGTCATTTACAAAACTCCTGAAAAGTCAATCCTTAACTACTCTCTTGCAGTGAGAATATCTACTACCTGTTGTGAGTGTATTTGCTTATAAATTTCCCAGGCCTTATTAAGAAATCCATTTTGTACATATCCTGCAATCGTTGCATTCTATGAGACTACGTCTCTTTCAGTCATTTTGTCAAATAATCGATGTGCCTTGTGTATGCACTCTGCTCTGTCCATATTTCAACTGCATGTCTTAAAACTGATTTTTTATGCATGAAAACGTCAAGAAGTCATTAACATACACTGTTCTTGATGCCACGTATCACAGATTGTAGGTCGTTCATTGTGTTTGTCAAAAGCCTGTTTCAAACGTATAAAACCTTGGTTTGATGCCTTCTCAGGTGAGGGAGAATTTCTGTGAAGCTTACGGCCATAATAATGCCTGAAACTAATAAAGCATTCGGGTAAAAATGATCAAGTTACGGGCGAAAACATTGTCCTTCAGTTCCATTCAACATAACACTGAAATTGGCTGAAATTACAAAAATTAATGCCTCGTCAAATACTCCCTTAACTATAGTTCCATGCCAGAAAGCACAAAGACTTTGAGGTAATACATTTCATCCATAACTTTCTCTTCATCAGAGAGCTACTTATACTGCTTTTCTTTACCCAAAGATTACATCTCAACCTCTTCAATACAGTTTGCATCCTTGATTAATATCCGTTTTCAACAAATACAAATTTAATCTTCTGCACTAATCTTTATCTTTAAAAAAACACCCAACTCAAAACTTAACAGTCTATTCTGTATTCTCTAGCATAAGATTGCTTACACAATATTAAATAATAGGAATAGAAGCTATCAAAACAAAACAAAAAATCGGGTCGTAAAATCTGTTAATGAATTCAGATCAAACCAAAAAGCAACACTCTTCAAAAGAGTTGGAGAATGAATACAAACATTGTGCATGAACAAACTCAGTGTGAACTCTGTCTACCAATTGGCATTGAACAACACCTGAAGTAGTATGAATTCACACACCATAAATTATATCCCATAATAATATCAAACTCCACTTGTGTGAGCATGAAAATTATTGAGAAATCTGACAGATTGATTTATTTACAGAACAATTCATCACCTGGGAGATGGTAACATCAAGGGTTGGATATGTGTTGTATATTTTATAAGTTTTATAATGTCATGATTTTATATCTATTGTATCGCAATACCACTTATGATTTCCTATACTAATGTGCCTATAAATACTTGCATGTGTATTAGAGTTGAGTACAAATGTAAAATATCTTATTGTATTGTAACAAATAAGTTAAAACAATAAATGTGTTGTTTTCTTTAGAATTTTTTTAAATTATTTTTGAGGGAAAACATCTCTTGTTATATTGTGAGTGTGCTAGTATTTCATTACGTGGTAGATTTGTTGGAATATTAACCCTAACTGCTGCCGTCCCCGCCAACCACTGCCCGCTATATCGCAATCAATAAAATAACCATTGCGATACCGCGGGAGACTTCCGTAGCTTTTTGTTTTATCTCAACCGCCTGACGTCACTCCAGCCAATGCCCGCTATATCGCAATCAATAAAATATTCATCGTGATATCACGGGAGACTCAGTAAAAGCTTGTTTTATTTTTAACCGCTGCAGTTTACCGGGCCGTCAACTAACCGCTGCCCGCAATATCGCAATCAAGATTTTAACCATCGCGATACCGCAGGGAACTATGGAGAAAGCCGCCACCGCCAGAAAGTTTCGGAGTACGAAAGAATTAATATTTAAGTTTTAATATTATGAAAAGGACTTTGTATTAAATGCATTTTGACGGGGGAAAACTTAGTTAGGTGAATTTGAAAAATTGTATTCGTTTCCTCTCATCCGTGAAAATTCTTCACGTGACTTTTTACTTTAGCATATATTTTGTAATTGTAATTTACTTTTGACTTAAGGAGAATAAGAAGAAGGTGAATGTGAGCAAACAGAAAATTACGAGCAGCAGCTCTGTGTGTTGGAAATAATATTTTATGTTTTAATATTTACTGTATGTGAAAATTCCTCCTCTACCTCTGGTCCTTCACGTGGTATCAGAGCAAGTTTGATTATCAGAGTCAATTTTATCAAAGCAGATTATCTGGGTAAATTTCAAAAATGGCAGCAAGCACAAGCTTGACAAACCCACAAATTCCACAGTTTAATGGGAAGAATTATGAATATTGGTCAATCACCATGAAAGCACTATTTAGCTCACAGGATATATGGGATTTAGTAGAGAATGGATTTTCAGAGCCAGCAGATGCAGTAGCATACAATGCTTTAACACAAGCAGAGAAAGACTTATTAAAAGACACAAGGAAGAAAGATTCAAAGGCTTTATTTTATCTGTTTCAAGCTGTACATGAGAGCATTTTTCCAAGGATTTCAGCAGCAACAAAGTCCAAACAAGCATGGGACATACTTAACTGCCTATCAAGGCATGGCAAAGTTAAAACAAAAAAACAAAAGAGAGAAAGAACCACATGTAGATGGAACAATGAATCAATTCCAGTCTTCATTCTCAAGGTGGTTAGGGTCATTAGGATCATGGAGAATCTGGAGAAAATTTTAGGGAAAGCCTTAAAAGGTTTTTGAGTTTGCTATAGAAGAGAGTCTCTCACAGTTCTCAGTTTGAGCTGTATGTCATAATCTCTTCTCACGAAAAAAAGGTCAGCAGATACATCACTCAGAGCATGCTTTCAGAACTCGGGCTTCAGTAAGTCAAGGAAGAGGCAGAGATAGATCAAGAGGAAGAGGAAGAAACTCTTACAGAGGTGAAAGATACAGTTTATCAAGCTCAAATGGAAGAGGCAACAATCAAGGCTCAAGCCAAAACTCAACACAGAATCAGTCACAAAATCAAAGGTATGATAAATCTCAAGTCCAATGTCACTACTGTAAAAAATATGGGCATTATATGAATGAGTGTAGAAAGAAGCAGTATGATAATAATAGACAAAATGCAAATTTTTCAAGAGAAGGTCAAAATCAGGATTGGATAAGAGAACAATGTTTTAGCTTGTAATGTTGCTCAAGCAAATGAGAAAGATGTATGGTTTTTAGATTCAGGCTGTAGCAATCATATATGAGGGAATCTAGAAATGTTTTCAAGTTTAAATGAGAATGTAAAGTCTGATGTTACATTGGGTAATGACAACAAAGTGTCAGTCAAAGGAAAAGGAGATGTCAATATTCTAACTAAACAGGGGGAGAAAAAGTATATTTCAGATGTGTATTTTGTGCCTGGTCTGAAACATAACTTAATGAGTGTAGGGCAACTGGTTCAAAAAGGGTATAGAGTAACCTTCAAGAATGGTCTATGCACAATTTTAGACAAATACCCAAGCAACCAGCTTATTGCAAAAGTCAGAATGACAAACAACAGAATGTTTCCCTTAAAGATAAGGCCAGATTTGAATATAAATTATGCTCAAGCACAACACTTAATGAATTCACAAGTAGGTAGAGAAGAAACTACAGCAGTAGTGCAGACAATCTTTCAAGCTGAGATAAAAGATGAAAACTTGTTATGGCACCTAAGATTTGGGCATCTCAACTTTGGAGGTTTAAATCTACTTCATAGGAAAGGCATGGTCAAAGGACTACCTTTAATAGAAAAACCAGAAAGGGTATGTGAAGGGTGCATTTTAGGAAAACAACATAGAGAATCATTTCCTGCAGGAAAGTCAACTAGAGCAAAAGCCCCTTTAGAAATTATACATTCAGATTTGTGTGGACCTATGCAAACACCTTCAATAGGTGGTAGTTTTTACTTTCTGACATTCATTGATGATTATTCAAGGAAAACATGGGTTTATTTTCTAAAGCAGAAAAATGAAGTGTTTGATCTGTTTCGTCAGTTCAAGAATTTAGTTGAAAAACAAAGTGGTTATTATATCAAAGTGTTGAGAACAGATAGAGGTGGTGAATATATTTCAAGAGAATTTTTTAATTTTTGCAAAGATCATGGAATTCACAAGCAATTCACAACTAGATACACACCTCAACAAAATGGAGTAGCTGAAAGGAAGCGGAACAATCATGGAAATGGCTAGAAGCATGTTGAAAGCCAAACATTTGTTAAATGAATATTAGAGCAATTTGTGCAGCCTATATAATGAATAGGTGTCCAATAAAAAGTGTTATGAATATAGTACCTGAAGAAGCATGGACAGGAAGAAAACAAGTGTTACTCACATGAGAGTATTTGGATGTGCATATGCACATGCCTGATGAATTGAGAAGGAAGCTAGATAACAAAGGAGAAAAATGTATATTTGTTGGATACAGTGAAGAATCCAAAGCTTATAAGCTCTATAATCCAACAACAAAGAAAGTTATAATCAGCAGAGATGTACAATTTGTAGAAGATGAAGCATGGGATGGAAGTATAGAGAAGACAGTCAATATTTCAGCAAGTATACCTCAAGAGGAGAATGAAGTTCCAACATCAACAAATGTTCCAACTATTGTGACTCCTCCCACTCCCATTCAAGCTCAGCAAAGTAGTCCACAAGTGACACCGGCATCGACTATAAGAACAACCTCAATCATTCAAGGAAGCAGTCCAATAAGAGGACAACAAACACCATCTACAGCAGGACCATCGGATCCACATTCCACAAGTTCAAGTGATATGTCAAATCCTACATTGGCAAGTCAGAGAAGACAGAAAATCAGAAGCATAAGAGATATATATGAGCAAAATGAAGGTGAGAATAACTCAGATCAGATTTCTCTTTGTGCATTTTATTCTCAAATAGAAGATCTAATTCATTTTGAAGATGCAGTCAAATATGATAAATGGGTAAGTGCTATGGATGAAGAGATTGAAGCAATTGAAAAGAATCAGACATGGGAACTAGTCAGTCTTCCAAAAGACAAAGATGTAATTGGAGTGAAATGGATTTATAAAACCAAATTGAATGAAAAAGGTGAAGTTCAAAAACTTAAAGCAAGATTGGTTGTAAAGGGCTATTCACAATAGCCTGGAATTGACTACAATGAAACATTTGCACTTGTAGCACGATTGGATACTATAAGGATGATTTTAGCATTAGCAGCTCAGAATAAGTGGTTTGTATCTCAAATGGATGTAAAGTCAGCTTTTTTAAATGGTTATTTAGAAGAAGAAGTTTATGTGGATCAGCCACCTGGGTATGAAATTCTGGGTCAAGAAGACAAAGTTTACAAATTGAAAAAGGCACTGTATGGATTGAAGCAAGCCCCAAGAGCTTGGTACAGCAGAATAGATAGTTATCTTTTGTTGAATGGATTTAATAGATGTAGCAGTGAGCCCACACTGTATACAAAAATGAATGAAGAAGGTAAAATACTAATAGTATGCTTATATGTGGATGATTTAATATTCACTGAAAATTTGCCAATTGATCTGTTCAAGGCAGACATGAAGAAAGAATTTGAAATGAAAGACTTAGGTCTGGTGAAGTAATTTTTAGGTATTGAAGTGAATCAAAATGAAAGTGGTATTTTTATTTCACAGTCAAAATATGCAAATGACATTTTGAAGAGGTTTAATATGATGAAGTGCAAACCAGCACCAACACCTACAGTGACAGGTCTGAAACTAAGCAAGGATGATAGAGGGTCTAATGTTGATCCAACTTTGTTTAAGAGGCTTGTTGGAAGTCTCATGTATCTCACAGCCACAAGGCCAGACATTATGTATGGAGTAAGTTTGATTTCTAGGTTTATGGAAACACCAAAAGACACCCATTGGAAAGTAGGGAAAGAATTTTAAGGTATGTAAGTGGAACAAGAAATTTTGGCATTAAGTATTCAAGTTCAGATGAGTTCAAACTCATAGGATACACAGACAGTGACTGTGCTGGCAGCATTGATGACAGAAAAAGCACGTCTGGTTATGTATTTAATTTTGGGACTGGAGTTGTCTCATGGTCTTCAAAGAAGCAGCCAATAGTTTGTCTTTCATCAGCGAAGCAGAGTATGTGGCAGCCACAAGTGCAGCATGTCAAGCAGTCTGGATGAGAAGAATTTTGAAAGAATTGCAAAATGAACAAATGGAGGCAACAAAAATTTACTGTGATAACAATTCAGCCATTGCTCTTTCGAAGAATCCAGTCTTTCACAAGAGAAGCAAGCACATTGATACTAGGTATCATTTTATCAGAGAATTAATTAACAATGGTGATATATTTTTAGAATTTTGCAGATCAGAAGAACAAAGTGCAGATATTTTTACAAAGCCGCTGGGAAGAGATAATTTTATTTTTCAGAGAAACAGATTGGGCATGGTGGACAGCGCAGTTATGCTTAAGGGGGAGTGTTGGAATATTAACCCTAACTGCCGCCGTCCCCGCCAACCACTGCCCGCTATATCGCAATCAATAAAATAACCATTGCGATACCGCGGGAGACTTCCGTAGCTTTTTGTTTTATCTCAACCGCCTGACGTCACTCCAGCCAATGCCCGCTATATCGCAATCAATAAAATATTCATCGCGATATCACGGGAGACTCAGTAAAAGCTTGTTTTATTTTTAACCGCTGCAGTTTACCGGGCCGTCAACTAACCGCTGCCCGCAATATCGCAATCAAGATTTTAACCATCGCGATACCGCGGGGAACTATGGAGAAAGCCGCCACCGCCAGAAAGTTTCGGAGTACAAAAGAATTAATATTTAAGTTTTAATATTATGAAAAGGACTTTGTATTAAATGCATTTTGACGGGGGAAAACTTAGTTAGGTGAATTTGAAAAATTGTATTTGTTTCCTCTCATCCGTGAAAATTCTTCACGTGAATTTTTACCTTAGCATATATTTTGTAATTGTAATTTACTTTTGACTTAAGGAGAATAAGAAGAAGGTGAATGTGAGCAAACAGAAAATTACGAGCAGCAGCTCTGTGTGTTGGAAATAATATTTTATGTTTTAATATTTACTGTGTGTGAAAATTCCTCCTCTGCCTCTGGGCCTTCAAGATTTAGGGTTCCAATAGCATTTTTTTCTCTTTGACTAAGTTATTCAGTACTGTTTCTCTTCTTTTCGTATCAAAGTTAAGGTTTAGTAGCTCTTTGAGAGCAAGGGTATATTGACAGACCTTTCAATTATGGGAGCTCTATGTCGATGAATCTTGTGTGAACATATAAAAATTTGTGAGAAATTCAAAGATAGAGATAGAGAAATATAATGGCTAGGTGTTTTGAGTTAGGACAGTTTATGATGGAAGATATTCTTGGGCATATAGATCAATGGGATGTTGTGTCAAGGAGCTCTTCAGCATGATGACGGAAGACTAGATGAAGATTGATAGGAAGGCAAGAATTCAATTTAGCTATGGATTTTAGACTCAATATTGTTGAATGTGTTCAAAGAAGCTAGTGCTAAGAAACTATGGTATAAGATAAGGTCTTTGTATTAGACAAAATCCATAGTAAACAAAAAAAATTCTTTGAAAGAAGTTGCATTCTCTTAGGACAAATGATGTGACTTTATGACAAAGAAACTAAATGCTTTCAACAATGTGGTGGCTCCATTAGCCTTAATTGATATTAAAATGGATGGAGAAGATATTAAATGCATTAATTTGTTAATTTATTTGCCAAGTTCATTTGATAATTTTGGTTTCATGGTCATTACTAGTTCATCATCTAAATTAAAGCTTGAAGAGGTAGTTGAATCCTTGTTACTAGAAAAATCATGTCAAAATCCATGGAGTATTTAAGAGAAGATGGCTTGTTTTTAATTGGCCATCCCCAAGAGGGAAACAAAAAGAAGCCGAAGGGGCATGCAATTAAAGTCAAGAGGTGAAAATAAATCTCCAAGAAGAACTGTGAAGAAACGTTGGAGTTTAGGTAAAACTATACATTTTATGAAACAATGTCAATTTAAAAATGTTAGCATTTAGGTAAGCTACTTGATAATGCTCTTTACATAGAAACAAGAACTTCCACTTGATCAATTTGGATACTTTCTTTCATATCACTCTCCACAAGAAGTAGTTTTGTATGTGTGATGTTATAATTTCTTTAACAAAAGCCTAGAACCTCTAGCAGACCCTTGGCAATTAAACTAATTACTACTAACTCAATCTATGCATAGAAGCAAAATTTGATAGAAACTAATAATCAATGTGAATATAAGTTGGTCTTCTAACCCATTACCTATTCAAAATAAAATATACATAAGTAGTCTCTTAGATGCACAAGTCATGGTGACAAGTGTCCTGCACAAATGGTGCTAACTTGACAACTAGACATAGCGGTGGTAGTTAAATAGACCACAATAATACTTGAAGACCTTCAGTCAAGAAAGCAAACATGTGCTTATTAACTACCTATGATAAAACTTATTTTTCTAAATAAAATTAAATAAAAAAGGTGTAATATAAAATATTATGCCAACACCCCCCTTAAGTGTAGGTTAGGAAGGGAAACAAAATAGTTCTAACAAACAAGGTACAATGTTAGGTACTCTTATATAAATGAATCACTCCAATGGAATAGAGAGATGGTCCTAAAAAAAAAAGTGGAAAGAGAAAAGGGATTAAGTGGCACCCTAAAGAACAACCTCATTATTCTCTTAACAAACTATACCAAAATTAGATGAAAATTGATTATATTGGATGTTAAGACAAACCACTTGTACAAACAACATTACTGCACATAGAAAGAGATAGGGATCAATTAGTGGAGGTTGATAGGGATGTGTAATGCACTGCTTTGTATTGTTCTTTTTTCAGATTGAATAAAAATTTTACCCCTCTTTTAGTGAAAAAAAAAAAACACATAGAAAGAGATATAGATGAAGGTGTGTGATAAAAAACTTTCCAATCTAAAAGAAGATATGATAGAAGAAATGGGAATGCTTATAGAATAGTTAATTTTTTTTCTAATTATCATGGTCAAGATACCTTAACATAATTTATGAATAATTTATGAAAAAATCACCATCAAATAAGAATCAATAATTAGAGATGGATCATTCAAAAGAGGAATTTCCACCACAATAGAATAGCCTATAATAGGTGCATCTTCAATATAGCCATTGAAAGAGGAGGATCCATAAAACAAGATGGATTATATAGTGAAGTAGTTGATGAAGGAGTTCCAAAAGCATCCATATAGGAACTTTCATTAAAAAAATAATACAATATGGACTCAAAAAATGAGGATGATCATCAACCCGAGATTCAACAAGCCACATGGTTTTAGTATAATCATCATTCTCCATACAATGTAGAGTTCATAAAAAGTCGCTGAAAAAGGTAACCATAAATAATGTCACATTTATTAAGTCACTTGCTTAAGCTAAAATACTAAATAGTTAATTGTAGAACTTATCCTAGGATAAAGACCATCATACTATACGAAAACTTCACATATATTCTCCATAAGTAGTAATTTGTTCCTCCCAATGAAATTGTAGGAAAGTACAAGATCTTCCCAATAGATCTATGCAGGCGTTCAAATATTTGCTTTGAAATCTTATGCTTTCTGTTCTTTGACATTAAAATCAATTTAAAGTCTCCCATTTTCTAATGAGCTACTATTATAAAATTGCTCAAAACTTAACATTTGTAACATCACTTTACAATATTCTTTACAATATTCTGCAATCTGTAATCATTTTAATTTTGGGATTAACATTTGTAGGAATCCAGCTATTCTGCAATCATCTACTATCTGTACTTAGAGCCATGTGTTCATGGTTTTTCATTTGCATGCAAACATAGAAAAACGAAAATTGCATTCCACTAATTCAATTTTATGCAAGGAATATTTAACATGTACTTACCATGTAAAAAGACTCAGATTGTCTCGAGCAACAATAGAAGCTCCATTACAGTTCTTCAACGCTACTGCTGAGGAGGTAGTCCCAACACCTGATTTTTAGGTGGTTCATAATGGTGTTACAAATGCTTTTACAACGAAAAAGCATTTTTAAATTTCCTCCAGTTGTGACAGGCTATCAATGGTATCAGGGAGGATATTAAGCTTCTTCCAGAAAAGACAAGTTTAAATGCTGCAGGTGTGACAGGTTGACAATAGTATTATGAAGGTTTAAGCTTCTACACCATCTTAAGTCCAATTGCTGCAGCTGTGACAGGCTACCAATGGTTTCAGGGAGGATTTTAATCCTTTCACACCATCTCAAGTCCAATTGCTGCAGCTGTAACAGTTTGCCAATGCTATCGGGAAGGATTTTTAAGTTTCTACACCAACTCAAGTTCAAGTACTCGAGTTGTGACAGGTCTCCAATTGTATGAAGAAGGATTTTTAAGTTCCTACAGCAACTCAAGTCCAAATGCTGCAATCGTGACAGGCTTCCAATGGTATCAGGGAGAATATTTAAGCTTCTACACGATCTTAAATACAAATACTGTAGCTGTAAAAGGTTGCCAATGGTGTCAGGGAGGATTTTTAAGTTTATACACCCACTCATGTCTAAGTGTTCCAGTTGTGACAGGTTGCCGATGGTATCTGGAAGGATTCTTAAGTTTCTGCAACACGTCAAGCTCAATTGCTGCAATTGTGACAGGTTGCCAATGGTATCAGGAAGGCTATTTAGTCTTTCACACCCTCCCAAGTCTAAGTGCTGCAGCCGTGACAGGTTGCCAATGGTATCAGGGAGTATTTTTAAGTTCCTACATCAACTCAAGTTCAAGTTCTTGAGTTGTGACAGGTTGCCAATGGTCGGAGAGATGTTATTTAACCTAGTACAGTGAAACAAGTCCAAGTGCTCCAACCGTGACAGGTTGCCAATGGTACCAAGGAGCTTATTTAAGCCTTCACATCCTTTCAAGTCCAAGTGCTGCAGCTGTATATTAGGGAGTGAAAATAATGAGGAGATAGAAAGGCTGTCAAAGTCATCACAGTATCTTAGTTGCATAAACCTCAATTGCCAGATGTTGCCCACAAATACTGAGCGATGTGGCTTCTCTATCGCTTTCTTTGACAATTGCCGAATGTTATCCACAAATCTGGAAAGAGGTGGCTTCTTCCCAGTTGCAAAGGGACAATGTTCCAACCTAAACCATATCAAACTTGGAGGAACCCTGGCGAGCGTGTCTTCTGTCATGCCTTCTATGGGTAGATATTGCAAGTGCAGATAGCGAAGACCAGGTCTGTACAACATTTCAAGCGTTTGTGAATTACCTCCATTGAGCCGAATGCGGGACAAATTGATGTTGTTGGATGCAGCGCTTAAATGGGAAGCCTCCCATACTCGGGTACCCTCTTTTTGAGCAATGACTCGCCCCATTTCTCGCAAATGGTCATGCATATGTAATACACCTTTGTTGTCAATCTTTATCAGCAACTTCATTGAAAGATTTGATATAGCAGTATTTACCATCTTGTACAAGGATTTCCAGAAAACAATGGGATATGTTTTCTCTTCTCCAATGAAAAAGCAAGCGATGTCCAAAAATATTTCTTTTTCCTCCTCACTAAGAGCACTGTAACTGATATATAGTATTTTGTGAATTGCTGGGTTTTTAGTGATGTTATGAAGAGCTTACGTCCAGCAATCTGGGTCGTTCTGTTTATCATACAAGAAGGATCCAATCACTTCCAGTGAAAGAGGATGCCCCTTACAAGCTTCAACTATTCCTTTGGCAATATTTTCATAACCAGGATTTGGAGATTCTCTCAAAAAAGCATGCCAGCTAAATAAATTGAGACCTTCATTTATCTCCAATCCACTGATCAATTGGATGCATTCTGATGAGACCCCAGCATCATTGAGAATGTGATGGTTTCTAGAAGTTATGATAACCCTGCTGCCAGGGGCCAGCCAATCCCCAACCAAAGCATTTGATTGCTCTTTAGCATCCACATCATCTAAAATGAGCAGCGCACGTTTTCCTCCCAAATGATCTTTGAACAAAGAAATGCCTTCATCAACACTGTCCACTTCTCCACCATATTTTGATAAATCTTTAAGGATTTTTTTCTGCATTTTTGTCAGGCCTGTTGCAAGGCCCCTGCCCTCTGCAGCAGCGGTGCCGATATTAAATACAAAAGAAGCAGCGTCGAAATCAGCATAAAGTTGATTGAACACTGCCTTGGCAATTGTGGTCTTGCCAATACCACCCATGCCCCATATTCCAGCTTTAACAACACCTTCCCCTGAATTCAGATTTAATTTCTGAATGAGAGCCTCTTTCACACTGTCCATTCCCACTGGGTGCTTGGCAACTTCTAACGGAACTCTATCCAATGTTTCAATCACGTCCTTCACCACCGTCTTTACTAGAGCTTCGAATCTGCAATGACTAGGTAGTCTTAGTAACAACCAACTAGAAAGAAATGAAAATTGGTGTTCACTACTGCTTATTTTCCTCATTCTTGTTGCTACAAAGACGGGCAAGAAATGTTGGAAAATAAAACCTTCATAGGAAGAAGAAAATTAGGAAAATAAAAGAGCATCTAAAAAAATAAAGAGCATTAAAAGTAATTTATATTTATTTTTTAAAATTATTAATATTTTATGAAAGATTTGAAGTTGGAGTTATTTTATTTAAAAAAAATATAATATTAAAAATAGAAAATTAATAATTTAATAATAGATAGTTCAAACATCAATTTGAAATATTAATTTTTTTTAAAATAAAAAATTAAAGGAAAAAATATTAATTGATGACATTTTGAAATAAATTTTGAAAGTTAAATAATAAAGTTTAAAAAATAAATAGGTAATGGTGTTGGGCTGAGACATAAATATCATCTAAATAATTATTAGAAGGTGAAAAATAAATAAATAATATTTTAAAATTAGACTACATTCTTAAAATAATTATATTTAAAAAATTGAAGTGGAGGTATCAAGTATTATTTATTTTTTAGAAATAAATTATTAAATTATAAATTATAAAAATGAAATAGAAATCAAATTAAAAAAATTAAATTATTTTAAATAAAAATTAATTAAAATTAAGTTCATTAAGTATGATTAATAAATCTTTGAGATCATAGTGGAATATATTCTTTTAGAAATGGTATACAAGATTGGGATTAGATGCACTAGACCCTCATGAAAGGATTGAAAATGGTATTTGACATTCCTTTCAAGAATTACAAGCCTCACAAAGGCTATTAGTGACTTTCTCTACAACTACGAATGATTCAAAACCTCAATGACAAGTGATATATTCAATCTTTTGCTACTCAATGACAAGTCATCGATTCAATCTATTGCTACTTAATGACAACACATGTTTCATATTGTCTAGGTAATCATTTTGAAGCCTACAATTGCTTGTTTTGCTTGGTATCTCCTTTACCAAGGTCTTCTCTTTACATCTCATTTGATCCATTTGGGTGTTTCTCCTCCACGTTGTCTTTTTTATGAACATCTAAAAACACTCAAGCATCTTTTATGGTTCTATGAATAGGCTCAAGATACCTTATCTAGATTTGTGAGTTCTTCAAGCATTTATTACCTTAGCTTTTCTCTTGGCACATGATTCTTTTGCAAGACTAGTCTAAAATGCCAATTAAATTTATCCAAATTTGACATGATTTCATAGCGGAGATTCTAATCAATATATTAAAAGAGAAAACTTATGTTTTATCTCTTGGAGCTTCTATAGATTCTCATTTTTTCACAATTTAAAGCCACGACATGTTTTAATAATTTGCTACATATTCAAGTGTGAGCTAATAAAGTTCACTAGAGGTTGCCTATTTGTAAACTCTATAGGAAAATGACTTGTGTATTATAGCACATGTGCCACCCTCTCCCTCCAATAGGGGTCATCCTCCTTAAGGGAAAAGGCATGGCCTTAGTCCTAATGTTCATTCTAGCCACCATTCTCATGGCTCTATTCATGACTTATACAACTCACCTCAACATAAAGGATGTGGTTGATCCTTGTAGACATATGGCATGTCTATTGTTGTCCATCCTCTTGACAAATACATCTTTTGGTGGTCAAATAGTGGCAAACACCCTCAATTGACTCTTCCTCTCTTTTGTTTGTATTGTTCCTACTAATTAAGAAAAAGACAATGACAAAGAGGATGATGGTACTATTCGAAGTTGGTAGTCTATCATCAATAGTGGGAACCTCCCAAATGATCAAGGATAATCCTTTTGATAAAGATCAGTCTCTTACACTTTTTGTATATTATGTATACAAATATTTTGTGAAACCTTTTTAAATGTAATTTCGTTCCACTATTTTTTCTTAAATTAATGCATATTATTTTAATAGATTAATATAAAAATATACTACTCATCAAATAAAAATAATAATTAAAACTCATTCTAAAATAATTAGAAAACTTTTTAAACAAAAATTAAATATTTTTATAAAAAAAATTAAATAAAAATTATAAAACATATATACTCTGCAATCTAGAATGGGAAAACTTGAAAACCCCTCTCCTATTTCAGTCTGAAATTCATATGTTAAGCATGGAACACTCCTACTTTACAGGGATAAATTCATTCATTAATTCCATTTTCTAATTCAAAATTAAAACAGAAGACCCTATTCTTACTCTTGATAAGCTATAGAAAAGAAAGCAGGCTGAGGTTCATTACTTACCCTCCAACTATCTCCATGGACCAGCCTGAGCGAGCACAGATCTCTTCAAGGGCAAGCTTCCACCCCTCAATCTCTTCTCCTGGGTATCGATCTGTATGGCCATAATGTTTTACAAATGATTTTTTATACGGACTGGAGTCCTTTAGAAGATATCTAACATCACATGGATCCACATCATAAAACAGAGGAATGATTAAGCCCGGGCTTTTCACCATTGCTGCGGCCTCCTTCAGACACCAGGCTGAATCTGCATAACCTTGGGAAAATATAGGGATTCGTATGGCACTGCTCTCGATTGCTCTTTCCAACCCCAACCAAATTATTTCCCCCTTTTTCAATTTGTCGCTGTCTAAAAAGACTTGCAGACCGGCTTCGGACAGAGCTCGAAAGAGATGATCAACCAGGCTCATTCTCACATCTTTTCCCCTGAAACTCAGAAATACATGATATCTCTTATCGCTTTTGAAGGAAATTTTAGATATGGGAGGGTTGAACTCTTCCATCTTAGACCTGCAAAATAAAAGGCAGCTAAAAATAAAGAGAACACAGAGGATTCAACTCAACCCTGCAGATATTAGAACTCAACTACGCAGATATTGAACTCCTATCACACATTACCGTGCCAAATTGCAAATGGCAGCCAACATTCTGTAGTGTAGTCAAATGCAAGCAGGCCCATTTCTGTTAATTGTTCCTGTCCTATGACGTTAAATTTTTCGTATTCATTGACTGACGAGATGGAATAGGTAGTAATGCCACGGCAACCGAACCTACTCTTTATATTTTTTATTTTCTCGTCACTGTCAACTTTCCATGTTTCACCTCCACGGTAAAGTCATCCCGTTTCAATTGTCTAGTATTCAACGATAAGACAACATTTGAGTATCTTTCTTCCTCCTAAGTCAAAGCAATTCGTTTGAACGCTATTAACTAATCAAATTTATCAATTAAAAAAAGTTGGCCAAAATATCCAAAGTTTATTTTTAATCTATTAAAACATTATATAGTTTACTAACATTTGAGTATCTTTCTTCTTCCTTAGTCAAAGCAATTCGTTTGAATGCTATTAACTAATCAAATTTATCAATTAAAAAAAGTTGACCAAAATATCCAAAGTTTATTTTTAATCTATTAAAACATTATATAATTTACTAACATTTGAGTATCTTTCTTCCTCCTAAGTCAAAGCAATTCGTTTGAACGCTATTAACTAATCAAATTTATCAATTAAAAAAAGTTGACCAAAATATCCAAAGTTTATTTTTAATCTATTAAAACATTATATAATTTTCTAACATTTGAGTATCTTTCTTCCTCCTAAGTCAAAGCAATTCGTTTAAACGCTATTAACTAATCAAATTTATCAATTAAAAAAAGTTGACCAAAATATCCAAAGTTTATTTTTAATCTATTAAAACATTATATAATTTACTAACATTTGAATATCTTTCTTCCTCCTAAGTCAAAGCAATTCGTTTGAACACTATTAACTAATCAAATTTATCAATTAAAAAAAGTTGACCAAAATATCCAAAGTTTATTTTTAATCTATTAAAACAATATATAATTTACTAATTATGTTGATAGGCTTTCCACTCTAGGAGGCAACAAGCTCTTCTATATTGGATGTTAAAAATTGATAAATGAAAATGTTTCTTAAACAGTGATCAAATCATTCAATAAATTGATGTTAAATATTTGGGATGTCGGTATTTTGAACAATAAGAGTATCAAATCGTTGGTGAGAGGTTAGAGGTTTGAGGAGAGATTTTGTGCTTCTATTCTTTTTGTGCAAATCAGCTCCTTTATGCTTCCATTTTGTGATTTTTAATAATAGGTTGTCAAATTATTACTATTCTTGGCATTTGTTTTTTTAATGAGTTGCTTCAAGGTCACATTTTCAATGTCTATGAACTTTTTTTTTTGAAATTTTCTAATAGAAGGTTGAAGGATTAATTCACATGACTTACACTAATATTTTTGCATTCTCATATCTTTTATTGGACAAATGAGATATTCTACGCCACTCCTTATGGTAGTTAAAAAATTCACATAGCTTCGCAATGAATAGTCGCAAAATTACTATATTGTTCCATGAAAGATACCATTCTAAGCATTTTTGCAGCCTAGTAGTAATGTTTTAGGTTAACAATACTTAAATTATGCATATGAATAAAATGAGTATGTGAGAAAAAAGTAAGTTCACTCTAAATAATTCCTAACCTAAAAAAAATCAAAGGAAATTATTGATTATATGATTTGCAAGGATCCATAGGATTCCATACAATCCAAAAATCCACGCTATCAAGAATCCCATAAAGTTAGGCAACATTTTTGTGATTAAAATTTCTCCTTGACCCACTTCTTGCATGCAAATACTCTTTCATCCTAATGAAGTCACCAATATTCTTGGGTCCTCTATCATCACAAATGATGTTAGTTTCCCCATTATTAGAATCCTATTTATGACTAGATATCCTTCTATATTTTTCAAAACTACCACTCTAATCACATTCTGATTCCAAACATGTAAACAATTGATTAGTGTACAACTTCTCTTCTTTTTCCTTCATCTTTATCTCATTCTTGACTAATATATCATCCTCAAATATTTTAATGGATTTGTGGATAAGCTTTATATTCGATGGCTCATTCCACCTACCTCAAAAACTCATATAACATTCAAACTAGTTGCACTCAAAAGATAGCCTATGTGGAGCACTAGCATTGCTTCTCCTACTTTCTCTTCTACTACGCGCCTTGTCTCCTAATTTTGGTATAGAAAAACATTGAGAGAATAAGTTATCAAATAAAATAAAACCTTCTAGTCCTCTAGAGGCAAAATAATGCTTGATATAATGGTATTAAGGGGGAAATAGCATAAATGATTGGTTTTCCTAAACCTTTATTGTGTCAAAGTTAGCCTCTACATCTAAGTTTTGAATATTGTTGTCATTCATGATTTAATTGTAGTCTTAACTACTCAAAATTCATTTTAATTGCTCATTTGTATTTTTAAGATCATAGTCTTGATTTCGATTTGCATGTACTTGTTTGTGATCAAGGTTTTTGGGCCATGCTTTTCTACCATCTACACCACCTAAGAGACTATTGAATTTTATTTATAAATGACCATAACGGTGTTGAAGTGTAAATAAGTTTTCCAAGCTTTATTTGATGATCGTGATTTAATATTTTATTAGCTTGTTCATTTTTACAATATTGGTATCATCATTAAAAAGTTAAAAAGGTGTTATGTTTCTTTGTCGATTTTACCCTCACTTAAATACATCAACCTGAAGAACAAATAATCCACTCAATTAATAGACATTAAAATTATATTTCAAACAAAATTTTGTCTTATAATTAACCCACTTGAATATACAGACACTTACAATATATATACATATAATTAACAATTTTTCCTAATAATTTAAAAAAATATATATTTCAATGTTTCATTGAGCTACAGTAAAGTTCTACTAGAGAACATTGAAAATTTGATATAATTCATTGCATTACATATGAAACCTTGCAAGAAAGGCACAAAAAAACACTTGTTGTGCATTCATATTATACAAGCTTCAAGGCTAAAATTGATGTACAAAAAATAGTAGTAATAGTACTCTCTTTAAACATCTAAGACCCCTTGTAACTAGAAATCCCTCTCTTGAGGAACAAAAGATGTTTCTTTTCATCCATTATATTCCCCACGCCCTCATTACAATCCAGATTTTCCATAAAAATGTTAATTAATAGACAAGCTTGAATCTAATACAAACATTCACTACTTGCCACAAATGTTTGTTTCCAATTTCATATGGTAAAAATATCCTCAAAAATAAAATACCTAGCTTTAAATTTTGCCTATTGGTAAAAATCAGAGCTTGTGGAGATTCACAAATAAATTTGTGTCAAAATTTTATGAAACACTTGGCAAAGTTCATGTGTGAGATGAAATTTGATATCCAATCTTTGTCTCATTTAATTTGTCTTATACTTAATGTATTGATATAAAATTTGATCTACAATCACCATAGTTTTTGTTCTACTATGAAATTTGTGTATCTTATTAACTACGAAATACTTGTCATGTAAGTTTTCTAATTCAATTAGTTCTCTAATTGTTGGAGTTTACTGATTGGAAGTTGATTGGATTTAATGATTAGAATTTTTAACACACTATTTTATTGTGTTTCACATATTATACACTCAAACATAACATATAAATGTTAGCTTGGAATAAAATTTGTAAAAAAAGTGATTTTCATTAGATAATAAGTGCATTGCTAAAAATGGTATTACCAACATGAGAGAATGGGTAAAAATGGAACACATTTCAATAAGATTTTATTGTAAATTAGGAGGATCCTCTTCAAACCTTGAGTACAAGAAACTACTTCACATGGTGCTATTATACATTCAACACTAAGTTAAGCCTATTTCAAATTTATGGGTTGTTGCAAGCCTTGTCAATAGAGCACTAGGGAAGGTTGTTTTTGTTGGTGTGAATAAATGTCTTGTACCTAGCTAATTCACTCACTTGGGAATTATGGGACGTATTCACATGTTAAGTTCACATAGGATTGTAAGATTCCTTCTAGAAGTCTTAGTTGTCATATCTAGAACTTATCTTTTCCAAGGTAGTTATGAGTTACTTGTCTCATGTTATAGGATTAAGACACTTGCCATAATCTTGTCTAATCATATCTCTCTACCTTGCCTTTATAAGCAAGGCATCTTATGTACATTTGGATATTCAACCATTATTCAATCATATTCAACTTGCATTGTTGAAGCAAGATTTCTTGTCATTTTCTCTCTTGTGGAAGATATTTTGGTCTGGCAACTATTCTTGGGGGTATTGGGGAGTCATCATTAACTACCACATGGTATTAGAGCTCCAGTGTTGCAGATTCCTCCCCAAATCTAAGGGTTTCATGTTGGCTTGAATATTTTGTTGGGTGCATTTTGGGGTTTCAAGGACCTCATGGTTGAATCCAAGGCATCAAAGAAAGTCAAATTTTCCTTTCATTTCATCAAATTTGGTTATGTTTTGCCTAATCTATGAGGGTTTGAAAAAGTGTGAAGAGTAGCTAATCTAGGAGGTCACTGATTTTTTGAAGCACTTTGGGCTCAAATCGACATCACCATTGTATGAACATAAGGTTGATTAGATGAATTTTGACTATAAATTCGTCCATTTTTGGTAAAGTTGTTTCTGAGGAAAAAAAAATTGCCTAGGAAAGCTCTACGACCCCCCAGGTTGACATATTGTTCACAAAAAAAAAATTATGCGATTTGATAAAAAAAACTGTGGAAATTTTTTATTTTATCGGGAAAAAAAATTATGTGCAATTGTTTATAGTTTCAAGGAAAATCTTTCAAAATATTTATGGGGGTTTAAAATTTTGTGGTGGCATATTCTTTTTATGTGGCATATTCCCTGCTCTGCGTCACCCACTGTTGTGTTTGCATAGGACTTGTACATCATGTGTCATATCCCTGGGTGGTCGGTACCATTCTTTTTCATAGCCGCAGGTTTCAATATTAAATTAAAAAAAATTATATCCAATTCAACGCAAGTTTCAATATTTGCAAGTTTATTTATTATTTTTTTTCGGCCAGCCAAATCAGTCTATATGCATGGTCACTGGCAATGTATGGTACGAGTGCTCTTTTTTAAGTTGCAGGTTTAATAAAAAATTGTTTCACTTAATCTTTAGTCGACCTATCATTTCTGCAAGATTGCCAACCTTGCTTTTTCTTTGCCACTTTTTAAAGTTCTATTTTATAAAAAACTTTGTATTAAAACTAAAGGCCGCTTGGCTTGGATGGTGGTGCGGGAACCCACCACTAGGCCTACCACCCAAACACCTCCCTCCCATCACCAAAGGTAGTGGCAAGAATTTTTTCAAATTTGCAATGGTATGGTCATATGGGCAACCAAGAATTTAGCCCCCAAGTGCCTAATATTTGCACCTATTTAACCTTGTTTTTTCCCCCAAAACCTTAAAATTGGGTTTTTTTCAAATTTTCATAACTTTCACCCTAGGTGGAAAACTTTTTCAAACGAGAAATTGTCAAAAAGCTGGTGATCCCAATTTTCTAGTGGTGTAGTTATTTTTTAGAAATTTTTTTGTTTGGTGGTAGTTTTTCTTATTGAAGTCTGATATTCTATTTTGGCTTCTGAGCTCATAACTTTTTGCTATGATCCTCGATTTTTATGATTCTTGTGATGTTGGAAAGGTATTGAGGAGCTTTATCCAACCATCCATGCACCTTTTCTAGTTTCTATCCTAGGTATATTGTGATTTTAGTTTTTTTCCTGGTAGGTATATTGGAAATTACTTGGATATTTTAGTAGTTGGGAGGGTGTTGTTTTGATCATTGTACTTCATTTCAATTGTATTGTATATGTTGATCTTAGATTTTATCATTTGATAAGTGTATTATCATTGTAATCATGGGTTATACAACTCATTCTTTTGTAATAGTTCTAACTACTTGGATAATTATGAGTCATGGAAAAAAGGCATAATAACACATTGTAAATGGCTAAAAATTTTGCCACATCTTTATGGACTCATTCCTGAACAAGAAATAACATATAAGAAACATGTTTGGGGTAATAATAATGACCATAACATAGGATTGATTGCTTCTACTTTCAATGAAAGCATCCTCAAAGAAAGCTATCATAAGATCTTCGACATCTCATGCCCATGCACAGTTTGGACCAAAGTTTGGGAGTTTTTTTGAGATCCACATAAGCCTCCATTTCCAGAAGATCCTGCTTGAGATTGCCTCATCCCACTTGATGATGTTGACAACATACCCTTTGATGGTGACACCTTAGAGGAGTTTGAATATGATTTAGAACTTGAGTATCTTGATGATCTAGAGACTTCTCCTACAACTCCTTCTTCTCTAGTTGATATCACACTTTCATCTTCAATTGATGATTCATTGCAATAGGTATCTATGTGTCTTCCTGATTGGGATTCCTCTTTGATAGACATTACTTCTTTGTTTGTGGTGTCTAACATTTTGAATTTGGAAGATCAATAATTTGTGGGTTTATCTCTCCTATTTGATGATAGTCATGGATCAACTTATGACACTTCATGTTTTTCTTTGGAGTTAGTTCAAGATCAGTTTGCACTTGTCCCTAATTTGTGATTGGGTATGTACCTGATTAGATTGTAGCATCATCATCATCTTCCAAGAACTTGGCAACACATGAGCAGATTTCAAAGACACAATCTTCATTCATGTGGATTCTTCTTCCTACCAATTCCTATCCAAAATGGGAAGCATTCTTGCATTTTTACTTGGTGTATCTTCCCCCCAAAGGGAGAAACATTGTTTGTACGAATTGGATCATGTTTTTGTTGATGGTGTTTTCTACACAGCAACAACTCAGACAGAATGCAATATTATATCTCTCTTGAAAGGTTATTTCCAACAATAAATCACTGAAAATCACCCCAAGGTATCTCGGGTGTCAGGTCATGACAATTCATAAACAACTCAGATAATATGTGAAAATGCTGGTAATCACAAAGGGACCTTACTACAAGCAAACTGTATCTTTCAATTTATCAGATTTTTCAATATGATGATCTTTAATCCTAAATCTAACCAGATGATAAAGAAATAGCAAAAGATAAAGGTGCAAGGATATGATAAGATCTAAACTATTCCTAGAATGAAAAATGCAAATGATAGATATCTGGAATGGACCAACCTCAAACAACCAATTCCTGCTTAACCCACAATGCAATATCACAAGAACGGTGCAATCTTCTAAGGTATATAGATTTTCAAATCATAGATATTCATCCACAATCGAACTTAAGCACATATAAATGTATGGTCCAGGTTGACTTCACCAGCCTACTACAATCAGATAGTTACTGGGAGTATAGACCAGAGATTGCTACAAACATTCCAAATATGAAATCATAAACATCATCCACCAAACTAAAACTAATTTAATTCTGAACACTAAACCCTAAATCTTCAAGCAATTTGAAAGATAGAACAACAAGAACCATGCGTGATAAACCAACACAAGAGATTTCACTAGGAAAACCACAATGTTTTCAATTGTATTATATCATCAAAATACTGCAACAATTCCACTGTTCTTATTACAATACTTGCTTCAAGAAGTTCACAAAATGCTCTAGCTTAACTCTATTATCTCTTCTCTTTAATTTCTAATGTCTAATCTCTTTACAATGAGGTAGGAATGCCTTTTATAGCAAATTCTTAAGATATGTCGGCCCAGCCAAACATTTACAAAATAAGAACAACCACCCAAAACAAGTCGGCCTTAGGAAATCAAAATAAGGCACACATTAAATGCCAATATATCATCAAGGTCGGCCTAGACACAGTCCCCAATGTAGTCCGATTCAATACATGCCCTATAATAATAGGGAAGCACAAATCTCAAAATAGGCATTAACTGCCACTTCCCTTATCCTTACTCTGGGCCAATGATCCTTGAACCCTTAAAAATACTTTATCCAATTCGGTGACAGGTGGCAAAGGCAAAATCCTAAGCTGACATTCTATGGAGTCAATCTCCTCCTTTGACTGCTTAACAGTCTTATCCCAATCATCCTTGTAGGCTTGATACTTATCCATGACTGCCAAATATGTTGCTGCATCATCTAGCTGGTGTCCTGTTATAACACTCTCATAATTTGGAGCATAAACATCATGCCACCATTCCCTAAGTTGCTCCAGACTTAGGTACTTAGGAGCAATCTTTCTTCTACCAGTCATGATCTCAAAAAACGTGATGCATCCATCATAGACCCCAGTCAAGTCACCATCTATCAACTTCTTTCACTTCTGAATCTTCCTCATGGCCTTCTGTCGAATTTGCAGAGCCTCAAACAATTCCCAAGATTCATTTAATCTAGAGGAAGGAAGAATCCCATCCATAGCCAATTGATCTTTACCATGCTCCATGATGACTTTGGATTTCTACAGCAGAAGATCGATGTCCTCCTTGTCCTGAGATAGCACATATTCTAGCAATTCCTTAGCTCTGACTGCATCCTTTCCAACCTAGAGGATCTCCTTGATGGCATTATCTCCTTTTACCTGTACATCCCTCAACCAATCTGTTGAAGTTTGAGCAGAAGCCTTCATCCTTTCAATCTCGGAGATAGTTTCCTTGGGCAGGAAACCAGGAGTGGCCGAAGAAGATGGGTGAAGAGATTGCAGGGGTTTCATCACATCTTCCAAACATTTCCTAAGCCTCTCATTTTCCTTTCTCAGCTCATGCTTGGTCTGGGTCTCTTTCCTTAGTCTGCCAATGATCACAGCACTGGACCCTTCATACTCCTCTATATCCTGCTCCATGGATGCTGGTCCAAGGTTGAAAGTTTGTACATTATAATCTTCACCGGTGACTTCTTCTCTAGTCTTGTCTGCAGCAGGGGTGGCAATGTGGATGACTCTGTTATTTATTTCATCCCTCTCTATCTTTGAAACTACTTTAGCTGCCTTCTTCTTCTTGCCTTTACCAATCTTGGACAACATTTCATCCCAATCCAAAGGAGTGTCCTCAACAATGACTTGTTTCTTCCTTGTGATTTCCTTTTCAAGCCAATCCGGGACAGCTGGTTCCACCCAGATTTCATCTATTTTTTCCTCTTCATGCTGTTCAGTTGTTTTATCCTCCTCCTTTTTAGGGGGCTATTCACCTTGATCACCTTTTTTAGTCTCCTCTTCCTGCACTGGCGATGGGGTTCTAACCGGGATACTCTCTTTTTCAGGCGACTCATGGCCTCTATTGCTTGCTGGAGAATCCTCATATTGCACTAATGGAGAGGGGTGCTTCTCTACCTTTTCAACCTCAAGTTCTGTTGCCACACCAAAGAGTTCTCCTTCCTTGAATGGCTCCGCCTCTCCGCTAGTCTCATGTTCCTCAAGAATTTCTTGCTCAGGCACGCTTGGTGGAGGAGAACTTGCCTTAGATGGCTCTACAGCTGGCATCTTTGGTGAAGGGTCCATCTTTTGCATTGGCTCCTTAGGGGATGGAGTCCTTGATTCTCTCATATAGAATTTTGTCTTCTCTCCTTAACTCTCCACATCAACAATTGGAGGCTCATATTTTGAGGTATCCTGACCCTTCTTCTTTGAGACCCTGGTTGTTCTTGTCTTCTTTGGTGGTGGAGGAGCATCCTCTTCTTCTGCTTTTTCCAACTCTTCCTCATCAGAGGACCTTCCTATCTTCAAAGCTCTACTTCTTTTCTTCCCTTTTGGATTTCTTTTCGGTTCAGGCTCACTTTCTTTAGGGCCTCTGATTTTTATTTTGAAGGGGGAGCTCTTTTTGGTTTTCCCTTTGGGGTCATCTTCCCTGAATTCCTCTGAAGTAGACATAGGGTTAAGGTTTCCCATCAAATTGAAGGTACAGGGTACCTTCTCACTCTCCAATTCCCAAACCTTATGTTTTAGCCACGAAGTGGTAAATTTCATGACAGGGGCCATTAGGTCTTCCAACTCTATGACCTCATCCTCATTCCAGTTTATTTCTCCGATTGATCTGTCCTTAACAGATTCATAGGCATGATCTTGTACCAGGTTTCCATCATCCTCCAGTTGGTCAGGGATTAGCTTGACATTGTACTGTCTGATCACATCAACAGGGAGCCTAGAGTACCTCTTCTTTCTTGCTTCAAGATCATCTTTGATGTTGGCCCAATAGTCTTCTAGGTCATCTTTATGACGGTACTCTTTAGTGGCCTTCTTCTGTGCTTCTCCAATGATATCAAAGTTTGTTCTTTTGGAATGGAAGGAGAAACCATGAGCTACCAACTCATCACCTGCTGCATGTGCTAATTGGATAGAAGGGCACACTTCTGCTACACCAATTCCAAGAGGGAAATCCCCACCAAAACCTATTTTATGCTTCTCCTTCTTGACAATGGCGTCAAATTCACATATTTGTCTAACGATTTCCAATAACACAATATGATCCGTAGGGTACCTGGGTAGCCTATATGGAGTAGCCGGAGATCCATCAATTCTAATGTAAGAAAAGGTAGGAAACTGGATAAACCAAGCCCCATATCTCTTTATCAAATCCTTCGCTCCATCTGACAATCTTACATGTTCGACATTTTGAAGCATCTAGGTGATATGCATAGTGAATGCATCATTGGCCCTTCAGTAATCCCAGTGTCCTAGGTGCAATTCCGGATAGATCTCATAGACTATGTCCTATCCAAATGTCCCTTGTGGATTCAAACCCCTGTATGGGTAGAATCTTGCCAACACATACATGACATAGGAGGACATGGTGAACCTCTTGGTTTCTAGGACGTCCCTCAACTGTTTATCAATTATGGTGCTGATAAGTCCTGCCCAGTGGTAGTTGGTTCCTTGTTCAATTTTGGTGATCACATGGACCATCCAACTCTCCAAGACTCCGACACTCTTCAATCCTGCCACCCTACTCAGGAATGTTATTGCATCATAAATATCTGATCTGAATTTGATCCTATGCAATTGCTTGGGCAGTTTAGAATAGTGTGACTTCGGCTTCTCCAACCAAGCATTGATCACTTGTTGAGCTTTGGTTGGCTCATTCTCATAATATGTCCTGGCCATGTCCATGTTCAAAGCACACACTGAAGGAAAATCTGGCATGTCAAAGGCTTGGGTGATAGAAATAGGACTGAAATTGGCCAAGACTCTCCCTTCAGTGCTACCAACCCTTTGGGTGTCGAAGTCATATTGTCGGGCACACTCAAGTATCAGCTCATAGCACTAGATTTCCGGAGGAAACCCTACCACATGAACCAATCCGAATTTCATCATTCCCTGTCTCAAGACTGACAGGTCCTTCTGCGCCATTCTTTCTTTGAACTCCTTGTATCTCTAGGCTCCCACATTGGTATCAGACACTTCGGACCACACAGAAGATATCTTTCTTTCAGGAAGCTGACTCTTAGTGTCTAGCCTTAATCTCTCTGCCTCTGAAATTGAGGACCCCTCTGTGTCACCTTTGGACTTTCCTGCAATGGCCTTGCTTGATTTAGCCTGCACTCATAAAAGATCGTCATAAATATCCAATTATCATGCAAACTCTGACCAAAAGATTAGCATAAAGTCATATAAAGTAGTTAAAATCCATCACAAATTGCCAATCTTTGAAAATCTAGGAAAATAGAACAATCCGGGAAAATAATGTAAATCGAGAAAATTCGGTCAGGACGGAATTCAGAGAAATCTGACCCAGACAGATTCTTGCTGCCAAAACATCATTAGTCAAATAAATCATCAGTACGGACAAAAGATCATAAGATTATCATGAAATTCGTTCATTAGCAACAAGAAATAAGCATTTAGCATTTACTCCATTAATCCTATCCTCAGAAAATCGAAAGAGATGAAACCAGACAGGAAAACCAGAAAAGTTTGGATGGGACGGATTCTTGCGGACAGTTTGAAGTACTCCAAAAATCGCTACACTCCGCGGAATTAGCAAAAACTGGGAAAATCCGGGTGTGCAGAAATTTTGCGAACACCACGGGAACCCGACGAAAGACAACACGCGAACCAGCGACTGAATGTCCATGTAAAACGTTACTAATTGGGATTCAAATGATTTTAAAATCAACGCCAACCAATCAAGATCCAGAATGTAAATGAATTTAGATTTCAAAGACCTCAAAATGTCTAAACCTCATGGCGAAATAGCGATGCCCTAATTTCGATGAACAACCTCCCACCATGAAAACTAGGGTAAGCTCAAGGTTTAAAATACCATCTATGAAGATTAGTCTAGAGCGCTCTGAATCCTCACAAGGCAGGGGTCATTTTAATACAAGTGCAAGATTGACAAATCATAGCGAATTCATTATTCTGGGCCGAGCACTGAGAAAACCCTAACCTTGCACAATATGGAAAATTACGCACTAAGAGGGAAAACAATCTGACCCAGAACACCTTCCAAACGGATGCACCCGTCATCTAATGGATAAATTCAAGCTCACATGGCACGGGTGATGAGGTTTCACGAAGAGATGGGTCAAACCCTAACTCGATAAGAAGGAAATCGTAGCTAAACATGGGCCGACCTGAAATGACCACCAATCAACTCAGAAAAACTCAATCATTGCGTAAACAAATGGAAGGGCCATCAATAACCTACCATGGATTATCCCAGATGAAACTCAAATTCGAGGAAGTGACCACAAAGCAAACACACCCAAGCAATGAAAACCTTAACTAGCACTCCAAACAATCCACACGCAAGTGGCTCAAAATCAATAATCAAAACTCGAACAAGGAATGCACTCAGATGCCAAAGTAGCAAACAAGTGAATAATGAAGTCAAAATGATGCTTAAAAGGTTTTAAATCCACCCATTTACGCATCTGAGCAAAGGTACTGCAATTAATGAGCAACAAGATGTGTCTAAAAAATCCAGAAACCCGAGCCCAGGACGGAATTTTGGAAAATCCCAAGATACGCGGAAAATCCGGATGAACACCAATTTTGTGAAAATAGCAGAAATCGGGATTTTAACGAAGTTCGGGATTTTAGCGCAGTCCAGGAAAATCTGCCAGAACCGGAAAATCCCGGAGCTAGGCAGAAACCCGGATTCAGAAAATTTAGCGATGACCAGACAATGAACTAGAGCCCGGGAAAATCCGCCGGAGCTAGAAAATCCTAGATTCAGGTGAAAACCCGAATTTTGCCTTAAACTCAATTTTAACTAATTCAAGCCTCAAGGCAAGAGCAAAGCCAACAAGACCAACATGTCAAGACCTCAAAAGACAAGTCCAATGAAACCAAAGGTTAAAAGACATCCGAAAAGAGGGTCCCCACTCCAAGTGGGGCGTGTGTGCAAAACTGCACAACAGTTTTGTCTTCAGACATTAACCATATTTATAGGTGATTACACATTGTGGGGGGGGGGGATATCTTGTCTCTCTTTTTCCCTCTTATGGGGCGGTCATTGATTGTATATACATGATGGATGTAGTCCTCAAGGGTATCATTGAGTCCTCCATACATCATGTTGTTTTTTTTGTTTTGTTATCTCTTTTGGAGAGGAGTTTTGTCCCATTGGGTTTTCTCATTTTCTTCGTTTGTGAGAGATTGATTGCAATTTTATTGTAAATGGGTACCTAACATGGCCTAGTAGCCAAGACCCATCCTCATTTTCATTTTGCATAGTGTGCATAATAATCTTATCCCTAAGTTGCACTTAATGGGGAGTGTTGGTGTGAATAAATTTCTTGTACCTAGCTAATTCACTCACTAGAAAATTAGGGGACATATTCACATGTTAAGTTTACTTAGGATTATAATATTCCTTCTAGAAGTCTTAGTTGGCATATCTAGAACTTATCTTTTCCTAGGTAGTTATGAGTTACATGTCTCATGTTATGGGATTAAGACACTTTTCATAATCTTGTCTAATCTTATCTCTCTACCTTGCCTTTATAAGCAAGGAATATTATGTACATTTGGATATTCAACCATTATTCAATCATATTCAACTTGCATTGTTGAAGCAAGATTTCTTGTCATTTTCTCTCTTGTGGAATATATTTTGGTCTAGCAACTATTCCTAGGGGTGTTGGGGACTCACCATTAACTCCCACAATTTCTTTATTCTAAAAAAGTGATGACAAACCACCAAATATTCTATTTTTTTATATCATCAAGTTTGACTATTATGTGGACAAACCTTGGGATGTGCATGAACCACACCTTGTACCAATTGTAGAAAATTAAAATTGACCATCATCATTACTCGACTATTTCCTTTATAATTGATTGAATACATCCCTAATTATTCAATTAATTATTCCATTTTCATTCTCTTATTAATTAAATAATATTTGATTATTTAATTAATAAAATCATTATTCATCACTATTCACCTGGATCCCATTTCTAGCTTAAATGAGTTAGTCATTTTCTTCCTATGGTCTACATTAGGTAAAAAAATCTAATTGTTTACTTACCTAAATCCCCCCATCCTCGTCTCAAAAAATAAATAAAGATTTTTTTTATTTAATTTTCCTATTTTCCTACACTTTTTTATTAAGTGGGCTAATCCACTTAACTCTCTAATCACCCACTTGCACAACTTAAACCTTGTTCAAATCCTCCACATCCTCCAATGTGTACAAAGGCATGGGCCTTTTGTACACAATACATGGACTTGTGCACATGTGATATGGACTTGGTACCATGTCACATCTATCAAAGGACTTACCCATCCCTCAAGGGTACTCCCAAGTACCCTTCTAATATTGTCTATCTAATATTCCTAGGGAGAATCTCCACCATTGATTCTCCCCTTAATCCATCTCCCTCCATCTCCTCCAACCACATGAGGACACTTTTCCTTCTCTCCTTTTCCCATGGCTCTCAACCAATATGAGCCATTGATCTTTCAAGTGCATCCTATTCATCCATTCCTTGGGCCAAAAATCTATATATTAGCCTCAACCTAAGCCATTTTCATCAATAATTTATCATGCAACCTTATTTTTTTGGCAAGAGTATTCATATCCAACCATCCATGAGCACAACCACCTCTCTTTGGTGCAAGGGCTAGTTTGTGATTTATTTTCATGTTTTCCTCATGTTTTACTAACCCTTATGCTCAATCTAAGTGTTGCTTATGTTTTTAGTAGAGCATATTAATATTGTTTTGATTTACTCTATTGAGCTCAAAATTGCATTTACACATCTCTGACATGCTTGATAGAACCCACACCCCTTTTTTCTAATTGATATAATTAAATTTCTTGAGCTTTTCATGTGTAGATCATAGTTAGGTAACCTTGTTCCTTCTTAGGCAATTCTACCTTTTTGGGAAATTTTATTTTGTGACAACTAATAAGTGTTTTAGCATCTTTCAATCAATTTCAATTGGTTTTCTTATAGATTATTGACTTTTTAGGGTGTTATACTAGCCAAATTTAAGTGTGACCTTTTAATATTCTAGAATTAACCCCTTTTTATTGTAAGATCCTAACATTTTTACTATACAACTCTATTTTAGTAGTCTCAATTTGTTTGGGTAGCCCTATTTTGTGTTTAGGTGATCCTATCATTAGACTTTTACAAGTTCATTTTCTTTTGTTAAAGTTTGATTTCCTATAATTACCACTTACCACCACAAAATCAACAAAAGGCAACTATTTAATAACCAAACTTTGTTCTCTATGCAACAAATCATAATTAGGTGGTCTTTTTCATGTTTGGGCAGTTATGTGACCTATTTGGGTGGTCCTACAATAAAGGTAAAATTTTCAATTTTTCAAATTTTGGTGGTTGTATGTGGTGAGGTGGTTCCACTCAATGTTTAGGTAGTTTTTTTTACCTCAAATTTGCAACAAGATTAATCTTATTTTCAAAAACTCGTCTACTAACATTTAACTTGATTGTGGTTTTATCCTAAATCTTACCTTACATCTTACATGTAAGTCAAAGATGAAACTCCAAACTAATATAATATTTTCTTTGCAATCTCACTTGTCAAAAGTTTTTTTGTTTCTCGCCAGTATTAGGCACATTAAGTAAAGTAGGGGGAATAAAATTATGTGTTATATTTTGAAATCCTATAGGATATATTCTCTCTCCTCATACTCTTGAGTGATATTAGGGATCAAAAGTCCTATGTCCTCTCCTTTTTTTAGTTATAACTTAAGAGCACTAGTGCCATGTAATCTCTCCTCACACTTTGAGCGATCTTGGAGATCAAAAGCACCTAGCGACTCTTTCCATTTAGGAGGCATGCTTAGGGATTTTATCACCCCAAGGGATGACCTCAACCATGTTTAATAGCGAGATATAAAAGAGGGGAGAGAAAAAAATTTACCTCAAAGAGAAGTCATCATCATGTTTGGTAAAGCCCTGAGACCCTTGGTCCACCAAGACTTGTGAGGTGAAGATAAGAGGAGAGACCTTCCTAACCCATGCATGTATATGGGCCCTTCATATAATTTCCCTAGTGAACTCATAAATAGAAGTATAATACCATTAGTCATCATTTAGTGTAGTGCAAGGGATGCAGATCACCCCTTGAAGCTACTCACAATGTAACTCTAGTTGTTGAGATAAAACTCACCTTGGCGAATCCTTTGGTATTACTTGATAAGGGATTTCACATTTACATGGCTATCCCTAGCTATCCTTCATCTAGTATATGGTATCTATGGTTAATTCAATTGTTAGCCTACACTAAGTGTCAATCCCACTCGAATAACCATATGCATGTGAGTGTATTTGGTGTGTGTTCATCATCAAAACCTATGCAACCCCTTTTAATCCAAATCCCTTAAAATCCAAAACCATTTACGTATTTATTGATTGTCTTCATGTGTTACCAATGTCAAGCCTCCCAATCCACCTCATCCCAATCTATCTAATCCATCACCTTAATCATCCAACCAATCCCCATCCAAAATCAAACATAATTAAAAGACCTTATTCCACTTCCCTTCATCTATCATAATCATCTTTTCTCTAATAATTTCATGCTAATAATTTCCTCCAATATCTCCTCTAATCAATTATAATCCAAATCCCCCTTCTCCTAATATAATCCCTTTCTTTCAATTTTACCAAACCTAGCCAGTTTTTTCCCTATCTCTATATGGTCGACCTTGTAAAAGTTAGTTCTAAGCCCAAATTTCTCCTTATGTCTACTTGGGTAGCCTTGTTCACAGTTGGGTGGCCCTACACCCTATGTGGGCAGCCTTGTACCATGTTTGGGAAGCCTTACAAAGGTTAGTTCCTAGCCCAAATTTTACCCTATCTTTATTTGGGTTACCTTGTTCCCAATTGGCCAACCTTGTAACTTGTTTGGGTGGCCTTGTAAAAGTTAGTTCTAAGCCCAAATTTCATCCTCTCTTTTTGGTTAGCCTTGTTCTCAATTGGACAACCCTGTACCCTATGTGGTTGGCCTTGTAAAAGTAAGTAAATTGAGCTCAAATTTTACCCTGTCTCTAGGTGGGTGGCCTTGTTCTCAGTTGGGTAGCCCTATTTTGTGCTTGGATGGCTTGTACAACTCAATCCTAAGACAAAAATATAGCATTCTCATCCAAGATAATCAATCAATATAATCCTAAATCTAAGCTTAATCTAAATCCTAAGCTTTAGTAAATCAACCTTGAGATTTTTTTATATCAAAATAAAATAAAATAATCTTCCATTTTCTTCTAATTCCTTTCATTAAAAAAAATGCATGCCTATCCAACTCATGAAATGAACAACATGGACATATTTTGTTTTGATGAGTCCCCTCATCATAACATCCCAAAAATTTACCTCATTTAGATGATGATGGTAATCATGTTGATCAAGATGGGTTTGAAATTGATCCCCTTGATGCCATCATTGGTATCAATCTTCTGCCACTCATCCACACCTTTTAGAAAAGAAATGATTAGCACAAGATATTCCATCACACCTCCCCACACATCAATCTATCTTGCCTTCAAAAGTGGAATCCATTATATTCTCAATTTACATCTTCCTCTTATACTTCACCCTCATACCCATCTCATCCAAAATCCATACTTCCAGCTTCCCCCTAGTCATATGCCAGCCTCCATATTTCAACAACAAAACCATCATCTCTATCCATAATCCAAATTTTTTATCCCACTATCCACTTGTGATCAGGTGAAAATTTGGTTTAAAAAATGAGCAGCAAACAGAGTGCAAGAAACAAAGATTAACACCTTACACCTCAAGATAGGGAAAAACATTTAACTTAACAAAATAAATGGAAAGTTTTACCTTGTCAAGTTGTCCTCTGGTTGTCCATTGATTTATGACATTGTGTATGCTCCTTCGATGGAAAATGAGAGTGAGGATGCAAGATGGTTGCAAAAATGGATGAAAGTGCAAGATGTGAAAATATAGCTAAGTGTGGCTTCAAATGATAAAATTGCAAGAGTTTGGCTATGGCATGCAAAAGTTTTTAAATGAAAAAAAGGGGGTATTTATAAAGGAATTTGAATTCTCTAGAGAATTCAACGGTTGAGATTAAACCAACAAGGCCAAGATGAAGGCCTATGGTGAGTTGAGAACTCACAAGCCCTCACATCTTGACATGTGGAATGTGAAGTGGCTTAGAAATGGTGATGTGACCCCTCAATGATCACATGGGGAAGAGGAGAATCTTGGGTAAATAAAAGTGAATTTAAAATTCACATGATTGGGGAATCTTATGGATAAGACAAGGTTCCAAAGGGAGAGGTAGAAAGTACCTTGGATAAGACAAGGTGTCTAAAAAGGTAAGCACTTGTCACATGTGACTTGATGTGACAAGTCAAAGATTCCATGGGGAATATTTCACATGTGACTTGATATGACAAGTCAAAGATCACATGGGGGAGAGTCCACATGTGACTTGATGTGACAAGTCAAAGATCACATGGAGAAAATAAAAAGGAATTTAATATTCCTTGGAAGGATAAAAGGAATTAAAAATTTCTTGGGATGTTGATTAGGCTAGTTAATGAAGGATTAGAGGGTTAGGTGGCTAAGAGAGATTATGGGCCAACTTGCAAAAGTTGGAGGATGTGACACATCCTAATCAAGGATTAGACATGTGCACATTCCTAATGATGGAATTAGGAGGTTGATTAAGATTAAGGAAGGGATGTGACATGTGAGGAATTAAATAAATGTCATATTTATTTAATTCATTTGATGAAAGGGTAAGGTATTTAATTATTAATTGAATACCTTAGGGGTTTAGAAGAATTTAAGGGTATTAATTTTATAATAGTGATATTAAGGTAATTAACGCAATCAAGAGGATGTTTAGACAAAAGGGATAAATTTGGATCAACAGAAGTGTCCAAATTTAGGTGTCTACATTTTTCCCCTCTTTGAGATGGTGTTATGAAGTAGCATCATTTCAAAGAATATTAAAACATAAAACCCAAAAGAAGATGGTTAGATTAGGAAAGATTCCCCAGTCATTTAAAGAGTGGCTAGGAATAAAGATGATGGGGGTGAAGATGAAGATTAGGGATTGAGGATGCCCCTTCGAGAGGAAATGTAGGTTCAAGAGAACATGGGTGTGCTCTCGAAATAGATGAGATGATGAGAATGGAGATGAGGAAGATGATGCAAAGTGATGGATAAGAAAGGATGAAAAGATGACAAGAGATTGGGAAGCATAAATGGATGCAAGGATAAAGGTGATGTTGCCCCAGTCAAGCTACAAGCCCAAGTGGGTTGATGATGGATGGAGTGTTGTTTGATGAGGGAATGATATACACCAAAACAACACAAAAGGATAGGGAAGGATATATCACGATGATGATGATGATTAAAGAGATGATGATAAAAGATCAAATGGATAGGGTAGGGAGATTGATGAAGGATGAATGCATGGGTGGGGAAGATGAAATGCAATCCTAATGCAATTTTCCATCTTTAAGAGCACTAATTTTTGCTATAGAAAAAGATAGGATACACCAAGGTATAAAGGACCAAGGAAGATTAGTGTCTAATGCATGAAACAAAAATAACAAACAAGAAGGCTATCCTAACACCCCAAAGTCCCAATGACTTTGGTCAAGCCAAGTATTGGGATAACCACAAGCACATAAGGATGCCCCAACATAACACAAGACCTCAAGGATCTTGGTGGGTACTACATGGGACAACTGAGAAGACAACAACAAAGAAAAGATCAAGATACACCCCTAAGTTGACTAGTCAAAGCACACCATGATATGATGGATCAAGGCGACCATGACAAGTGATAATAGGGAGCTCAAATGATAAACAAAAGCCAAAAGCATCAAAACATCACAATCAATTTCAGATGTCCTTTGCCATAGGATCAAGGGGATGGATGGGATTGATGAGGTATGTTAGGAAGGATGCATCATGTTGAGACCAATGATGGATACTAAACTAAAAGATCATTATGACGCAAGATATTTGGAACTGAATGGATTTGCTGATACTAGTGGATCTCGTTTGTGCATAACCAACTAGATAAGGGAATAGCTTGACGACATGACACAAGACAAAAGACTAAAACACCCTAAAGACCTAGGGGCTTGGGGGCCGATCAAATATTAGCCTTGCCTATGTGAAAGTGCAGAGCCCTCATAGTTCGATAAAAGGTTGATGACTAACCATGGATAAAATCAGAAAGAGGATGATGAAGACCGATGGTGGACGACAAAGACCAGACGAACAAAAGGAGTAGACAGAAAAAGAAAAGATAAATGATAGATGATAAAGGAGCCTCGCGGGTGGATCAAATGATCAACCTTGCCTACGTGAAAGTGTAGGGGCAATGTAGTTCGACAAAAGACCAAAGAAAAATGATGGATAAGGGATGATGAGATAACCCTAGATAAGGGGATAAAATGATGGGACTGATATGATGAGAAAAAATTGACCTATTGGATTGGATAGGATGATGACAATCACACGAAGCTCTGGGATGGGATAGTTATCCAAAGCATCAAAAGATGAATTGGGAGGATGGTACGATAGAGATATGAGTGATGAAATGATGAGATAGATGGCATTGGATTACGTGGCGGAAAAGCCTATAGCTAGATACCAATGACAAGGGATTATAATATGGGATAAGGATAAGGAGATAAAGATGGGGAGATGAAAAGGATTGTGTGGATGGATAGGAAGAGAAGGAAGGGGAGATGAAAGGGATGTTATGATGGATGAAAAAGGAGTAGTGGATTGAGGGATGAATGACATCTCCAAAGACTATATCACAAAGGAAGATAGATGCCCCCACTCTAGATATGTCATGTGCAAGGAGGCATGAAGGATGAAATAGAGAAGGATAGGAAAATAAAGGAGTGGGATGGATAAAGATAAGATACATGGATAAGGAAGGGAGATTGAGGGTAGCATGATTGGTGGACAAGGAAGGTAGATGAATGCGAATAAGGATTAGGATAGTGTGCGGATGAGGGGAATGTATGACAAGAGGTGTCCAAAGCATGTTTATATGTTTACCCCTATTGATATCAAGATCACAAGGAGAATGTAGGAATTGGGATAAATGGGATATGGCAGATAAGATGTGGATGGGAGAGGGGGATGGAGGAGATGGTTGAAGGGGATGTAGTTTCTCCCAAGTGCAGAAGGAAACTGGATGGGGGATTTATGCATGACACCTATTTTCCAGGTTTTCATCATGGTACTTATCCAAGGCACTTCTTTTCCAAGTTTTCACCATTGGATAAATTATTTATCTTTACTATTTTATTTTTTTGAATTTTTTGGATTTTTCTTATTTTTTGGATTTTTTTGATATTCTGGATAGCATGTAGATGGAGATGGATAAGGATAGGGAGGCAAATAAGTAGATTTAGAAATGCAATAAGGAGATGGATGAAGGACTCAAGCATCAAGTTACATACAAGGTGTTAAGAGCCCATGTTTGAAGTGACTGTTGGATGTTGGTACAACCTTATTAGGATAAATGGATTATGTAAGAGGATGGATTAGAGGGATTTGATGGGGGAGATATGTGGGATAATGGAAAGGATGATGGAAAGGGTATAGATGGAATGATGGGGTGGATGTACGAGGTGAGATGTGTTCAGGACCAACATTGACACATGTGGTGGTGTATGTGAAAGGATAGGAGGATTAATGGATTGAGAATGTGGGGATAATAGAGGAGATGGGATAGTGAATTTTGGGACATAAGGACCCAAAAAATATTTAGGAGATGGAGGATGTGTATGATTAGATTTTGGATTAGCAACTTTGGATGTTGTTATGGATGCTTCGTTTGAACGCATGGCATCTTTTTTCTTTGGGATCCACATGGTTTTGATCTTTTCTTTGGTGGGCCTTTGTGGCCGATGGATATGATTTTTATTTTGTATTTTATTTTTATTTTCTTCACCATGTCATTTCAAGGGGACATGAGGATCTTTAGATTCATGTGGAAATTTAGATTTATGCATTTTTATTTTAGCATCCAAAGTGCTTTTAGTAGCAATGGGATGGGTGTGAGGAGATGGATGATGTGGAGTGATGGAGGTAGAATGATGAGGATTACGTGTAGATGGAGGATGTGTAGGTATGTTCCTTTGTTGATCCTGATTAGGGGACATGTGAGTGGCATGTCTATATTGGATGACATGGATAGGTGATGAATAGATGAAAGGATGAATAGAACAAGATGGAGGAGGTGATTTTGGGATATAAGGGTCCAAAACAGACATAGTGGGTGGAGGGACATAAGGACCCAAGATGGATGGAGTAGATGAAGACTGGGAGATGGTGGATGGAGGGATGTAAGGACCAAAAATGGATGGAGCAGATGAAGGAGGAATATGGACAGTTGTTTTGAGGTGATTTGGTGGAGCAATGGGAAGAGCCTATATTTCTTTTGGAAGAGGCTCATTGAGGATGTCTAGAGGTTGTACCAAGCTCTTTAGATTTTGATTCTTGAGAAATATGTCCAAGAATTTGCATACAAATTTGTTCTTTCACCTTGATGGGCTCTAAAATACCTTGCTCATGAAGGCCTAAACCTTTTCCTTGATAGTTCATGTTCTTGAGCATTTGATCCGTGATAGGATTTTTTTTATTCTGGAAGAATGATGCGAGTCCATTATTAGGAGGAGGATGATGGGTGGTATATATGCTTTGTTTTTCTTCTACAAGGAGACCACCATGGAAGAATGTGAGGGTACCAAGGGGATATACAAGTGTTGTGGGGATAGTAGGTTTAGGCGATGATGGAGGATCATGAGATGGAGATGATGGGATAGCAACATCTTGGTTAGGAAGAGTGAGGAGTAAGAGATCAAGAGAGGGATTAGGTGACATGATAGGATTTGGATTTGTGGTAGTGGGTGATAAGGGATCATGCAATGGAGATGGAGATACAAACTCATGAGATGGAGCGGTGAAATCTTGAGTGCAAAGGGGATCATGGGATGGAATGAATGGGGGATTATGATATTTAGATGGACTAAATGGGACAACATGATCTTGATGTGGAGAAGGGGATATGCTGGTATGCTTTGGATCAAGATATTGGAAAGCTTCATCATGTGAGGGAGGTATGATGGCAATGTTAGAGGAACTCCTCAAGTTGGGGAGATGGAAGGATGGAGGATTCATGAAGTTAAAGAGAGGGGATTTTGGTGGATCTAGGAGGAGGAGTGGATTGGATTTGGTTATCTTCGATGGGTTTGATGATGCTCAGAATAGGAGATGGGGGTTCAATAGATTCGATGGGTGTGATGGTATCAATGGTTTGAGTGGTGCTAGGGGTGGTGACAACATAATAGGTGTTGGATGGAGAAGGGGCTCATCACTAATGATCGTGGATGAGGGATTGGGACTACATGGTTCCACAACTTCAAGATGTGGAGTGAGGAATGCATTCTTTGTCATGAGTCCTTGGAGAAATTTTGGAGTGAGAAATTTGCATGCTCGAGGCTGAGATGGCGAGGTAGGAGTGGATGAAGGATTATGGATTGGTAGGGGATTAGGGCTATGGATTGGTGGATTAGGATTAGATGGAGGAATGGGATTGGATATTGAACCGAGAGTAAATGGAGGATTAGGATTGGAGGGAGGGTTAAGGTAAGGATATTGGAATGGTAAATTAGGATTGTAGTAAGGATATTGGGATGGTGGATTATGATGGGAAGATTGAGATGGAAGATTGAGATAGGGAGATGTGGATCACAGATTAGGATAAGAAGATGTGGATGTTGGATTAGGATATGTTGATGGGGGTGTAGGATTAAGATAAAAAGGTGTGGATTTTGGATTAGGATGAGCAAACTGGTAAGGTGGATTATGATAAGGGGACATGGATGGGGGATTGTAATAAGAGTATTGGGATGGAAGATTAGGATAAGATGTGGGTGATGAATATGTGGATGGGGAAGGTACTAGATATCCCTTGTCAAAGGTAGCACAAGAAGCATGATTAGGCATAGATGAAGACATAATGGGATAGCTTGAAGGATGATTGGATTTTGAAAAGTGTGTGGAGAAATTTTACTAGTAATGATAGTGTCAAGGGGATCTATGTCATATTATTCTTGATCGACAAGACTTTTTTTATTGTCATCAATGTAATTAGGGTTTCCCTTGACTACTATTGATGGAGGATAAGGATTCATGATGATGAAAGAACAAATAGGATGGATCAAAGATTTTTGATGGAAACAGACTAAAGCTCAAATTGGGATTTAGGTCAAGCTCAGATTGGGATTGGATTAAAGCTTAGATTAGGATGATGCGATGATGTGATGGGATTGATTCTGAAAATCAAATTTGATTATCAAAGGATGACTACGACACCAAATCTAATTCAAGATGGAAGTAGATTGATTGGGTCGAAAGTGACTAGATAGAGGTGTGATTGGATTGGATTGGATAAGATCGATCGATGATTGATAAGATCGAATGATGGATCGGATAGGATGACGAAAGGGATTGGAAAACCCCGTTTGGAGATTACTCTAGGTGACTTAGGATACTGATTGATCGGATTAAAGGATAAATGGATGATTGCGACACCCAATCCACTTTGAGATTGAAAGTGGATTGATTAGGTTGACGATGATGATTAACTTAGGATGGATGACAATCCTAAGAAGATGTTGATGATGATGACCAGTTTAGATACTTAGGTCAATTTGGATAATAACCTGAAACAAATTTTAGAAGATTTGGATGGGGAAGACGGTGATCTAATTGGGGAAACAAATGATAGAAATTGGTGAACGACTACTCAAAACGAGAGGAGGTTCAGAATAGATGAAAGGTTACTCAGAATGAGTAAATGGATGATTGAGAGGGATGAATGACTACTCAAAATGAGTAAATGACTACTCACAACAGATGAATGATTCTCAGAACGAGAAGATGAAGGTTTGAAATGAACAAATGATTACTCAGAACAAGTAAACAAATGATCGAAACAGCTAAATGAGAATTTGAAATGATAGGAGGCTCGAAATGGGTGAATGTTTACTTGGAACAAGTAAACAAATGATTGAAAAGGGTGAACGAGAGTTCAAAATGGATGAATGAAAGCTTGAAATGAGTAAACGATTGATTGAAATGGATGAACGAATGCTTGGATTGGGAGACTAACTCTTGGAATGGATGAAAGGATACTCGTAAAAAGGTGAAGAATTCTCAATATATGAAGAAGTTTTCCTGAAATTATCGAACGAAGGATGAAATCAACTGTTTGAGGGGCAGGTTCACCCAAGGTAGGGCAAGTGTACATTAGGATTTTAGTTAAAGCTAATATTGGGAGTAGATTAAAGCTCAAATTATGATTGGATTGAAGCTCAAATTAGGATGATTAGAGGATGTGATGGTATTGATTCTACACCAAGTTCAATGGTTTAAAGGACGTAAGGTGCTGACAATCAGATTTTTCCAGATTTGGCAGTTTTCAAAAATATCAAATTTTTCCATTTTAGGAAATTTCATAGACATACCTTTGAGAGTCCATTTTTTCCCAAAAAATACCCAAAACTAAGATAGGATGAATTTCCAACTAACATCAAATCTGAGACATGCGTTCCGAGTTATTCAAGAAAATGATTTTTCAAAAACTAAAAAAAAAAAAACACTAAATTGCGATTTTGAGGGTCAAGATGAAAGTTTGGAGCCCCAAAAACGTGTTGAAACAGGGTCCAACCAACTCAAGGTCTATTAGGAATCCACATGTCACCTCATAATGCAACTACCTGTAAAATTTCAGCTCAATCGAACACTCGATTCAAAATTTATGGCCTCTAGAAGTTTTGACATAAAAATCGGGCGGGTGCATGAAGTTGGTTCACTTTTGTGGCCAACTTCAAAAAAAGTTTGGAAATGACATAACATGAGCGCATTATAAATCGCTCGCATTATTTCATTTTAAAAGAAAAAAAAAAGTGAAAGTTATTCACTTTCTCTTTTCTATTTTTCTGCTCTACTCGCGACCAAAAACCCTCATTTTCACACTCGTGTTCTAGGAGGAGGCATTCTTCAAAATTCATTAACAATAGTTGCTTTTCGTTCACAAACATGGCACCATGACGATGAAGAGGTGCATGAGGTAACTATTTTTTGCTATTTGTTTTGAATTTCTTAGTTTCAAGTTGATTTGTTTGTTTCAGGTTAGATTTGATTTATTTTTTTTAATTTGTAGGAGATGCAAATAATCCTAAAAATCCTCAACAAGAAGAACAAGAAAATCCTCCTCAACAAAATCAACCTCCCCCACCAATCACTCAACACCCTTCTGGCACTCAAAAAAATTTGAGGAGTGAAATTGAAAACAACAAAAAACAAATTGAGGATCTTATCAGTAGGTTGAGTGATCTAAATACTTCAACCGCAAAAAGAATGACACTAGAAAATTCAATGAAAGATATGTTAAAAAATGTATATTCAATAACCCAACAAATAACGGGATGGCAAGATAGGAGGCAGGAAACTAAGCATATTATGTAGATAAACTATCATATAAACAAGTAAAAGATTTAAAAATTACTAAAGGTGATTTGTGCTCTCTATTCACTGACCCTAGAACAAATCAAAATCTTAGCCTCAATGCGAAGAGGTTTCCTATTCATTGGTGCCACCACCAAGAGATTAGGAACTGTTTTTATGATAGGTGGTACTTGGTAAGTTGATTACCCACTTTGTTATAATTGTGAAGTCCCCCAATATTTTCTTAGGAAACTATACAGTGAGTTCGTATTGAACCAAATCCCTAATTATTTTGATATGAGGGAGTTCCAGGGGAGAGGTGGGGGGTCGGCTTAGGATAGGCCCGGTGCACAGTCCTGCATAGCAAGGGAGACGACCTCTCGCTAGGCTACCTTGTGAGCACATTGTTATGCCTATTGTTGCGAAGGAAAGTGTTGATGTAGAGACATTGCAGGTGATCAACACTTTGACCTGGAGTGTCATCCATCATACTAGCCCTATTGTATAGCACCATCTAGGGGAGTCTTCGGGTGGTGGCCTTCAAACCCATGTGTGTCAATCTTATTGGGAAACTTGTTCATATGACACCATTGACACTTAGGAGGCTGCTACGCAAGATCCGTATGCTGCTACACAAGATCTGTATACTGCTACGTAGGATCCGTATGTTGCTATGCTGGATCCGTATGTTGTTACACAAGATCCATATGTTGCTACAGGGATGGAGAGGATGAATGACATTTTGCATCGTGCATATGGCATTGATAGTCGGGTAAAAGTCAACATGTTCATTGAATTTAATTTATTAAATTTTGATTCTGAAATGCATGATTAAATAATTTAGTTTTATTATTTTAATAAAATTGCAAGGTCACAGTGTTGAGATTGGATACACTGGTCCTCCACCTACTTATTTCTGTAGTACACCTATCAGTGGGGTATGTAACTAGTAAATAATTATAAATTTATTACATGTTAATAGCATTGTTTTACAAATGGTATTTTAATACATGTGATTTTGGATGTTGAACAGGCTAATATTGGTGGTTTCAAGCAAACACCTCCTAGAATAAAGAGAACTTAACTAATGAATTCTACTTAATACATTTGTGTAGTTTATATTCATATTGTTGGTTATGTTGCATTACACATCATTCAAACTCAAAGCATTACTTCAAATTCCATAACTAATAACTAGATGTTGATAGATGACAAAATTTCAACTATACAATATAGTTGTTTAGAAAGTCAACATAAGTAGCACGATGCAATTACTTCACATGGAGGCATGTGCTTTCAAAGGTGCACCAGCACGACAAACTATGGATGCTTGGAAAAAATATATGAAACCATAATAGTAAGCAATAGCATAGACAATGTAGTTAGTGATGCAGAGCATCATATCAAAACACTCAATCATCAGGGTACATCTGATGCAGAGCATCCAACAAACACCATCAACATCATTTCTTCAAGGTATTTCAATCCCAAATAGAATCAAGAGAAGATCAAATATAATTTCATCATAAATATAATTTTTATTCAACCAAAATCCACTCAAATTCTCTTAGTCATTCCATAGGCCATCATTCATCAGTCTACTAATCAGTATTCCAATTGATTCATTCAAACAAAAAACCATATTAAAGAAAACTTTGACTTAATCAATTAGATTCACATCATTCTCAACCACCATAAAAACAACATAAACCTGATTATTGACACTTGAACAATTCATCCTTTCATTTGTTCACCAAGGAAACAAATCAATTAAACCATACCTCACTGTTATCTATCTATTATCAATTACTGTACTCACCATATTTTGACTGCAATAGTCTATTTACAGGTTACAAACTCCTGCTACAATAGAATCTTGATTATCATCTTGTCGTTAATCACCAATTTGCTCAAAAGGCTTCATAATAATCACCCATCCAACCATCAAAGTCACAAAACCTGTCTTATATGCCTTAACCAAATTTAGTAACATCAATCATATCACAAAAGCTTTGAAAGGATACAAGTCAAAAATGTTGAAGATAGGAGAGATTGCCACCCTAGGAGGTAGCCTCTATTTCATAAGCATTTTGGCCAAACTTGTAGACCACCTTACAAGGTCATATCTTCTTCATCATGATTTTGGTATATTTTCCTTTTGGAAGTCTCTCCTTCTTCAAGTGTTCCATCACCAAGTCTCCAACCTTGAATTGGACATTCCTCTTCTTTAAATCTTCCTTTTCCTTATACTTCTCAACATTCTTTTGAAGGGTTTCCTTCACTTGTTGATGAATATCCCTAATTATAACAACAAATTCCTCACCTTGAGAACTTCTCCAACAACTCCTTGTAGATCTCTTAGTTCATAGACCCCTCTAGGGTGCATGCCATAGACTACCCCAAAAGGGCTTCTACCAATGCTCCTATTCATGGAGTCATTATATGCAAATTCAACCTAAGGTAAAATTAGATCCCAAGCTTGTCCATGCTCCTTGGTAAGGAATCTTAAGAGGTTTCCCAATGATCTATTCACCACTTCAGTTCATCCATCTGTTTGTGGATGGTATGCTGAACTAAAGGACAAATTTTTTCCTTGAGTTTCTTCCACAAGGTCCTCCAAAAGTGACCAATGAATTTAGAATCCATTTCAGAAACAATGCTTAAAGGCATTCCATGTATCCTAACAACTCCTTAATGAAGATACCTGCTATATGAGATGCATCATTGGTGCATTTTCAAGGAAGAAAATGTGCCATCTTACTAAATCTATCAACTACCACAAAGATACTATCAAAACCTTTTTGTGTTCTAGGCAACCCCAAGACAAAGTCAATACTTACACATTCCCAAGGTCTATTGGGAATGGGAAGTGGTTGATAGAGTCCGACATTTTATGAATTTCTCTTTTCCCTTTGACATATTGTGCAGCCTTCCACATACCTTCTCACATCCACTTGCAACTTTGGCCAATAGTAAAATCTCCTAACTTGTTCTAAGGTCTTGTCAAGGCCAAAGTGACCTCCAAGACTCCCACTGTGTTTCTCCTTTATGATATTCTCCCTCATTGAGAATTTACGCACACACAATTGGATTCCTTTGAAGAGAAAACCATTTTGCAATAAAAATTCAGAGAATTCACCATGAAAAGAATTCAAATGCTGCTCACAAACATTGTATACCTCCTTGAAATTTGAATCTTCATGATACATATCCTTCAATGCTTCAACCCCCATGATTTGGAGTTGGATATCTTGCACTACAGGTGCCCTTCTATTGAGAGCATCTACCACCTTATTTGTTTGGCCCTTCTTATGCTTTATTGTGAAATTATAGGCTTGCAAAGACTCTACCCACTTCATGTGCCTATGACTGAGTTTGTCATGTGGATTCAAAAAAGTCAAGGCATGATTATCAGTATAAACAACAAATTATTTAGGTAACAAGTAGTGCCTCCACTTTTTGAGGGCTTGGACCATAGCATACAATTCCAAATCATAGGAAGAATACTTCCTCTTTGCTTCATTCAACCTCTCACTGTAAAATACAACTGGTCTACCTTCTTGGCTCAAAATAGCCCCTATTGCTTGATTGTTGGCATCACACTCGATGCTAAAAACTTTATCAAAATTAGGGAGAACAATTATAGGCTATTGTGCTACTCTCATTTTCAGATATTCAAACCCTTTATCAGCCTTATTGGTCCAAGAAAACTTACCTTTGTTACCTCCTTTGATGGTGTCCAAGATTGGTGCACAAATTTGGCTAAAGTTCTTGATGAACTTTCTATAAAAGCTTGCAAGTCCATGGAATATTCTCACATCTCCCATGGATTTTGGTGTTGGCCTTGAGTAAGAATATCATGCACCTTTGAAGGATCCATCTTCAAACTTCCCTTGGAGATGAAAAAAACAAGGTAGACTAGTTCTTCCTTCATGAATTCACACTTTTCCATGTTGATCAGCAACTTATCCTCTTGTAACCTCCTTAGTACCATGTCAAGGTGCTTCAAATGTTCTTCTTTAGACCTGCTAAACACAAGGATGTCATCTAAATAAACTACAACAAACTTTCCAATGAAAGGTCTCAATACCTCATTCATAAGGTGCATAAATGTACTAGGGGTATTTGATAACCCAAAGGACATCACCAACCAATCATAGAGCCCTTAATTAGTCTTAAATTTGTCTTCCATTCATCCCCCTCTTTGATCTTATCTGATGGTACCCTCTCTTTAGATCAATCTTGGAAAAGTCAGATGCTCCTGATAGACAATCCATGAGGTCCTCCATTCTTGGCATCGAGAACCTATATCTAATTGCATGATCCTATTAATGGCTCTTGAATCAAGGCAAAGCATCCAATTCCCATCCTTCCTTGGTGCTAGGATAATAGGAACAACACATGGGCTCAAACTCTTCCTCACTATCCCTTTATCCATCAACTCTTGCACTTGTCTTGCAATCTCCTCATTTTGAGTAGGTGTCATCTTGTATGCAGCCTTATTTGGAAATGTAGCCCCTAGAATCAGATCAATATGGTGGCTTATATCCCTAATGGAAGGTAGGGAACTAGGTAATTCATTCACTGTTATGTCTTTGTACCTTTCCAACAACTCTTGGACTTCGTTTGGTGCATCTTCCTTCTTCTTTGTGGGAAGATCTACTTCACTTTTTTACTTCATAATCAGGAAGAATCCTCTTCCTCCTCCTTCGTTTAAGGTCTTCATGAACTCCTTCTCACCCACCATCAAAAAACTAGGCCCTTCATGCTTTTCCTTGTCTTCTTCTAGGAGAGGTGAAAGGTTGTAAGTCTTCCCATCCTTCACAATGGAGTATGTGTTCTCCTCCCCATCATGCTTGGTCTTCCTATCAAACTGCCGAGGCCTACCAAAAATATATAGCTTAATAATTGTACTCAAAATTTTGTTCATTAGATCTCATACATTATAAGTCATGACGTGGATCTTGCTATTGTAACTTTTTTGTGATTGAATAATTTGTTGTTTTATTTTCAGATGTTGGTTGTGGGAACACCTCCAAATGTTACCAAGGCAATGGATATCAATGTTTCATCCACTATACAATCCTCCATGGCTGTGATAGAGGAGGTATGAGGAAAATTACTAAATTTCAATTTACATGTATTGTTATAGATGTTAGTTCTAGTGAAAAATCAAACCATTATTGATTTGTAGTTTAATTCCTATTTGGATGGTTTATACAGGGCTTGAGCATGCCTGAGCATTGAAATGCAAATATTTCCATTGTGGAAAGTGATCATGCGATGGCAGTAAGTGATTATTTTGTTAAATATATCATTTCTTATAATGTAATTTCTATATATTAATGTCTTTACTTCTTATTCTAATAGTTAAGACTTCACCAGGAGCTAAACTATAGGAGGAGCAGCAAGAGAACCCCTTGAGCACAATAGAAACAAGTGATGGACTTATCGCCATCAGATCACCAAACAAAGTGAAAGAATTTATTTCCAGAGCATGGAGAGAAATAAATTTTGATTCCAAATCCCTTTGTTGTATGCCTAGATATGGAAATTTTTTACATATCTTGTATTGGATATATTTGACATTGTATGCCTATGTGGCATTCGAGCGTAAGCCTATATGGCTATTTTGTAACTATATTTTATACTTATATCAAAATATATTGATGTATGTGTACATGGCTACTTGGTTAATACAAATCTTTTTTATCAATGGTGTCCATATTTTCTCTTTTTGACAATGTCAAAAGCATGGTTGCATACAGATTAGGCAAAAGAATTTTCCTTTTAGATTAGCAATGCATGTAAGTTTCAAAAAGTATCCTTGATATTACAAAAATATATGTGTTTATACCATAGCAGCAAAAATATTTTGGGGAAAAAATCGGCAAACCAAAAGTATAAGATTTTTTGAAAAAATCGAAAAAACCAAATTTAAAAAAAAGGTAAAAAAAAGTAGAACAAGAGATAAAATTTTTTTTTTAAAGTTTAAAGGAATTTCCATAGCATAGAGATATAGAGAGAAAATAAAATAAATAATTTACTAATAAATTGTAAAAAATAGATTTTTGTAGTTTATATTCATAACGTTGATTACATTGCATTACACATATTTCAAACTCAAAGCATTGCTTCACATTGCATAACTAATAACTAGATGTTGATAGATGACAAAATTTCAATTACAATATAGTTTTTACAAAGTCAACCTAAGCAGTTATGCAATTACTTCACATTGCATAACTCATAACTAGGAGCAGCTGCCAATTGCATTTGCTTGTCATGGCATTCTATGAGACCACATTTCTTTGAGGCATTTTTTCAAACAATTCACTGCCTAGTCTATACTACCATATTTTTGATACATGTATACAAAATAATTTTGTTAAATAGTTCACTGCCTTGTTGCTATGGCTGAAAGCCTAAAACAACTTCTTTCGAACAAGCTATGGATGCTTCGAAAAAATCTATCAAAAGCATAATAGTAAGCAATATCATAGAAAAGGCAGTGAACTCTTTAAAAAAATTCCTCAAAGAAATGAGGTCTCATGGTGATGGAATGCCATGACAATTAAATGCTTTTGATTGTCATGGCATTCCATCACCATGAGACCTCATTTCTTTGAGGCATTTTTTCAAAGAGTTCACTGCCTTGTCTATGCTAACACATTTTTCATACATGTCTATCAAACAGTTCATTGCCTTGCTGCTATGGCTAAAAGCCTAAAACAAGTTCTTTCAAACAAGCTATGGATTGTCATGGCATTCCATCACCATAAGACCACATTTCTTTGAGGCATTTTTTCAAACAATTATCTGCCTTTTCTATGCTACCACATTTTTCATACATATTTACCAAAGAATTTTATCAAACAATTCACCTCCTTGCTGCTATGGCTAAAAGCCTAAAATAGGTGCTTCAAAACAAGTTATGGATGCTTGGAAAAAATCTATCAAAGCATAATTTAATAAGCAATAGCATAGACAAGGCAGAAAACTGTTTGAATAAAAGCCTCAAAGAAATGTGGTCTCAATGGTGGTGGAATGCCATGACAATCCATAGCAATTTTCTTGTCATGGCATTCCATCACCATGAGACCACATTTCGTTGAGGCATTTTTTTAAACAGTTCACTGCCTTGTCTATGCTACCACTTTTTTCATACATGTTTACCAAAAAAATTTATCAAATAGTTCACCTCCTTGCTGCTATGGATAAAAGCCTAAAATAGGTGCTTCCAAAAAAGCTATGGATGCTTGGAAAAAATCTATTAAAGCATAATAATAAGCAATAGCATAGACAAGGCAACAAACTGTTTGAATAAAAGCCTCAAAGAAATGTGGTCTCAATGGTGGTGGAATTCCATGACAATCCATAGCAATTTTCTTGTCATGGCATTCATCATGCCATTTGATGAGCTTAAAATGTGCTCATAATTTGGATGTTATGATAAACTTTTAAAAGCCTTTACTTTTTTTATTTCATGGTTGTTTAAACTTTGTTGAAAACTTTTATTGGGATATCCTATAGCAAGATACTTTTATATTCCTGCAGCTCATTGTGTTGACTTGGTTGCATTTATTGCCCCGTTGACTCCCTAAAATGACTGGTATATCGTATACAGTTTTTGAATGATGAAGTAGATTTAAAATGTGTGATTAATGAATAGATATCGTGTATGTGCCATATGCCTTTTCTTTCACATCTGTTACCTTTTTTTTCATAGGTTGTTGAAGAATGATCGAGTCAAGCGCAGCCGATCTTGGCCTTGCAGTAAAGTCCATTTCCTGCACGACTTCGAGGAAGCTCTGGCGAAGACTCTTTGACCGAAACCATGGGAAATAATTTTAATGACAGTCAATCTGGAAAGAGTGGAGCGCTAGATTCTCTCCGGATTGGGTTGAACGCATAAATTCATTATGAAATTTGTTCCTTGATTCGGGGATATACTTTACTTCCACGTCTTTCTTTTATAGGGTTAGTTAGTTAGTTGCTCTCCTATTTTTAAATAAAGTTCTCCTGCGTGAGCGAGAAGGAGAGAGAAAAGAGATAGATGATAGTTAGAGTAAGATAGAAACAGAGTAGCAGATATCATGTAAGAATCAATATGATAATGAAAGACAAAATCTGTTTGACCAGAGACAGAGTTTGTTGTTAGTCTCCATATCAACAAAACAATGTATATCATTATGTTTTCATGAATAAAGTTCAATGAAGTTCTGAGTTTAGCATCTGCGTAATCAGTAGATGCTTGCTAAGGGGGACCACTTAGTAAGTATCTGTAGCTATTTAGTTAGTTGTTCTTTTTTGTTGATCTTCAGTTAGCTTTCATCTTTGAAGTTTTCATACAAACTCAGTCTTATAGTGCTCCTGTAGCATAGAGAGTCCATCCCTGTGGCTGTTCTTGCAGCATAAGGCCAGTTCATAGTTTGTGTTTCAGTCGTAGTTGTTATGGTTTCTATTATAGTTGAGTTAAAGAATTTTGCATTACCGTCCTATGGCGTAGATAGAATTTCTTTCCAGTATGTATTTCTACTAAGATTTGACCGAAACTAGTTCCTAGTGCATATATTTTGCCGCGCCATTTAAAGTCTACGTCCCCTAGTTTGACAAGTAAATGAACGTCCACAGAGAGATATTAGTCACCTGTCGGAATGTCCAATTCCCATGAAAGGTTTTACTGTGATATTCATATCCTTTTGTGGGTGTGAACCATTTTTGGTGCCGTTGCCGGGGATGGCGTCCAGCTAGGAGTTTGTCAAAAGTCATTTTTAGCACTAGTTTAGCTTGTTAGTAAATTTTTTTAGATCCTTTAAGCCACTATTCCTCGTATTGCATGCATAGAAGAAGAAGAGATGCACTGGGAAGGTTCCTCCCTGAAAATCTGTTTATTGAACTACCATTTGACCCAGCTGACAACGAACCTGAGGAAAACCCATTCGTTGCATTATTCCAGCAACCCAACATGGCAAATAATCCACCTAATAATCCACCTCCTGCTTTTGAGTTCCCTATTGTTCCCCAACAAGATATTGACAATCTTAAGAATATACCTTCTTCACTGCTTCCAAAATTCTATGGCCTGGTCACAGAGGACCCAGAAACCTTTATGTTCGAATTTTATGTTCTTTGTCGCAGTTATGACTACAACACAGACGCTCATAAACTAAAGCTATTTCCTTCCACCTTGAAGGAGGGAGCTCTCAGATGGTTCATGAGTCTGGGAAGAGGCGTCATCGATAGTTGGGCAGCCATGCAGATGAAATTCCTTGAAAAGTATAAGGAATATTGTAAGAGTGCCAGCACAGGTGATGACATATTCTGAATTCAGCAGAAGGATGATGAAAGTCTGGAAGATTATATTTCCATATTTTTGTTCGCACTAAAGAGGAACTCAAACCATACTCTCAACGAGGACTCTCAGAAACTACTCTTTCTAAGGGGAATCAGTGATGCCTGTATAGACGCCCTAGACCTGATGGGAGGAGGTGATATAACCCAACTGCCTTAGGATGATATAAAGAAAATATGTCTTAACTATTCTCGAGCAATAGTTAAGAAAGGTCGAGGTCATCATGCTACAATGGGGAAGTCTTATTCTGGTGGAGTCTCCCGGATGGAGATAATAAATTTGCTATCTGATTTCAAGCAGGACATCATTAATAATATGGCTACATAATTGGACACCATGCAAGCTCGGAGGAAACATGAGGAGGCTGAGACAGTTTTGGCCGAGTTTTGTCCATACTGCAGACAAAAGAAGCGTGAATGCAGATGCAAGATGGTGGCTAATTTGGAAGCCAGACAACTACCTACTGACTTCAAGCCAGTAGAAGGTGATGATGATCAAGTGTTCTTTGTTGCACAAAGGAGACCATGGGCCCAAATACAAGGTATGCCTCAAGACCCTTTAACTTTTGGTAATCCTTATTCTGGCTATAATAACCAATGGCAACATGCATATGGACCACCACCACCCTGGAATCCGCCTCAACCAAGTTGGCCTAATTATCAGACCCCGCAATGGCAATCTCCTCAAGGATGTTGGCAGCAGCCACAAGGGCAATGGACCCCACCTTCAGGGAATTGGTAGCAAAATCTTCAATGGAGAGGCCCTCAGCAATGGCAAAACCAGTCCTCTGGATTCCTGCAGCTTCCACAGCCACAACAACAGGCCCTTATGCTGCCTCCTGTAGTAACTGCCACAAATCCTAGACCTCCAAAACAAACGCCTATGCCTGCCCATCCGTTGCCCAATCCCAATAATAAGCAACAGCAGTAGCCACAGCAGCCTGCGTATCCTGCCGAAGCCAACCAATATCAAGCTTATGCCTTAAATGTTAATGAAATACATTTGAGGTCTGGAACCACTTTACCTACTCCAAAACCACCTCTGATTATTAAAATACCAGATTCTCCCCTTGAAGAATCTACTGCACTTGTTGTTCCTACTGAGCACATGCCCATAACTGATACGGTTTCTAAGGAGCCTGTTTTGCAAAACCAAGACAACCCACCTTTTCCTCAGAGGTTGCAAAGTACTGCATCTAAATCCATGGAAGAACCCACTTTTGACATTTTGGATCAGCTCAAGAATGTGTTGATTCAAATCCCTTTATTTCAGGCTATTAAAGATATTCTCATTTTTGGAAAAGCTATTAAAGAGGCCTATTTGAAGAAGCCTGGATGAAAGAAAAAAGATCCTCAAACAATTCATGTCTTAGGGAAATTGGCTGATATAATGTTGGAAAATATAGTTATTCCAAAGTATATTGACCCTGGAAGTCCTGTAGTGCAGATACATATAAATGGCCAAGTTGTAAAAAATGTTTTGAATAATTTAGGTGCTACCATTAATGTCATGACAAAGCATACTATGGACTCCCTGAACATTTCAAACATTAGGACTACACCCACAGTTCTGCAGCTTGCAGATAGCTCCACAGTTAAACCTGATGGGATAGTGGAAGATGTAATTGTCACTCTTGAATCTTGGGAGTATCCTGCTGATTTCACAATATTATCAGTTAAGGCAACTTTAGAAGGGTATCTAGTTATCCTTGGTAGACCATGGTTAGCAACTGTTGATGCTTTTATAGGATGCCGTTTTGGAGATATGACCATTTCTGATGGACAGTCCACAAAGAAATTGGCTTTGTATCCGCCTGCTAGACCTCAACTAGATTTGTCTCAATCTGTTTGGCCAGATGTGAGGGAAGAAACTGAAGAAGCCAATTCTTTGGCTCAATTAATGATGATTCAAAATGACCCATTCTCACAACTTCAGAGTGAGGATTCCTTGTTGTTTCAAATTCTACAGTACAACTCTAATACGGGTAGTTCATCTGATCCAAATGGTACTCATTTACAATGTTTCCTACAACAACCAGATTCTGAAAGTTCATTGCCTAAACTTCCAGCGATTTTTCATAATTTACTTCCACAAGAGGTACAAACATCACCTGTAGATTCTATGAGTAATCTCACGGAGCAGATAGAATTGTCTCAAGGTCATTGTTTGAATATCAATAGCAAGCTGTCACAGTCTCAACAGGCTGACTTATTAAAAATGCTACAAGAACAGCATAAAGCTTTTGCATGGGAATATGGGGACATGCAAGGAATAGATCCTCGAGTTTGTACTCATAGGATATATATCAAAGAAGATTGTTCACCGGTTAGACAACCTCAAAGAAGAGTAAATCCAACACTTAGAGAAATAGCTAAAAGTGAGCTTCAAAAGTTGTTTGATGTTGGTTTTATTTATCCAATCTCTGACAGTCAATGGGTTTCTCCATTAGTCATTGTTCCCAAAAAAGTTGGAAAATGAAGAGTGTGTGTAGATTACAGAGAGTTGAACAGTGCCACTAAAAAAGATCACTTCCCATTACCTTTTGTAGACCAAGTACTAGACTCACTATCTGACAAAATATATTTTTCCTTTTTGGATGGTTACAGTGGGTAAAATCAGATAAAAATTTCCCCTGAAGATCAAGACAAGACTACTTTTACCTGTCCATGGGGAACATTTGCTTATTGGGTCTTGCCTTTTGGCCTATGCAATGCACCAGCAACATTTCAAAGAGCAGTAATTAGTATCTTTATTGATATATCTCATGAATGTATGGAGATTTACATGGATGATTTCACTACCTATGGAGTCACATTTGAAGAAGCACTGGTTAATTTAGAAAAGGTATTGAAAAGGTGTAGAGAGCAAAATTTGTCTCTAAACAGTGAGAAGTGTTTTCTAATGATGGAAGAAGGTATTGTTCTAGGTCATCATTTTTCAAAGAATGGAATTCAGGTTGACCTTGCTAAAATTGAAGTTATTTAGAATTTA
>VDFB02000363.1:55253370-55310502 GCA_007258455.2 Sequoia sempervirens | reverse complement strand
AGAACCATAGAGGGAAACAACTACGACAAGTGCATCTGGCTGAGTGACACCGAGACATTTAGTGATGCACTTTCTTGAATTAGTGATGTGAAGAGGAAGATGAACATGGAGGCTATGTACAACCATCTACCTTCCATTTCACTAGAAAAGTATGAATCATTTTCACTTTCCAGGGATATGCCCTCAGAAGGAAGTGTCAGCCTGACATTCATCTTTTGAGACGCTAGAGTTCTTCCATTGTCTAAAGTAATAGTAATTTACTCAAGTAACAACTCTGAGGGATATGTACCTCTAGATCAACTAGATGTGAATGGTCTAATGAAAAAATGTTTGCAAAAGAGGTAGACTACATTGTTGATGAATACCATATTGGCATTGAACCTCATAACTATGTATCGGATAATAAATCCGAAGGATACTATCCATTTTGGGATATATATGAACAATTAAGAGATGAACATAAAGATAGAATTGAACAACATTCTCAATATGTAGGATATACTCCATTAAGTTATGTGTCAAAGAGTGAATCTGAGGGATACTCTCCACTCGACTATCTGAATAGTCACTCCATGTAATCAAAGGATATTGAATCCTTATGAAATAAATAAAATTATTTGTTTATCAAAAGCATGTGCTTAATCTTATGTGAAATTATTTATGTATGAATATCATTTCTAAATGCTTCCATAAGATAGTTGATAACATAATTTAGTCTAACATGAATAGAAACATTTAGGTAAAACCCGATCCTGTGAAGATGGTGAGGACACGTACCAATCCTAGCAGTAGCCAAGAAGTTGGCCAAGGACCCACAAGAATTAAAGCTAGACTTGACCAAATTATGGCAAGGTTAGATACCCTTAAGAAAGAAAAGGCACAAGCTAGGGTTGAGAAAGAGGTTCCCATTAATGAGAATGAAGGTGAAAAGTCTTCTCATGGACATGATGGAACCCATGATCAAGAAAAACAAATATCATCGACACCTTATGAGGAAAGAAATAAGAAGCATATGGCTTCCAAAATTTCTAAGGATATGAAGAAGATTGTACCACCCAAGTTTGAGGGAAGCACTAGTGGGGATGAAGCTAAGGAGTGACTGGTTCAAATGGAAAAATATTTTGAAATACGAAATTACATTGAGACCACTAAAGGCGCTTGGGGTGCATATCAGCTAGTTGGAAAAGCTTCAACTTGGTGGATGAACAAGAAGTTGAAACTTAGTATTAGCTAATGGAAATTAACATGGGGGGAATTTTTTGAGATTTTCCGCAAGCGATGGTTGCATTAACTATACTATGACCAAAAACTTGCCGATTTCTAGAGTTTGAAGCAAGGAAATATGTCGGTCAACAAATATTGGGAGAAGTTTACTCGAATTCTGCGTTATGTTCCTATATATCATAAGGATGAGTGCTTCCGCATCAGAATATTTATAATAGGACTTAACAACCAAATCGAAGGTTAAGTGGATATGCATGTTCCAACAACTATGGATCTTGTATATGAAAAGAAAATTAAGCAAGAGCAAAAGCTTAGAGCTACCTCTAGTAGGCAGGAAAATAGAGATCGTAGGAAGGATGTGGAAATTCCCAACAAGCCAAATCCAAAGAAGGTGGAGGTTGCGCAAAACATATCTAAACACAGGGAGAAAGGTAACCACAATAGTGGTAAGGATATGAGAAGGGAGTGGAAGAAGAATGGTTCCAACCGTGGTAATACTAATAATACTAGTGGAAACACTAGTGGATCTAGAGAACCCACAAAGAAGAAAGTACCTTTTACAGGATGCTATACTTGTGGGGGAGTCCATTTTGCTAGAGATTGTCCTAGTAAGCCTTCTGAAAGTTCACTACCAACTTAGTGAGCAATGTTCCAATAGAGGATACATGTAGTGGTAGATGATCACTAAGTAGAGTATCAGACAACTCCCATTGAAACTCCAAGTATTTTGTTTGGTTTACCCATTTTAGTTCTTACTGATACGGGTGCAACTGAGAATTTCATTTCACCTAGAGTAGCTAAAAAGTTATTTAGAAAGGCTGGACACATGGCAATGTCTTGGGATGTAGTGTGTGTAAACTAGACAAGAGCAAAGGTGGAACATTGTTTGTTCAAGGCTAGGTTAGAGCTACATTGTTTCTCTAGTAAAGTAAACCTTTATGTCACACCTTTAGGATCCTATGATGTAATCTTAGGTATGAATTGGTTGTGGAGACATAGGGCTAAGGTAGATTTCCATGTGAAAATCATTGAGTTCCTAGATCATCTTGGTAACTGAGTAAATCTCCAAGGGACACCTAGAGAGGTGAAGATTCGTCAAATCTTAGCAATGCAACTAGTGAGGGTTGGGAAGAAAGGGTGTAAGCTCTTTGCCATTAATCTTGAAGAACTTGAAGAAAGTTTTGATATTCCCAGAGTGTCCAAGAGATGGAAGATGATGAGATAGATGACACTGGGATGTTTGACATGGAAATACATCCTATATTGAGAATTTTTTTAGATGTGTTTCCAAAGGAGTTACCTGGATTACCACCAAAGAGGATATTTGATTTCTCTATACATATAATTCTAGGGTCTGAACCTATTTCCAAAGTACCCTATAGGATGATGAAAACTGAGCTAATGTAGCTTAAGGAATAGTTGGATGAACTATTGTCAAAAGGGTTGAAAGATCAAGTGTTTCACCTTGGGGAGCGTTGGTCATTTTTTTGGAAAAGGATGGAACCTTGTGTTTGTGCATCGACTATCGTATGCTTAACAAGGCCACGATGAAGAGTAAGTATCTATTACCATGCATTGACAATATTTTTGATAAAATGAGAGGAGCTTCCATATTATTGAAGATAGATTTGAGATCTACATATCACCAGTTAAGAATTAGAGATGAAGATATCTTTAAGATTGTGTTTAGAACCATATATGGACACTATGAGTTCACAGTTTTACCTTTTGGGTTGACAAATGCACCTGTTGCATTCATGAATCTGATGAATAGTATGTTTAGAGACTGCCTAGATAAATTTATCTTGGCTTTTCTAGATGACATCCTGATTTACACTAACATAATGATGAATAGTACTTTCTTCCAGAGGAGAGTGAATTATCTAGGGCATACAATCTTGACGGAAAAAATCTCCATGGATCCTGCTAAGATCAAAGCATTAATTGAGTGGCATGTACCCAAGAATGTGTTTGAGGTTAGAAGTTTTATTGTCTAGTTGGGCACTATAGAAAGTTTGTTGCAAACTTTTCCAAGATTGATTTTCCAATTACTTCTTTGTAGAGCAAGGGGAAGAAATTCGAGTGGAATGAGAAGTGCTAAGAAGCCATTGATCTACTGAAAGAGAAGTTGACCACTGCACCAATCTTAAAAGTACCATATCCTAACGGTAACTTTTCAATTATTATAGATGCATGTGGGGAAGGGTTAGGAGGAGTGCTAATGCATGATGGGCAAGTGATTGCTTATGAATCTAGAAAGCTGAAACCTTATGAGAAAAATGATGTGTCACATGATTTAGAGTTAACATTTGTGGTTCATGCATTACAAATGTGGAGGCACTACTTGTTAGGGAAACCCTTTGAATTGAAAACTGACCATAATGGGTTAAAGTACCTTTTCACTCAACCTAATCTGAATGCAAGGCAAAGAAGATGGTTGGAGTTGATAGTTGAATATGATTTCAATATAAATTATATAAAAGGGAAAGAAAATTGGGTTGTTGATGCCTTAAGTTGAAGACATCATATTGCTTCAATAGTAACGATTCAAACTGAATTTAAGGGACAGGTGTTGCAAAAGTGAAAAGAGGATGAGTACTACTTGCAAGTCAAGCAGGCGCTCGCTAATAATCCACAAGATTCTAGGTATGAAGGTTTTCTTTTTGAACCTAACAGATTACTTAAAAATAAGGGTAGGATGTATATTCTTGACAGGGTGGAGTTAAGGAACCTGGTATGGAAAGTACATGAAGCACCGTACTTTGGACACCTTGGAGTGACCAGAATGATGGCAGATGTGAATCCATTATATTTTTGGAAAGGGATGAAAGGAGATGTTGTAAATTTTTTGGCTAGGTGTCTAGAATGTCAAAGGGTGAAAGCAGAACATCATCATTCTATAGGATTGTTACATCCACATGACATACCAAAGAGGAAGTGGCAAGTCATAAGTATGGACTTTGTGCAAGGATTTCCTATGTCCATGAATAAGCACAATGCCATTCTTGTGGTAGTAGATAATCTAACCAATGTTGCACATTTTATACTCTTGAATCTAACTGATGGAGCACCTGTCATAGCTAGGAAGTTTGTGCAAGAAGTGTTTAGGTTGCATGGAGTTCTTGAGAAGATTATCAAAGATAGGGATGCACAATTCACTTCAAGGTTTTGGAAAACCTTATTTTTGTACTAGGGACTCAATTGAAAATTAGCCCAACATATCATCTAGAAACAGAGTCAAATGGAAAGGTTGAATCAAGTATTGGATGACCTACTAAGAATGTATTGCATGGATCAACAGTACAAGTGGGAAGACTACTTACCATTAGTTAAATTTTCTTACAACATTTCTTATCATTCTGTGATAAAGATGGCTCCTTTTGAAGCATTGTATGGTCAAAAGTGTTGAAATCCTATAAGTTGGGATAAACTTGAGGATAGAGTGACTCTTGGGCCAAAGATGTTGGTTGAAATGGATGAGCAAGTTCCAAAGGTTGGCTAAAGATAATGATCATCAGAAAATTTATGTTGATGCTAAGAGAGTGTCTCAAAATTTTGCCTTAGGTAACAAAGTGTTGTTGAGAGTGAAACCTCACAAAAGCTCCATTAAATTTGGAAAGTCTTCTAAGTTAGCTCCGCGTTATGTTGGAATTGTTACCCATTTTTCACTCATTGGTTCAAAAGGGTAGAATTTGTTTTAAACTGAGGAAGATAAGGTACATTTTTTTATCCTTCTTCATCACATTCAAATGTATAAATGAAAAATATGAAAAGATTACAATTACAGACCATTACATTCATACACATGCATGTAATAGAGAAAGATTCACATATTTCTGAAAATGTAATCTTTATTGAATGTGATAAGATACGTGTATCTCACACAACAAGCCGTAAGACTGACTTTCCCTTGATACAAATAAAGATAAATCAATACATGAATAAATAAAGGAAAATAAATCTTCATGTAAGAGGGATGACCAGTCATTTCCTGAATGATTGGTTAGTGTTTGTCTTGCTTTGATGTTGTCCTCGTTGCTTGTCCTTCCTAGTTTTTCTGCATTCCTGTTCCTGCAACAGTGAAGCAATGTGTTAGAGTTATACTCTAAGCAATGAAAGGTCATTACCATACATGATCATTTATGTCATTTACCTATGCATGTATTAACTCCTCTCCATGTGCATCAAAGATCAATGAATGTCTTAGGTGTCTAGGAAAACCATTTGGTCAACGTACACACAAAAGACAGTCATTTTTTTAACTTGTTTGTTCCATGTGCAGCTACAGGTGCAATTATTTTCAGATCAAATGAGTGGAGATAAATGCAGCTCCCAAAAGGGTTGAGCCCACCTCACAATAAGGAGTGCAGTGTGTTTTAAATTATGAGCATAATTGTTACAAGCTTGCAGTGCTATCAAACATAATCACATAGAGCTGATTCCGTAAAGGTGCTATTGTTAATCAAGATGTTGTCATGTTAAGGATCATGAGGAAGCATACATAAAAGATAGAACTTTCATATAGTAATGCATGGGCTACATTAGAATGATCAAAGATCACTAGTGACACTGATATTATGAATGCTATAGCAAGGGTTAGCTCATTCATGGAAAGGAGTGAAGTTTTATAATAAGCAAAAGAGTCATATCTTATCACCATGGTTAGTGACAAAAATTCTTATCCAAAAGACAATGGAAATTTCTTAACCTTATGACAGTGGCAGATACAATGTTCTCCTATGATAATGTCAAGAATTGAGAGAGGGTTATGTTCTAACTGTCACAAAGCAATAGCATTTAAAATGGACAGTTCTATAAAATGTGAACAGTGTATAATGCTATGGTAAATTGGGAATAAAATGGGTACAAGAATAAATGCAAGGAAGATGTATATTTTTGCAACAACTCTAGCTTATGAGAAACAACAATAGTTAATATCTTTGATAATAGAAGAATTCCTGTAATGCATTTATCTATATTCAATAGAGATACAATGCCATCAAAGTTGAGAGGTGATGTTATCGTTCAATGTGAGCAAATATGCAAGTTTTTTTTTTATAAAACTTTATTCAAAGAATATAAAAGTTGAGTGAAAATGGAAAAGTCAACATTTTATATAGAGAAGCTAACTAGGAATACAACTACAACCACTAAAATAATAGTGATGAAGTTTTTAAAGACACAAAAAACCCAGATCTGTAAATAAGGAGGTTTTAGCCAAAAGAAATCAAATCTAGAATGAGTCTCAGCTTACTGGTTTTCTTTTGTATATGAAAATTATAAAGACGATAAACCGTGGTCGACCATGAATAGTACAAAACAAGTAATTCATAATGGAGAGAGATCAAACTCATGTCCTATTCAAAGATACCCATAACAAAATCTACAGGAAATGCTACAATGAAGCTCACAACCTACATATAGTGAAAGTGAAGTTCATGAAGAGGTAGAAAAAAAATGCATCGAACCCTTGCATTTGTTGAACAGGTTTGGTATCTCCAGGGGCCAAAGAGAAGGGAGTTTTCTTTTATTTTTCAGACTCAGAATACCACAGTAGGAGTTTCTCATACTTTTTATGGCAGCTGGATTAAGAAGAGAAACACATAAATCTGCTAATAAAAGTCTTCTTCAAAGCCTTTAAATCATAATTTTCATAATAGACAAATGAAATACTCATAGTGGATAACAAGAAATGCATGTGAAGCACAGAGAAACAAAATGCTCATCCTTGCTACATTGTAGAGCTAAATAAAGTATATTCATTATACAAGAAATGATTAAACTGCATTTTTTGCATAAATGGATCTTACCCAGTTCGATCTGTTTCCAAAAATCCTTCAAAAAAAATTTCAGTAGCTCAACCATGGCAGCTACAGGCATAAGGAGGCCCAAATTTTAAAAGTTGCATGGAAAGCTTGAAAATTAATGGAGCTCAAGCACCAGAAAAAGTATATTAAATGCTCCAGAAACCCTCATGCTCATGGCGGCCAAACAGAGAAGAATCATAAAAATGAAAAGCCAACATAAATGCTTATGATTGTCAAAGAATATGCAAAGAATGGTGAGATTTCCAAGCTCAAGGCAGATTAGGGTTTGCTAGCGGCGGTCAAGCTTCAACTAGAAGATTCAAAATGAATGAATGATTTTCATTCTTTTGTCTTTCATTTAGGGTTTGATACCCTAATGCAAATAACGATGGAATGGCTTTCTAGCCATTATTTTTATAAAATGCAATATGAACCATTAGGACATAAAATTTTTTGTTTTATGCCTTGAAACCTTTATTTTCTCCTTCTATGTAACACATCAAAAGTCTTGAAGACTTCTGAGCATGTTGACTTCCTTTTAGGGCCGAATGATTGATATTATCATATTTTGCATAAAATGTAAAATCCACTTTAGTGATATGATATAAGTCACTTAAAGTGTGATATTCTTATTTGTAAAATTAAAGGGGTCGCTCATGTATGCCATTGAAGAGAAAAGATAGATCTTAATTTATGACTTGGAGAGAATCTTAGGAGGTTGGATTCAGTTTTCCAACACATGGAGAAATTTTAGGAGCTTTTATTTGCCTTGATGAGGAGTTGAGAGTATCTTGGAGGTGTTTTTATGATGCTTTTGTGGTTTGATAAGAACAACTTGAATTTTTCAACCATGGAGAGTTATTTGGGTAAAGATTTAGGTCCTAAATTTTTGGCTTTATGGGTGCTTACGAAAATGAGGTTTCTAGAACCTTATTTGGTGGAGCAACTTAGCAGTTTGGCTACTTAGCCATCTTGTAACTCATTTTTGAGTCAGTTCTGGATATGCAAATAGAGACTTTGTGACTTTGAGAGTCCCTTGTCATATTTTTGTGGGTTTTGTAACTCATTTGGAGCATAATATATAGAGTTTACCTTGGTCACTGTTGATGATTTAAATTACCTTCTTGTTTTTGCAAAGTATTGTGCATTTTCAGGTGAATGATCAAGTTATTTTGTGAAATTTTTCTATTTCCTTATAACTTTGTCTCTTGTTTGCATACCTTTATTTGAAAAAGTAGCATTATACAAATTACAAACCGTGTTTACAGAATTGCACATGAATTTTAATTTGTGGAAATTACTTTTCCTTCTTGAAAATGTGTGTAAGTCAAACCTGTTTGTAGAACACTTATGCATAATCTATAGAAACTTGATGTGTAATATCATGTTCATCATCAATACTTAAGTGTAATTTGAGTATCCCATAGCTCTTGTCAATTCGGTGTATCACCCATTTCATTTCATATTTTTAGTATTTTTCGTTTTATGCAGCCATATTCTTACCCTTTTCCCATCAAGTTTGTAGTTTAGGTGATATTACCAGTTAGGAACCAGCCTAAAACCCGGAGGTTTCACTTCATTTCAAGTGTCCCACATAGAAGTGAATCCAATGTTTTACCAAAATTGTTGAAACTTGTGTAGTTCAAAATCGGGTGCAAATTTTGGTAACAAATAGGAATGTTTGAGATTCTCGAGGAAGTGAACTTGGTAGCCTATCGAATAGCATTGCCACCAGGTCTTGCTAGAATTCATAATGTCTCCCATGTGTCTTACATTAAGAGGTATGTACCCAATGATAATCATGTGATTGATTGGACTACTTTATAGGTACAGGACCCCAGAGTGGTAACACTCGACCCCGTCAAGATGCTCATAACACGTAAGCTTCACTTCCATAAGAGGGAAGTTCTACAATGCAAAGTCCAGTGGGATCGATATGCAGAAGACTTGACCACTTGGGAAGATTATGTTGAGATTCAACAAAAGTTTCCTCTTTTATTAGAAGCTTATGAAAATGTTTGAACAATATGTTGATTTTTTCTTTGTTTTATGTTGTTACATAAAATCATTTGGGACGATGATTCACAAGGGGGGGAGTATGTTACACCCCAATTGTGTAGTTACTATTTACTATTTACTATGTAGAGTAAAATATGAATGTAATGTGAATTTAGTGATTTAGTGGATGAATAAATTGTGTGTGCACTTTGTTATCATTGTTTTATGAATGAATGTAATCTCATTTAATGTTATATGAAGGAATGCATTTATGTGAATGGATTAATATTGTGTTGATATTTTAACTTTGAAGATTAAATGTGTTTATTGCATATTTTGTGAACAACTGACTGCGGTGTACATGTGTTAGTGTTAGCAAGTGCATGCTCAATTCCTCCAGATGGAGGGGAAGTATCACTCAGGAGAAGGTCTTGTTTGGGTAACTAGTATTGTAACCTATCTGAGCTCACACACCACAAGTAGAGTAATTGTGTTAGGATAATAAGTGGAATTTAGGTAATTCATCCATAGATAATATGTATGCATTAGTAAAGAGTTTTAGTTTACTAGTGATTGCATGCATGAATGATGTTATCCATTTGATCTTATGATTTCCTTCTTGTTACCATGATTGAATTGATTTATGGAGTATATGGGGTTTGTGTATGCATACACACATGCATGGAGATGATAGACTATACACACTAAGGAACATATACATGAGGGTACATAGGTAGATGTACCTATGCACACCCATGCACGAGTTGTTTATGCACATAGAACTATTCGATGGAACCACTGACATGAATATGTATACGTATAGACATAACGCTCGTAGTCTCATATCAAAACACCATGGTAATTGTGTATTGGTTTGGTGAGTTAATCGAATGTGAATTTATATATATATATAAATATATATAATGTATATACCCATATATATATGTGTATCCATATATGCATGTGGTAGCAAATGGATATGCCCACGCAAATATATTGATACATGTACACATATACATACATGTTTTTATCAGTATATAAATATATATATATATATATATATATATATATATATATATATATATATATATATATATATATATATAATATATATATATATACGTATACACAATCAATATGTCAATATGACAATGTGATTGCCAAGTTGATATACTCTTTTGTATATTGAGTATATATACATGCTTTATTGCTTTATGATAATATTAATATAAATGTAACATATACATATATACAAATACATATATATATGGTTGTGCTTAATATATATATATATATATGTATACACATGGTGATTTCATCTAAACATCATTTAGTTTGAAATCGACTATTTCAAACTATAAATGGAAGCCAATTATAATGCTTAATATGTTGGCTTTATAGTTGATAATATTGGGAAACTTGATAGCTATAACTTGGAAATGAATATGAATGTATTCATAAGCCGATTTATATGGCTTTGCTGTCAATCTTCAATCTACAATCCACTTTATCCTTTAAGTTGACAACGAAGAAATTGACGCCTTAATTCATCTTGGACTTGGTCAAACAATAAACCATGAATTGATGTGACTATTAAAACAATTGTTGAATGCTCCAAACAATTGATGAATTTTTCAAAAACAAATGAGTTTATGAGTCCACACTTAGCATGGAATAAGTTGATACAAATTGGGGTGGAAAGCTTTGGTTATTGACTATTTCTTTTCATTATGAAATTGCGCCACCTTTTGAGTCTGCTTATCATAGAAGTCTGTATTTGTATTATGTCACATGGAAGTTGATTTATTCTTCAAATTGTTGTCCTGAATTGGGTCGATCTGTTGGTAATCAAGCTGAGTATTTTCTTACTCATTCGCCACCTTTCTAATTTGTGATAGTGGTGTTTCTTTGCATGTTTGTAGTTGTCATTTTCATGCCTAGACTGTAGGCAAAATAGTTGCTTGTTTGATGTATAAATAGCAGCAAATAGTTCTTTGTTTGGGATGTCTTATTCTCACTCTTTTATGCATTGTTTCATGTACAACTAATCTGCAAATTAGTGTGCTATATTACCTGCAATATTTTGTTCAATTTGTGAAAGAGAGTCTTGAGATTTAAGAAGGTTATAGTTATCTTTTGAGAAGGAATAATTACCAACTTGAGAGATAGGAGGTTGTGAATCTTTGTTGAAGAGAGTTGTTGTTCTACTATGTTGTGATTGTAGCTAGTTGAATTAGAAAGCTATAAAACAGGCATGAGGATATTCTACTTCTTATTCTTATTTCAAATATACTATGTCTTGATTGTTTGAGTTAGACATGCTAGTACATAGAATTCATGTTTACTTTGAAAGGAAAAGAAGAAGCTATTTACTTGTTTGTATGTTTGTAAGTACTCCATGATAGGAGAGACTGTTTGTCTTGGGTACTATTATACTAGACATTTGTAGTAAAGGGAAAGAGGTTATGTTTATCATAGGTATCATTATTATACTAGATATGATTGAGCATAGACAAGCTTAGGGTATGCTCAATTTTAGATAGTTATTTATGCTAGATGGTAAGTAGGTTACTCCTAAGAATGTTGTCCAGTGAAGGGAGGAAACTTTTACTTTGCTCATTGAGTTGTGTTACCTTAGGTTGTGTTTGAAAGTTAGGTTATCCTAGGGAGTAGCTTGTCCATGGAGAGGGATTGCCTAGGCATAGATATAATGGCCTTAAGTCAAAATGAGTTTGCTATAGTGTAGGTGAATGGTAGACCATTGCTCGATTATATTGAGTGAGAATACTTTGGCCAAAGTAGTGGGGATGTCTGATGACTCCACTAGGAATAGTGTGTAAGCCGAGGCTCCACTATCAGTGCATTGTGTCTACTGAAATGCATGAGGGTCACCTAGTGTAGGTTATAAATCCTAGTCATGTATAGTCATGTCTGATACAACATTAAGCTCAGAGTGGTATGTCGTACGGGGTTACCTAACCAATACCTTTGTCGAAGGGAAGGGCCATCTACCATTGATAGATGTACGAGGGACCGCATATGAGTTCGTGGTTGGTAGAAAAGTGCTTGAGTGATGCTTCTCCTCCTTAGCAGGCGACAGAGGACCAAGGTTTTCAAAGGTGGATTCTTGGACCATTATGTCATGAAGCTCGTTGTAGCCATGCATGTAGTTTGTACTTTCTTGGAATAATGTACTTTGAGAAGTATTGTAATGGAATGGAAATTCTTATTATATGTTGTATAGCATCTTTGTTCATATATTTCCAATAAAGAAAAGGAATTTTTTTTATTGCAATGGCTTCTTACATAGTTTTTATTTACTTGCATAGTAAAACTTCAGAAATTTACTACAATGAATGTTTGGCATGTTACAAACATTACATAAACCACTTGTCATGGTATAGTTTTGATTATGTATTATTTTCTATAATTATAATAACATTTATCTTTAGCACATATCTATTAGGAAAAAGGTGTTTTACACCTTGCATAAAAATGAAATATTTTAATTATGTAAAATAAATATTTATTTGTGGTGCATCTATGTGATGTGTTTAGCCACATTAAATATTTGTTTGGGTCCACTTGTAAAGTTGTATGCAACATTAGGTTAGTTAATTTATGTATGGGGGACATAGAATAATTAATTATTATTTGAGAAAAATATTTAATATTGTAAAAATTTAGTCCCAAAAAGTAAATTCGAGGGGTCAATGGTTTTATGTACTCATGATTTTGAGGCACATGGTTTTATCTTACCACTTGGTTGTATTTGTGTGAGCTTGAATCTATAAAAGGAAATACATGTTTAGTGGTTAAGGTTAGTTGGGTGAGTGGGTTGTCATTGTATTGAGTTTATCTTGTGAGTGTAGATGTGAAGGATGACATGAGATGTGTGGTTACATGCTTGGACACATGGAGAGTGGATTGGAGGATCTTTATGTTTCAAAAATATTCATGGAAACTCTAAAAGTGCATTGTAATGTTTTATTGTTGAATAATACATAGAGTGTGGATGCTTTTGGAGGTTGGGTTTTTTTCTTCTATGAGGGTTTTCCCATGGTATATCTTGTGTTATCTTATGTCTTCTCTATTTAGTCTTTGCATTATGGTTATTGTATGCATGATTTTATCTCATGGGATTATGTAGGAAATGGATTGATCATTTTGAGTATTATGTAATTATTACCTAACAATTTATCCCCTTAAGGGATTAGTGTAGGAAGTGTTTTTACATCATTGTTTCATTTAAATTATTAATATTAAAGAGAGCCCATAAATCCCTATGTGTAGGGTAACATCATCGGTCCATTAAGTGAGGCCACCATTCAAGAGAAATAAAAGTATTAATTTCATCATATCCTACCTCATAGTTGTTGCATAGAAAGTGGCTAGATAGTTATATGATATGACAAACTGTAGAAAGCAAGAAACCTAAATTTTTAACCTCTTGCAAATAAAGAATGTCTAGGTTTCTAAATCTCTATCAAGTATCTAACACAATGTGATTTATTGTAATGTTTGTTAAACCTTTAAAATTTCATGAGAGAAAATTCATGGAATATGATAATCCAAAGGCAGATAATTGCTATTACGATCAACAAGAGTTACATAACTATTATGTAAAAACACACATTTCAAGAATTAAATTATAACTCCCTAGTTGGACGACTAGTCTAATTCCTTGGCTTATCTAAAATGTATTGTAAGAGTTGTTGGTTCAACCCCACAATAGTCCAATGATCACCTACAACCAAAACACCCTTTCACACAAGAGATAATCAATTGTTTTGCTATGAATCCTAAGAATTCATTAGATGCAAAATAAATAAAATATAATATACAATGATAAATCCTTGTTATATATAGAGAGAGGAAACCCTAGATGAAATATTAGGGCAAAATAAAATCATAACATGTATCTTAATCCTATGACATGAGACACAAAAATCAAATGGCATAAGTAAGATTAAGTATGCTAGAGTGAACAAGATCTAATAAAAAACTAATTAGACATTATATCATGTTCACACTAACATGTAATCCTATGACATAAGGCACAATAATTAAATGACCTAATTAAGCCTAAGTATGCTAGTATGAATAGAACCTAACAAGAAATTAGTTAGGTAATATACCATGTTCAAACTACAAAAGCCTTCACTTGTCCAAAACATATCTTCAATCCTTTGAGCTCCGTATGGGGCTGCAAGAGCACCTTGAAGTCACTTAGAGAGGAAGGGGAAGAAGCAAAAACTTGTACTTGAGAAGGGAGAGCACTACCAACAAACACATTAGGCTTACTCACCTCTTGGCAAGATTATATAAAAATTACATTGTACTTGAGAAGGGAGGACACTAACAACAAAAACATTAGGCTTACTCACCTCTTGGTCTTCTTAGTACTCATATATTGTCCCTTTGTCAAAAATTTCCATAATTGGTGATTTATCCCCTCTTTTGCATTGGGAATCATGCCTTGACATGAGATCAATTAGTTGAATTATACCTCCTAATTGATCCACCTCTTTTGTAGATTTCCCCTTGTATTTGGATGTTGTTTTGTGTCATATTGGAATGGAGATGAGGTAGGTGTCACTCTCCTCCTAGTCCATGTGTTCACAAGACAATAAGGTCATGCATTAGTGCTTGATTGCTATTGTGGAAGAAGCTTCATCCTCTCATATGGTCATTGTGGTGACTTTATCACATAATTAGTAAAGTATTCTACTTGTGTCACTATGCTTGTTGTCTTGATGACAACATCCCATGTCTTATTATACTTTTCATGACATCTTGTATGCATGAATCTACAACATGATATATAAATTCCATACTTGTAAGCACAAAAAATTTGTCCATCCAACTTTTGTTCATGGGAAAAATCTTGAAAAGATTCTATAAAAATGACATTTTACTTGAGAAAGGAGAACACTAACAACAAACAAGAGCACCTTGAAGTCACTTAGAAAGGAAGGAGAAGTAGCCAAAAACTTGTCCTTGAAAGGGAGAACAACAACAAAAACATTAGGCTTACTCAACTCTTAAAAGGATTCTATAAAAATGACATTTTACTTGAGAAAGGAGAACACTAACAACAAACAAGAACACCTTGAAGTTGCTTAAAAAGGAAGGAGAATCAGCCAAAAACTTGTCCTTGAGAAGGGAGGACACCAACAACAAACCCATTAGGCTTACTCAACTCTTGGAAGGATTCTATTAAAATGACATTTTACTTGAGAAAGGGGAACACTAACAACAAACAAAAGCACCTTGAAGTCACTTAGAAAGGAAGGAGAAGCAGCCAAAAACTTGTCCTTGAGAAGGGAGGACACCAACAACAAACCCATTAGGCTTACTCAACTCTTGGAAGGATTCTATTAAAATGACATTTTACTTGAGAAAGGGGAACACTAACAACAAACAAAAGCACCTTGAAGTCACTTAGAAAGGAAGGAGAAGCAGCCAAAAACTTGTCCTTGAGAAGGGAGGACACCAACAACAAACCCATTAGGCTTACTCAACTCTTGGAAGGATTCTATTAAAATGACATTTTACTTGAGAAAGGGGAACACTAACAACAAACAAAAGCACCTTGAAGTCACTTAGAAAGGAAAGAGAAGCAGCCAAAAACTTGTCCTTGAGAAGGGAGGACACCAACAAAAAACCCATTAGGCTTACTCAATTCTTAGAAGGATTCTATAAAAATAACATTTTACTTGAGAAATGAAAACACTAACAACAAACAAAAGCACTTTGAAGTCACTTAGAAAGGAAGGAGAAGCATCCAAAAACTTGTCCTTGAGAAGAGAGAACACTAACAATAAAATCGTTAGACTTATTCTTCTCTTGGAAGGATTCTATAAAAGTGACACTGTCCTTGTACTTTATATCTAAGTCTGTAAGAATGATACATTTTACCTTTATAAAAGGAAAAGACTAAAATTCATATTTCCTTTTCCTTCCTTCCGGACAAGCTTCTAAATTCACCTGTACCTTTAACTTACCAAATCAAAACTACAGCTATATATGGTGAGACCAAGCACAGGTTGCAAACATTGCATTCAACGCAAGCCTTTCATATTGTCCAATTTTTAAATGATTACAACTTACAGTTCAACATCATGGCATCAAAATAATTATTTTAGACTGAGACATCTCACAAGTTGTTATATCATTGAAAACTTTAACTTACATTTGATGAACAGCAGCCTGGTTTTATCAGATGGGTATTTTCTACCTGATCAAACACTCTAGAAAGTCCTTCAGAATTGATGTATGACATGAAAAAAATGTCTAAGTCAATTAGTTTAAATGTTAATTTTTGATGAAGAAAAAGATGTTCCAGTTTGAATTTTGTCTGTATGTGTGGTAATATCATAATACAGCTGTTAGACTTTGGATAATACCTCTGAATCAGTTGGGTTCAAGTTTTTTTATTTAATTTTTTAAGGAATGAATAATTATGGGTATAATACTTTGACTTTGTATGATAACAAAAACAAATTTGAATGATTATAATACAAATTAATTTGAATGATTATAATACAAATTAATTTGTATGATTAAATAATGAAGTCAAATAAATTAAATTAAGTTGATTATTTGGTTCTGATTTCATTCTACCTACTTTATATATATTATTTTTTATAAAATGTTAACTACCAAATTCATTAAAAAGGGTTTATATTTGTTTATCTAAACCTAATCTTTCCATTCAAATAAACAATAAGGTTTATTTTAATTTTTCAATGCTTTCAGTCCTTTAAAATATTTGAAGCAAACCCTCTCGTGTTAGACTGCCCATCACAGCAAATGATAAAAAAGAAAATTTGAAATGATCAACATATGAAATTATTGTATTAAAATATAAAAGATTATATTAAAAGTTATAAATGAAATACCAAAGTATATGCTTGACTAGGAAAATAGACTCATTTTGTTCCTTCACACGAATGGAGTAAGACACACTGATTAGGCAGTGTTGACTATGGTGTATATATATTTTATTTTGGTGTATATACATTTATATGAATAGATATGTCAAAATAAAAATTTAAGAAATTATGAATAGTTATTAAAATATATATTTTTTAATTATAAAATTTGAGTTATTTAGAATAAGTATGTTGTTTATTTTATCTTTGTTGTGTAATATAAGTTTATTAAAATGTTATGTCATCAAAGAGAAATGTTGATTTATAAAATACTAAACATAAATTAAAAATAGAATTAATAATATGCACTCTTTAGATTATCTGTATTATAAAGAACTATTAATAGAATAATGAGGAATAGAATAGAATAAAATTTGGAAATTGTGTTCAACAATTAAACATGACAAGTACAAGAAACTAAGAAGAGAGTTGGGTACCTCACATATACTTATCTATGTATGCAATCAATCTGAAAGGTGCCTCCAAAATTTTCACCCAATGAGATCAAGTATGAGCCCATAAAATGTGTAAAGGAAAATGATCCATCTTTCCCCCAAGTAGCAAGGTCAAGTGAAAGCAACAAAATAACATGGATATAACATATATAAATATGATATTATATGTAATGAATAATAATTAATAAGAGAAATGGAAGAGACTAACTAATAATGTTGGTGTACTTAGGTGATAAAGGGTCACTAAAGGATCGACCATAATATGATAAAAAACTTTCGTAAAAACTATTATCCCCATAGAGCTATCCTTTATAATGTCATCATGCACACATGGTGATGATGATGGTGATGGTGAATGCTCATGGAATATCTCTCAATGAACAAGAATGATGTGTAAAGGGGTATGTGGGGAGATATGAGGGGACAAAAAATATTTTAGATTCAAAATAATAAATAACATGCTCACATTATAAAATTATAATGCACTTTAATTATAACAGAAGTATATTATGGTTTGCTAGATCCAAACCTTAGGCTTAGTGTTCTAAATACACTTGCATTATAATGTGAATTCTTTATTACTTTCGTTTTTTAAAAAGGACAACCACATTAGTCATTTTCTATCAATTTTCTTAGAACGTGATTGAGTTCTTCCATGAGCATGTTTATGAGAGATTTGAAGCAATTTATTTGGATGAAAAATATATGGATGACATGAAAAAGGTAATTTCATTCAATTTTTTAATGATTTTAGTTAAATGAGAAAATATTGTTTGTATTGGTGCTAATTTGTTAATTTTTATTTTTAGTGAATCCAAGGCCCCCACCTCGAAACCCTCTCTCACCCAATAAAATGCATAATGAAAATTCATTAGAAGAGCATGATAAATTTAATCCCCATCAAAATCTTTTTTTCAATTCATAGGCATCCTCATGCAGCCCAATAAAATGTTTTAGGGAAAATTAAAAAAAAAAAAAACTTCAAACAATAATAGAAACCCTAAACATCTAAATGTGATAAGTGCACATCACTAAGCTCTTGTAGAGTTGTTGGAATCTTTGATATATCACATAGATTCTATTAATAGGAAAATAAAATCATGAGAAAACTATAAAGAAAATTCTCACCAATATTGTGCCAAAAAACTATCTTATAAGTAGGTGAAAGACCAAAAAATTATGAAAAATGATTTAAATGTGCCTTATTTATAGAACAAGAACTAATGTGCATATGCATACAAGTTGCAAAGTATTTCTAATTTATTGGTGCCAACATGGGGGATTAAAGAACAAATTTTGGGATAGGTGGTAGATGGTTTTTGACAATGCTCATATAATAACAATGAGGTGTTTCAATGTTTCTTGAGGAAACTCTATTATGATTTTATTCTTAATAAAAATAAAATTATTTTGACACACAAGATTTTTAAAGTAAAGAAAAAGGCTCTACATAGGATGGATAAGGGGCACATTGTGCATAAGATTAGTCAACAAGACCCCTTGCTTAGCCATCTATTCACCATATCAAAATCTCTTCAATTGTGAAGGAGAGTGTTGAGGTACAAAATCTCTAGTTGGTTAGTTCATTAACAAAAAAAATACTTTAGCATAGTAGAAATCTTAGGGTGATATGAGTGAGCCTTTGAGGCATCATGAATCACTATACATTTGTTGTTCTTGTGGAGTTATATGTAATTCTATATTGGAGGACTTTGAGATGAGGTATATAGCATAAGACATACATGGTGATGTGGCTAGTACACATGTTGAGGAGGATGCTCCGAACATAAAAAAATTGTTCTATTAAGGGTGGGCCACATTATCCATCTATATTGAACAATGCATTCTTGATTGACAAGTTACTAGATATGACCTTTGATATTGAGTGATAGGTAATTTACTAAGGTAATAAAATTTAGTATATTTCCTATTGAAGTATAGAATTAACCATATTAATACATTATGAATGAAAATTAATATCAAAATTCAAGTATATATAATATTAAATTCTAGGGTCAAAATATGCATCCTACATGCCTCAACACCTCATCACATACTTGTGCGGGTTTTTGAAGTCCTTGGATAAATTTATAATAAAATAGTAAAAGTACGTGTGAATTTGTTTTCTTATATCAATGCTAATATTAAAATGATATTTTGATGGTGAACAAGTGAATGTTGGACCTTTGATATTCATATACATTGGTGGTAGTACTCAATTCTTAACTTTGACTAGGGTAAGTTTTACTATTTTTAATCATTATGTTTATAAATAATGTTATGTAGATTTTGGTTATATAACCTTGTTCCCATTTTTAGTTGATGATGTTAGCATAGAATCTTGATTTTCTTGGATTGATGGAGATAAATATTTCTATAGTATTATATTATTAAAATAAATTAAAGTTAATAAAAATATAGATATGACAGTTGGACCTAACATTAACCTATAGATTTAGATGAGATATTCCTAGGTGTTCTTGTTTGAGAGAATAATCATTTCAAATTTTAACACTTTTTCAAGCTTAGGATTCTTAAAAGACTTTATTAGTCCAATGTAGCCTAGAAGAATAAAGATGTATAGGTTTCTCTTTGAAATATACACTGCCATTAACCAACCCACTTAGACATCTTGGCCTATAGTATATTCAATGCCTTGAAGTGTAGAAAATAAAATATTTCTCTTAGCACTATTTTACTAAACAAAATTAAGGCATTTTACAATATTACACTTTTTACCACTATGGGAAAATTTTAAGTTGAGAAAATTTGAGAGAGGTTTTGGTAGGTAGACTCAACATCAACCTATGGGTTTAACTGAGAGATTCCTAGGTGCTAGTATTTGCTATAATACTTGTCCAAAGTTTGGCACATTTTGGTCTCAAGGCTCTTAAGAGACTTCACTAAACCATCATATCCTAGATGTATTAGGACACCTTGTCAATGAAGTTATGCCTCCACTAGCATTAAATATCCCACTTGGAAATTTTGGCATAGTTGACCTTTAGTGCCATATGGTACAAAATATAAAATATTACTCCTAGCACCCTTTTCTTTGAATGAAATTGGAGCATTTTATAACATTGTGTTTTCATCATTGTGAGAAAATGAATTCAACTTGAGAAAAAAAAAGATGTTATTGTATCTATAATTAAAATCCACCTATAGTTTTAGACAAAATATTTACGAGTGTCATAGTTTGAGGGAACAATTACACCAAAGATTGGCCCTTCTCGGTCTCAAGGATCTTTAGAGACTTCGCCATACCATTATATCTTAAAAGGATCAAGATAATTGGGTAGTGAAATTATACCTCCAATAGAATTAACAAAACCACTCAAATATGGTTGTGTAGTTAGTTTGGCACCACAAGGTACAAAATGCAAAATATCACTCCTAACACCCTTTCATTGAATAAATTAAAACATTTTGTAACATTTCATTCATCATTGCCATGGGTAAGAAAATTTAAGTTAAGAAAAAATGAGATTAGTGTTTATAAGTGGACTCAACATCCACATAGGTTCAAATGAGAAATTCCCAAGTGTCATTATTTTAGAGAATATTCATGCTAAATTTTGGCACTTTTTCAATCATATGGCTCTTAAGGAACTTTTTTAGACATTTGTAGTCCAAAATAATTGGGTTGCTAAGGAAGTGAAGTAATATCGATGTTAGTATTATATATCCCACTAGGGAATTTCTATATAATTAATTTAGTGCCACAAGGCATAGAATGGAAAATAGGTCTCCTAGCACCTTTTCACTAAACAAAATTAGAGAATTTTGCATTATTTTATTTTCCATTGCTACATGTAAAAAATTTAAGTTGAGAAAAAATAAAAGAGAATTTTGTAGGTAGATCGAATAACCACCTATAGATTCAAACAATATATTTGCACTAGGTGCTCCAATTTGAGAGAATAATTATGCCAAAATTTAGAATATTTTTGTTCTCAAGGATTTTAAGAGATTTCATTGGACAATTGTAGCCTAGAAGGATTGAGATGATTGGGAAATAAAATCATTCTTGCCCTATAACTAGATCAATACCACTTATATGTTTTGGCATGGTTAGTTTGGTGCCGTGAGGTGTAGAATGTAAAATATTGCCCCAACGCCTTTCAAAAATACAAAATTAGAGCATTTTGAAGCATTGTATTCATCACCACTATGAGAAAATGAATTTAAGTTGAGAAAAAGTGAGATGTTTTCTAGAGGGCCTAATCTCTACCTATAGGAACTCAAACAAGATACCTATAGAAGTGACAATTTTAGAGAAGGATCACTTCCAATGTTTGGCACTTTTTTAGTCTCAAGGTTTTTAAAAGAATTCACCAAACCATTACATCCTAGAAGGATCAAGACTCTTAGGTAATAAACTAATGTATTTAATAGTATTATCTAGCCCACTTGAATGTGTTGGCATAATCATTTAGTGTCATGAGGTTAATATTATTGAATACATTTACTATAGAGAAATACATTACCTTAATTGACTAATATTATTGAATATATTTAATTAATTTTTTAAAATTAGATAAATTCTAATAATTAAAATGTTGAAACTCATAGAAGAACCAATTATTAGTACATATTTAATATTTTTTAATTCTAATTAATTTTGAAATCATTTTTATAGTAGTTGGGAGGTCATGAAACTTCCACATTTGACTAATCAAAAGGTGTCATGAGTGATCCTCTAATCTTGGTTGTTTTCCACTCATTCGTAGTGTGTACTTGAATGATTTTTACAACTTCACTTTCTTTTTTTGTAATTTAAAGTGTGTACATGTTAAAATAAAAAAAATATATTTCAGACATGTAAATTATATGTATATGTTGTTTATATGTAAATTATATGGGATATGGAGGAACCTAAATGGAAGGAGTTCAATTTGCTTCTAAGGAGGAACAATCTGAGAGGCCAAAGATAGGTGAATTGGGACCCAATCCTCACTAGACTGCATAACCTGATTGGGGAGGCTAAGTGGTTTGATAGAGAAAGAGGTGATGAGTGGATTTGGAAAGGCAACTCTTTTGACTGTTTCTCGGTCAAAAAGACCTATGAAGAAATGGTGAGGACTCAAGTTGTTGTCCCAGACCATTTCTGGGAAAGGGTGTGGTTAAAGAACCTAGTTCCAAAAATTAACTATTTTTGGTGGATGGTGGCTCACGACAAAATTCTCACTATTGACATTCTGGTTAGGAGGGGTTTCCAATTGGTTAATAGGTGTTCTCTCTGTAAATAGGAAGAGGAGTCAATAATTCATATCTTTTTTCACTACCAATTTGCAAGGGAAGTGTGGTCCTATTTCTTGTTATTGTTGTCCTTAGACTGGGTGTTTCCTAATTCAATGAGGCTTTTTATTGGTCAAATTGCCCCTTCTCACATAATGTAATTGTTGACTTATGGAATCAAGTTCCTTCATTTGTCGCCTGGGGTTTATGGAAGGAAAGGAATAATAGAATATTTAGAGAAGTTGAGAGAAGCAGCTGGGAGGTTAGTCTGATTTTAAAATCCCAAATTAAGGAAAACATAGAGGCTAGAAGATACAACTTTTGGGTATGTGCAGGATCATGGTGCGCCAAAAAGTGGCAATATTTGTAGGGTATGTGGCTGATGACTTTTTTTTCACCCAAAATTAATGAAACGAAAAGGGTTTTTAGAGGAGATTCTCAGCTTTCCAAAAATATAAATTATGATTTAATTTGAATTTAATAAATAATTATTATTCATTTTCTATTAGAATTATGACTCCTGAGTCGATAGGCTGATTGAAAACATCTATAACTTTCAAATGGTATCATATTTTTGAATCCAAAACATCGTCACATTCTATGCTTCACATAATATAGGATTAAAAAGAAAAATTAAATTTCATGAAGTTTTGACAAGTTAAGGTGGTCGACAGACGAAGTTTTTATATTTTCTAAAAGTTGTAATAAAAAATTCATAATTAATTATTTACTTGGAAAAAATTACAAAAATATGCATCACATCCTGACATGAGTCCTCTACTTATATATATAAAATATTACAAAAAAATATTATCATTTTATTATGGTTAGGGGTGGTCAGACAAACACCTACTTCTTATTTTTCCCTGAATTTAAGCACTATCTGCATTGAAATTTCAAATTTTCACCAAATAGATTTTATTTATTTTAAATAAACCTAGTATTTTAGAAACTACATTCAATTTTCTACAAATTCTATTCTTACATATTTTTGAAATAATATAGATAACTTATTCAAATATTTACGTCAAGTTGCCTAACACTGATTTTTCTGAATTTTTTGCCACTTAAGGGCCTATTTTTTGCATGATGATCCTGCATATACCCTTTTCTAAAACTTGGCCTAACTACAAAGAAATGATGATTAAATAGGATTGGGGAATATAGAAGGATCTAGCCAAACTCAACTAGTCAAAGATGCTTAACAGAATGGATACTGTGTGGAACCCTCCACAGGAAAATTGGACAAAGTGTAACTTCGATGGGTGCTCAAAGGGCAACCTGAGTCAAGCTGGAGCAGGGGATCTGGTAAGAAACCATAAAGGTGACTGTATTGCGGGCTATGGACTATGGAGTGAACATGGGTGTCTGCTCTAACAATAAAGTTGAAGCTATGGCTGCTCTTGGAGGTTTCAATACTCTAAAGGAGTCGGGTTACAAAAATATCATATTAGAAGGGGAATCTAAGCTAATTGCGGAAATTCTAAATGAAGAAGTTGTGCCACCATGGGAATTAAAAAATATAATAGACAAACAAAATGTCATTAAGAAGTATTTCAATTACTGTAAGGTGCAACATGTTTATAGGGAAGGAAATAAAGCTACGAATTATGCTGCCAATGTGGCACTGAGTTGTAGGGGATGGACACGATGGACTAGTGGTAACATGTCAAAGTCCTTAAGAGACTTAATCCTAAGCGAAAAATATGAGAAGGAATATCACATGCAAAAATGAAAGGTTGGTTTTATGTAGAAAAAATGAGTACCAAGTGGTTCCTTTTGGCTTTTCATGTAATGATGGCATTTGGAGTACGGGTTTGTATAGGACGATCTTAGTAGGAGGCAATCTTAATAATTCCCCTTTCAAGAAGGTGACCAAAAATCACATGAAATTAATGAATTTTCTAAGGGTGGTCATTTCTATGCATGCCGAAATGCATTGTGTTAGCAATCCTCGTATCTCTAAAATGGGGAAAGGTATGAAATTTAATAGGCATTTAAATCCTTGTAAGAATAATGATGAGACCTGCATACTGGGAAATGTGCAGCTAGCTTTCTCATTAAGAAAATTCTCAATTCACCACTATGTATTTGCTCTGTGTGTAATTTGGCATAAGAGTGATTGTTGTATTATGGGAAAGAAGTAGACTATGTGTGTGATTATGAAGAAAAACCCGTCACAACAAAAGAATTTGCAGAGGAGTAAAATGGGAGGACCAAGGAAGAGAATTGAGCCTCCAAATTGTCAAGCCCTAAAATTGAATGTGGATTTATGGAGAATGTTTGAGAAAATCGGTATGGTTTCATTCTTTGAATCCTTGAAAGGATATAATGAAAACGTAATAGCTAAGTTTATGAACTCTTGGAAGAAGGGAAGTGTCACCATTGGTGCAGTGAAATTTGAGGTAACCACTACTTTCATTGCTGAAGCTATGGATCTACAGAATAATGGACTTAAAGTGGCAAAGAAAAGTGGGGCGGATTATCAGAGATTTGTTGAAAAATTCCTGCATGATGGAGAGAATCTCAAGAGATTTCAAAATGGGTATGCAGGACTGGAACTCCCTTCTCCTTTTGCTTTAGTTAGCTTATTTGTTATGAGATACTTTACTCTTGAGCGTAGGTATATGTTGGTACATGCATACCATTTCCCTCTGCTAAACCACATCCACCATGGTGAGAGAATCAATTTTCCCTTCTATCTGTTGTCCTCCCTACAACTTAATATCGAAAAAGGTGCTAGTCCTCCTCTTCACCAAGGTCTTATGCTTACCTTGTATAAGTATGCCCTAACTTTGAATCCTCATGGCAACCCCTTAGCTAGCCGAAATATGAACCCTGACGATTTTGAAGAACATAATGAGGGAAACCCTGCTATTATTGAAATCCCGACGGAGGAACCTATCCCTTGCCAGCCCCCTACAATTATTGCTAGGTGTGTGCTTATTTCTACTAAAAGTAATTCCCCTATGGCTAATGTGTCAAACCCCTCAATTCTTAGGTCGCAGAAGAGTGAGGAAAACATAATTTTTGAGATTGAGCTCCTTAGAGCCACGCCTAAGAAAAGGAAACATTCGCCTCTTCAACTAGAACTCCTAAAGGCTAAGAAACCAAAAAGAGACACAAATCCTAGGGATGTTATCAATATCACAATGGAAGGGAATCAAAATGAGGAGGTAATGGATACTTTACAAGGGAAAGGGAGTGGTTGTAGGGGGAGAAGGTTGACTCACTTGGAAAAAGTTGCATCAAAAGATAAAAAAGGAAAATAGAAAATGTTTGTGAGTGAGGAGGACCTGGGGTATGAAGAATTTGAAGCCCAGGAGGAAGAATACTCAGAGGACATGGACTTTTAGGACACTGCATATGAGATGGGGGAAGATGGTTCAGAGGAGGATAAGGAAGAGGAAGAGGAGGAGAAAATTGAACCTTCTAAGGAGAAGTTTGAGGTTGAAAATGTTTAGGATCTTGGAGAATTGGGAAAGGATGTTGGGGATCTGGGTATGGAGAACAAGTCTGAGGAGTTAAGTAATGATTTTTTAAGGAGTAGGCTAACCTTCTTGTAGGTATAGTTCAAAGATATGGAGAAGGTGTTAGTTACTCTCATGAGGGTAACTAATAGATTGATGAGGAGGGAAATGCTGGGCGCGACTTCCGAGGAAAAAAAAATTACCAGGAAACTAAAGAAATGGGGGAAACCTGATACCCTGAAGTTGTTGGACGAGAAAGAGGGACCTGATTGGAGAGAATACATTGCTCTCATGGGAGAGTATGGGGGACCTATTGAAGAAATCCAACTAATGGCTTGATGCTGCTACTCTGTTGTTTTTGATGATTTTTTTGTCCTATTATTTTATCATCTCGAATTGTTGTTTTATGATCTCTATGTTATGGTGGAATACCACCTAGGACGTTGTCGATTTAATTAATGGCTTATGCATAACTAAGTATATTACTAAAAACTTACTATTTTTAATTAGAACTGGTTGGACAATGGTTACGATTTTAAATGTTGGCCTGTGTGCTAATATTGATTTTTTTTGGTTTGATGGTGGTGTTGTTTCCCACCTCTCTCCAGTTCCTTTTTGTTAGTTGTTGTAACCATGGGATCAGGGCCCTTCCCTGCTTATCTAATCAAAAACATATATGTAAGATGATTTCACACTAGGGAAAATAATAGGTGTCACCATTGATGATCATGAGTAAGTTCTTAAGTCTTCTAAATCATTTAGGTAGATTTGGAAAAAAATCCTATGTAATTTCTAGGTCTTTTATGCTTGCATTTTGTAAATACTTAAGCTTAATTCATATTTTATTTAAATGTGGGAATCAACAAACAATAGCTTTTCCATAGTTATAATGGGCCATCAAGATGTTGGATATGATTATCATCATGCAATATGTATGTATAATATTTTGTTTCATGGTTTTGTTTTAAATATTTGATTTAAATAATATGTGTGCAATTTTGGCATGAATTGATTTGAAGCATTATTTTCTTGTACAATATGAGCCAATATATACTCAAGAGGAACTAAGAGGAATTTCATCCTAATATGCAAATTCATTTATTTCATAAACTATTTTAGTATTTTCTATTCATATGTATATGCTTTAGATTATATTTATATGTATATATTTTAGACTATATATATATATATTTTATAGATTATGTCAATATTTTATTTTCATATGCATATATTTTAGACTAACTATATATATATAGTAGACTATTTCATTATTTGTTATTCACATCCAACTATGGCCTAATAGTCATGTATAATTTATATGTATATATTTAATTTTTTTTTAGCATATTTAATTATCATTCAACTTTCAAGAATATCATAATTTAATTAAAATCACACATTTGTTTATTTTAATTGATATTTTAAAAGAAGCTAAGAAAAATGAAAAAAATAAAGTAATTTTAAAATTTTAGACTATTTGTTTTAATATTGCCAAATATTCAATTTGAAAATATAAATTCATGATTCTCAATTTTATAAATAAAAATATAGTCAAAATTACAATTAAACATGAGTCTTCATTGCAAGGCCTAATTATAATTCTAGTCAAAATTATAATTATATTTGTCCCAATTGAAAGTCTCAATTCTAATTGTAAGTCAAAATTACAATTACATGTTTCTTAATTCTAATTCTAAGTCAAAATTATAATTAAATATTCAAGCACTAATTGCAAGTCCTAATTCTAATTTTCTAAGTCAAAACTACACAAGTCCTAATTCTAATTTTTTAAGTTAGAATTAAAATTATATGATTCTTAATTGCAAGTCCTAATTCTAAGTCTAAGTTGAAATGATAATTGCATGAGTCATAACTGTAATTATTGATTCTAATTCTATGTCAAAATTATAATTACATGAGTCAATTGCAATTAATGATTCTAATTCCAAATTATAGACTCCTAGTTTATAGTAGTTTAATGTAAATTAAAGTTGACAATTCCAAGAAATAATTTAAAAATTATAGACTATTCATTTTAACATGACTAAGATAAATTAAAATTTTCATCATTAAGATTACACCTCCAATTCTCAAAGATTTGAGAATAACATTATAATATTCTAGAAAAAACGTATAATTACATGAGCCCTAATTTTAATTTTTGGACTCTTAGTTTATAGTAGACCATATAATAGAATTTTATTACATTCAAGAGATGTCATTAAAAATTAAATGTACAAGTAAAGAAAATCATTCCATTTAGTTGTAGAGAACTTAAAATAAAAATTATAAAAAATATAATTGTCATGGGATCATAAAGCCAAAAAAATAAATAATTTTCTAAAAAAAATCAAAGTAATCTAGGGTAACATGAGTGATAGTTAATGGAATGAGTAAAGGGGAGTTAAGGGGATGAATTAACGATACATTCAATCAATTAATAATTGGCTAAGGGTGTGATATTAAGTGTCAATTATGTATAAATTTACTTAATCTTAAAGCTTACTAAATCAAATCTCAAAGTTATTAAAGTAAATTAAACTTACCTAAATTTTTGAAGGTAGTTAAGGAATGGTTTAAGAGGATTTAAAGAACTCGATTAAGTGGACATGACATAAATTACTATTTTTTAAAATATGTTGGTAAACCAATTGTAATGGTGTGAATTTGCACCCCTTACAAATTCCCCATTTACGCACCTCCTACCTTAGACAAATTAAATCTAACGATGCTATTCCATGTCCCTCATTTGTTTCCCATCCATTTAGCAGTTGTTTTTAGTGTCGGTGGAGGATATTCTGTCGGGGACACTAGCGTGGCGCATGGACATCTACGCAGTGTGTTGTTGTCTTAATAGGATTCCTGCCTCTAGAATCCACAGGGGCATTACAACTCTCTATTATTGATGAAGTGTAACGTTCCTAATCCATTGACCAACCTCAAATGGCTCCTTTGCTTCCAATTTCATCTTCAAATGGCCTATTCATTCATCTTCTACACACTTCTTGATCTTCTTGGAATTCTACTTGATCATTCTCACTTCTACACACTTCATTCACAACATTCTCACCACCATTGAAGTTGCAACTTGACACTCTACTGGTTTTATTCTCCTCGTTGTCACAAAAATGTTGGCATCTCCAAGCTTGCTAGCTCACTCCTCCCGTTTTCCTCAAGTGCATGTGGTTGAAGGTGATATTGTTTCATCTTTCATTTACTTAGCATCATTGTATTGTTTTGTAGTATATTGTTGTTTAGCATAGTGCATAGTATCTTCCATTTCAATACTTTATTTATCACATTTCTCTATCGTTGTTATACTGGTTTTCCGTGGAGGTGGAAACACCAAAGCGTGGGACTGACTACGACAATCCTCTATACATAGCCCCAACAATTTTGTCACTGTGTGTGTAGGTACTTCATTCGCGTGGAGCTTGCGAGAGGCTGGACTGATCATAAGTTGGATTTCTACTATCCTTGTTCATCATTTCATTTGTAATCAATCTATATATCAAATTAAAGTATTCTTCTTGTTATTGTAGTAGTTTAGTTGCTTTCTACCTTATGTTATTATATCAAACTGTATTTGTCGGGTTGTTAATAGGTTCTCTTTGAGCATCGACTATACTTTACATTCTCTATCCGTACAGACGCTAGTGCCCAACTAAGATGCCAGTGCACCACACTGTCATCTGTACCTTGCACTGGAGTCCTCTTGTAGTGAGCTACCTAAGTTGTAGTCTAGACTCTAGAAACCCACTCACCTGACTCCCTAAACCCCTTGGATTGGCAGAAGAAAAGAGGCAGATCAATTGTCCTTCCTTGTCACCCCTTCAAACATCAAACTCATTTTAGACAATCCCTTAGTTTGAGGTAGATCAGGGCAGTTGATTGTTCTAGAACCTCTCGTGACCTGGGGTCCTAAGTAGTTGGTCCCCCTCCTCTACACCAATTAACACATATCAATTTTTTGTAGTTATCATATTCTTCTCTAGGCTCTAACAACTTATGTTTTGTCTTGATACAACAAACCAACCAGCATTCTAATTCCTCTTGATTTCCCTAAGGTTAAAAAAAACATGTCTTACAAAAACATTATGAATTCAATAAAGTAGGACATATGATATAATTCACAAAAATATATGTGTACATGTATAAAATTATAGATTATAAAATAATATAATGAAACTAGATCTTGAACTAATGTACCTTCATGTACAAGGTCTAAAGCATGACCATAGTTATCTAATGCTAACAATTCATTACCCTCTTCAAATTTTATCATATGTTGATCACATGTTTATATAAGTGTTAGGGATCTATGTTGTCATTATTCAACCCATTTTATGTTTTCACATGCTTTCCACTCACCCTCAATACAAAATTGAAAAAATTAGGTAAGCTCCCTAGAACACAATGTCCATGTGCTTGCAGTTGAAATATTAAATGTTTTTTTTCCTTTTTGATCCATTAATTGTCTCACAATAATTTTGGGGAAGAATATTTTCTTACTCAACTAACCAAAATAATCATCAAAATTTTGAGCTTTCACTTTATCTTGTGCATAATTTTGCATTACACCAATTCATAATTGCACATGCATCTTTAAATTTTATTGCATCCAAAAAAAATAGTTACTCCCTAGCGAGAACTCTTTTTACACATGATATAGCTTTATTATGCTCTCTTTTACCATACTAAAATTCAAAGAAATGTCATATATGTTGAACATTATTTTGATACCCATTACTCAACACATATTCATATCCTCGTCAACATGCATATACATTAAGTGTATACATATACAAATATATATATATATATAATCATTTCCCCGCACATGTATACTCATAAGTATTTCTACTTACATACATATGCACTTGCTTATGCTCTCATGCACGGATCAATTTATATATACCCATATACATGTTTACAATTAACTTACATATGAATTGACGTAAAGATAATTATTCACAAAACCCAAAGACTCAAAGATTCAATCACGATAACTTAATCACACAATCAAAGAAATCAAAGACATTTATCCAAACATTTCAACCTATCCTCAAACATTACTTACTTAGTTCCAACCGATCTGACTCAACTTAGACCAACTAGGGTGTGAGTGTGTGTAAGCTCAGTTAGGTTTCATTAAGGGTTACTCGACCAATCACTTCTCTTGACTCCTAAGTGATACTTACCCTCCCTTTCAGAGGATTGAATATGTCCTTGCAACCAACTTAGTACAACACTAAGGTAGTTAGACGTTCATAGTAAATTCACATGCATCATACAACATTAGCATATTCATATTGTAATACATGTTCTTTCTTGTACTTCATCAATATAAACACAATTACTCCTTCAAATCAATAACATCTTTGATACCTATTTCAGTATTCATTTATTTAACAAACATATGAAAATCATGATTTGCATTCATCATCTTATTTACCCGTGAAGGTAAAAATAACTCAGTAACAATAAGACAAGGTGTAGAAATTATCACGATTTCATGATAGCTTGGTTACACATTTCAGTGGGAGATTTTAATAGTGATGGTTTGGTGATGTGTTATTGATTCATTATATTTTATGGTAGTTGTATTTTATTGGCTTGGAGATCATGGTTTTACTCTACCCTTTCAGAGCTATTGGTGTTTAGTTCCTTAATCGTGTTGGGGTCACAAATGATCTTTAGTTAGGATATGTTCATCATGATTCCATGTGTATCTTGTTATCATAATTTAATGACATCTTTTGGAAGTGATGAGGATTCATCATTTGGTGATGGATGATATTTTTCAATAGTTTTTGGTGTCATGGAAGGGCTCTTAGATCATATTTCTTATACATAGTGAGAGTTCATTGACATCTTGGGTTTTATTGAGAGGATATGGTTATCTTCATGTGTTTTGGATATTTTGACATCTTGGTACCATGGAAGACTCTTGGAAGTCGAAGAGGTGTTGATTTTATGACTTGTTAACTTTAAGAGGTGGTCCTTTTTTAAAAGGGTGTTGTTATTATGTTATGATGTACTCTTGATTCCAGATTAGAGTGTTGGCATGATATAGGTTCTCTTAGGAGCATGATATGTTCATTGGAGCATATGATCTTCTATCAATGAGATGTTAGATCATGATGTCATGATGTGTTCTTGATTCTCAAGATTGGAGCTTTGATAGTGGTCTTGGTGGTTCTCTTGGTATTGAGTACATTGGTCATTTTCTTGGGAGCTTCATGAGAGTGTTGTGTTGCATTTAAATCTTAGCATGGATTGATCGATTGCAAGTACTCATGGATAATTGGAGACTTGGGTGAAGCTAGAGTTCTCTTGGGTTTAGATACATTTTTTGAGATGGTTACTCTTTAGAGGTTTCAATAGGAAGTTTGAGGATCTTTCACCTAGATATGAATGTGAGTTCATGATGGACCTATAGAGGAGATTATTCTTGGAGAGATTCATGATGACTTGGTTATTTTGGAGGAGAATTCTTATTCCCCACTCTTGGTCTACTAAAAAAATAATCATCTAAGAGGTATTTTTTCATTCTTTTTTTCAAATTCATTATATTTTATGTTTTGTCTTATCATAGATATGGATCTTGAGCTATGGTTAGACAAGTTCCAGAGGATTCATTTGAGGTATGATTGACATGTTTTTCTCCTTATCTATATTAGTTCATTTTTTATGTCATTCATTGATGAGTTTAGGGGATTTTATTGGGCTGATTTCTTGATATGGGAATGGATTTGAGTTAAATCTTCCTTGTTTTGAGAGACTTGCATCATCTTGGAGATTTAATGGTTGGGTTTTATTGAGGCATTTTTTTTGTGGTTGTGAAGGAGATCATACTTGTCACAACTTAGCATAAGAGGTGTGTGTAAAGGAATATCCTACATGCTTTGATTTGTAGGTTCTCTCTTTGGTCTTGTTCTTCTTGGATGTTTATATTCGCATGACATTGGATTTAAGGTTTATGTGAAGCCATGGTTATCACTATGTTTTTGGTCATGTTTTTCTCATTGTTCTTTGGTGACAATATGAAGGTTCCTTGATCTCTTTAGTTTGTTGAGTGTGGAGAACTTTGGAGAGCGATGGAGAGTAATGGTGATAGTTTTATTACAACATATTTTTTTACAAGTTTTGCATATCTTTGTGGATTTTCCTTGGTACTGAATGATATTGGTTGCACCTTCTATGTGATGGTATTGGTAGACTTTGTATGTCATTTTTATTTTCATATTTGACTTACCCATGCAATGGGAGTTCTTAGGTGTGTATGTTCTTCATTGATAGGTTTGGCAATTGGAGCTTGTGATTGTAGTTTGTGGGTTGGATATGTTGTTTGTATGAGTTTTATTGATGTTTGGATACCTTGGAGGTATGGATGATTGGATGTATTAACATTTTTTGTGGTTGTTATTTCTAGTCATGTGGGATCTCTTTATTATGATAGGAACTTGGAGCCTTCGTTATCACTTGGATTTAATGCTTGTGTTATTTGGATTGGTGCATCTTCACCTTGGATTGTTTCTCTTCTTCCAAGGTGGCATGTTGGAGGATGAGGTGATTTCTTGTTTGATATTGTGGACATATTGGATGTTATTGCAATTATCTTGATGGATCACAAGAGCATGCTAGAGATTCATGTGGTTTCATGTATGACTATGATGATGTATTTCATTGATTGATCCTTATGCAATAAATACAACAAGTGGGAGAATGTTAGGAATATGTGTTGTACGTGCATTTCATAACATTGATAATTTTAATTATGTAAAATAAATATTTATTTGTTGTGCATCCTAAGGGATGTGTTTAGCCACATTAAATATTTATTAGGTCCACTTGTAAATTTGTATGCAACATTGGGATAGATATTTCATGTGTGGGTTGCACATAGGAAAATATTTAACGTTGGGAAACTAATTCCAAAAAAAATCTGGGGTCAAAATTTTTGTGTACTTGTGGTTTTGATTCACATGGTTTTACCTAACCACTTGGTTGTATTTGTGTGAGATTAAGTCTATAAACGAAAGCACATGTTTAGTGGTTGAGGTTGGTTGTTGGTGGTTTTGGCTTGGCTATCATTGTACCGAATCTTATTTTGAAGAGTGCATATGTGAATCATGGCATGGGATGCATGAATTCATGCTTGGACACAAGAAGGATGCATTGCAGGAGCTTGATGTTTCAAAAGTTTTCATGGAGACTTTGTAAGTGTATTGTAGTATTAAATTGTTGAATAATACATTAAGTGTGGATGCTTTTGCAGATTGAGTTTTTCCCTCTTGAGGGTTTTCCCATAGTATATCTTGTGTTATCTTGTGATATGTCTTTGATCTTTGCATAAGGTTATTTTGTATACTTACATGCATGCTTTTCTCTCATGGGGTTATGTAGGAAATGATTTTTTCATCCTATATGACTTTTCCTAACATTTCAAGTGATGGCAAATTTAGATTTTGATCAATGTAAATGGATTTAATAGCTAGGATCAAATAGACAAGGATTGAGGATGATGTGTGTTTCAATATTAGAAGAAATGATAATGGGGATTAATTAGTCTTAATTATTTAACTAACCAAAGATTAATTAATTAATTAAACTAGAGGATTTAATAGATAAGGTAAAATTTAATCAAATAAATATAAATTTATTTAATTGAGGGTGAGGGCTAATGATAAAGGATGAATGAATTAAGTAATTAATTAATAATTATTTATTTAATTAATGGCTAGGATAGGGTAAAGTTAAATGTGGTCGAGTATGGATAAATTTATGTGTCAACATTTTTCCCCTCTTTGATATGTAATCATGACTAGAAGAAGTGGCATAATCTCAAAGAAGATTAAAATATAGTGGATAGAAATGGATGACTAATGGAAAGATTCTCTAGTCATTGAAAGGATGACGAGGGATGACAAGGAGGGAGTTTAGTATGATCCATCGAGAGGATAGGTAGGTTCAAATAACATGGGGGTATTCTCCAAATGGATGGGAGGACTAGTTGTTAAGGACAAAAAATGATCTAGAAAAAGGGATGAAGGGAAGGATGTGGATAAGAAGAAGGGTAGGAATAATGGGATGGAGAGATGGGAGGATGAAGAGATGAATGAAAGTCATGTTTCCATGGTATAAACAACCTTGATTTGATATTGTACTTGATGTTATGCACCAAGGTATAAGAAACCAAGGTGACAATGCACCAAGCATGTGAGTAAAATGTTAAATATAAAAATATGCCTTATGTTACCATGATATGAAAGATCATGATACTCCTATGAAAATATGATGTAAAGACCATGATAGATACAAACAATGATAAAACACACTAAAAAAATCATGCACAACAAGCCAAAAATAAACCAAGATTATGCCCCTAGTTAATATGAAAACCAATTGACTGATGAAGAAGAAGATAGTAATGTTAATGATAAGAACAATGTATATCTCGAGATTGTGTTGTTAACAATAAGAAAAACATGAGGATTGAGAATAATATCTCCCTATGATGATAATTAGATTAAAGATTAATGGACTATCAATTGATTTGGGTCAAAAATGAATATTTTTAGATAAGGTGCTAAATTGCATGGACTATGATCAATTGCATTTGGATGGAGGGATGGACGGAGGATAAATGGATTGGATTATTGGGGAGGAGGGAATATAGTGGAGATGATGGTTAGGATAGTGGAATGGATGGGAAAACTAAGATGTTATGATACAAAAACAAAAATATGTTAGCAATACAAAAGTGTTGATTTGATCATGGAAGTGCTAATTTTCCATCAAAGTGCTAAACTGTCAACATGGATGTAAAAAATCATAGAAATTTAAGAAAAATGATGGGGTTAGAAGATTAATCATGAAAAAATGAAGATAAGAAAATAAACAAGAGTGAAAACATAAATATTCTAATGAAATAATGGAATATTAAATACCTTGTTTTTTCTTTGCTCCTCCAATTGAGTAGAAGTGAATTGCATCCAATGCTCCACTTGATGTGCTCTTTGTGATGTGTGATGGATGGTGGAATGTGGTTTCTTAGAAAAATAATAACATGATGTTGAGATTAGGATCGATAGATCAAGAAAATGGTAGCATAATGATAGCATAAGAGGGGTGATGAAAATTGGAGGAGAGACCTCCAATTTATAGATTTTCCATCAGAAAAATCAATGGCCAAGATGCATTGTTCAATGGAAGGCTAGGATTTGAAGAAGATGAAGGTATGGATTGGAATCTTAGAAGTGTCACAAGAGGAAGGCAAGAGGGTTAATGAGGTGTAAGAGCTAGGCATGCTCACACATGTGTGAGCAAGATAAGTGTAAGAGATATCATAGAGGCTACATATATGTCAAGAGCATGCTCAAAAATGTGTGAGAAAGATGTAGGATGAGTAGGCATGCTCACACATTTCAGAGCATGAGGAGGATAGGGAAACTTGTCAAGTGATGACAAGTTTGGATTTTGATCCATGTAGATGGATTTAATGGCTAGGATTAATTGGACTAGGATTGATGATGATGTGGATTTAAATATTAGAGGAAATGGTATTGGGGATTAAATAGTCTTAATTATTTAAGTAATCAAAGATTAATTAATTAATTAAGTTAGAGGATTTGGCGGATAAGGTTAAACTAAATTAAATAAATATAAATTTACTTAATTAAAGATGAGGGGTAAATCTAAAGGATGAATTAATTAATTAATTAATTATTATTTATTTAATTAATGGCTAGAATAGGGTAAAGTCAAATGTGGTTGGATATGGATAAATTTAGGTGTACAATAATAATAATAATAAATGTGCAAGTAGCATATTCTTTCATGAATTTTGTTCATGGTAGCCTCATATATGGATCCTATCACCACTTATTTCTAAAGATTTGGTCCAAATAATCAAATCTCCATTTGTCACCCTAGATCAAATTCATAGGTGCATAATTGACTTGGGTCATTTCCACAATTGTGGATCTAAATCTTAAGACGTTTAAAATTCAAATTAAATGTTGTGAACTTCCTTATACTAGGAATTATGAGTTGATCTAACAGTTTTTTTTTGGTTTTTATCTATTATATTATCTTTAAAGACATTTATTCACGTCCTTTAAATCATGTTAAAATATTAAAGCTATCTTGATTAAAGAACTTAAAGGATAATTAATTTTTCATTATCTACTTATGGAATTATCCTAGGCACCATTGCTCACTTCCCTATTGCCCTCAATATTTCACTTAGAGTCATAAAGCTAATCTAGTAGGGGTCTAGTTGAGGAGAAAGCAAGCCTAGAAATGAAATAGGTTCCCCAAAGGTGTTTATAAACACCATTTTTCCATACTAAGATGCATTTATCAAAATATTGAGATGACTAAATTGTTCACATCTAGTGCAAAGAATAAAAATACCTAAGCTAGAGTTTGGAATAAGGGTGAAAAGGGCAAGATGTATAGGAGATCACCTTATCAATAATCATTTGCTTGGTGATGGAAACTAGAGGGAGGGTGATGATGGACCAATGGTGTTTATAAATACTTGTGGGGAACCTATTAAATTGTAAGGAACGTATGTTCTCAAATAGACTCCTAGCGGATTGCTCTATGACAAGTGAAATATTACTTGATAAGAAGTAAGCAATCAATGGTGCCTAAAATAATGTCACGAGTAGATAGTGTAGAATTGATTCCCATTTAAGCACTTTGATCTAGATAAATTTTAAGTTCTAACATGAATTTAAAGGAGTGAATGAATGTGGTGGAGGATTCTTCATTTTGTGGCAAAAATCAAATTCCTGATGCAACCGCTACTCCTGCTCCCACTCATCTTGATAAGATATAGTTATCTTCATGTGTTTTGGATATTTTGACATCTTGATACCATGGAAGACTCTTGGAAGTTGGAGAGGTGTTGATTTTATGACTTGTTAACTTTAAAAGGTGATCCTTGTTTAATAAGATATTATTTTATGATGTACTCTTAATTATGAATTAGAGTGTTGGCATGATATAGGTGCTCTTAGGAGCATGATATGTTCATTGGAGCATACAATCATCTTGCAACGAGATGTTAGATCATGATGTCATGGTTTCTTCTTGATTCTCCAGATTGGAGCTTTGATAATGGTCTTGGTGGTTCTCTTGGTATTGAGTACATTGGTGATTTTCTTGGGAGCTTCATGAGAGCGTTGTGTTGCATTTAAATCTTAGCATGGATTGATTGATTGTAAGTACTCATGGATACTTGAAGACTTGGGTGAAGCAAGAGTTCTCTTGGGTTTAGATACATTTATTGGGATGGTTACTCTTTGGAGGTTTCAACAAGAAGATTGAGGAGCTTTCACCTAGATATGAACGTGAGTTCATGATGGACCTGTAGAGGAGATTATGCTTGGAGAGATTCATGATGACTTTCTTATCTTGGAGGAGCATTCTCATCCCCACTCTTGGTCTACTAAAAAAAAAAACATCTAAGAGGTATTTGTTCATTCTTGTTTTGATATGCATTATTTTTTATGCTTTGTCTTCTCATAGATATGGATCTTGAGCTATGGTTAAACTAGTTCTAGAGGATTCATTTGAGAGATTATTAGCATGTTTATCTCCTTATGCATATTAGTTCATTTATGATGTCATGCATTGATGAGTTTAGGATATTTTATTGGGCTGATTTCCTAATATGGGAATGGATTTGAGTTAAATATTCCTTGTTTTAAGAGACTTATATCCTTGTTGGTTTTAGGGGATACATATGTTTTTTTTAAATCTTGGAGATTGAATGGTTGGGTTTTATTGAGGCTTTCCATTTAGGGTTGTGAAGGAGATCATACTTCTCATAGATTAGCATAAGAGGTGTGTGTAGAGGAACATCCTACATGCTTTGATTTGTAGGTTCTCTCTTTGGTCTTCTTCTTCTTCTTAAATGTTTGTATTCACATGACATTGGATTTGAGGTTTATGTGAAGCCATGGTGATCACTATGTTCTTGGTCATGTTTTTCTCATTGTTATTTAGTGAAAACATGGAGGTTTCTTGATCTCTTTAGTTTGTTGAGTGTGGAGAACTTGGGAGAGCGATGGAGACTAGTGGTGAGAGTTTTATTGCAACATATTTTTTTGCAATTTTGGCATATCTTTGTGGATTTTCCTTGGTACTACATGATATTGGTTGCACCTTCTATGTGATGGTACTGGTAGACTTGGTATGCCATTTTTATTTTCTATTTGACATTACCCATGCAATGGGAGATTTTGGATGTTTATATTCTTCACTGACAAGTTTGATAGTTGGAGTTTGTGATTGTAGTTTATGGGTTAGATATTTTATTTGCATGAGTTTTATTTATGTTTGGGTACCTTTGAGGTATGGATGATTGGATGGATAGCATTTTTTGTGGTTGTTATTTCCAGTCATGTGGGTTTTCTTTATTATGACAACTTGGATCCTTCGTTGTCACTTGGATTTGATGTGTGTGTGTTATTTGGATTGGTGCATCTTCACCTTGGCTTAATCCTCTTCTTCCATAGGTGGCATGTTGGAGGATGACGTGATTTCTTGCTTGATATGGTAGACATATTGGATGTTGTTGCAAGTATCTTGATGGAGCGCAAGAGCATGCTAGAGATTCATGTGGTTTCATGTATGGATATGATGATGTATTTCATTGATTGACCCTTATGCAATATATACAACAAGTGGATAATGTTAGGAATAGGTGTTGTACACATTTCATAACATTAGATTAATTGCAATAATGTAAAATAAATATTTTTTTGTGGTGCATCCTAAGTGATGTGTTTAGTCACATTAAATATTTATTTGGGTCCACTTGTAAAGTTGTATGTAACATTGGGTTAGATATTTTATGTGTGGGTAGCACATAGGAAAATATTTAATGTTGGGAAACTAATTCCCAAAAAAATGTGGAGTCAATAGTTTTATGTACTCATGGTTTTGAGTCACATGGTTTTACCTTACCACTTGGTTGTATTTGTGTGAGATTGAGTCTATAAAAGAAAGCACATGTTTAGTGGTTGAGGTTGGTTGTTGGTGGTTTTAGCTTGGCTATCATTGTATTGAGTCTTCTTTTGTAGAGTGTATATGTGAATCATGGAACAAGATGTCTGAATTCATGCTTGGACACAAGGAGGATGCATTGGAGGAGCTTGGTGTTTCAAATGTTTTCATGAAGACTTTACATAAGTGTATTGTAATATTATATTTTTGAATAATACGTTGAGTGTGGATGCTTTTGGAGGTTAGGTTTTTCCCTCTTGATGGTTTTCCCATATTATATCTTGTATTATCTTGTGATGTATTTGATCTTTCCACAAGGTTATTTTGTATACTTGCATGTATGCTTTTCTCTCATGGGGTTATATAGGAAATGGATTTTTAATCCTATATGACTTTTCCTAACATTTTTCAAGTGATGACAAGTTTAGATTTTGATCCATGTAAATGAATTTAATGGCTAGGATCAAATAGACAAGGATTGAGGATGATGTGGGTTTCAATATTAGAATAAATGGTAATGGGGATTAATTAGTCTTAATTATTTAACTAATCAAATATTAATTAATCAATTAAAATGGGATCAAATAAATAAAGTTATTTAATTAAGGGCGAGGGATAATGGTAAACAATGAATGAATTAAGTAATTAATTAATGGATAGAGGATAGAGTAAAGTCAAATGTGGTCAAGTATGGATAAATTTAGGTGTCAAATTTTTTTCCCTCTTTGATATGGAATCATGACAAGAAGAAGTGGTGTTATCTCAAAGAAGATTAAAATATAGTGGATAAAAATGGATGACTAATGGAAGGATGCTCCAATCATTGAAAAGATGAGGGATGACAAGGAGGTAGTTTGGTATGATCCATCGAGAGGATAGGTAGGTTCAAAGAACATGGGGGTGTTCTACAAATGGATGGGAGGACTAGGTGTGAAGGAAATAAAATGATCTAGAAAAAAGGGATAAAGGGAAGGATGTGGATAAGAAGGGTAGGAATAATGGGACATGGAGAGATGGGAGGATGAAGGGATGAATGAGAGTCATATTTTTGTGGTATATAAACAACCTTGATTTGATATTGTACTTGATGTTATACACCAAGGTATAAGGAACCAAGGTGACAATGCACCAAGCACGTGAGTAAAATGTTAAATATAAAAATATGTCTTATGATACCATGATATGAAAGTCTATGATGCTCCTATGACAATATGATGTAAAGACCATGATAGATACAAACAATGATAAACAATAATCAAGAAAACATGCACAACAAGCCAAAAATAAACCAAGATTGTGCCCCTATTTAATGTGAAAACCAATTGATTGATGAAGAAGAAGATAGCAATGTTAATGATAAGAAAAATGCATATCCCAAGATTGTATTGTTAACAATAAATATCTCCCTATGATGATAATTAGATTAAAGTGGATTAATGGACTATCAATTGAATTGGGTTAAAATTGATGGATATTTTAAGATGAGGTGCTAAATTGCATGGACTTTGATCAATTGCATTTGGATGGAGGCATGGAAGGAGGATAAATGGATTGGATGATTGGGGAGAAGGGAATATAGTGGATATGATGGTTAGGATGGTGGAATGGATGGGAAAACTAAAATGTTAAGATAGAAAATTCAAAAGATGCTAGCAATAAAAAAGTATTGATTTGATCGTGGAAGTGCTAATTTTAAATTAAAGTGCTAAACTATCAACATGGATGTAAAAAAATCATAGAAATTCAAGAAAAAATATGGGGTTAGAAGATCAATCATGCAAAAATGAAGGTAAGAAAATAAACGAGAGTGAAAACATAAATATACTAATGTAATAATGGAATCTTAAATACCTTATTTCTTCTTTGCTCCTCCAATTGAGTATAAGTGAACTATACCCAATGCTCCAATTGGTGTGTTGTTTGTGATGTGTGATGGATGGTGGAATGTGGTTGCTTAGAAAAAAATAACATGCTGTTGATATTAGGATTGATAGATCAAAAAATTGGTAGCATAATGATAGCATAATAGTGGGGTGATGAAAATGGGTGAGGCCTCCAATTTATAACTTTTCCATAAAAAAAACCAATGGCCAAGATGCATTTTTCAATGGAAGGCTAGGATTCGAAGAAGATGAAGGCATGGATTGGAATCTTAGAAGTGTCACAAGAGGAAGGAAAGAGGGTTAATGAGGTGTAAGATCTAGGCATTCTCATACATATGTGAGCAAGATGTAGGATGAGTAGGCATGCTCACACATGTCAGAGCATTAGGGGGATAGGGAAACTTGTCAAGTGATGGCAAGTTTGGTTTTTGATCCATGTAGATGGATTTAATGGCTAGGATTAAATGGATTGGGATTGAGGATGATGTGGATTTAAATATTAGAGGAAATGGTATTGGGGATTAATTAATCTTAATTATTTAAGTAATCAAAGATTAATTAATTAATTAAGTCAAAGGATTTGGGGGATAAGGTTAAACTAAATTAAATAAATATAAATTACAAATGAGGGATAAGGGTGATCCCACAAAGTTGGTTTACAATTTCTGGGAGATTCTGATTTTTGTTGAAATCTCATATTTTTAGAAAATATAATGATTTAAGCCTTAAAAAGTTCCATTTAAAGCACTCCAATTGAAGAGGGTTTGATCAAACTACCTTAGATCAAACCCCCTTGGATAGAACCCTGCTAGTTTTAAACCATACCTATAACAGAGTCTCCTTTACACCTATCAAAATACTGATAAAAAACTACTTTTGATTTACCTTTTGGGGGATCAAATGAATTCATTTAAAATTTAATTTTTGTAAGTATGTAGTCCTTATTATAAGCTTCCCAAAAAGTATAATTTTAAATAAATTTTTTTTTTAATAATAAAACCCTGGTAAGGGACCAGGGACCCGTAATTTGCAGGGCAAAGCCCATCAAAGAGAACCATTGGTTTTGGAACTATAGGAAACTAAAAGCGTCGCCCGCAAGACAACCATTCACCACCAACAAATGAAACAACATAAGATACAAGCCAACAATAGGGAGGAATCCAAAACACACAGACTAGAAAACACATAGAACCAAGGCGAATTAATGAGCAGAGCCCAAGACAGGGGGATGAGCAATGATGTCAAACTGTAACAGTCTAATTAACTCAGGAGGATAAGAATCCTTTAACCCAGCCGCCCTAGAAGCCATACTGAAACTAGAGTTCACACCTTCATTGGCAGCCCAATTGGCAACACGATTTCCCCCTCTCAGTATATGAGATGCCTTAAACTTACTAAACCAACGAACCAAACTTCTGACTTCCACCATAATCTGATTCAACTGCCAGCAACTAGAAGAATCCTTATCAAGAAGGCTGATTATAACCTTTGAATCACCTTCCACCCACAGATGATTCCAACCTTTCTCCTTGGCAATAAGAAGGCCAAACCATAGAGCCCTAGCCTCAGACAAGTTATTGGAGTCTTTACCAAAGTCCATTGAGTAGTACCCCAAAGGTTGTCCATTATTATCCTTGAAAATACCACCACTGCCTGCTTTCCTAGGGTTACCCTTAGCAGCACCGTCGAAATTTAATTTAATCCAGTCAAGATCTGAAGGGAACCATCTAACATGTTGATCCTTGGAAAGCTTCTTCCTAGGGGTAGCAAAACATCCCAGCCAGCGAAACCTAGGCCAAGCATTGGCAAGCCACACCTCAACTGCACTAACCTGCCAAAACTTATTCTTCCTTACCTCTCCAAACTCATTCAGAGAGCATTCAACCTGGTCCCATAACCAGTCCACCCCTCTTGCTTGATTTGAGAATATTCTTCTATTTCATTCAAGCCAAACATTCCACACCAATATAGCTGGAAACACTTCCCAGATGAATCTGAGATCGAGGCTTTCAACCTTGAAAATCCATCCAGCTAGAAGCATATCAAGATTTTGAGGCATAGCCCAAACAAGATTCCAACGATTGAGAAATCTGCCCCACAACACTTGAGTATACTCACAATAAAGGAAGATATGATTGTTGTCTTCACCCACTTTTCCACAAAGAACGCAATGAGAAGGACCAATCTTCCCCAGCTTAATCAGCCGATCCCAAGTCAAGGCTTTTCCTTTCCAAGCAATCCAGAGAAAGGAACAGGCCTTAGGTAAACCCAACTTATTCCAAACCTTGGACAGAACCGTAGGGTTTACTTTATGACCCAAACAAAAGTATCTCGCGTAAACCATTTTAACAGAAGCCTTGCCATCATTGGTATACCGCCACATGTGTCCGAAAAAGGGATCAAATTCAATTTCACCAATACATTTTTCCATGCCAAGCCCAATTCATTATTTAAGCCTTCTGGAGTCTTCCAATCCCAACCATTGTTTCTATACTCCTTATAATCCCTAACCAGCATACCATATCTGGGTTCCAAAAAGGAGGCTAAAGACATAAAGGCAACATTCTTTCTCAAAGGTTGGTCTTCAAGCCATAGGTCCCTCTAGAACTGCACCTTATCCCCTTTGCCCACCTTCCAAACCAGATTAGATGAGAGGACGCTGAGACAGCTTCGCACAAAATTCCAAATATTAGAGCCTTTAGGAAGGACAACACTATCATCAAAAAGGTAACTGACCTGATTCTGAAGGTATTTGGATTGTAATACCTTGCTCCACATTATGTCACTTTCTTCATATATTCTCCAGCCAAGCTTAGACCCAAGGGCCTTATTCATATTCCTTATGTTTCAAAAACCCAATCCACCCATGTTCTTCAGCTTGCAAACATCTTCCCATTTAACTAAATTGTATTTAAAGGACTCCTCCGTACCTTGCCATAAGAAAATCCTTTGGGTTTTCTCCAAAGCCTTGGCAACTTTGCTAGGAATTTGAAAGGCTGACATGGTATACGTGGGAATTGCTGCCAAAGAAGCCTTGATTAAAGTGATTCTACCAGCCAGGGACAACCACTTGCCCTTCCAGGAAGCCAACTTGCTTTGAATCTTGTCCACAACCTTTTTCCATTATGAATCAGAGGTCCTCTTGTCCACCAAGGGCATGCCTAAGTAACTACTAGGAAGGAAGTCCACATCGAATCCCAAAATACCTTGAATCTCAAAGGAATGAAGGCAAGGATCCTTAAGAAAGAAGATGCGAGACTTGTTAGCATTCACCTTTTGACCTGCAGCCAACTTGTAGGTATGGAGATTTTTTTTGATACCTCAAGCCTCGCGAGCAGTAGCCTCTCTGAGAAGTAAGGTGTTGTCCACAAATTGAAGATGAGTGAGATTGGAAATGTTACTTGAGACTTGAAGACCTTTAACACTACCTTCGAAAACAACCTATTTTAAAGCATAACTAAGAGCTTTTGCCACCAATAAGAAGAGGAAGGGAGAAAGAGGATCTCCCTGATGGAGACCCCGCCTAGCCTGGAAAAAATCAGTAGCCTTCCCATTGATCAAAACAACATATTGCACAGAAGAAATGCAGCTGAAAATCCAATCACACCAATCCCAACCAAAGCCCATTTTTTCCTTGACTGCAATTAAGAAACCCCAAGAAACTCTATCAAAGGCCTTGTCCATATCTAGTTTAACAATCATACTATCTTTCTTCCTTTCTTTTATCGAATGGATGGTCTCATGAGCTAGGACCACCCCGTCAAGGATTTGCCTACCTTTCAAAAAATCACACTGCTCCTCAGAAATGATCCCAGCTAAACAAGCTTTTAATCTTGTTGCCATTGCCTTAGAAACTATCTTATACAAACAATTACACAGAGCAATCAGTATGAATTCATCAAAGAATTTAGGACTCTTGAATTTAGGGACAAGAGCTAAGTATCTCTTGTTCCAAGAACACATCATCCGCTTTCTGTTCCTACATTCTTCAACAGCCATCCAAACATCATCACCTACTAAATCCCAATACTTTTGAAAAAAAACCTGCCTAAAACCCGTCAGGGCCTGGCGCTTTCATTGCTCCTAAAGAGAAAATGACAGACTTAATCTCATCTTTAGTGAAGGGAGCCATAAGCTTAATATTCTCTCCTCCATCAATGAGTTGAGGAATGTTACTCAGGAAAACATTTTGAGCCTCCAAATTGTTTTCCCCAACCGTCCCAAGAAGATTAAAGAAAAAATTCCTCCCTTCCTCCCTAATAACTTCCATGTCTTCCACCAGAGAGCCACCTGGTAAAAGGATCTTTAAAATCTTATTCTGATTTCTTTGTATATTTATAGAAAGATGGAATTTTTTTGTGTTATTATCACCTTCCTTCAACCACTTGATCCTGGACTTTTGCAACCAAAATATTTTGTCCATGCGTAGCAAACGATTGAGTTCATCTAGCTTATCTTTTTCTCTATCTCTTAATGAGAGGGACATGCCAGATGTCGCCAACTCCCTTTCAATAACAGCTAAGTCCCCTTCAATTTTTACCTTGGAGGCAAATAGGTCACCCACCACCTTCTTGTTCCAAGCCTTTACCTGGCAGCGGACTTCTTGGAGTTTTTGGTAAACCACAAACCTACGATTCCCTTTTATCTCCTTACACCACCAACCTTCCAAGGCCTCGGAAAAATCTGGATGCTCAAACAAAAATGCCTCCATCTTGAAGGGTATACCTTTTGATTTATAGCATAGGGAGTAGTTCAAACGAACTGGCCAATTGTCTGAACCACCAAAGTCACAGACCTCCAACCAAAATTGAATTGAATCTAGGAGCCAATCAGAATTGACAAGGAATCTATCCAGCCTACATAAAATGTTATCCTCACCAACTCTATTATTGGACCATGTGAACCATCCATCTTTAGGCTAAATGTCAACCAGGGAGAGCTCCTCACAAAGTTGCCTAAACCCATCAGAACCCAAACTGCTACACATCCTTCCACCCACCTTATCTTCTGGAGCTAGGATGGAATTAAAATCGCCACCAACAATCCAATTCCCAGAGGAGAATGCAGACCTGAATGATTTCAAACGATCCCAGCAAGAGCGCCTCTCACACTCAATGTTGGGACCGTACACATTGGTGATCACAAACCTTTCGTTGCCCTGCAAATGCCTAAGATCAATTAATAGTGAATGTGAGTCTGAACTGATTTCTTCACCAAAGTACCTAAACTTATTCCATATAATCACTAATCCACCAGTCGTGCCCCTTGCACCAACTGCGCAACCTTCTCCACATTTCCAAAGTCTGTTAAAAAGGTTCAACATAACTTCCTTCTCCAATTTGATTTCTTGTAATAAACAAATATCCGGGGCCTCGCTCTCAATTAACCGCTTAACCAAATGGCGCTTCTCCAGGCCATTCAAGCCTCTCACATTCCAACTAACCAACTTCATTTCTTGGGCTGAGTAAGGAGGTGCTCGCCTCCCACCTGAACGAATTTGTTCAAGGTATCCTACGTTCCTTTCCCCACCTCTAGCATGGTTGTTTGCTTAGCCTTATTCACTTCCGACTTCCTGCCCCTTAGAGAGGGACCACCATCGTCCATGATCACATTGGTTTTTCCTTTCTTTTTGTTCCTTGTAACTATATTCCAATCATTTTCCCTAGCCATAGAGCCCCCCTCATCGTCAGAGATCACCTTAGCGTGTCTGCTACCCTTGAAGCCTTTGCATTTTAGACCTTCCTCAATGTTATTCGCAACCACCTTATTATTTTCTTGCAGGATAGCATTGCAGCCATCACTGCAATCTAAGAAGGCCCCACCCTCACTATCAGATGGGTCAATGTTGGAATCTTTATTAGCCATCATACCGGCCATCAAATTATTGAATTCTGTAACTGCTGGTGCACCAGAACTAGGCAGAATAGGCTCCATCCCATCCAACCTAGCCCCCAAATGGACAGGAGAAAATCCATTCGGGATCGCCCCTGGGGAAGATGGACCATTATCTATAGAGGCCTTAGCCCTCTCGGCAGGGAAGTGTTCCTTGGCGGAACCACAATTTCTGGCAATATGGCAAACTTTCCTGCATTTGAAACACCGAATGGGGAGGCATTCATATTCTAACTCCTGGAGCCAAATTTTGATCGCTGAAGAGAGCTTAATTGCATGATGAATAGGTTTTACCAGATCTATTTTGATGCAAATTATAACATAGGCGGCCCAACTTCCTAGTTGAGAAGCCCCCAGACAGTGAACAAACTCGATTAAGGCATCCCCAATTAGCTTAAAGATTTCTTCTGTCCATAACTCATGAGGTAATTTATACATCCTAACCCAAATCGGAGCCTTTAGAACCAATTCCTTATGAGGGTCAAAGCCTGGCTCCTAAGCCCTAATAAACAAGCTGGCGTTGCCCATGAACCATGGCCCTCCATTCAAAATGTTATCCCTTTCAAATTCTGACTAGAAGACAATATGCACAAACCCTAATGCCAAGAAGCTGACCACTGGCTTAACCCCTAGCCACTTGCGTGCAATCTAGTCATTAATTTTGCTTAGCAAGGGCCATATACCAATGAATTTGGTGATAACTGCATTTTCCCTGAGCTTTTCTACTTTTGAGTTCAAAAATTCATCTAGCATCACTAACATAGGAATGTCCTCCACGAACTATAAATTGACATTCTCGACAAACATCCAATGTTGTTTATGCTTGGCATTCTCAAGCACAAACGCAGCATCCAACAACAGCCTACCAACCTCCGCATAATCCTCATTTCGCCAAGCTTCGATACTATCCCATACCTGTGATGTATCTTTCGCACCTTTCGCATCCCCTGATTGCTCTGATCCTTTCTCACCTTTCGCATCCCCTAACTGCTCAATCATAATTTTGTTTAATAAAATTAATTTTAATATTATATTTATTTTTTATTTCTTGTGAATGTAGGTTTTTCATCGAAAATCAAGCTCTCTATTTTGCACGTGGAAAAATAATAGATTATCAAAAAAAAATTAAAATATAAGTGCACTGAGATATTGAAGTCCTTGATCCAACAAAAAAAATCAATACATACAAAAAAGTTACATGTTATACCGTTATGTCTGAATTGTAATTGGTTTGACTTCAAAACTTGATTAAAGAAAAAAAATTCAATAAAAACTATCTAACCAAGTGGAAGCACTAGATATCGAGTTAAAAATCTAAATTCAAAAGAATTAGAATTTTATCCTTCATGGAAAAAAGTTATGCGTTATAGTGAGCGTCACTTTTTTAAAATGTTGTTTTATGAAAAAACTAGTTTTTGAGGGAGATGGAAAAAGAAGTGCAATATGATTCCAAAAAAATTGAAAAATATATATTTAGAATCTGTAGACAAAATTTCACGAAACTCTAGTTTGCATCATCTTCAAATTCCTCACGGTTTAGTCGCTATAGGTGCCATAAAGTGAAGATTTAGTTTAAAAAAATTATTTCAGTGTCCAGTTTGGCCAAAAATTGTAAACCACTATTGTGGGATCACCCATAAAGATAAAGGATAAATTGATTAATTAATTAATGACTAGAATAGTTTTTTTCTTTTTATATATGGGGTACGACTCCTTTATGTTTGGCTTACGGATAAAAAAAATTAATGGCTAGAATAGGGTGAAGTCAAATGTGGTTTGGTATGGATAAATTTAGGTGTCTACAATAGTAATAAGTGTGCAAGTAGCATATTCTTTCATGAAATTTGTTCATAGTAGCCTCATATCTAGATCCTATCACCACTTATTTCTAAAGATTTGATCCAAATAATCAAATCCCCATTTGTCACCCTAGATCAAATCCATAGGTGCAAAATTGACTTGGGTCATTTCCACAATTATGGATCTAAATCTTAAGATTTTTAAAATTCAAATTAAATGTTGTGAACTTCATTATACTAGGAATTATGAGCTGATCTAACAATTTTTTTTGTTTGTTTATCTATTATGTTGTATTTAAAGACATTCATTCACTTCTTTTAAATTGTGTTAAACTATAATAGTTATCTTGATTAAAGAACTTTAAAAAAAATACATTATCTACGTATGGAATTATCCTAGGCACCATTTCTCACTTCACTCTTGTCCTAAATTATTCACTTAGAGTCATAAAGCTAATCTAGTGGGGTCTAATTGAGGAGAACATAAGCCTAGAAATGAAATAGGTTCCCCAAAGGTGTTTATAAACACCATTTTTCCATACTAAGATGCATATATCAAAACATTGAGATGACTAAATTGTTCACATCTTGTGCAAAGAATGAAAATACCTAGGCTAGAGTTTGGAATAAGGGTGAAAAGGGCAAATTGTATAGGAGATCGCCTTATCTATAATCATTTGCTTGGTGATGGAAACTAGGGAGGGTGATGATGGACCAATGGTGTTTATAAACATTTGTGGGGAACCTATTAAATTGTAAGGCTTATGTTCTCAAATAGACTCCTAGTGGATTGCTTTATGACAAGTGAAAGATTACTTGATAAGAAGTAAGCAATGGTGCCTAAAATAATGTTACAAGTAGATAGTGTAGAATTGATTCCCCCCTTCAAGCACTTTGATCTAGATAACTTTTATGTTCTAACATGAATTTAAAGGAGTGAATGAATGTGTTTAAATACAACATAATACACAAATCAACACAAACATGTGCTAGGTTAGCTCACACTATCTAGAAGGAAGTTCACAAGATTTAATTTGATTTTTAAGTCTTAAGGTTTAGATTCACGATTGTGGAAATGACCCAAGTCAAGTCTATATTAGTAGTTCTAAGCTAGGGTCATGAATGAGGATAAAGATTGGGACCAAATCCTTAGAAAGAAGTGGTGATGGGATCAAGATATAAGGCTGCTACTAAACAAATCCATGCAAGAATATATTACTTGTACACTTACTATTATTATATTTAAGGCACTCTAATCAATGTGGACCCAAATCTTAAAATAAAATGATGAGTATAAAATTTTCACCATTCCCAATAGATTATAGATTTGGACCAAATATTTAAGAGATAAGTGGTGATGGGATCAAGACATAAAAGATGTTATGAGCCAAATTCATGCAAGAATGTGGCAAAGTAATGGGCATGCTCTTGTGTGTAAACAGTCAATTCAAACATTGTTAAATGAGTCTTATATCACACTTTTATAATATGACTATTATTGCCTTACATTTATGGCTAAACAAGTCCTATACCTCAATTTCTAATATGACTATCAGTGCCTTACATTTATGGCCATTGGACCACTATCTACACCATACAGCTATTGCAATAACTCAAAAATATTCAAACATTCTTTCAAAATTCCAATTGAGTACTTGTCTCATTAAATTCTTCAATTTTGAATGGTTGTATTTATCTTTCAATTTGGATATGGAAATCTTCTAATATGACTATTATTGTCTTACATACATGACCATTTAAGTAGTACACCATACAACTATTTGCAATAACTCAATGATATTGAGACATTCTTTGAAAATTTCAATTGAATGTTATATCTTTAATCTTTTTCAATTTTAAATGATCATATATATCTTTCAATTCTTATATCTCAATTTTCTAACATTACTATTAATACCTTTTATTTTCTAACATTACTATTAATACCTTTCATTTCATTTATGACCATTTGACCACTACACCATACGACTATTTGCAATAGCTCTAATATTTTAACATTTTATCAAAATTCTTATTAAATTTTTCAATCATATATATCTTCCATTTTTTCAATTGAATGCTCGTCGTTACAAGTTCTAAAGTTTAATAATTTTCTAGATACACATTGATTTGTAATTAGTAACTTGCCCAATGCCAAAGAAATCATTTATACCAATTTATTTTGATAAAGAAGGTAAGACAATTAAAAAAAAGACACGGGAGAAATTACCTCCGCGTTGTGTAATCGTGCTTTCTGAGCGGTTTCGGGGTTTTTGCCTCGGTTTAGCAAGTGAAATTGTGGGCCAATTAAATGTGTTCAGTCGCCGCAAGCAAACGCCAACTGGTCAATTGTTGAGTCGTTTGAGGCATTGAAACCCACCCAACTAAGCGAAACCCGACGAACTAATTATCAAACAATTTAAAGAAGTCAAGTCAATGCTTAACATTATCTGCGATCTAACACCACCAACACCGCGTCAACACGCCGTCATTATTTAGCACTTTCTTCTATGTCAATTAACATTGAACTCTCGAAATGTGTAGAAAATCCAACTCGTTTAACAGATATTTTTCATTATCAACAATTTTGTGTGTTGAGATTATTTAAGAAGTTAAGAATTGAGGGATAGAGGGGTGGTTTTGTTGCTTCTGTATTAAATTGTGTGTTTTGTTTTTGGATCAACAAGCACAGCTTAATTTAGAAGCAACAAATTCAACTAATATGAACTGTGGAAATCTAATGTCTTTGGATAGAAGATTGTCTTTTTGAAAAATACAATTATGATTTACAGCCTCGTTTCCTTAAAATCAACACAATTATGATTTCGTTTCTCTAAAATCTATAAGATTTTAGATCTCAACCTTTCAAAATAAAAAAAAAATCGATTTCATTTCTTTAAATCAACATGATTACAGCCTCATCCCTTTAAAATCACAATGTTTTTCACCAAGATGTAATCTGTAGCAGTAGATTACAGTGGTTTAAAGATTCGCCAACTTTGAGCAATATGCTGCTAATTTAATCCAGTCCAGATCCATTCATGTCAACAAGCACAGTTTAATTCAGAGTTTTTGGATCAACAAGCATAAGTTTAATTCAGAAGCAACAAATTCAACAAGCACAAGTTTAATTCAGAAGCAACAAATTCAACTAATATGAACTGTGGAAATCTAATGTCTTTGGATAGAAGATTGCCTTTTTGAAAAACACAAATATGATTTACAGCCTCATCTCCTTAAAATCAACACAAATATGATTTCGTTTCTCTAAAATCTATAAGATTACGATCTCAACCTTTCAAAATCAAAACAATTTCGATTTCATTTCTTTAAATCAACATGATTACAGCCTCAGCCCTTTAAGATCATAATGTTTTTCACCAAGACGTAATCTGTAGCAGTAGATTACAGTGGTTTAAAGATTCGCCAACTTTGAGCAATATACTGCTAATTTAATCCAGTCCAGATCCATTCATGTCACGATTTATACCTTTTCCGAAGCATAGAAAAAAAAAAATTATTTTTTTTGAAAAAGAGAAAAAAATGCTTACTGAAATTGACCAAATCACAGCAGACGCAGAGCCAAATTCTCATCAACACGGAAATCGCACGGTCCGAGAAGAAATTATATACACCAACTCAAATCATTTTAAAGATCACTGTTGTTTTATCTATTTTCGACCAAAAAAGACAGCAATAATTAACACGCAAAAATAAACCCCAACATGTTGCGTCAATATTTACAAAAACCAGAAAAAACGCTTCCTACAATTTACAAAAATATGAGAAATGGAATGTTCAGAGAACACTGCCGCTGAGCTCATCGACATTATTATTGAACCACCAGTCAGGTTCCTGAATAGAATTCAGGAAACCCTGATTCTGATCCGGCACGAAATATCCACTTCCGGAACCGCCACCGCCGCCGCTGCCACCGCCATTCTTAAGAAACGACTGCATACACGCAGCTCTGAGTTTCTCAGAGATAAATAAGTCCTCAGCCGGGGCGGTGGAGCGAACAAGAGGCGGCGGCTGTGTAAAAGCATTATTAAGATTAGCAGGAGCTCCGCCACACGCAGCAATGAAAATAGCCGAGGTATCGAGGGTTGGGAGACCCTGGATGGCAGCCGAGGCGTTGGCGGTAACGGCGGCGGTGGAAGAGGAGGCGCGCTTAGGCTCCGGCCTAACGAGCCCCGGCATCCCGACTCCAGCGGTGGAGGAGCTCCAGAGTCGAGTGGCGTTAGGGTTTATAGGCACGCCCGTCACCTGCTGCACCATGGCTCTGAAATTCGCCGGATCCGCGTTCAGGAAAGTTATAGGCGTCTTGTTAGCCGCTCTTGACCGCCGCTTGCTCACCTTCCCCGTCGCACTTAGACCATTATTTCGCTTAAACTGCGATTGCTGACTTACCAGGGACTCGATCCCCAGACCTCCCCCTTCTCCCTCATCTCCTTTCGCTCCGCTCTCAGAGCTCACTTCGCTCTCACTCTTACACCTCCACTCCGAGCCCGTCCACGCGGAGGAGCCAGGCAGTGACTGAAATTCATAGATATTAGCATTACTTTTGGTGCTCTGCGAGCACAATTCTCTCTGCAAAGCCATGGTCAGCGACTGCATATCACGCTGAGATGCTTGGGATATCCAGGCATCCGCAGAAAGAGAATTATTTTGTTCCAGCATCGAGCCAGTATCGAATCTCAAAGCAGCCGCCGCACTGTTCTTCCCAGACACCAGTTCCTCCCACGTCTTGCTATGACTCAAAGCAGCCTGCACCATATTCATTCTTTATTCTCACCGCCTCGCTCACAAGTCTATATATTTATATATGTGCGTCAAATACATACACAGTGTATATGTATCCAAGTGGTGCTATGCTATGCAGAAGAACTAAGAACTAGATGTATAGTAGAAGCGTGAGGACGAAGAAAAGAAATGTAGGCGCGGGGTATTAGTAGGCGGAGAACGTTTGAATTATAAAGTGCTTAAAGGAGGGATTTTGCGATTTAATTAATATTTGACCGGTTACCATGGATTAGATAGCGTGTAGAGTTAGGGTTAAAGGGTTTGGGTCAACATCGACGTTGACGGTGGGCGCCGTCGCATTCTTCATTTCTCCCGCGTCACGCGGATTGACAGAGCCAAGAACGTTCCTCCTTATTTCTTTCGTGGTCTTTTTCTTTTTTACAAGCTCTCTAACCCTAGTGGCCCCCCCACTCCCCGCTTAGGGCCTATAGACCCATTACCCCTTTCTTTACCCCTTTCTTAGTCGTCTGAGATGTAGTTATATTCCGTGACAACATTGCCTACGTGAGCGTATTTTGTCACTTTGCCTTTAGCGTATTGTACGATAGACGAGTGGGCTTCTAGAAGTGGAATTGACTCATCTCCACGTGAAATTCTATTTTACAATGTATATATGCTTCAATGCTATTAGACCACTTGCGACCCTTCCCTTACACTCAACCTTCTTGTCTATCCACATTCTAAATTTTAATTAATTGATTTGTATTTACGGTCAAAGGAGCATACTTGGTGGATAGGCATTGTCTAGTTGGCCCAAAGGACTAAATTTAGCAATGCTACTAACTAGAAAGGTATAAGGAGTTGTAATAGGGTGTGGATAGTTAAAAAATGTCTTAATGATTTTATTATATTGGATGTAATTAGGAATTCGTGATGTTCTCATCAAAATCTTGAATGATTTAAATGAATTAGGGTTAAATTTTAAATGCATATTTTTTGTTGGAATACAAAGTCAATTTGGTTGTTATTTTAACACTGATGAATAGTCAATATTAATATAATTTTTTTTGGGGACTTTCTATTTTGGGTAGTTTTGACAAATGTTCAATATGTAGTTGTATGAATCACACTTTCTATTTTTGGAAAGTTTTGTTCGACAAGGATTCTGCAACTTCGATTTCTTATACTTTATTGAAGTCATGCTTTCTGCAACTTTTGAAGGTTGTTGTAATTGTGAATTTCTTGAGAAATAAAATACAAAAGATGTGTGCTTATGGTTTTTTCCTAGTATAATTTTACCATGTTTTCCACATAAATACTGTGTTAAACTTGTGCTTATTATTTTTCTCTAGTATTTTGCATTGTAGATTTTCTTACATCTCTAACATGTGATTTGAAATAATTTGCACTTCCCTTAACAAATAAATAATAGTATAGAAGGGAAACATGAGTTTAAATTACGAAAATTCAAATTTAAAAGTTTAGGGTTTAAGATCTACGAGCACAAAAATGTTCTAGGCTAATTTTGCAGTAATGGATCTAAACAAGACAAACTATTAGATATAAAATTAGATCAATATCCCAAGGGAAAGTGATGGTGCATACATGTTAGGATAATGTTATTTACCAACTTTCATGCAAAAATATACCAACTTGCACATTAGTCAATGTATGAAGAGCAACCTAATTTTGTTTGAGTCTAAAGCATAAGGAAAAAGGGCATTAGTATGTAAATTCTCACTATCAAATTTTGTTCCCACTTTGATTTGCATGAGAACTACTTTGAGGACACATGTTAAAGTAAAATCAAGCAATCAACATGATTAAATATTTTAGACACTCAAAGGGATATATAGATATAGACAATGATAATTGCATTCTCCTCACAATTAGTGCACCATTGAAAACTTACTATAATGTAGGAAAAAGGGGATGTGTATAGGGTATAGGGGATATAGGATAGTATGTGAAGGGGATCACTAGAATGAAACACCTAAAATGCACCTTTTTCCTAACTTCATTAGAAAGAGAGATCTCCCAAGGATAGAATTGACTCTCAACCTTGTGGTGAGTCAACCCTATTGGGAAGGATCTGGCATTTTCTTATGACAAAAATGACCGATTGACTGTTTTGCGATATAAAATTAAATTCCTTAATGAACTCAATTATGTGACCTAAAACTTGTATTGTAGAGTATTATGATAGCACAAACATAAACAATAAATTTCAAGAAGATTTGAGAAGGGAAGAATGGTATGTACCTAACACCAAAAGTGGGTTTTAAACACTGCTGAAAGACACATTCTCCCTAGGGCGAATGGGTCTTTGTATAAGGGTCCAAAATCTTCTTTTACAATCCTCATATCCCAGATCTAGGCTTCTAATTTCTCCAGGTTTGACTGTCGAAAAGTCAAAAATAAATCCTATAGGTGAGGTTTCGTAGCTTGACAACTTTGATGACAACTTTGAAAAAATTGCTCTTTTGAGTGATCTTCAATCCTTCTTCACCTATAAATCTACACATGCAAAGAGAGAAGAAAAATGATTGTTTTTGGGTGAATAAGGGTTTGCCTTGATTAAACCCCGATTTGATAATTAAACCTTGATGATAAAAGATAATGATAAATGAAAGGAATTGATGAATGAACAATATTATG
>VDFB02000363.1:55006051-55253270 GCA_007258455.2 Sequoia sempervirens | reverse complement strand
GAACAAGTTGTGTTGATGACATAAAAAGTACAAGTGGTGGTGCATTCTTTCTTAGTTGAAAATTTGTGTCATGGTTAAGTAAAAAGCAAGATTCAGTCTACTTATGCACTATAGAAGCTGAGTATATTGCTACAACATCTTGTTGCACACAAGTTTTATGGATGAGATAGACATTGAAGGATATCAAAGTAATGTATGATGATCCCATCTCTATTTTCTATGATAATACAAGTGCAATTAACATTTCAAAGAATCCAGTGATGCACTCAAGGACAAAGAATATATCAATAAGGTATCACTTTTTGAGAGAAAATGTCATGGAGAATGAAGTAAAGCTTGAGTATGTACCTACAAAGGATCAAATTGCTGACATACTGACCAAGGCTTTTCCTAAAGATACTTTTGAGTATCTTTGGGAGAAGTTAGGGGTCACTGCCCCTCCTTTCTTGAACTAGATTCATATGGAGATGCATCAGTTTGGTGGATCTATGGATCTATCTTATTTATGGACTAATGTTTGGTGGCTACCTCCTAAGTGGAACATATAGTGTCATGTGTTGTCATTGTGGAGTTGATTGGGTGTACTCCTAAGGGGGGGTATTCAATACTAGTAATATTCTTGGTGAGAAAGGGGGAGAACAATGTAAAATAAGTTTTTTCCTTTTCCATTGATGTTAAAGGGGAGAAAGAATCATGTGAATTTTTTTATCTGTGCTATGTTGAGAAAGTAAAAGAAAATCATAAGAAATTGTGTTTAGAGCTTCTATGTTGTATTTGATGGTTTTCCACATCATGTGTTTCCATCAATGATGAAGGAAGAGATTGTTGCAAGTATGAAGGTGTTGTCATTGATTTCAACTAGTTTTTGTTGTCATTGATGTCAACTATGTCATGGAATCTGGTTATTGGCTAGTATGTCGAGGATATTGAGAAAATTGTAATAAAGAAGGTCTATAGGTATTCAGTGTATGCTCTGGGATGTGCTTTGTATTGTTGTTATGCTTGTGTAGATCTTAGGTATTGTTCATGATTGTTGGTAGTTGCTATATCCAATTTTTTTGCTTCTAGATCATTGTATAGTGTGAGATATCTTCACCAGTATGTGAATTGTGCAATTTTGTGTGTTTGGTTGTGAACTAGGAGAAATGTAGTTGCTCTATATTTCCCTGTATTCTAGTTTCATGACTTGCAGTTTTGAGAGTAAGTTGATGAGGTCATGTTTAGGTGAAATTTTTTTTCTAAAAATATTGGACCGAGTTAAGGATGCATGTGCTTAATTGTTTTATGTGTTTTACACTGGTGTTGGTTGACCTTGTGTTAAACACTACTTATGAAATTCATGGAAGCATGTTAAGGTGTGTTGGGACTCATTTAGGTCCTCATTAAGTATATGTTTGGGTCACCCTCATTCTAATTCCATCGTAGAATATTTTGGTGTCAACCTAATTTGAATTTGTAAATACAAATGGTGTATGGCCGAACTTGGATGGGTTTCAAGGTTGAAGATGATATAAGTAAAAGTAGATATGTTGGTGAAAGATAAGATAGATGAAAGATAGATGGGAGATGTGTATGTGAGATGTGAATTTCATGTTAAGGTTCCAAAGGCAGTGATCTAAAGGCATCCAACATATTTCATGTGAGGTTGCAAGCGTGTGAGAAAATTATGGTGGATTTCCTGTTGATTTGAGATAGTTTTCTCTTTATGACAATCCTCTTCTATCTTCTTTGTAATTTTGTGGCAGTGAGCCCTTGTTGGATAGTGTGTTATGTCTTGGCAGTGAGCTTATCTGGCAGTAAGCCTTTCTGGTAGTGAGCCTTTGTATTTGGTTTTGGAATTCTTTATATTGTGAAATAATCCTCACCACAGTTTTTCCCTCATTTGGTTTTCCATGTAAATTTGGTGTTATTTTGTGGATTTTTGAACAAGACAACTAAGAGGGGGTGAATCATTTGTAGCAAATTTTAATCTTTAAAATATTCATGAGAACTTAGATCAATCACAAATCCTTTACTCTGCTAAAATGATTAAACATTGAGTGCAAAGGTAGAAACTGAAAAGCAACACACATACACAAGAACACCATATTTACATGGAAAACCCAATAAGGAAAAAACCATGGTGAGGATTAGCTAACAATATAAAGAATATCAAAATCAATTACAAAGGCTCACTGCCAAAATAGGACTAACTGTCCAGATTAGGACTCACTATCCAACAAGGATTAACCATGAGAAGGGCTCACTGCCACATAGATACAAAGAAGATAGAAGAGATATGTTATAGAGAGAAGAAAATATCAACACAAAAAAGGTTTTCTCCACAATTTTCTCAAACACTTGCAGGCATGCATGAATGATAGAGTACACCTTTAGCTCACTACATCCAAAAACTCAACATTTAGAATTTCCACTGATCTGCCTCACTTGCATCACATACACATTGATTCGTATCTATTTGGCACATATATGCTCTATTTATTTTCACTTATCTCTTGTACTTCTTTCACCAATAACTCATCTTGTATTTATACAATCTTCAACTTTAAAACATATCCAAAGTTGGCCATCCATAATTTAAATTCAAATTAGGTTAGTGCCAAAGCATCCTGGGGTGGAATTAGAATGAGGGCGACCAAAACACACACTTGATGAGGACCCAAATAGGTCCTAATACACTTCATGAACTTTGAAAGTAGTGTTTAACACAAGGTCGACCAAAGCAGTGTAAAACACATAGAACAATTAAGCACACACAACCCTTAACATGATCCAATCTTTCCAGACAATAAAATTATCTTCAACATGATCATAGCAACTTAAATCTAGAATCACAAGTCATAAGACTCAACAAAAAAGAAATTTGGAGCAACAACATTTCTCTTGGACCTCAGCTAGATACACAGAAAACCATAGTTCACAACTGGTGAACACAACTCACACTATACAATGAATCAGAATCCCAAAACCTAGATATAGCAGCTTCCAACAACCATGATTAACATATATGAACCACACAAATATAGGATCAAAACCCGAAGCAAAACCTAGAGAAACCACTGAACACCTGCAACCTTTCTTCATTACAATTTTCTCAATATCCTCAATATATACAACCAATAACCTGCATCCATGACATCAATGGAAATAGAAACCAATTGATAACCAATTGACCAGTTGAAATCAATGTCAACACCTTCATTCTTGCAACAATCTCCCCCTCTGTCATTGATGGAAACATATGATGTGAAAAACCATCAAAGACAACACACTAGCTCTGAACACACTTTTCATGATTTTACTTTTTGTTTCTCCCCCTTACTAGATAATCTTTTTTTTTCACATCTTCCTCATTCCTCATCTCCTCCTTGAACATAAATGACAAAGGAAAATAATATTTTACATTGGTTTCCCCTTTGACATTAAAAACATAATGCTCTTTCAATGACAATACATGACACCACTTGCTCCCCCTAAAAGGTAGCCACCAAAACATCAGTCCAAAAGAAAGATCCATAGACCCACCAGACCGATGCATATCCATATGCATCCAGTTCAAAAAGGGAGGGGCAATCACCCCTAACTTCTTTCGGAGATACTCAAAAGTATCTTTAGGAAGAGCCTTTGTAAATATATCAACAATATGATCCTTCATAGGTACATAATCAAGCTTTACTTCATTCTCCACAACCTTATCTCACAAAAAGTGATATGCCTAATAGACATATGATTTTTCCTTGAGTGCATCACTGGATTCTTTGAAATGCTAATTGCACGTGTATTATCACATACGATAGAAATAGGATCATCATACATTACTTTGATATCTTTCAATGCTTGTTTCATCCATAGAACTTGTGTACAACAAGATGAAACAATAATATACTTAGCTTCAATAGTAGATAAGGAAACTGAGCCTTGATTTTTACTCAACCATGCCACCAATCTGCAATCAAGAAATAATGCACCACTACTTGTACTTTTTCTATCATCTACACATCTAGCCCAATCTGCATTTGTATAAGCACTTAGTGTGAAGTCAATATCCCTAGGATACCATAAGCCATAATCCGAAGTGCCATTCAAATATTTGAATATTCTTCTAACAACAACAATACATGTTTCTTTAGGATCTTCTTGAAATCTAGCCACAAGATAGACTGCATGCATAATATCTGGTCTAGTAGCAGTCAAATACAATAGTCTACCAATCATAGATCTATATTTGCTCTGATTAGCCTTAGGTGAATCATCATCTTTACCTAATTTGTAACTAGTCAAAATAGGAGTGCATACTAGTTTGGAACCATCCATCCCAAACTTCTTCAACATCTCTCCCACATACTTTGACTGTGAAATAAAAATCCCTTTCTTTGTTTGATCCATTTGTAGCCCAAGAAAGAAATTCATCTCACCAAACATGGACATCTCAAATTCTTTTTGCATCTTCCGCAAACATCTTACACATAGTTTCATTTCCTCCAAAGATAATTTCATCAACATATACATCCACAATCAAGATTCTATCATTTTCAATTTTAAAATACAGGTTACTATCTGTCGTACCTTTGTTGAAACCTTATTTAATCAAATACCTGTCTAGCCTTGCATACAAAGCTCTAGGAGATTGCTTCAATCCATATAAAGCCTTCTTCAATCTGCAAACCATATCCAATTGAAAAGACAACTTAAATTCTTCTGATTGTTCCATGTAGACCTCTTCTTCTAACTCACCATTCAAAAATGTAGACTTAACATCCATTTGATAGATCTTGAAATCTTTATGAGCAGAAAATGCTAAGAAAATCCTGATAGATTCCATTCTTTCTACTGGAGCAAAAATCTCCTAAAAAATATATGCCTTCTACTTGTGAGTAGCCCTTACACACAAGCCTTGCTTTATTTTTGACCACTTCTCCATTCTCATTCAACTTGTTTCCAAATACCCATTTTGATCCAATTATGTTTTTATCTGCTGGTCTAGGGAACAATTCCCAAGTTCTATTCTTCTCAATCTGCATAAGTTCTTCTTTCATAGCTTTCGTCCAATTCTTATCTTTACATGCTTCACTTACAATCTTTGATTCAATATCAAAAAGTAAACAAAGATTTATCTCACCAGCAACAACTATGCTTCTTATCAATACTCCTTTTGTCTTATCTCCAATGATCCAATTTTCTGAATGAATTTTTTGCACATATCTAGGTGTCTTAGAGGACACCACCAAAGCTTCTTTTTCTTCATCTTCATTCTACTTCTCTTGCTCATTCTTTTCCTATTCTTCCACAACTTCTTCAAGCCTTATACAATCAGGTTCATCATATACATATCCATCAACATCAATTGAATTCTTCATTGCTTCATCAACCTTGACATTTGTGCTTTCTACAATCTTTCCCAATCTTTTATTGAAACATATGTAAGCTTTGATTCTAGTAGAATATCCAAGAAAAATATCTCCATCGCTTCTAGCATCAAACTTCCCTAAATTTTCTTCATCCCGTCTGATATAACATTTGCTTCCAAATACCTTGAAATACTTAACAATAGGAATTCTTCCACACCATAGCTCATAGGGGGTCTTTATATTGTTTTCTCTTGCTTGAACTCGATTGAATACATAAATAGCAGTGTGAATATATTTTCTCCATTGTACTTCAGGTAGACCAGCCTCAATAATCATTGATCTAGCAGCTTCTTGAATTGTTTTGTTCTTCCTTTCAACAACTCCATTCTACTAAGAAGTTCTTGGAGCAGATAACTATCTTTTTATTCCATGAACTTCACAAAACATATTAAACTCATGGGAGGTGAATTCACCACCTTTTTTAGATCTTAAGCATTTTATCCTCAAATTTACTTCATTCTCAACCATAGCTTTGAATGTCTTAAATCTATCTAATGCATCATATTTTTCTCTAAGAAATGTAACCCATGCATACCTAGAGTAATCATCAATCAAAAGCATAAAGTACCTTTCACCTTGTAGACTTCTCACTCTTGTAGGAACACAAAGATTTGTATGAATTAAATCCAATAGTCTAGTAGTAGATTATTCCTTTGATTTGAAGTTGTTTCTTGCTTGCTTTCTAAAATGACAATTCCTACAAATAACATTAACAGGCTTTGCAATCCTTGGTAAATCTCTCACGGCTTGTATTGCACTAATCCTTGCCATATTATCAAAATTCATATGACACATTCTTTGATGCCATAACCAATTGTCATTAATCTGAGTCATAAAGCATCGTCCATCAACACCCTTAAGTTGATATATATTTCCTTCATACTTCTTTTTTGCAACAATCATTGTTCTGGAGTCTTTCCTGATTTCACATATTTCATCCTTAAATACAAGATTATATCCTTTACTGCACATTTGTCCAATTCTCAAAAGATTATGCCTTAAGCCCTTAACATAGAAGACATCATCAGTATTATGCTTGCCATCAAAACTTATTGAACCTATCCCACAAATCTTAGCGCCAGTATCATCTCCAAACATAACTAAGCCTCCATCATATTTTTCAAGTTTAACAAACTTACTCTTATCACTGGTCATGTGATGTGAGCAACCACTGACAACAACTCAATAGTTCTTTTCCTATTTAGCATGTAGGGTAGAGATTATAGTACCTTCACTTTTCTCCTTCTCCAGAGGGCATTCCTTCACTTGTTTTTTAGAATTAGTAGAAGTAGGTTCATATTTTATAGCCAAGAACAAGCATTCATTATCATCAGGATCTCCATAATCAGATTCCTCATCAGAGATACTAGCATCCTCATTCACATAATATTCTTTGTTAATCTTCTTACCTTTGTTAACTTTGTTAAATATGTGTTTATTCCTCTTAGCTCTTTTTGTACATCTCGAAGCATAATGACCTATTCCTCCACAACTAAAGCATTTAAAGGGTAACTTACCTTCATACTTATCAGAGCCTTTCTTCATCCTTTTCACAAAGTTAGTTTCTACTTCATCAATATTTTCTTCATCCGGATCTTCAACTCTTGTAGCCTTAAAAGTAGTTTCTGATTTGAGTCCATTTCTCAAATTTGACTTTCTCATCTGATAAGATGTCATAGTTCACAATAGCTAATCTTTAGTGTAAGTCTTGTAGTCTATATTTTCTTCAATAGCACATACCTTTTTGTTGTATGCATCAAGGAGAGTTCTAAGAATATTCTTTACAATCTTGGATTCATCTATTGTAGCATCAAGTCCTCACATTCAAGCTACTACCTCATCCAATCTCTGTACATAAGATTTAACATTCTCATCTTCAGACACATGCAAGAGCTCAAACTATGTCTCCAAATTTTGCAACTTTGCTTCTTTGACCCTTTCATCTCCTTCATGCGCCTTTTCTAAAGCATCCTAGACTTCTTTAGTAGTCTTCAGGTTTTGATTTTTAATCAACATGGAATGTGCGAGACTATTCTTCAAAATTAACTTCACCTTATTGTTCACTTCATGCACCTTGATTTCATCAGTTGTACTCAAACCATTAGTAGGAGGAGTGTAAGTAGTCTTGTAAGCTTTCTCAACATCATATCCGTAATACTCTAGATATTCTTCCATCATTTTTTTCTAGATGGCATAATTAGTTCCATCAAACTTTGGATACTCAAAAGTCATCTTATCAAGCATCCTAGACCTTCCTTAAGCGATTAAGCTCTTCTGCAAGGAGCCAAGCTCTGATACCAATTATTGAACAAGAAAACTAAGAGGGGGGTGAATTAGTTGTAGCAATTTTTAATCTTTAAAACATTCATCAGAACTTAGATCAAGCACAAATCCTTTACTTTGCTAAAATGATTAAACATTGAGTGCAAAGGTAGAAACTGAAAAACAACACACATACATAAGAACACTAGATTTATGCAGAAAACCCAATAAGGTAAAACCCACAACGAGGATTAGCTCACAATATAAAGAATATCAAAACCAATTACAAAGGCTCACTGCAAGAGAATGCTCATTGTCAAAACAGGACTAACTATTCGGATCAAGACTCATTGTCCAACAAGGGTTAACCACCTAGAGGGTTCATTGCCATAGAGATACAAAGAAGATAGGAGAGATATGTTACAAAGAGAAGAAAATCTCAATGCAATAGAGGTTTCCACCACAATTCGCTTAAAAACTTGTAGACATGCATGAATGATAGAGTACACCTTCAATTCACTGCATCCAGAAACTCAACATTTAGAATTCATACTAATCTGCCTCACTCGAATCACATACACACTGATTTGTATCCATTTCACATCTATCTGATCTATTTATTTGCACTTATCTCTTGTACTTATTTCACCAATAACGCATCTTGTATTTATACCATCCTCAACTTTGAAACATGTCCAAAGTTAGCCATCTGTCATTTAAATTCAAACTAAGTCAGTGCCAAAACATCCTAAGGTGGAATTAGAATGAGGGAAACCCAAACACATGCTTGATGAGGACTCAAATAGGTCTTAACATGCTTCATGAACTTTGAAAGTAGTGTTTAACACAAGGTCGTCCAAACCAGTGTAAAACACATAGAACAATTAAGCACACACAACCCTTAACACGATCCAATCTTTCCAAAAAAAATAAATCTTCAACATGATCGTAATAGCTTAACTCTAGAACCGCAAGTCATAGAATCAACCAAAAATAAATCTAGAGCAACAAAATTTCTCCCGGACCTCAGCTAGATTCATAGAAAACCATAGTTTACAACTAGTGAACACAACTCACACTATACAATGAATCATAAGCCCAAAACCTGGATATAGCAACTTCCAACAACCATGATCAACATATCTGAACCACACAAACATAGGAGAAAAACCCAGAGCAACCACTGGACACCTGCAACCTTTCTTCATTACAATTTTCTCAATATCCTCGACATATACAACCAATAAACTACATCCAGGACATTAATGACAACAACAACCAGTTGATAACCAATTAACCAGTTGACATCAATGACAACATCTTCATTCTTGCACCATGGATGGTTTCATTACTTTTAGTTTCTATTTTTGCATTCTGTGATTAAACACATTGACATAGTAAAGGTTTTGTGAATGCTTATTGATCTAACTTCTAGTGAAAGTTTTAAAGGTTGAAAATTGCTAAAAATAATTCACCCCCCTTCTCAGTTGTCTTGTTCAAATTTTTTTGATATTTTGATGTGTGTGAGATTCTATAATTTACCTATGAAATATTGGGAAAGGGAAACCCTAACAAAAATTGGTAGCTATTTGGGAGAGTTCATAAAAAAAATGATGAATCAATCAAAGCAAGGGACTATTGTATGTATGCAAGAATATGTGTGAAGATTAACCTAAACATTCAACTACCAAAAAACTTGGAGTTCCTATCCAAAGCTAGGGTGTGGCATCAAAAGATTGAAATTGAAGGTGTGATGGATAGATGTAGCAGTTGCAAAAAGAATGGGAACATGGCGAAGGATTAAACCATTTAGAAAAATAATGGACTTAGGAAGAGAACAGGGGCACCGAGATTTTCAATTGGAACTGGGAGAGTCCTCACAGGGAGGTATGGGAATGGAGGCCTAGGAAGAAATTTAGACTATAGCAGAAAGAATATTGGAAAGGTACCAAAATGGAACCCTGGATAAGAGAGAGTTGGTCAAAGCCAACAAATAGGAGCCTCAATCCCCCACCATGAAACCATCAGAGAAGGGGTTAAACACATGTGAGAAGGTAAAGGATTTGTATAATAACAAAGAGAAAACTCCTTCAAAGATTGCAGAAGAGATGATACCATCGAGATGTGGAGAACCTAGTAAGGAAGGAATTTTCAATCTAAGTAGATCAGAGACCCCAAAGCAAGAGGATAGATGTAAATAAGGATAGCACACCACCAAAAGAAAATTGGCAAGAAGGGGAAAATATTGATTATAACAAAGAAGAGGTGGACACACTAGAAACCAAGAAAATAAGTAAGAGTTTAGCCTCTAAGGCAAGTGTGAAGCTTGGAGAAAAGCATGGCAAGGGTAGGAAATTGAGAAAGTCAATGCTAGAAATTCCAGGCAATGCCAAAGGTTAGTTGAAACTGAGGTTAGGGAAGGGAGTATACCTTCCCCAGCCACCATGAGGCTCTTAACTTGGAATGTCAGACCTGCCTAAATGCCCTTGGAAAAAGGCATTTGATCAAGAAACAACTTGATCAAGCCAAAATAAAAGAGTTTTTCTTTAGGAAACAAAACTAGATCAAGAAGGTATAAAGTCAATCCTAGAAAAATGGTGATAATGGCATGGTATATTTATGGAGGCAAACGGGTTCTCTAGAGGACTTGGGATATTGTGGAAACCTTACAAGATGAAGATAGAATAAGTCTTAGTTAATACAAATTGGCAACTGGAAAAATTCAACTTAAACTATTTTAGACATAATGTATTCCTCCTAAACATCTATGGTCTGATAAGCAATGTTAGGAAGAGGGAGGTCTGGGACCAGTTAAGAATTGTATTGGAAAATCTGAATGGAGAAAAAATCATCATTAGAGGAGAATTCAACACCACCAAGAATGACACAAAGAAGAAAGGAGGCTCGACTAGAGCAACTCAAACACAAAAATACTTTCAAAACTTTGTGAACCTATGCCAATTAAGAGAAATTGACCCTAAAAATAGGTCTATACTTGAACCAACAAAAGAAAAGGATTCACTAGCATAACTAAAAAATTGGATAGATTTTTCCTCACAGGTGATTGGGAGGATACCAAGGCAACATATGAAGCAAGTATCTTGCCCCTCATAGGCTCAAATCATTTCCTGGTAGCATTGATTTTCAAGGTAGACAATGTTATGGAGTGGAATCCCTTCAAATTTACAAATATGTGGCTATGGGATGAGAAGTTGAAAGAGAATTTATAGAGTTTTGGTGGAGCAGAAGCCCAAAGTTTGGTGGAACAAGACAATTCCAATTCCAAAAGAAGTTATGCTTTCTAAAAGAATAGTTAAAAGTATGGAACAAGGAACATTTCATAAATATCTTTGAGGAAATTTTCAAGGTGGAGAAAGAAATAGAAGACTTGAATGAAGGGGTGATTGAGAAAAGCATGAATGCAAAAATGTATGAAAAATAAAAATTCTTGTGAGAACAATATGATAAAATGTTGGCAAGGGAAAAATATTTTGGAGGCAGAAATCTAGGGAGTGATGGTTGAAAGAAGGGGACATGAATACTGAGTTCTTTCAAATGTCTACAAAAGTGAAGAGTAGTTTCAACAGGATCTCAAAGCTAAAAGGGATAGATGGAAAGGTTGTCCAAGATCAAAAGGATATGTGGGAAATAGCAGTACAATAATTTCAACATCTTCTCACTTTAAGGCAGAACCAACAATAACCCATGATAGGAATAATATTATCGACAACATTCCCAAGTTGTTGAGTGAGAGGTAGAACGAAACACTAATGCAACCAAAGAGAGTAATTTACATCATCCCATAACAATACTATTATGTCTCTAAGGTACAAAGAGAGTAATTTCTTAACACTATTACTAACCAATACACTAAAATTTATAGGTCAATGATTACTTATGTCAAGGCTTCTCCAAATATAGGTTTTTAATATATTTGAATACATCTAGAAGCTCAAGGTTGCATACACATGTTCTTTGAGGCCTACGTTTTTGGTGATTCAAGCCCTACCTTACTTCACACACTAGCTCAATGTGAGGATATTTAAAAACCCCTAGTGTAAGCTTTCTAACATATAAAATTATAACGAAAAAGTGATAAGAGTGATTAATACCCACTACATTCACCACTTTTTGATCACTAGGATCCCCATAAGGATAAGGTGAGAACATATGGTAGGTAGTTGTAGTAAGCCACTAAACTATTATTCCTAGTATACAACATGGTCCTAGAAAGAGATTTGATACTACTTTTTAGGATATAACCTACATTTAATATTATAAAATAAATTAATAGCACATGGAAAGAACACACTTCCTAAAAAATAGTTGCAAATCTACTTATATTGATAACAATTATTGTATGCATCTTTAAGGGAGAAAACTTCTTGAGAATAAAATTGTATTACAAATTAAGATATTCCAAGATGATATTTAGTGCATCACAATGTTCATATAAATTCCTCATAAATAGTAACTTATGAAGACAACTAATACATAAGGAATTCATGTAATGTAATATTAGATAAACTATATGGTACCATCACTATTTAAATTCTTAAAAATAGTATAGAGTTAGGGTATGAGGATCCTAACATATTGTATGTCTTATCAAATAAATTGAAATCATATTCAACTTGACATGAAATGATGTGACCATTAAATTACCTCCTAGGTTATATCAAACATGTTTAGACGGTAGAAACACAAGATGCAATCCATGTTTATATTACACAGGCCCTTTGAGAATAAAAATATCTATATTCAACTATTTCATCCAAGTCTTAAGATGTGTGGTTCAATAGGAATTGTAACATGCCCATTCTTCTACCCATTATTTTTACTATGTTTTACTTGCAAGTTAAAGTTTATGCTACTAACATTATGGGCCATAAAAAAAAATTCTTTCCACATGAATAATAAGATGCACATTTGAAACATAATCATTCCAAACTTTCCTATTGCATATCATAGAATCCTATCAATAATTCAAGAAATTATTTCACATTACATGATTGCATGATAATATTTCCCATTGACAATTTCTCAATAAGAATAGAGTTACATGTTTACATACATAGCTTCTATGAGCTTAATGATAAAGAAATATGACTAGAGTACAACAGTCTAGATGTCCCCAATGTTGGTGCATACCTCCTAGATGTTCCCATTACTGGTGCATACATTCTAGGTGTCCCCAAACCAACGCTACATCCTCAAATCCTGGTCACCAACTGTATGAGGGAGACTATCACTCCAACACTTTTCTGCCAACCATGGACTTACAACGGTCCCCTGCACATCTACCTAATTGGTAAGATGGCCCTACCCTTCAATGAAGAGATTGGTTTGGTAATCCCATAATCCTGACCTTCCTAAGCATAGTGTTGTGTCCTACATATCTAGAACTACCATACATTGGTTTCCTTGCCTAGATTGCAATCATGGATCATAGTGAACTGATAGTGTAAAAAGTGGCTACTTACACTACTTTGGCCAAAGAATTCAACACCCAATACTTCGAGTGAGAGCCACCCACCCTTAAGCTTGATTTGTTATTGACCATAAACACATCACACATTCAATATAAGGTGATAGCATAACAAATTTTTAACAAGATAATTCCCTTAACCGTGGATTACCCTAACCCCAGGAATATCCAAGATCATATGTAATAAATTGATTATCTGGGTTACACCCTTTCCCATGGATTTCATTAAACCCATGTATAACCACACTAACCATACATGTACACAAACTAGTGTCTAGCTAGGTTACCCCCCTTCCCATGGATTTCACGAACCCCAGGAATAACCCTACTAACACCTTATGTTCAAATTGACATATTCATAAAAAGCACTATAAGATAGCAACATATTCCATCTCATGCATTATCCATATAGACTTAACAAACTAAGCATAATTCTATTAGCATTTAAGCCACACATACTTTACATAATATAAATGTAATCCCAAATAATAAGGTTTCTCTTATTTCAAGAATCAATCAAGAATCACACCAACATATTCCACTCTAGGAATTAACTAAGTTTATAAGAACATGCATATCATGCATAAATAGATTATTCTAAAGCTAGGAAATAACTAGTTCATAAGAAAAATAATATCATGCATTCAAGACTATTCCAACATAAAGAAATATCTAAGTTCATAAGAAAAAGATTACCATGCATTCAAAAGAAATCTTTCCAAATGAAGGCGTTATTTCAAATAAACTTTCAAACATAAATAATGGAAGAATAGAAATCAACATGCCTGGATATTAAGTTCCAATTTGAAAATGTTTCCTTCCACCCTTAGCATTCACCACCACGAATGCCACTTCTCCAAAGATTAACTAATCTCCAAACACTAGCCTCTTACCAATTCTCTCAACAATACAATTGCAAATAACAAAGAAACTCACTAACTCTCAAGCTCTCTAATTCACTTGCACAGAAAATACAATAAAATAACAATAGGGAAATCAAAATGAGAAGTGTAATAAATGATAGAAAGAGCACCTCTATATATACTAAAATTTGAGCTTCCAAAGGCTACAAACAAGCTAGAAATTTTTCCACCTTCCTACTCACATGCAATGACTTAGTTGGTAAAACTCTTATATTGCAACACATGACAGTTCACATTCTTCCAATGGCTGAGTCAACCTCATATTAGTGACAACAAGACTCCATTTACTGGGTCAAGCACACCAATACAAAGCTACAAGTTTCCTTAATGGTTTGTAAGTTGACTACCCTCTCATATTTCTGCCAACACTTCATTGACTGAGTTTAACATTTATCAAACTGTTGTACCTATACATGGTGTGGGTTTTGGAATTCTTTTTACTTCCTCATTCTATAGATTTGATGCCACATATTCACAAAATAGTGCCCTAAATTATAGCGCGGCCAAGACTGGTTCCATATGGTTAAATTGCTATTATTTCTCTTGCAACGTATAAGCTATATTCCTTCTTCCATCACAGCGAATAAGTCTTCATTGACTTTTTCTTACTTTTCCTTATGCTTAGATTTAAACTTAGCCACAACATTGTAAATAATACAACACTATATTATTTGCTTCGCTTTATTCATTGCATTGTTAATATGTATAACAAGAATGCTATTTTATGCACTTTCCTTTACACATATGTAACGCTTTACAAAATGCACTATGATAAATACTATGTGCTTGAATATATAAATCAAACATTATATATATATATATTATATGTACTATTATTATGTATATACCACATAATAAATATGTATATATATATATATAATCACATTCACTTGATTATTAAATACATCTATTAACAATTGATATGAGAATATATTAAATAATTATATGTACATTCATATATATATATATATATATATATATATATATATATATTAATATATATATGTATATACGTTTCCACCAACGTACTATATAGATATATATTAATATATATCATTATTTCGATCATTGAATTCAAACACATATATTCATGTACTCATCAATTGATGCATATATGTGAAGTGTGTATATATATACATGTCACATTTGTCCAATCGATACTACCATACATATGGGTTATCTATTCATGAGCATGCACGTAGGTACATCTACTTACATATACTCATGCTTGCATATACTCACATGTATGAGTTATTGTTGTTGGAAATAGGATTCCATTTAATTGCAAATCCTAAACATTAATTATTTCATGTATCTCCTAGATTCTTGGAATGTGTTCAACAACACTAAGATTAGGATGAGATTAATTATTTGGATGAAATAAATCATGAAATTGACATTTACAGCTTATTCCTAAATAATAGGAGCATGTGGGTGCACACATGGTAAGGTGAAACTCACCTTGTGTTCAGTTAACTATAATGAGTAACAGTTAACACTTTTGAATGCATGAAAAGATCCTAGGAGTTAGGATTTGATGTTTGCATGCTTGAAGTTCAGTTCAGTTTCAGTTCAATTCAGATCAGTTTAGTTTAGTTCATAATCAGTTTAGTTTAGTTTAGTTCAGTTCAGTTATGGTTCAGTTATCTTCTTAGTTGTTGCATGCATGTTGGTTATTTTGAGTTGCATGTAGTTAGCTTCAATAACTTGTAATGCATGGCTAATAACTTGAGTTGTATGACATAACATGGACTACCTCTAGTTAACAAGGGATGACCATTCTTGCATGAATGGTGTTGAGAAAATGTTTCAGTTAACTATAAAGCACTTGGAGCCAACTTGGGCGCCCAAGATGCTTTATTGGATTTACCTCTAATGCATGATAAGATATTTTTGAAGACTCAGTTAAGTAGGACCTTTGATGGGCGCCAACTTTGAGGAAGAGCTTTGGAATTATCAACAAAATGAAGGTTGAGTTGTAGCTTCAATTTGGGACGCCCAAATGGATGAAGCACATGTTTTAGCATTGTTCTTCATGAGATAACCCTCTTTGCATGAGATATGGCGTACCTTTTAGGGATAGGGCTTGTGCATTGTAATTGTAACTCATGTTGAGTTTACAAAGCTATTAAAGCCTATTTATCTCAAGCAAGTTGAATAGAGTTGTGAGAGTTTTTTGTAGGTTGTGAAGAAGATTGGTGAAGATGTAAGAAGCATTCTCAAGCAAGAATTGGAGCTATTGTAATTCAGAGATTGAATAATAGAATAATTCTTGGTGGAGTTTTTTCCCGAAAGGGTTTCTCCACGGTATATCTTGTGTGATTTTTCTAATATCCTGTCTAGTTCTTCTATCAACTTCTCTCTTCATTCTACAACAGTAAAATGAATTAATCAAGATAATCACCCACAAAGAATATATGTAACAAAGAAAAGGCTTACTTAGATCAGCAATATTAAAATTTTATAGAGTATTAAGCTAAGAAAACACCTCATTTTTCAACAATTGTGGACATGTACATATATACATATATACATTCTATGTATATACTTAATCAATTAACATATACCAATATGAACACATAAAGAAGAACTCATTCTCAACATAAAAGTCTTAATCACATACTTGTAATCAAGATACTCTGAGAACAAGATCATAACCCAATACAAAACATTCACAACCAAGACAGAAGGTTACTTATCATTTACCCAAATTGACTTTCAACTCAACTTAGACCAACTAGGGTGTGAGTGTGTGTATGCTCAATTAGGTTTGTTAGGGTTACCGGACAAAGCTCTTCTCATGAGTGATACTCCCCCTCTCTTCTAGAGGTTTGAGCATGTTCCTGCATCTAGCTTAGTACATCATAACAATAGTTAGTTGATAACAATACATTCATATGCATCATATATTTCATTGTCAGAATCATTAGAAAACATCAAATTGAATCAAACATTCATTCATCATATTCCATCAAGATTCATATGCAAAACATAACCTCAAACATATATATTTAAAATATTTTTAACCCATCAAGGTAAAAGTAAATAGGTAATAATACAACAGGGTGTAACAAGAATAACCATTAGGTAAATATTTTGGTGGTTGAGTACCCCTAGATTCCAAGTGAATTTAGATGTTTATGTGCTTGAGTGTAAAATAGATGCAAATGCAACACATAAAATTGGTTAGATTAGTTAGACTGGTTAGACATATTTGTATATGAATGAATTTTTTTAATAAGAAAAAATCATGAATAAATGGTTTCAAGATCATACTCTATGAGAGGAGGACCAACTAGAAAGAATATCTAAGCTAACCTAGGAGAACTTCCTAGAAGTCTTCAAGGATGAGCATTATCATGAATATGTGTGATTGCTATAATTAGTGAAATCATTTGTGGCAAGGACATAAATAGTTAGTTTGCACCTACACTTATGTCTTCCATGACCTTTATGCAAAGTCAAGCAAATATGAAAGAGAGTAGCATAGATTCCTCAAGTACCATAGAAACTTAGACTGTTCATTTTGTCCACACCTAAGTTGGCTAAGGCCAAGGTGATGTGAGAGGTCTATCACCACATGATTAGAGTTGAGGATGAGTGAGAGTAAAAGGAATAAATATACATAGAAATACTTTCTAAACTAATAGGAGAGGAGAGTATTGTGAATTTTTTTAAATTTCTAATGCAAGGGGCAAAACTTCCATAGGCCATAACTTTTGATTTGGGAAGCCATTGGGGTCCCTTTCTAAATTTTAGAATTTGAAAAAATCTACACAATAGAAATCACTAGAAGTGATGCTGAACAACTTGTAATTTTTATTTATCTCCAAAAAAAAGTTTGTATCCTAGAAATTAACATTTTGTGTTTCATAGTTCGAAAATGCATTCTTTGTATACTCAAAATTAGAAGCATAGTTTAGACACCTTTCTAAACAAAGAAATGAAAGCCAAGTGGTAATTATCACCCACCCTAAATAAAATTCATTCTTCTAATCACTACTAACTTGTCTAAGACAAGTAAATTTTGCAACAAGCACATATCTAAAGCTATCAGTTCAATGTAGAGTGCCATGTGTAGAAGTTATTTGTGCATGTAGAAATAAAGAGTTCTCATGAATAAAAAGTGGAGAACACAAACCTTGAAGTTGTATATCTTAACACAACAACCATGATGATAATGCTAGATGTTAAAGAAAAGCATTTTTTTCATTCATAGATGTGGGTGTAAGGGAAACCGTTAGTTTTTCTAGTTGATAGTAGTAGCATGAAGAAAATCATTTCAAAATCCACTATTTTGTGCCTAAATTTTTCAACCATGCCTCATTTGTAGCCTTGTAGTTTGGGATGGATTAGTTCCAACAATATTAGAGATATGCATATTATACTTAATTTTTTCTTCTCATATGTTATACATTCTTTTTACAAGGAGTTAGTATGCGACATTACATTGATTGATTCAATGATATAATCCTTGGACATCCCTATTTGATTCCTTACCGAGATGTTTATCTAATCAACCCATAGAGCATCACAATATTAGTGCATGTTAAGAGATCAAATCCTTGAAATGATTCCACAATTCAAACATGTCATGCAACATCCTCATTGGATTGCACAAGTATCCTTCAACATAATTGAGATGATTATCTTATAAGAAGGGCAAATAACTTGTGCATTACTACACATGTCCATATGGCTAGCCTCAATCACTTGCACAACATTTCACAACTCCACATGTAACTCCTTGCATCATACACTATGTGTGTAGCACTATGAACCATACTGTGCACCTATGCATAGCTCCTTGCTTCATATGCCATTCATGTAATTCTTAGAACCATGCCACATCTCATAGAACACTTTTCAAGCTTTTCACAACCCTTTACATCATTAGTTGCATAACACCAAGTATTATGCCATATAGCTTCTTAAAAACTTTGTTTGTGTTTTGCACCACATTTACACCTACGTGTGTGGGTGCACACTAGGCACACAATCTAGAACTCAATGCAAAAATTCACACATCTTCAAACACCACATAACAATCCAAAACACCTTTTAGAATCATTCCATGATATGCCAACTATCACCACAACACATGACCAAAATGATAACCATTGAAAAATAAGTGTCACACATGAAAACTCAACCAATTCAATTTCTATAACAATATTTATCTTCATAAATAACCAAATTATATATATATATATATATATATATATATATATATATATATATATATATATAACACTCTATTCTAATTTTTGTATTCTTTCTATCTACACCTCTTACTTCCATATTGTATTGCATGGTAAAAATCCATCCATTCGTGTCTTTAAAACCATTGTATATTAAAAGTTGCTTAGATTATTGTGTATCCTTGCTCTTAATTAAACTTATAACTTTAATGATTATTAGCATGTTATGTTAACATTTAGGCCGTGGGATAACTCATTATATGTAAGAACGTGATATTAGGCTAGGTTGCTAACTATTCCAATTGTTCTCATTCATTTCTAACAGTTTTTAAAATAAAATCAAACTGAGATGCCGTATCCAACTTAACAAAATCAATGAAGATTGCATGGGAATATTATGTTGTCGGAAAATTTCTCAAATATAACCATCAAATTGCATATCAAATAGATTATTAAGGCTGCGTGTTGCTTTAGTTAAGTTGTAGACTTACTCCAAAATTTAATGTATATAGCAGGTTTTTCAACATAAATATAATCTCTTTTTTTTTTTAATATTCAAAGAATTTATTAGTTTTTGATTTTTTTTAATTATTAGATAAGTCTAAAATTTATTGAATATATTTTTTATTTTGTTAAATATGATTTTAATAAATATTGTATTTGTTTTCATTAATATATGTAGAGTGTATTAATATAAGAATTTTAAATGTTGTATATAATATTCATTAATATTACATGTAGTATATATCAAATTTATCTTAAGGTAACACTACAAGATCATGTATTTGTGGTTAGTAATGATATATGTCATATACATTATATTCAAGAGTAAGCTCCACTCATATTCATGCAACAAGTATAAGCCTCTTTTACATTAATAATGCCCATCATGTTCAAGGACAATCTCCTCTCACGTTCATGTAATGCTACAAGTTCATGTCTTTATTGTCATTAATGCTACATGACATGTACATTATGTTCAAGAATATAAGTTTTATTTCTATTCATACAACACTATAAACTCTTGTTGTGTTAATAGAACACGTGTATTATGTTTGAGGACAATCTTCTCTAATGTTAATGCAATACTATAAGTTCATGGGTTTGTTTTAATTAATGTTACATGACATACACATTATGTTGGAAAGTAACTCCACTTGTGTTTATGTTGTTAGATTATGACAACAAAATTAGAAAGAAAGCAGATTTTATCTTTTGGAGAGATAAGGGAATTAAAGCAAAGTCTTATCTTTGGAATCCTTTGGAAAAGATAAAGACTTAAAACAAAAGATAAAGAATTAAAAAAAAAAAAAACAACGCTGGATTTTTCTATGTGCAACACAGGTTGAAGATATTATTTATGTGAAAGTTGTAATCAATTTCCCTGAACAATAAGTACTTTGCCCCGTGGATGTTTCTTTGGTATATTATCAAGGTTTTACCATGTAAATCTGTGTCTTCTCTATTTGTTCTATGATTCCATTTAATTATCTTTTGTATTTCTTTGCATCTAACTTGTGCTGCAATTATTATTGGTTTTATGGGTTTTACATTTCCATTTACACAACAAGTAGTATTGGAGCAAGGTTAAAGATATTATTTATGTTCAAAAGTTGTAATCAATTTCTCTGAGCAATAAGTTCTTTGCCCTGTGGATGTTTCCTTGGCATATTATCAAGGTTTTACCACATAAATTTGTGTCTTCTCTATTTGTTCTTTGATTCCATTTAATTATCTTTTGTATTTCTTTGCATCTAACTTATGTTGCAATTATTATTGGTTTTATGGGTTTTACGTTTCCGTTTACAAACAAGTCGTATCAGAGCAATTATTTTGCAATTATTATTGATTTTATGGGTTTTCCACTTACACAACACATGTAACACAATAAACCATTATTGCATTAATACACTACTATATAAAGTATACCTTGAAACAAATTCTTATCATATTAAATAACAAACTTTTATCATGTTCAATATCACATGACATACATATTATACTTGAAAATACACTCTTATCATATATACAAAACACTTTATAAAATCCACATTATAAAATTCAACTTATACCTGAGAGCAAACCCTAATCATGTTACATAACACTTCATGATACAAAACACTTTATAAAATCCACATTATAAAATTCAACTTATACCTAAGAGAAAACCCTAATCATATTAAATAACACTTAATGAAATACCCACTATACTTGAAGCAAAGCTTTTATCATACAATACCTCATAAATTGCATGATATGTCAAGGGCAAGCTCTTGTTTCTATAATCCCTTAGAATTTCTGTCACTATGACCTAAATATGCCCTTATATCTAATACGCTCTAGAAACAATTGATTGTATTTAATATAGCGAAAAAATAAAAATACAGCCATACGGCCATCAAATTTAACCAGGGCCTAAAACCCAGAGCAGGTGAACGTTGACAATTTTACAATGATGGAATCCAATTTTAGTTAAATTATGAATAAGAGACTCAATCTTATTTCCAGTCAAGACGACGTACGTTCCCGTACAAAAAATTAATGACAATATGAAAGCCATTCGCTGGCATGTGCAGTCCGCGTTGAATGGAGAAAACGCGGCCTCTGACATAAAAGATTTTGTTTTCTGTTAATAGAATTTAATACCACGACGTCACATAGTAATGGCTGCCGTATTTTTCGTATTTCCCGCCGCCATTATTCGGCAAGTCTTTTCAGTTTTAGTACGCTATTAATGTCCCTCTCACCTCGGAAGCCTACGTGGATTGGCTTAACAAGAATAAAGTTGGTGTGCTGGGGCCCACCCTTACACGGCACAACTTTTGACTTTGAATTCCTTGCAACAGGGACCCGGAACCCCTGAGTGGAGTTTAGCTTAAACCCGGGTTAAGACCAACGGATGACGCAATGTTGCCGTCATGCTTACGCGTGTTTTTTTATAATAAATTGGGTGGGGGACTGGCGAAGGGTTTCTTGTAACGCGGATTTGCCACGTCAGATGGTTTGTACTTGTGTGACACGTCTAGGCTTGTACTTTGTGGGGTGGATAGCATTATTAGGGCTTTTCGCGCATTTGCAATGCCAGCTGGCCGGTACATTTTGCCAAAAATGTAAATATTTGTAATGTCAAGTGCGAATATTCGGTAAAAAATTTGTGTGTGTCCAATTGACAGCTTTTGAGAGATGACTGAAAACTACCTGTAAAAGAGATTGGGACCGCTAACTATTTCACTTTCAATATGAAAAGATTTTAAGCTTTGGAAAGCAATGCAGAACCGATCTAATCCATCACTTGGAAAGTGATTGATGTCGTGTCACCAGCTCATGCTGTTGTCTTTCTATTGGACAACGCTGTACCGTCTCATTAAGATTTGGAAGCTTTTGTCATGGATACGGACCCCTTTTTAGGGGTGTTGGAGGATAATAAATTTTCAGATTTTTTTTTGTTAGACTTGGATGCCTAGAAATTGATAGTCTATGCCCTGTAATTTTCAATGTAATTACAGTTTAAAACAAAGAAATCTAATATTAATTTTTTTCACATGATCGTGATCGGTGATGCTATCATAACATGCCTTTTGATACCATGGGGACTGAGGGGAGACGACCTCGTGACCTTTTGTCAATTAAACTAGACCACCCACCCCATTTTAAAAATATAATTTATTTTATTGGTAATTTGAGAATTTTTAGTCTCCTTTGATTTAGATGGTCACAAATGAGAATTTATTATATGATAAATAGTCCAAACTCATGAACTCGGTGATATGATATTATTATATGATCTTAAAATATATGAAAGAATTTTTTATTTTATTTTATTATTGATTGTATTCAATGTAATTGTTATTTATAAATTTCAAGAATCCACTATCTAAAGTCCAAGGTATTATATATATGAATCAACAATTTTTTTGGGTTAGTGTTAAAATATTGAGATACTCTTTACGTCAAATTTGTGGCTTACTTGAACTCAACCTCATCTTTTATGGTGTTTAATTGACATCAACTCAACTTCATCTTTTATGGTGTCGAATTGACATCGACTTGACTTCATCTTTTACGATGTTGACTTGATGTCATCTACTACTTGACATAAATATACTTATTCCGTTGTATCTAAATTAAGAATTTCTAGTTCTATTTTACTTTGACAAGATGTTAGATTTTTATTTTTATTTAGTTATATTTAGGTTTTTCAGTCTAAGGTATCACCTATTATTTCTTGGGTGTAGCATTAAAATATGAGGGATGTCTATTATGTCAAATTTGTCTCTAACTTGAATTCAACCTTATATTTTATGGTATCTAATCAACATTAAATCAACCTCATCTTTTATGATGTTTACGTGACATCATCCTTTATAATATTAAAGTTTTACAAATAATTTCTTATTCTTTGTACATCAAATATTCTCAACCAAACGTAACTTCTTATTCTTTGTAAATCAAATATTCTCAACCAAACTAATGTCTTTCCATAAATATACTTATATGCATCAATTTCATTAACTCTTTTATTTTTTAAATTAAAAAAATTATTATTTTTAAAATATAATACACACTATCACATATAAAATATTGTCCAATCTATCAAAGATACAAACCTATTAAACCATTCCAATCTGAACTTTCAATTCCTTCATTACTAGATTATCTAGATTTGACGTAATTTTTTATGTATCAGCCATTTTTATCCCTAGGAAAATATCTATGGAATGTCGTTAATTTGAGAAAGTTACAATCAACTTTGGCAATATGATTGTACGAACATTTAAAATCAGGTCATTCTTTCAATCAAATTCCATTGTTTATTCTTTGTTTTTATCCAATTCAAACAAGGAATTCTATATCAAGATTGATTCTTCACCTTATTACTTTTGGGAAAACATTGTAGAAAAAATTGTACAGAGATGTCAGGTCATTCTAAAAAGGAGATTGAATTTTTTTTTGTATCCAATGAAATAAGAAGTGATAAGGAATTTATTTGTTTAAAAATCAATGTACCATAACTTTGAAAGTAAGTCAACTAAAAACAATTGGAATGATTATCAAAGATTCATGCACCTTAACAATATTTTTCTTACAAGAAATTAACAGTCGTTCAGATGATTCAACTTTAATTAAAATCAAGGTTGAAACTGTTAAATATCTGAATAATCAATTAGAACAATTTATTAATTAGTTAATGGTTGATTACATCAGAGGTGGGTCTTCACATAAAAAGCTGCCAAAATAATTAGAAATGTGCCGAGTCTTTGTATAAAGACTTAAATGAATTTGAATTCAACTCACACAAGTCAGGATTCCATCTTCTAGAATGAAATCACATTCAATGGAAATTTTATCTCTTAGAAGGGAATAATTTTGATCTTCTAGAATGATATAAAATAATAATGTACGAAGATTTAAAAATAATAATGTTAGTAATGTTGTTCTACGGGTTTGAGGAGTTGGTTTGAGTCTCGGGTTTACTCTTGAGGTTTTGGGTTCGACTCTCTCTGACCCAGAAATCACCCTGCCACAGACATTGGGGGGTTGTGTTGGTTACCTTGTAGCCCCTTAAGGGAATCATATAAATTTGTTACTCAATTAGATTTGTCACTTCAAACGGAATAAATAAAAATATCTTTATAAATAAGTGTAAAAATAATATTATAATTAATTTTCCAACCATTATCCTAAGACTAAACCATCTAAACCACTTAAAAATCACAAATTTTATGATATAACATTTTTTCCTAAATAAATAAATAAACAATTTATAATTAATATAAATTACTTAATAAAAATACATCTAAACATTAAATTTATTATTTTAGTTTAAATTATTTAATTATTTCCTTTTACTATCACATATTAAATATCTAAATAATATGACTAATAAATAACAAAAACACAAATCAAATTTTATTTAATTTTTATATAATCTTATCATTTAAATTGAAGAAAACATCAAGCACTATATATTTTATTTCATCTCTATGTAATAAAGAGATAATAATTATTTTGTCCAAGATTATATATTTTGAATATGTATATTGGGTGGGCAACTTTCCCCATCTTCTACAAATTTCAATAGTTAATAGGTTACATTTGGATGGCCACTTTATGGCAAGACAATACAAGTTGTGTGCATGAATATACCACTAAGATGAGGAATCATTATAGAAAATATCTCCAATATGACTAAGGATTATAAATTCTATGGAATTAGATTTTTTAAAGAAGTTTTTGAAATAATTTTGAATTATATTTGTAATTTATTGGTATTAAGAATATGAATTAAAGTTTTATAAATGTTGAAGGTCTTATATTAAGTAAAAATTGATTTTAAAATATGAATAAAGATTAATTAAACTAATTTTGAATAAATATTTTATTAAACTTTTTAATTTTAATCTTTTGGTTCCTTTCAATAATTTATATTTTTTTTCTTTAATAAACATTGATATATATATAAAAGTTAGTATTAGGTTTGTTGAGTTCAATTATAAGTTAGTATGGTAAACAATATATTTTCATTATAAATTGAGGTTTATATATTCTAATTTTATTGTTTTTATAAATATTTTAAATGTCTGGATGTTATTTGATTTATTATTGTTTTAAGTGTTTTAATTCTAAAATTTTATTTTAAATAAAATATAAAAATTAAGAATGAAAATGTAGTTTTTTATTAACATATATTATATGAATGTTTATGATTTGAACTATTTGTTTATGCAGATATTCTTTTATCATTTGTTTAATTAAAAAATAAGAATTTAGATATTTTAGAGAAGTAATGCATTATATTATATTTAGTGTTTTATAAAATAAGAAGAAAGAAAACATTATAAAAGTATTCTTTGGGTGAGCGTAAGTTAACGATGAGTTAAATAGTAGCAGTAGGAAAAATATGTCTTGGAGATAGTCAAAATTGTGAAACTTTTGTTAGGCTCAACTGTATAACCCAACTTTAGTTTAGAAATATTAACCAAAACAAATTTATCTATTTTAGGAAAAAAAATATTTTTGACCAAAAAATATTTGTTTTGGGAAGGGAGATCCACCCTACATGATTCACCTTTAATAAAAGAATTTATCAAGTACATGCATATTGAAGTTTTTAAAATAACTAAAATGTGATCAACATATCAATTTAGTATTGGAGGAAAGGGGCAATCTAATTAATGTGACATGGGCAAGTATTGAGGTTGGGATACATACGTAAAAGGGGGTGTTAATAAGTTTTGTTTCAAATTCTCCATAGATTCTTTGCATATCTAAAAAGGAAAAAAAAAACATTCACTATGCTAGTCTTGCCAAGATTGCAAAGCTATCTTTTTTCTACTCCACATGATCTTTTATTATGTCAAGGCCTCATAATTCCATTGTTTCTTGCTTAATCCCAATGTAGTTAACCAAGGAAATAATGATCACCAAGGTCATGAAAGTTAAGTACAATCTAGACCCAAGTTTTTTAAAACTAATTATTGGACACCTTTTGGTAATGCCACAACCTTACCCTTCCATTATAATGTAGATCAATAATACTATAATGATGTTTATTTTAAGGGGGAATCACTATTAGATATTGTGTGGCAAGGGTTTGGGGTGTTGATATGTATAAGTGATTTTAAATCAAAGCTTTCTTGTAGGATGATATATTTGGTATAACTCATCTATATTTTTTGTGTTGATTCTTTAATGTATGGGATGCCAACCAAACTAGTTTTGAGTTAGATATAGGTGTGGGAAATTCCTTTGGTTGATAGGGTAGAAATAATAAAGAGATATAAAAATGTAATAAAAAAAAGTACATATGATACTTGAGAAAAATAAAGACAAATTTATCAAAAACATAAATTGGAGAAAGGGTAGAAATAAAAATTAGATGTTTATTAGTATTTTATGAATGCATTTGATATTCTATTAGTTTAGAAAATGAGTCCCTTGGATGCTACTTTAAAAATATAGTTATCCACTTTAAAAAGGATATTTCCTTCTCGCAGAAAGAAATTTTAAAAAATACTTCAAAATTGTTTTAGAATGCATATTAGGGTCCCAAAACCATCATTTCCTACAAATCATGGTTGATATTTTTTCATGGAGTTCATTGAATTTACTTTCAAAGTTGTTTTTTTAAAACCAAATTGTAAAGAGTTTGTAGAGGAAATCATCAATATTTTAAAATATCTTTTATCGTTTGTTATAAATTTAAATTTTTAATTATTATTTATTTTCTTCATACACTATTTCTAAATTCCTAATAAATATTTATTGAAAAGTGCACATGTAACTTTCAAATTGTGTATCATTTTTCAAATAAAAATTTTGCACCAAACTCTAGACTTTGTTAGCTATATGTTAAAAAAAATTGACAATTTTTTGTCAAGTTGGATTGTAGACTTTTGAAAAAAAAATTAAAAAATATATTAAAACTTAATAAATAGTCAATTATTTATATACAAAATAGGCATCACATCCACCCACCTATTATTTATTTATATATAATTTAAAAAATATATTATATTTGTTAAAATTTAAAAGACACAATAATCTATTTCTTTTTTTTACTAAAATTTAATGATACGGCTTTAAAATATTTAACTTTCATCAAACCAATTTGAAATTATTAAAAAAATAGTAATCTATAAACTACATTCAATTTTTTCAATTTCTAACACTACATTTTTCTCACAATTTTTAAATAAGTCTTTCCATTTATTACCTAAAATCACTTAAGTCTATTGTAATATATTTATTACTACTTAAAAATATGATTTGATTAATCTAAATCTTGCATTCACCCTCTTTATATATTACTTAAAAAATATAATATTCATAAAAAAATCATATTTATTAATAATTAACATTGAATTAATAATATTAAATTAACTTTAATAAAAATATTAATTAATTTATAGATGTTCATTAATTATTTAATATTGAACTATAAGCCAAGTCATTAAGATCAACAAATCATTAGAAATCTAATCAAAATCACATATTCCTTCTCACATAAATTTTTAGCTTTTTCCAACCTATTATAAAGTTAAATTAAATTAAATAAACTTTGAACACATTTTTTAAATTTTTGATGATTTAAGATAATTACCTATTATTATAAAATCTTAAATACTAATGAATTTAAAAAACTCTCAATTATAAAACTAGTATCATTTCAAATTTAATTGTTTAATAATTAAATAATTTCCTAAGACCACTTATTTTAAAATGACAAATACCTTCAAAATATCTATATATATGTAATCACACGCATATCATTTTTACAATGAATAGTTAAAATACATAAAGACAAATGATAACAACCAAGAATCCAAGCATAGTGGAAAAGGACAAATGCAATTATACAATAAAATGATATTTTGTGGGAGTTTGAATTAGTTTTTAAAATCATTTGGATGAGGACACATTACAAAACAAAAAAAAATTAATCATCAATTTTATGGCGGTGAAAGTGAAACGTGGGCAATGGAATATGGGCTTCTTTTTCATAGGACAAATGAAGGGGCACATTTGTATGGCTGCTTACTATTTAAAAAAAAGTCTTTATGTTGACGTGTCAAAGTAAGCCATTTGGTAACGGTTATAACTATGCAATTCAGTGAAAGGGTTATTTTCTTGTGATATTTTAATGAAAAAAAATGTTTATTATATTACAAAAGAGATATTATATTTTTTTATAATACAATAGGGGTGTTCGTGCGACTTAGTCAAGCGGTTGAGGAGTCCAAAAAAGAGATATTATATTAACTAAAAAATTAAAAAAATTATATTTTCAAAATTTTAGACAAGGTAAAAGTTCAAATAGATCATGATGAGAAGGTTTCTCCAATTATCTAGGAGGGCATGATAATTAGGAATTGGTTTTTTTCTAAATTTCTCATTAGATTGTGGAATATATTTTATAAGAGAGATTGTCAAATTCATCTAAAGGATCTTGTAGCATACCCATGTCAAGTGGCTAAGAAGTGATAGAAAGCACACATGTTTGTTATGACTATCCACATTCTTGGTGTTGAGGAGAATGATATGAACCATGATAATTGTGACTGTTATGATCAGTCTAATTGCGACCATGTCTACACCTTTAGGGAAGAGATGGGTCCCTGTGAGAAGGGGAAGGTGGCACTGGTGCAATAGTATAAAGAGTATTGTCCCAATGCTTAATAAGATTTTGCAAAAGGGCAGCTTCTAAGGTAACTTAGTACGCTTACACCAAAATTTGTAGAACATTATAACAAATCATAGATTTAGTACACAAGAAAAAATGCTAGTCAATAGAAGCTCACAAAAAAGCGTTGAGTTTCTATCATGCCCAATATTGAATAGAATATCTACTTTGAAAGAATGCCAAATTTATCTACTTTTTAATATTTTTTATCACATATGTACAAATTGTTCTCAATACTTTACCCACATCATTAGTACTATAATAATTCAAACAATAATGTAGAGTTCCTCTTAAGTACTTAAACACTCTTTTTACTTATGTCTAGTGTTCCTTACTTGGATTGACCATGAACATATTCAAAACTCCAACTACTTGGACAATGTTTGGTCTTGTCCAAACTATCATATACATAAGCGTTCCTATAGTATTGGAATTTGGAATATTTCTCATATTCTCAAAAGCCTCCATAGACATAAGGCATTGTTCCGAACTTAATTTTGTACCAACTAGTAGGGTTGTACTTACCAATTTATTATTTTGCATTCTAAATCTCTTTTAAATATTTTCAAGATTTTTCTTATAATTTAGTGACCATTTCTTGTTAGCCTAACTTACATATCTCCATACCAAATATTTACTTGGCACTACCTAAGTCCTTCATTTCAAACTTACAAACTTACTAGACAATTAAGCTCTAAGTTTCCTTAATTAGTGTCTTTCACTTCAACTAATTAATACATCATTAACACATAAAATACCAATCAAAATGTGTTAATCTTCCTTGTAATAAAAACAATGATCATAATTAATTATACAAAAGCCTAATTCTAACACATATAAGTCAAAGTTTTGATTCCATGTATGTGGGGACTATCTTAATCCATACAATGACCTTTTCAACTTATAAACTATTTTCTCTTTACCATTCACCTCAAATCCTTTAGTCTATTATATATAAATTTCCTCATCTAATTCAACATACAAGAATGTTTTCTTTATATCCATCTACTCAAGCTCAAAATCATTTGCAATGACTATGGAAAACAACGTCCTAATAGAAATTAACTTGGATATTGGAGAAAAGAACTCACCGAAGTCAATTACCTTTCCCTTTCACATAAAATGCACCTTGTATCACTCAAGTGATCCATTATCTCTCAATCTATTCTTGAACATCAATTTGTAGACAATGGGTTATCTCTCCTTAGTAAAATCGATTAAGTCTCGAGTCTTTCTCTAATTTACTAACAACATCTCCTCTTGCATGGAATTATTCTAAAATTTCTCTTTATAAGTGAGAGATTCTCACATATAATTCAATTCACTATCAATATGTGTTAGAGAAAAAAATGAAAAAAATGGAATGTTTCTCATGTTCTTGAAAGCCTCCATAGATATACTTGGCATTGTTCCAAATTCAATTTTGTACCAACTAGTAGGGTTATACTTACCAATTTATTATTTTGAATTCTAAACCCATTTTAAATATTTTTAAGACTTTTCCTTATAATTTAGCGACCATTTCTTGTTAGTCTAACTTACATCTCTCCATATCAAGTATGTATGTGGGGACTATTGTAATCCATGCAATGATCTTTTTAGCTTATAAACTATTTTATCTTTACCTTTCACCTCAAATCCTTTAGTCTTTTACATATAAATTTCCTCATTTAATTCAATATACAAGAACCTTTTTTTTTAATATCCATCTACTCGAGTTCAAAATCATATGCAATGACTATGGAAAACAACATCCTAATGGAACTTAGCTTGGCTATTGGAGAAAATAACTCATTAAAGTCAATTACCTTTACTTGGGAATTTCCCTTTACCACTAAATGCACCTTGTATGACTCATGCGATCCATTAGCTCTCAATTTATTCTTGAACACCATTTGTAGCCAATGGGTTATATCTCCATAAGAAAATCTACCAAGTCCCAAATATGATCAATCAAATATGCAAGAGAGTTTGTGCTAGATGTTTTTGTCTCATCTTCATAAAAACTATCATGTTTACTTAATTGTTCATATTTAGATTAATTGTGTTTCTCTAAATTTGATTTAAAATGCACCTTTTCACTCTCTTGCATATTTGATTGTTCATCATTTGAAAAGAGTCTAAGTTCCCTATAAGTAACATCCCAATAATATAATTTTTTTAATGTTTCAAGATTCCCAAATAAATATCCTTTAATATTTCACTATATCTAATGAAAATACATTTTTAACTTGAAACCAAATTTAGATAATATTTCCATCCCTATAAGTAACATCCCAATAATATAATTTTTTTAATGTTTCAAGATTCCCAAATAAATATCCTTTAATATTTCCCTATATCTAATGAAAATACATTTTTTCCTTGAAACCAAATTTAGATAATATTTCCTTTGGCACTTGAACATTTTTCTCATACCAATTTTTAAAACTTTAGTCAAAATAAATTTTCTACTAGTTTACAATTCATATGGTGTTTTGTTCTCCAATGCAGAAGTAGGAGACTTCTTCTAGTAGCATACAATACACACATTTTTATTCTATAATTCTTTCCCTAGCCCAAGAATACATAGCATATTTCTAGCTTTCAAAGATCCAACACGGATTTATTCAACCTTTTAGCCACACCTTTCTATTGTTGTGTATAAGGAGTTGTACTTTGTTTCATAATTCTAATATGTTTATAGAATGTCTCAAATTCCTTTGAGAAAAAATATCCACTATTATCTATCCTAAGTAATTTGATTTTCCTATTATTTTTATTCTCAACTAGAACCTTAAAATCCTTAAACTTGAGAAATTCTTCAAACTTTATTCTAAGAAAATAAACCCTAGAGTACTTAGAATAATCATCAATGAAAGATACATAATACATAGACTTACCAATAGACTACACATCCATAGGACTGAAAACATTGATATGTATCACCTCTAAAATATATTTTACCCTTGTACTTCCAAAGATGATCTACACTTGATTATGTTTTCCTCACAAAAAATGTTCACATAATTCAAATCTAAAAAAATCCAAGAATTTCATTTACCTATATTTAATTACCAAGGATTTTTTACATTTTTCACTTAGATGAATGACAACCTCAATTTAGATTAAGTTACATTGGCACACCTAGACAATGTTGATGTATATATCCTAAATATAGTTCCATACTCTCTTAGCATTTGCAATAAATTGCCTCTTGCCAACTTGCAACATTTACCATCAAAAGAAACATGTATATTATAGTCAATCATCTTGGACACAAAAATAAGGCTTTAAGCTAGAATTGGAATATGTAAAATATTTGAGAATGTTCTCACTCTTCCATCCATGAAGGATAATTTTACCTTTCCTCTACCGATCATATTCAATGAGTTGTTTTCACCATGGAATACTTGACCTTCATTACATTGTGTATTCAAAGTATCACTCTCCATGTGTTGTCATATGACAAGATGCACTTGATTCAATCAACCAAGAGTCATAACCAATGACATTAGTATAAATATTTTCATTAGAACTATGTTCATCATTATTTGAGGATGTATCAAAATAATTCTTCTTCTTCTTGGATTTATAATTCTTCTCAATGTGAGTTTTTTTGCTATAATTTCCATTTTTTACTTTTTATTCACTTGAAGACTTTGACCTATCCTTTCCCTTGGACTTTTAATCCTCACTTTTTTTCTTACCCTATTTATCCTTAGACCTACCTATAACAACTAGGGCATTGATAGAGGTTTAATCCATGTACAACTTACTAATATAATCACTTAACAAAATGCTAATGACATTCTCCAATTTTAATGAAACGACACTATTAATTGGCATCATCAAGTTTTCCCATGAATCAAGTAAGGAATAAATTAATACAATGAATTTATCCTCTTCCTCCATTTTGACTCCTATTGACATAAATTGACTAAGAATCAAAGCGTAAATGTTTAGGTAATCAGTTACTTAGTCTCCTCTCATTTTTAGATAATTCATCTTTTTAAGGCATGTTTATTTACAAGAATATTGGGCTAATATGATCTACATATGTTCTACCACAATGAATGAGAAACCTATTCTTGAAATACATTCATAAGCACATAATCTAAATAACATTATCGATTAGTGCTCATAACATTTTTATTTGATTGAACCCAATCTTCATTAGATATACATGTACCCAAAGAAGACATTGTAGCCTACTAATCTCTCTCCACTGGAAGATCTTCTATTTTTAACTCCACCAATTAAATGTTTTATTTATTGAATTATTTAATCAAGAATAACTTGATGTGATGGACATAAATTCAAAACTACATCATCTTTTCACAATTTTATTTAATTTTTTACTTTGTGACTAGTAATACATGAAATACAACAGGCTAATGATTTCAAGGTCCATCATTGCACACATTAGGGTCCAATCTTCCAATGGCATAGTCATTGCCTAGACAACATATAACATGCTTGGTACTAAATGTCGCGGATTAACTAACCTTGTTACAATCATTGAAATATATGGGTAAATAAAATTAATATTATGTGATCAAAATTAGTAAACATTATTAACCAATATTTCTAACAACACGGATAGAAGTATATGGAACAATATGTAAACATAATATTACATACCTGACACCAATTTTTATGTGGGAAATCATTATGGGAGAAAAGCCACCACCAAAAGATGATCACTATTATATTATTTAGAATCCAAATATTCAATACAATGTATTTTATAGAGTCTCAATCTATAGTATTATAATATACCCTTCTATAATCAACCTTCCAACATATCAACCATCCATCTGGCCACTTGGCCAACCTTGGAACATTCACATGAGTAGATACACATAGGAATCATCATGGAATAGAAAGAATCAAACAACTATATCTTGACTATACCATGACATCAACATGATATATATATATATATATATATATATATATATATATATATATATCACTAAATATGATGTCTCCACATGGATAATCATCATATACATATGTATCCATTATTACATAATAAGAATCAATAGTTTCTTATGAAATATAATCAATATATGTGTGTGTGTTCCTCTATATCCACCACTACTAGCTCCAAGCTTGTAGTAGCATGTACATACAAGCATTTAACTATTTCTAGTGGCTTGAAATACATCAAAAAATCCTATTGAACATAACCACATATTTGGATTGTGTTATGAGCTCTAACTATTAGAAGTGTTCCTACATTTCCATTAATGCTTCTAGTCAACACTAAATTTAGTATATGGTAGTGAGTTATCCTCCAAATGACCTATGGTTTCTATCAGAACATCACCAAATGTAAACATGAATACATGATATACCACTGTATAGGAGTGAATTTGCACCCCCTTGCAAGTTCCCCTTTTACATCGTTCACTTTAGAAAAATCAAATCCGACCGTGTAATTCCACATCACCCGTCCACACTCCATCCACTTGGTGCATGTTTTTAGTGTCAATGGGTAAATTTTTGTCAAGGACGCACATGCGACGCGTAGACGTCTACATGGCGCGATGTCGTCCTGACAAGATTCCTGTCCCTAGAATCTGTAGAGGTGTTACATTCTCCATTGGCGACGAAACGTAATGCCCTTGTGCCCTTCAACCAACCTTTGAACAACTCTTTCCCTCCTAATTGACCTTCAAATGACTATTCTTCACTCTCATTCACTCTCTTCACTTCTCTACATGCTTCTTCACCATTCTTAACAACTCTTGAGAAAATTCTTACAACTCTTGAGCTACTTGCTACACTATTGGATTTGATATTCCAACATCACAACATTCTTCACATCTACCATAGAAGTTGCAAATTGGTGTCTTGTGAGACTTCCTTCAGTGTCGCTGTAACCACATCAACGTTGCCATGGTTGTAGACTTGCATTCCTTTCTCATTGGCCTTGAGCTGCTCTAATTGAGGGTGGTATTGTTTACTTGATTTTACATTGTTGTTGGATTTGATTAGCATAGTGTCTCTTGTAGTATTTGGTATTCATTTCCTTTCCAATATTCTTCCTTTATCACATTTATGTTTCTCTATCTATCTGGTTGTCCATGGAGGTGGAAACACCAAAATAGGGGTTTGACTGCGGCAAGGCCCAAAATAGCCCCAACATTTTTCCCTTCTTTGTTGTGTGTAGGTACTTGTTCGTGTGGAGCTTGCTGGAAAATTGGACCCTTCGTGAATTCACTTCTATCACCTTTCACTCTTACCATTTCCTATAGTATTTCTCTCATTATTCATCACTAGTAAACTTCAATACCTAAATTGTTAGTAGGTTTTTAAACACCTTTGACTTTCCTTTCCACTATTTATCTGTACGAATGCCAATGCACTCGTGAGACGCCAACGCGTCGCACTGTCACATCCTTGTTCTACACTGTAGTCCTCTGGTAGCGATTTTTCTGAGGTACAATCTAGGATTCCAAAACCTACTCGCTTAGCCCAAACTTAACTCTTGAGTTAGCAGAGTGATAGAAGCACTAAGAGTGCTCTTCATTCTCTATCCTCAATATCAAACAATTCCCTAAACACTTGCGCAGTTGAGGTAGATTAGGGAAGCCTTCAACTCTCGGCTCTCTGTGACCTGGAGTTGTTGAGTGGTCAATCCCCCTCTACATTTTGGTGAACTTGACTTGAACAATGTCTATTTGTTTCTTTGTGTTAAGACTGTTTCCTTCATACTCGGTGACCTTTGTAGACTTGGGTATTGTGGGGTTTTAGGAGAATCACAACCTAGTCTACAACCTTTGGGTACATTGTTAGGAGAAGTGTGTAAGACTTGCAAATCGAAAAGATGAAGGTCATTTTCGGCTTTACCACAGGCTTTACTACCAGTCAGTTTTCCCAAGAGGAAGTTTCGATAGACGAGATGGGTTTTGTTGATGAGACCACTCGTGTACCCACTTCTCCAGCATCCCCTACAACTTCATCTGTGGATGAGGATGATGTTGTGCAGATTCCTATAGAAAACCTCTTGGCATTAGACAGGAGATGTTAGATCTCGGGAATCATTTGGAGAAAGCACCAAATATGTCAAGGGCCAGTAGGCTTGTTAATGAGGTGAGATATATGTTAGGAAAAGATTGGACAGGTGTAGAATTCTTACGTGGCATCATCGATATAACCGAAGCATACATCCCTTCGTATAACACTAGACCAGGTACTACCCTAGGGATGGTGCTTGATGCCTATGAGAGAAAAATAGGTGTCTCGATGCCTACCATGTCCATATGCATGGATGAAATATTCCCTTCGATCAGTGTTTCCTTTGCTCCTCAAACATCCCACGCAATCAAGGCGAGTGGAATACCCCTTGGTTTCAGCTTCACCCCTCGTACTACTCCTGGTGGTGGGGGCTCCAATGGAATGAGTGGTGATGGCTTCGGTAGCAATGACGGCGTTGGTGGTGGTGGCTTTGGTGGGGTCCATGGTGGTGGCTCTGGTGGAGGCCACGCTAGTGGCCTTGGTGGAGGTCCCGACGATGGTCACGGCGGTGGCTCCAGAGGAGGTTTTGGTGGTGGTAGTTCTAGGGGAGGTCCCACTAGACCTTTGTCATCTTCAGACCCTATCTTGAATGCTCTCCTACAAAATATGGGTCAAATGCAAAAACCAGTTGGTGAATCTATCTCAAGCCTCTTCCCAACCTATCTTTCAACCCTTCTCCAAACATAGTCCATTGTTAGTGACAATTTTGAGCACCCCCTTCCCTCAGGATAGGGAAATTCCTAAGTTTGAAAAGTATAGCGGTAAAGGAGATACACAAACACACATGCTAGATTTCAACACCATGTGCATGGATTTATTCCACCATGATGTCATGATGGAAAATCTTTTCCCTCAATCTCTCAAGGATACAACACTCGAGTGGTATTGTTCCTTTCCTGACAATTCTATATTCTCATTCGATCAACTGGTGAATCAGTTTCTCCAACAATTCCAAGCTAACATCGGTTCAAAGATGACCTTCTCGGATCTCATCTGATGTAAGTAGGGAGAGCACGAGAAGATCACTAATTTCATTGTACAATACCAGGCACTCTTTTCACAGATATATTACCTGCTACTTGACTCAGATGTATGGAAGGTATTTATAGGAAACTTGCAGTGAGCTTGGCAGAAGAAATTTTCCTTGATGAAATACCCTTCTTTCGCACATTTGTGTGTTGCATTGTGAGAGTTCCAGCAGACGGTTGTTCAGTTTGGGGGGTCCTCCTCATGCTCCCGTTCTGAAGGAAAATCTATAGTTTCCATTTTAAGAAAAGGAAATTCTATTGCGAATGTAGTTTTTGCAACTAATGATTGAAGCCTCAAACGCAACAAGAAATTTACTAAACTATTTGAATCTTATTCTTCTATTTTGCAAAAGTTACTAAAGGATAAGATTATAACATTAGAAGATCCTTGACCTTTGAGGGAGCCTTACCTTGACTAGTATGATGGGAATGCATTATGCCAGTACCATTGTGTTCATGGGCATGATATTGAATGTTGCATGTTCTTGCGTCATGAGATACATGACTGCATCGATGATGGTACAATCCATCTTGATAGAAAGAAGCAAAACACAAAAAAAGTCAGTGGATAAGGAAAATAGTGAGTTGTAGATTTATACGAACCTATTTCCATCTCACTCTGCAAACTTAATTATTGATCCTTTTGATGCTTCTCCTAAAGCCTCGACATATGTAAATGTGGTCTTGTTCACTCCTAGTCCCCCCCTCAAACCGTGGCTAGTTCGTTAGATGTGACTTTCACCTCACAAGACTTACCCATGAATAAAAAATCCTCTCCCTTATATATTCCTGCTTGCCTCAATGGAAATGTTGTGATAGGAGTCCTAGTCGACCCCGTGAATCAAGTGAATGTTATTATGGAAGAGACTTTGTGGCTAAATTCATTACAAAGGGAGGAATATGAGAAGAAAAAAATGACTATATGTACGCATGACGGTCTCTCTCTTGTTCCGTATGGTTCTATAACTCCTTTTGTCCTAGTAGGATCTAGGGTTGTGGATACCACTTTCGATGTCATTTTGGAATTCAATTTGTTTAGAGTGAAGTTGGGTTTCCTTGGCTAGCTTCCATGAACATAATCACTTTTGTTATTCACAAATGTCTAAATTTCTCTCATGAAGGTGTCCTTCATGTCGTGCATGACAATGGGTATCATCCATTGGTATCCCATGGGGGTTACTCCTCAGATCATTTTTTCCCTGTCCCAGTTGGTTCGCTTCCTCCTAGAACAAACCTACTTTATCGAAATTACGTTAAGTACAAAACCGGGGGCAAGGTGCAACTGAAAGTGACTCACCCTATAGTGCAACAACAAGCCACCTCTTCCTCTCGAAAGGGGAAGGGAAAGCCTGCCCATGCTCAGGTCTCTTCTTCTTCCTCTTTTGTTGTTTTTCCTATTGCTTCCTCTCGCCCTATTGTGGTGCCATCGACTTCTTCCCCTATGCGCTTGCTGGGGAGTCCGATAGTGCCCACTTGGCGAAAGCCCAAGCATCCAACATTTGAACTTCCCATCTTACCCACAGTGCCTTGGCCTATTTTGTATGGTAAGGGGAAGGGTTTTCATGGAGCATCCTCTATGTCTCGGCCTCTGCAGCTTCCTACTACTCCTACCTATAAGGTAGTGAATGGGAAGAGGCTTTTTGCTAAGGCACTCGAGCTTGCTCCCCCCCATTGTTGTTCCATTATCCTCTCTACCTCTTCCTCCTATTCCCATCCAAGAGTCCCTCCCTCCATCGAAAATGGTTTTGATGGATACTCTGATGGTTGAACAAGATTTTTTCGTCCCTTCTCAAGGTGTGGCCTCTAGCTCTCAAAGCCGTAGAAACTACCTTGCACGGGAGCGCAAGCATTAGAGGAAGGATCTGGCTACTGAGCAGGCCGCCTTATAGAAGAAGGAAGAGGATCCAACAACTCCTGATTCAAAATCTTCTGTTGTTCCTCCCCTTTCATCCTCTCTACTTCAGTTCCCTTAGCCTCAATCTTGATTCCAGCTCCCTATGCGAGCGTGAATGATCCCCACTCGAAGAGGGTGTGGATATTCATTGCTCCTTTGGTTGAGCCTCCCCTTTTGATGTCCCTTTCAGACATCCCATCATTTTCAAAACCTATGGACATTTTGAATACCTTGATGGTGTTTGTTGTGGTTTTCTCCTCTTCCTTCATGCCCTCTACCTCATATGTGAGGATTTCACATCCTCTGATGAAGCAAAATATGGAGGATGACCCTACTAGCAACACGGGTTGGAAGAAGGGCTCACATTCTTTGGAGGGTGGTTCTATGTTGGCTTGTTCCATCCTAGTGATGGAGGAAGCCCTGAAGTCCCTGGAGTTTTTCATTACTCCTGAATCATTCAGTGAACTTAGCAGTGGATCTTGAGCATCGCCTCCCTTGCCCGCTAAGTTGACGCATGGCACTCTTGCGAAGTACATGTTTAATTCTATGGATGAGGTTCTGACCCTATCAACATTTTTTGTGAGATCTCTGACATTCACCACACATGAACCAAGTGGAGAAGACCTCGAGGGGCCTTATTCCTTGGCTCTTGTTGCAAGAGGGTCAAAGGGTACCCCCCTTGATATTTTTCCCTTGCAAGCTCTTCCTCCCTCCCCTTACAATGATCTAGATTGGGAGAACGATGATCTCTTGGTCAATGAGGAATAGGGGATGCCTCTTCTTTATTTGTAGGTTAGATTGTGTGTGTGTTGTATTGTGTTCCCCTGTGCTTAAGTTATGTGTTCCTAGATGATCCTTGTCACCCACGTAGGTGCTTGGATACAAAAGTGTTTTTAAGTTGTGAAACTTCTTCTCTTTGTTGTGTATTTATTTTTGACAATTGGGAACGATGCAAAGTGTTGGGGGAATTTAGGCCTCCCTTCCATGTTGAGCCATTTTTTAATTTTTATTTTGTCTTCACGTGTCTTCTTCACATGGTCTAATATAGTAGGGGGTTGATGACAGTTCATTTATATACTATTATACTTATTTATCTATATTTATGAGAATCTCTGACCTTGAAATATCAAATCCCCCTATCCCATGTTCGTTATGTTATCATCTTTACCTTCTTTACATCTTTTCTCTCTTCTCTTCTTGTGTTGTGGTGTTGTGGTGCTCATGTGTTGTCCCTCACATGTGTGACAACATTACCACGGTTACATCTCATTATGTTTCACGAGCCACAACATCACTTTTCATTCTTGTTTTTTCTCTCCTTAGGATGTCACGTGTCTTTGTGTTCGGAACACACCATCCTAAGGGGGGGCTCTCATATTGCTTAGATTTTCAAAAAATGCATTCAGTGGCCAAAAAATCTTTTTGAAAATCTTTATCTTTAACTCTTCAAAATATTTTTCAAAAATCGCATTCCTCAACAATGACCCCTCCTTCATCATGGGTTCATAAAGAAGAATTTGAGAAACTTTCCTCCAAGGAGGGAGCACCTTCCCTTGCGGATGAAGTTATGACCTTCCCCTTGTGAGGGGCCTTTCTTCCTTTCAAATTCCTTGATGAAGTGGAATCTTTCAAAAGGATTCCTTGATATTGAAATTGATTTGCGGAAAATGCAATTGCACTTTAAAACTAAGTGTCCCTTGAGTGGACCCATTTTCTTTTGAAGGTTTCTCGAGGGACCTCTTTGAAAGCTCTTCCTTCAATTGTGACTGTTTGCATGACTATATGCTTGTCTTCCTGCATGGCTTCTTTTTTATATCTAACATGTTTTTTCTTTGGATTAACATGTTGGTTTGCAGGTGTGCCTATGAAGTTGCTTTTCAATCCGACTCTGCGGAGTCCCCCACATTTTGCTTCCCTCAAGAGAGAGTACCTGGGGGTGCCTTCTTTGCAAGTCTGAGGACCTGTGAAGCACACTAACATCATGCGAGATTTGTCCACCATTGGTCTGTGGTCCTTCGGTGCACTTTTTTTAATTCTCCTCGGGAGACAGTACTTGTGGAGCCATTTGCCTACCCTACGCTTTCAAGCATGCCAAATTACGGTTGGCTTCCTCAATGGTTCAAGTATATTTTATTGGAACTATTTCAACCTACTTTACCAAACACTCATTAGAACTCATGTTCACTAAAGTGGGGGAAAAATGTATAGGAGTGAATTTGTACCCTCATTGCAAGTTCCCCTTTTACATCATTCACCTTAGAAAAATAAAATCTGACCATGTAATTCTACATCACCCATCCACACTCCATCCACTTGGTGCATGTTTTTAGTGTTGGTGAGGGAATTTATATCGAGGACATGCACATGATGTATGAATGTTTGTGCCTCACATTTTCGTCCTGATAGGATTCCTGCCTCTAAAATATGAACATCTCTTTCCCTCCTAATTGACCTTCAAATGACTATTCTTTACTCTCATTCACTCTCTTCACTTCTCTACATGCTTCTTCACCATTCTTAACAACTCTTGAGCTACTTGCTACACTACTGGCTTCGCTATTCCAACATCAAAGCATTCTTCACATCTACCATAGAAGTTGCAACTTGGTGTCTTGTGAGACTTCCTTTGACATCGTTGCAGCCACATCAACATTTTCACAGTTGTAGACTTGCATTCCTCTCTCATTGGCCTTGAGCACCTCTGGTTGAGGGTGGTATTGTTTACTTGCTTTTACATTGTTGTTGGATTTGAGTAACATAGTGTCTCTTGTAGTATTTGGTATTCTTTTCCTTTCCAACATACTTCCTTTTATGAAATTTCTATTTCTCTATCTATTTGGCTATTCGTGGAGGTGGAAACACTAAAACAAGGGTTTAACTACAACAAGCCCTGAAATAGCCCCAACATTTCCCCCTTCTCTATTGTGTGTAGGTACTTGTTCATGTGGAGCTTACTGGTGAACTAGATCCTTTGTGAGTTCACTTCTATCACCTTTCACTCTTACCATTTCCTAAAGTATTTCTCTCATTATTCTATTATTGTATTGTTTCTTGTTTTAGCCATCACCAGTAAACTTCAATACCTAAGTTGTTAGTAGGATTTTAAACACCTTTAACTATCCTTTCCACTGTCTTTCCGTATGGACACCAGTGCACCCCTGAGACGCCAATGTGCCGCACTATCATCCCTATTCTATGTTGTTGTCATATGACAGAGAGTTGTTTGAGTTACAGTCTAGGTTCCCAAAACTTGCTCGCTTAGCCCAAACTTAACTCTCGAGTTAGCAAAGTGATAGAAGTACTGAGAGTGTTCTTCATTCTCTATCCTCGATATCAAACAATTCCCTAAGCACTTGCACAGTTGAGGTAAGTTAGGGCAGCCTTCAACTCTTGGCTCTCCGTGACCTAGAATCATTGAGTGGTCGGTCCCCCTCCTCTACAACCACAACATCTAAAACTCATCGCATGTTACCAAATTGAATTCTATAGGTACTTACCAACTTGTAGATAAATTCTTTGTTTAGGAACTCTCTGTAGGTAAATAACAAACCCAAGTCCAAACATCAACTACGTTTTCATTTCACATATTTCTATACACTTATGATCCCTTACCCTAGTTATAATTTTACATATTCTCATTCATTTCCCCTAGCCTTAAATTTATTTCACCTAGTATATACACATACTTTCATGTCTACATTACCCATGCTAATTGGTATTTTTATACATTTGGGATCATTTCAATAGTTTTATGGTTAATCTTGCAAGCATGGCATTAACCCTTTCAAATTTAAAATTTAAATTTAATTTTTTTCAACTCCTACCTATACCCTTCTTTCCTAAGGTTGAATAAACATAAATTTGTAAGTGTTTTTATGTCCTTGTATTCAAATGCATTTGATGCAATAATTTTAAACCTCCTAATCATGGAATAATTCAAGCATGATCATTCACATTTAAGAAATAAATAACTTTATTTTAATTCATCAAAAGGAATCTAGATTTGGATAAGTATTCTAGAAGTATATGGATGCTTGAAGAATGTTGTTTTTGATTGTTTTACACATTTTAATGAATTAAAATAGGAACATGTCTACCCTATAAACATATATAACTACAAGATAAAATTCCCACTCTACTTTCCCACTCTGGTGTTTTGAATTGCTTGCGTGCATGGTGGATGTTTCCTTGGGGATACTCCATGGTCCCCCTCCATTGTCCCCTCCTGACTGCACTTAGATTTTTGTACATGCCTTCCCGCCTTCCTCGAGGATCCCTCCCCCTTTTGAGGATTTCATGGAGGTGCCCATGATTCTTGTCATTCTAGAGTCCAAGGGTCAGAAGGGTGTCTTACTCAACTCTTCCTAAAGTCCTTCTGCTGATAAAGCTCACTCTCAACCTGAAATTGTGAATTCTATCTTTGGTACTAAAATCTCTCTCCCAGATTCCACCATTGATAGAATAGTTTCATCTATGGAGAACTCTATAGTGGGAATTTTTTTCTCCTTTCGCCCAACCATTAATATGGTTCAAAGATGGAAAATGACTAAATGGCACTTGAAAGGTAGTGTTGAAGTTTATGCTATGGTCAGAGGGTTGTTTATATTTAAGTTTACTGCTCCTAAATATTTACTCTATGTTCTATCTTCAGGTCCATGGGTTTATGGGAAGCATAGCCTATCTCTCTGTCGTTGGAAGCATGGTTTTGATCTTGTTGTCAACCTTAAAAAAAATTCTCATGTTTGGATTTGATTACAGGGTCTACCACTGGAATAGTAGGACGAGTTAGTATTTCAATGTATTGGTGATTTGATTGGCCACTTCATTACCTCTGAAATCATCACTAGAATGAGGTCCAGGTTAGTCTTTTCTCACTTCTATGTTAATATCGATATTAATAAGACTCTACCCAACTTAGTGACTCTAAGTTCTAAGTTTGGGTCATGGAACCAACAAGTATGCTATGAGAATGTTGTTTTTTTCTAGAAATTTTCCAAACCAGGGCACCTCATTTCTAACTACAAGACCTCTATGATAAGCCTTCAAAAACCCATTAAGGTTGATTCTCCCATGCATGAGATCACAACCAACTATCCTTTGAAATATGGGATTTTAAATATTCTTGAATCCCCTGCCAAAGTTGTGCCTTGTGATGACCCTCTCACAAACCTCCTTGAGACCTCACCCAACAAACCTTCTGATAACCCTATGTTGACCAAAACTAGAATTCAAATCATAGGTGCACACAATTCTACTTAGTCTATTTATGATAATTAAATTTGTTTTGCATTTTTTTTAAATTTTTCATTGCATTAAATCTAAAAATTGAATGTAAACCTAGATTATTTAAAAATATTGATGATAATTTGTATTTATTTAAAAAAATATATCCATTTTCATTTGTTTTTCACCATAAAAATTGAAAAATAATTTGGAAAAAATTATAAAAAAATTCAGACTTGATTTTCCTTGTTTAGGGTTTATATCTGAGTTATTTTGATTAATAAAATTGATTACAAAATTATTTTGTCATTTATGCATGCATATTTTAGTGAAAAACATTGAAAAAGTAACAAAGTTGCATAGCATTTTCATTCCAAATGATCAAAAAGCATTACTTTTTTTGTATTTTTTAGAAAAAATAGTCAATTACAGTATTTAATTTTTGGAAATTATCATTTGAACATATTCAATTGTCCTAAAAATATCCAAATTTGCATGCATGTATATGATTTATATAGAAAAATTAGGTTTTGGTGCATTTCTAGAAATTTGTTCACTTCCAGACCTAATACTTGAAGCATAGGACCCTCAAACACTGTAGATGATTGTTATATTTTTATTTTTTTAAATTTCTTCACTAGACTATGGAACCCTAGGCACCCTTGTCCAACAAAATTGAGCCTAAACTAAATGTGCAAAACCTTCCCTATGGTCTCTGCACAGATTTGGCCTCAGTCTCTAAAGATCAATCTTGTAACTGTTTGGTTTTGCTAAAAACATTGCTAGCTTGATCCATAGGACATAACACAATGTTCTCATTGCAAAAATATTTTTTTGTCATAATTCATGTTTTATTTTAAGATATTGTTAAACATTTCAAATTTTTTTGTTACAAGCATGTGCAAATAAGTTAATTTCTCCTCTTTTTTTATTTTTCATGGATTCCTCTCCCACTATCTCTGCTACATGTGAGAGTATATTGGTGCAAGAGAATGCAATCATTGACAATCATGAAAATCATGTTTATTCTTCTCTTGATATCTTGCCCACTTGGGAAGAAGGTATATTTGTGTCAAAGGATCCATTCATTGAGCGTCATGAGAATATTATTTGTTTTTCTCCCAATACCTCTCCTTCTTGGGAATATATTGTGGCACAAGAGGATGAAATCATTTATACATTTCTTTCAAAAGACAGTAATATGGATTACATATATGAAGATGCTAAATTATCATTAGATCTCCCATTAGTAGAAGATCATCAACAATTAGTTAACTCCATTGAGGTTATGAACACACAATTAACATTTAGATATCCTTTAATGATTTGACCTCTTAAAAATCCTCTAATTATTGGACCCCCTAAATCACCTCTCATTACAGGACCTCCTAAACCTCATGGCCATATTCCAAACTTTGAAAAATAACTCACTAGTAATCATGTGTTGCAACAACCAAGTTATCATGCAATTGCTCACACATATAACACTGGAAATAATAAGCAAGAAAAGTAAAGGCCAACATCCATCCCATTGCCTCAACCATACCCTCCACCCTCACCTAATATTCCTCAATGTAGTGGTAAAGAATATGATCTTGTTGAGAAAATTCATAATACTCCAAAAAAATCTCCCTTTGAGATTTTATTCAAACATCACCTACATACCACGAGATGCTCCAAGAGGCTTTGTAGAAGATTGATGTCCCAACTTCTATTAAACCAAATGATGTAGCTGCCTTGTTTGATTGTATGCAAGTGATAAAGTTGGATATTACATTCCCTCAACATGAATTACCCTCACTTGAGATCCAAAATAAGCATGAAGCTTTAATGATAGTAGTGGTTGTTAATAAAACTTGAATTAGGTGTACCCTCATAGACAATGGATCAGGTCTTAATGTTTTTAGCATTGACCTTCTAGGTAAAATTAGAGTGGACAAGAATCTTATAGAACCTAATGATGTCAATATTCATTTCTTTGACAATGTTAGTAAGCAACCATTAGGATTGATCACACTACCCATTAAGGTAGGGCCAATGGTTTTTCCTACCCCTATCCATATCACTCTAGGACCTCTTTCATATAATCTTCTCCTAGGTAGACCATGGATTCATTCCATGAAGGGAATCCCATCTACTCTTCGATGTGAGATGAAGTATGAATATAATAACAAGATATATACTGTAATTAAAGCAAATGAAAAAAATTATAATTCACAATTCCAAGATAATCATAACACTTCCAACTCTCTTAATATTTTGATTTCAACTTCAAAAGTAGAACCTATACAAATTGATGATAATATTGATTGTCTTTTATATGTAACAAAACTCTTAGATGATGGTTTGGGTTCATTAAATTTTACACCCTCCTTCATGGGAGAGTATAAAATCTCATAGTCTAAACCTAAAGAGTCTTGTGTTTTATCTTGTTTTACATCAACAGATTTAGAAACATCACCCCATGATGGTGATGGGGGCTCTCTAAATTTTATCCCTCATGAGTGGAAGATTTCTAACTTCAAAAAGGTTAAAAAATATTTATGTGTGCACGAAAAAGACCAATTCTTCTCATGAGCATGTGGATATGATTTCTTCATCTGATTTGGAAGGATGTTATGGGCTTGGATGAAAAATTCTTTCTAAAAATGGATATAATACAAACATGGAACAAAACGATAAGGATCAAGTTAAGTCCATACCATACTTTTCTAAACAGGGTCTAGGTTTCCAACCTTTGTCCCCATCTGCATCTAATGCTTTGTCATCTACTGTATTTATGACATCTTGTGGTAAGCAGCAAGCTTTTCTTCAAAAGAGAAAAGAACATCTATTATTGAGCAAGAGCACATTTTGTCAAGGCTTCTCAAAGCCCACTTGATTACTCTTTCTTTGGAAACATGAAAGAAATTTTATAACAAAAACTCATTTTGTGCATATCATCGAGTGTGTGGTAACTCTACCAATGACTATCAAACCTTAAGTACAATAAAATACAACTTGTTGATTGTGATGTTCTTCCCTGTGTTGATGCACTTAATCACTCTAAATAATAATGACATTTATTCTATTGTGTTGATCCTCACTATGTGGCATTTGTAGCTTTATGTGTTTTCTCATTACCATTCATGGTGGTACAATCTTAGGTGCAACCATATTTCCCATGGCAACAACACGATAGCCTCTTATGTGGTTGTCTTTGCCTCTACACTTGGGGGTAAGGATAACTAGTGTTGGGAGGTGTGTATTTTCAAGGATTCACTCTTCCCCCTCTTTTCTTCCATAAAATGCCAACATTGCATGTATGTTGACATTTTAATGGGGGTCATATATTATCCCTATCCATTTTTGTTACACCTTGTCTCTTAGTTACCAAGTCACTTTTACCTTGTAAGTAAATATGATGATAAATGTTAATTAGAACTTTAATATGTTCAATAGGTGAATAAAATAATGAAATATGCATTAAGATGTCATTACTTTTGAAGGTATGATTATGTTGGTATATACTAATGGAAAATGTGATGAATGAATATGTATTGCAATGTGAATGCTTTAATGATTTATGATGCAAATGAATTTCATGTGAATGGCTAACTACCTATGTGATGCACTAAGTTGGATGTAGGAAGAAGTCAAGCCATCAAGTATTAGAGGGGGAGTATCATTTAGGAGAAGAACTTGGTCTGGTAACCCTTAATGAGCCTAACTAAGCATACACACACTCACACCCTTGTTTGATTAAGTTGAGTCAAGTTAGATTGGGAATCGGGCAAGTAATCCTTAGTCATAGGTTTGGGGTGATTTGAATGACTTTGGTTTTAGTCTTTGATTGTTTTGTTTTGGAATATGTGGTTGTATCTTTGTGTTAAAAGTAAGTTCTTCTTTGCATATTCATACTTATATGTATATTTATACACTAATCAATGGATATATAGATATATGTGTTTCCTATGAATATCAAGATAACGATATATGTGTGTATATATATGTATGAAATATTGTTATATATATATAAATATAAATATAATCATTAAATATATATACATGTGATTGGTAAATGATGATTTAACAAACGAATATACATATAATATAACAATAGATGTTATAGCACAAACTTTATATGGCTGATAGGCTCAAATATGAGCCAACAAGATAACAATTATAAGCTATGCCTAATGCACATATAGGGAGGAGTCAAGGCAGTGTTTAAACAAGTAATTCATTGTAACCAAATACAAATAAAAGAGAAAAGCAAGGTGCCTCAAACCTATGCCATAATGCAACGTGGAGGAGAGAAAACATAATGAATAGTGCCTAGAATATAAAGGAGGAGTTTGAACACAATGTGCAGCGTATAAGTATTACACATTGAATCACTAGCAAAGAGAAGGTTATGAGCTAGCGCACGAATGAAGGTAGTCAAAGGCAAAACACATAATATATGATATGTATGGTATACTTAAGTTAGTGCTACCATAAATGAAATAATAGCCAAAGCCATAAAGGTTGCGATAGGAGAGAGTGCACAAGTATTAATTAACAAAGGGAGTAAGTCAAAATATTTATGAGCAACATATAAGGTGAAAACAAATGTAGATTTCACATTGTTGAAATAGTCTTTGGTTGTGCTAAACAAAGGGTGCTAAAAGGTGAATATGTGGTGCCAAATATTTTGAATGTGGAAGCAAAAAGAAGTCTAAACCCACGTAATGTACAGGTATAGCCTTATGATAAGTGTAAAACTCAGTCAATGCTAAGATGGTAGAAATATAAGAGGGAAGTCTGCTTGCAAACCAAGTAGGAAATCTATTGAAAGGAATCGTTTTCCCTTGACTTAGTAAAAGAGTCATGTTGTCTCATGAATTAAGTTGACTCAGCCATTAGAAATGTGAGGACTGTCATGTGTTACAATATGAGTGTTTAATTAGCTAAGTCATTGCATGGGAGTATAAAGGTGGAAGAATTATTAGCTTGTTTGTAGCCTTTAGGTGCTCAAATTTTAGTATATATAGAGGTTCTCTCTCTATCATTTGTTACACTTTTCATTCTAATTACTTCATTGTTATTTTGCTATATTTTTTGTGCAAATGAATTAGAGAGCTTGAGAGTTAGTGAGTTGCTTTGTTATTTTACAATTGTATTGTTGAGAGATTTAGAAAGAGGCTAGAAGTGGAATTAGGTTGAACTTAGAGGAAGTAGCAAGTGGGCTTGTGGAATTGAGCTAGGAAGGAAGAATTATATCAGTTGGAGCTTTTGTACAGGCATGCTAATTTCTATTCCCTTGTTATTTATGTTTGAAAGGTTATTTATTTATGGTTGTCTTGATTGGAAAGGATTGATTTAAATATGTGCTATAATTCTTTGGATAAGCTTGCATGTTCTCAGTTGTTTCTTGCTTTGGTGGAACCCATCTATTGGGTTAATACTTTTATATACCCTATATGGGAATTTAAAAGGTTGTGTTTCTATTTATACTTTATGTAGTTTGTTAATACTATATGTAGATTGTCAATACTATTCGTATGTAGCATGAAATGTGAAATGTGGAATATGTCAATGTCTTGAGGTAACTTGAATTTACTAGCTTATAATTTGCTAGGTAAATCCTTGTGGATAATGAGGTTAGTAATTCAAGGGGAATGATGGTATGATAAACATGTCATCATTAATAGGTTGAGATGTCATTTAAACCATATTGATAATCTATACTTGATTGATTACTCGTATCTCCTTGAAAGTAGGAGGAGAGTCTTATCCCTAGGATAAGGCTATAAAGTTGATGATTATATCAATATTCAATAGTAGGGTTGAGAAATGTATTTTCTAGATATGTTATTTTCTTATTTTGATTTAGAGTCTATTCCTATTCACAAAATTCTAAAAGAGGACATATGTTCTAGCAAGCCAAAGTCATATTGAGAAGAAGACTTGAAGGTGCAGAAGCACATAACTCTTCTCAGGTTAATGTCCTTTAGATTATATATAAATGTAGTGAACATTGTAAACATATGAATAATTGAGGTACATTGGAAGAGAGGTTTTATGATTTTTTTATGATCACTTGATTGTTACATCACTTTTGATTGAAACCCTAGGTTGGGAATAACCTATTTGATTGGGTTGTTTACTTGATTATTGAATGGAGTCATTTATTGAAAGATTATTCTTTTGGTTCAAGTAATTTATTGTTGGGATCATAATTTTGAGTTGAGGTCATTTATTGATGAGATTATACTTTTGATGGGAGTCGTTTATTGTTGGGATGCACTCTTGAATGAAGATATTTATTGTTGAGATTGTATTTTTGAAATGGAGTCATTAAATTTTGTGACATTATGAATACCGTATGGTTGATTAGGTTATTCCTGGGGTTAGGATAATCCATGGGAAAGGGTGTAACCTAATTAGTCAAGATGTTATGTCATCACTTTCTTTTAGGGTATGAAAAGAGTGTGAATGGTCATAAACCAAATCGAGCTAGAAAGGTGGGTGAGCATGTGACCTCCACTCAAAGTACTAGATGATGAATACTTTGGCCAAATTAGTGTAAGTTGCCACTGTTTACATTGTCAATTCACTGTGATTTGGGTTTACATACTAGGTAGGGATTGTCATACATGTAGGTTGTAGTCACCACTAGTATAGAAACAACAATAAACTACTGAAAAAATTACTAAAAATTGCTTATAAATGACTGAACTTGGTCGCATGACCATTAGTAGTTTATTGGAAGTCATATATAACACGATCAGATTGATGACTAAACCATTTTTAGTCATGTGTTTGTTGTTTTGATTGATCGATTTGGTAGTATATTTAGTCATTGATTTAGTTATTCATTGTTGTAATCTGGTCACTTATTTAGTCATTTTTTTTCACTGATATATTTAGTCGTTGATTTAGTCATTGATTGTTGTAATCTGGTCACTTATTTAGTCATTTTTTATTCACTAATATATTTAATTGGTCACTTATTTAGTCATTTTTATTCACTGTTCACTATTTTTTGTCGATTGGTAGTATATTTAGTCAATTTAATTATTAATTGATGTCAATTAATAGTATATTTAGTCATTTTAATTGACTGATATTTGAGGATTTACGCATAAACACAAAAATACACATCAATCATCAATTGCACAAAATAAGACAACCATTGAGAAGGAAAAATTGATGAACTTTATTAATAAAAGAAAAGTGTTCTAATTACAACTTAGAAATATAGTATTACAATTGTTATTTTCAGTCACAAGACTGAAAATTTGAGTTACAATATTGCGCAAAAATGTCAAGCTTCTCTTCTATTGCAAAAAATGACTGCAAATGCATGCAATGATAGAAATGCATGCTTGAAGCCCTTCAATGCGAGCACATGCCCCTTTCATCTCTTAAAACTTCTACGTGGAAAATCTTCCTAGAGAAAGTTGTAATGTGTAGAATCCAAGAAGGAGAGTGTTGATCATGTCCCATATATGAAACTCTCTCCTTCAATGCAGTCAACAATATCCCAACTAGAACCTTTCCTCCTTTATATGCAACGTTCCATCTGATATGAGCAACAGGGTGTTGCCTTTTTTGCTATGAATGAAGTTGTGCCTCAATACAACCAACAAAATTACTATTAGTCTCAATTCAGAAAGAATAAAAGTGTATTGTATATTGCAAGTTTACAAAAGTCCAAACACAGTAGAAAGATAAATCAATTAAAAAACTGTAGCCTTGTCAACAAATTCCTTAAACAAAGTGCTCAACATAGGCCTGAAATATGCATATTGAACCCTTGATTTCAGAACCTTGTTCAAATCTTAAGAAAGGTGATATGCTCATATTATAGAATGAAGTTGACATTATAGCATGAAGGCTATCAACACTAACCAAACTGGAACAACATTATCAATAGAAATTTCCTGGAAACGAAGCCCAAGAATGCCATTGGACTTAATTAGACAAAAAAAATGTCAACCCTGGTTCATGTGTTGTTTGAGTAAAGACCTGCACCATGGAAGAATCCATTTATACATAAATTGAAATTAAGTTGATGAGAAAATATCTTTGATATCCAACTGGGAAGCCTTAACATCCAAAAATTACTAACCTGATGTTTCACAACAAGTTTCCCAACTATGACATCATCTTTACTTAAGAAACCGGATATTGATCCACTACCATATTGAATCTCATAGGATTCTCCTTCACAAACAAAAAATGATATATATTAATTTTTTAGCAACTTCCTTAATATCCCCATGTAAGCATACTAAACTAAGTGAGGTTGAGGATTTGAAGTAGAGTACCATCTTCTTGGTATGTGCTTGACGTTGATGACTTGTATCTTGAATGAAAATAGCAAGCTAGTTGCACTGTAAAATCATTGTTACAAAAAAAATCATAAAATCCTCTTTAATTAAAATAATCCTTCTAGATATTTCAGTTAATTTCTAATAGAGCTAACTTCACTATCCAAAAAACCATCAATCTATTTACTGTATATAATTTCCCAGAATTCAAAATTTGAATGTAATGAAACTAACCATAATTACCAAATATTTGACACCAAAAAGTAGTACAAAATGAATTGTTTGATACAATGCCTCAAAGAGATGTCATCTCATGGAATGAAATGATATGATTGCAAAATGTGCACAAAATGGATTTTGCAAGGAAGCTCTCAAAATCTTTGAATTAATGAAGCACTTTGGAACACTGACATTGTAAGCTTTGCTTATGTTCTAGATGCATGCAACCATGCAGGTTTAGTGGATGAGGTTTGCACATACTTCACATGTAAGTAACCCTTATTGCATTACATATATAGTTGATCATTAGGTGTGCATGGTTGACCTTTGTGCCCATGCAGGCTATCTTGAGGACACCCTAAACATTATTACTGAGATGCCAGTTAAACCTTTGGTTCCTGTGGATCATATATGAATATATGTTGAGTATTCCAGCAACACTACTTTTTTAGTTGGATCCTAAAAATGTTGCAACTTATGTTCTCTAAAAAATTTGTGCAGAAGTGGGCAGGTGTGGTGAGGTTCAAATAGTAAGGAGATTGATGAAAGATAGAGGAATTAAAAAGATACCTGCATGTAGTTGGATTGAAGGGCATAAAATGGTACATGCTTTTTTTTGTAGGATATAGATCACATCCACAAACATGGGAGATCTATGCAAAATTAGAGAAATTGGGTTGGCAAATGAGTGCAGTAGGGTATTTCCAGATTCAATACTTTTACTTAATGTTGTGGAATAGAAGAAAAAAGAATCATTTATATGCCACCATAGTGAAAAGTTAGCAATTGCATTTGATTTGTTAAACATGGCCCTTGGTACAACTATTAGAGTTGTTAAGAACCTTTGAGTATATTCTAATTTTCACATTGCATCTAAATTCATCTCCAAGATTGTTGCAAGAGAAATTGTTCTGAGAGATGTGAACCATTTCCATCACTTTAAACAGGGATAATGTTCTTGTGGAGAATATTGGTGATGCTAAATGAAACAATATGAAAAATAGGCTTACACTATAATAATGTGCACTACATCAGATATCCAGTAATAGCAAAGGGAAATCCATCAAAGCATAACAGTGGGGATTTTTTTTGTCATATTTTGCAGTTACAAGTGCCCTGCTAGACACAAATGAAAATGTGGAAGCAATATACACAAGGCAAGTGAACTTTTTCAAAAATTTCCTCAAAGAAATGTGATATTTCATTTTATAGTTTAATCGTGATACCACACCTTTTTGACATGATCCTTGTGGTGATGCAGGATGTTACTGCTACACCACACCATTATTGCTCGGCCTTCACGGTAATGTAGGATGTTACCACTACACCACACCGTGTCTTCTTGGCACTTACATGGATGCAGGAGAAGTATTTGATTTACCGCCATACCACACTTTTATTGCTCGACCTTCACGGTAATGTGGGATGTTACCACTACACTGCACTGTGTCTTCTTGGCTCTTGTGGTATGACATTATTATGAAACTTGTCATGACTATCTACTACCTTGAAACAATAGTCTTATGAAACTTGCCAATATTTATGGGAACCTTTTAAATTACATTTAGATCTATAAGGAAACTATTCTATAGGGATGAAAATCCCAAGAAATATGGCAATGGTTACACTGACAAATAACTAACTAGAAACCATGAATTTTCAGTGCATAATGGAGAATATACAGAGAGTTAAGTTAGTGAGAAAACATCCTTGGAGAATTTTCATCAAAATTATGACACTCTAAGAGTTCATTGTAGAAAATCATATACCCTCAAAGACCTAACAGTCATAATAGACCTAGTGATAGCTTTCAGAGTCATAAGAATAAATTCATAAGAGAATAGATGCTCAAGAATGAAAAGACATTGAGATGGAAGGAAGTTGGTAGAGTTGAAGAATCAAACCTATAGTGAGAAGGTAGGGAGAACAAAGTAATTGACAGTCGAGAGCATCATAGCAGTTTCTCAGGTGACTAGATTTGGGCAAGGAGAGAACTTAGTGACAACATTACCATCAAAACAATAAGGATACTCAAAACCCTACAAAACCATAGGGCCTTTTTCATCACCTTGTAGAGATCTCAAACATGCATGAAAATATTTCACAGAGACTAAAATCATCTCTATTTTTTATGATCACAAAAAGTAACAAAAATTTAGATTTACAAGTGATGAAAAGAAGTATATGGAAAGTATATTATGCTGAATTTATTTATTAAAAAAAACAACCATTAACTATCCAATACAATCTAACAAAATAAAAATATGCAATGAAATATTATGATTAACAAAATGATAATTTTAACGGTTACCTTAAGGTAGACAAAAAAAAATTGTGCAAGTGAAAAATAACACCCTTAGATTATTCTGAACAAATAACATTTTTCATTTACATCATTTTCAAGCATTTTTTTAGATCTGTCCAGCTATAGAAAATTCAAATCAAATCTGCAACGATCTCAAAGATCTGAAGGTTTTAAAATATGATATTTTTAGATCTATTCTTTGGTTTATCCTACATCTCACTATAAAAAATACCGAATCTTTTTCTCCAACAAGGTAAACACATAGATCATTATGATATATTTTTTGGTTGTAAAGATTATTTTTTCGTCGATTATAGGATCCATAAGAAAGTTGTTTTATTTTGCAGAGTTATCTCCCTTGTGAGACTCCTCCAGCTCTATTAAAGTGGAGGAATGAGGAGCTGACAAGCCTGATAGGCAATGGAACAGGGAAGAGAGAAGAGTGGGACAAAGTGTATGATTACAATTTGTATAATGATCCGGGAAACCCAGAAAAAGATGGAACATGGAAGAGAGAAGAGTGGGACAAGGTAGCAAGGAGGTCTTAATGAGCCATTCACATCACCATGAAGGCCCAACAACAATTGTGCGGTATTGCGATGGTTGTGCAAAAGTTTTTGTGAAGGATTTGGTGATCTGAAGTGGAACTTGCAACTACAATATTTGATAAAAATCCACTTGGTGATCATTGTTAGAGAGTTGCAAACTATGAATTGTCTTCTATCCTATAGTACTTAGAGAGGAAGAACACTATCAAATAGTGATTGAATCATAACAAATAGTCCAAAAACAATGAAATTTACTATCAAATGGTGACATTGATCTGTCCTCTAAGTCATTTGCACATGGTGATTGAGAACATAGTGAGTAAGAAGTAAAAGAGCACTGGATCATAGCACTACAAAATGGTCATGAGTTATGCAATGAACTTCACTATTATTTTGATTTGGTAAGGCAGAATTTTTTCAATTGTTGCTTGGGTAAAAACTAGAAGCTATCTTCGACACCTAGTAAATTCATGGCTAACAGCATGATATACAGGCTGAGGAAGTTCTTCATGGATGAGATTGGGAATAAAATTCAGAATGGAAAAGAGAGTGGAAAAGTAGAATTTGATGAAACTCTTGCAAAGTTCAGGTTAATGACTGATACTTTTGTTCATTGTTATGATGGGAAAGATTTTGAACAGTCATCGCAGAATAAAGAATTTTACTGTGATTTTGAGAGCATCTTCTATATAGCGGGTTGTCTTAGATAAAATAAATGAAGCAAACAATTGTGAAAGAGCCAACAATTTTGAATCTGAAACAATGGTGTCTTATGTATAGACTCCCCCTGTGATTTTCTCCTAGAATAAGGTATAGGAATTTAGAATTTGAAACAATTTAGCCTATCTGTTATGCTACAACAATTAACTATAGGTTAGAACATATCCATATTAGCATATAATACTAAGTTTAATTCACCTCAAACTCTTTTGTGCTTGAGTATGACAGTACCTAAGCTTCTAGTGTTTCTAGATGGAACCTATAGCGGAAAAGTGTAGTCTCCATTTGAAGGAACCATCTTTGGAGCTCTTCCCTAAATTGAGGGTTGAAAACATTAGAAGAAAAGCAATACCATAATTCTAAAGTAACAATTTGTATCAAGGAAAATAACATAAAGTATAATTAAAAATAAAATTTCTTACAATTGGACCTCAATTTGGACCAAGCAAATTTATGATTTTATCTTTAGAATGTAGGAACTTTCTCTGTCGGAGCTTCACCACCTCAAATTGGATCTCAAATTGGACCAAGAAGATTTATGATTTTATCTTTAGAATGTAGGAAATTTCTCTATCAGAGCTTCACGACCTCAAATTATATATGAAATTGGACCAACAAATTTATGATTTTATCTTTAGAATGTACGAACTTTATTTGTCCGATATTCACAACCTCAAATTGGATCTGAAATTGGACTAGTAGATTTATGATTTTCTCTATCCACTGATGTTTGTATTCCTACACCTAGGTTTTTCTTCCTAGCAAAAAGAACCGGAAGTGTTTCACACCGGCTCAAGGTACTCTCCAACCTGGTTATGTCACTGATAGCAATCCATTTTTTCCTAAACCATCCATACCAAAACATTGCATCACAATATATTCTTCCTGCAAATAAAAATGCCACACATTTACCCCTTCTAAATAAAACTCAAAATCATCATAAAACCATAATTAATAAATCATTTTAGTTTCAAAAAGAATATGATGTCATTTACTATCAAAACAAAAGTTGCATAAATCACAAAAAATCCATAAAGCCATCCATCCAAAGAGAAAATAAGCAATGTAAGGATTTGAGCAATATAAGTCCAAAGGGTTATGTTGTAACGGTAATGGAATCACCATAAGAGCACAACAGAGGAACAAATTCTTGTGAATGTAATTATGTGATCCATAACTCTATTGGTCATGTGGCACAGTTGTGCTATAAAAAATACAAGATGCATTCATGTGTGACCTATGTTTAATGTGGCTATGTTGTGAGAAATGGAGGCACTCATATTACCACATTTCATGTACAAATCATTGTCATCATAATTAGGTTTCAATCATCATTGGGTGCATTCAGGTTGAATCAAGTTTAATAGGTTACAATGTAATGATAGCATGATCCAAGATTGATTACTTCTTTCTGCAATAAAGAGCCTATAACTCTGGTTGATATGCAGAGTGGTTGTGTTATATCAATTATGTAGTGCATTCAAGCACAACCCATGTTTAACGGGTTATTCTAGAGAGTGATCAATATTTTCTAAACCTTATGAATGTTACTTAAAAGTGTACAGCTTAAACTACAAACCAAGTTTGTTACATACTTGAATGCAATCTTGGGTTACCGCAAACTATAATAATGTGATATGCTAATAATCATTATGGAAAGTATTAAGGAAAGACCCATGCTATATAGGATACATTTCCCTGATCAGGTTTAGATACCTTAATGATCAAACACAAGCTTCTCGCACTCTAGGATATTTTCCAAGATCATACCACAACCCTGTCAAGACAACTAATTTTTTGACCCAAGATTTAAGGTTGTTTTTTAATACCAATAGAAGCATTGGTAAGAGATTGACTAGGGTAAGAACCCTAGGCCTCTGTAGAAACATAAACAATAACTCTAGAGGATTAGTGAGGTTGAAATACTAGAAAGATTGAGACATTGTAGCCAATAACAAAATCTTGCAATCTAAATATTGTAGCCAATAATAAGCACACTATGTACCTCAATGACATTTGTAAATGCAATCTATGGTAAGAAGAATGATATTCACTTGAGGTGTGATAGTCAAAAAGAGGTTGAGCAGTGACAAGATAATAAAGCTCAAACCTTGCATAGTAAAGTGGACATTTTAACAGTGAGTTTCCTTATCCATGATCCAAGATCGATTACCTCTTACTGCAATAAAGAGCCTATAGTTCTTTGGTTGATATGCAGAGTGGTTGTGGTATATCAATTATGTAGTGCATTCAAGCACAACCCATGTTTAATGGGCTATTCTAGAGAATGATTAAGATTTTCTAAAACTTATGAATGTTACTTAAAAGTGTACAACTTAAACTACAAATCAAGTTTGTTACATACTTGAATGCAATCTTGGGTTACCACAAACTATAATAATGTGATCTGCTAATAACCATTATGGAATGTATTAAAGCAAGACCCATGCTATATAGGATACATTTCTCTGATCAAGTTTACATACCTTAATGATCAAACACAAGCTTCCCACACAATCTAGGATACAATTCAAGATCATACCACAACCCTGTCAAGACAGCTAATTTTCTGACCCAAGATTTAAGGTTGCTTTTTAATACCAACATAAGGATTGGTAAGAGCATGACTAGGATACAAACCCTAGGCCTCCGTAGAAACATAAACCATAACTCTAGCAGATTAGTGAGGTTGCAATACTAGAAAGATTGAGACATTATAGCCAATAACAAGCAAACTATGTAGCTCAGTGACATTTGTAAATACAATCTATGGTAAGAAGAATGACAGTCACTTGAAGTGTGACAGTCAAAAAGAGGCTGAGTAGTGACAAGATAATAAAGCTCAAACCTTACATAGTAAAGTGGAGATTATAACAATGAGTTTCCTTACCCCCTTGCTGACCTTAAGGGTTTTTCAAATGTTATTGGCAGTGTTAGACAAGGCAAATGCAATCAGGAAATGACTATCCAAATGAAGTAACAATGGTAATCACAGGTTCAATTTTTCTTCTTAGCCATTATATAATGGAGGTAGTGGATTGCATGTTTGAGCAGTGTTTTCAGACTCATCAAAGATGGAAGAATAGTGAATAATACCTGTGGAATGTGAATTAGTGGCAATAAGGTTGAAGGATCTTAAGACCCATAATACCATGAAACAATGAGTCCCTTATAGTAAGTAAGTAGGCAGTCTATAGGGAATAGTTTGATTTTATATAAGGATGCTCATGAAAGGAATCTTCAAGTGACAATGAGTGAGTTGTTTGAGATTGCAGCTGAGGGTGCAATATCTAGTCTTAAAGACAATTAGCAAAGCAATAAATGTGCAAGAAAATCAAATCGTACACAACAAACAATTCACAATGTTATCTTACATAATGCCTTGAGTTTGAAGATAAAAATCTCATTATATCTTGATGAAAGTAGTGACCTTAATGGTCAATCATTGACAACCATGATTTTAAAACATGATATTGTGCTTATGGAGGCAACATTTTAAGGGTATGTGCAGGATCATGATGGGCCAAAAAGTGGCGATATGATGGGTATGTGTAGGGTATGTGGCTGGCGACTTTTTTATACCCAAAATTGATGAAAAGAAAAGGGTTTTTAAAGTAGATTCTTAGCTTTCCACCAATATAAATTATGCTTTACTTTGAATTTAATAAATAGTTATTATTTATTTTCTATTTGAATTACAACAAAAGTCTTGATTGATAGGCTGATTGAAAAAACTCTATAGCTTTCAAACGGTATCACATTTTTTGAATCTGAAACATGTGTCACATTCTATGCTTCACATACTATAGGATTAAAAAAGAAAAAATTGAATTTCATGAAGTTTTAACCAAGTTAAGGTGGTCATACATACGAGTTTTTATATTTTTTAAAAGTTGTAATAAAAATTCATAATTAATTATGTACTTGGAAAAAAATTACAAAAAAATATGAATCACATCTGGACATGAGTCCTCTACTTATGTATAAAATCTTATAAAAAATATTATCATTTTATTGTGGTTAGGGTGGTTAGACAGGCACCTGCTTCTTATTTTTTCCCTGAAATTTAAGTACTACTACATTGAAATTTTAAATTTTCACCAAATAGATGTTTTCTTTTTTTAAATAAACCTAGTAGTTTAGAAACTACATTCAATTTGCTACAGATTGTTTTCTTACATATTTTTGATGAGATTCTTTTTTTCCCTAGATTTTTCTACATTCAATTGCTACAGATTTTTTTCAGATGAAGCAATACCCAAGGGCCGCTTAAGGGCATGTTTTTTCCACGATGATCCTACACATACCCTTAAGCAAGGCAATGAGTGGTGGTTTGGAACAATGGTAGGTATGAAGGACTTGATTTATATGCATACTATGCAGTCTAGCTTAAGACAATATTCTTAGAAGAGATTGAAGGTGGATTATGGAACTCAAGGGTTACCATGATAAAGATTAAAGCAAAGACTAAGATCTATTTAAAGCCACTATTATGAAGATATTAAAGATGTCACATGCAAAACCCTAGCAACTGGAGTAATGAATACAGTGCCAAAGAGGATAGTTTGTTAGGGCATATTTAGGAGATCTCCACATTATCTAATCACAGACAAATACATCATTTATTTATTTTTTTAAATTAAAAGAAATCATTCTAAACCCTATCTAGGATACATTGATACTTCAAAAGCATCTGAAGGAATTTGAGATTATGCAAATATATGTCAATTAAATACCTGGATTACAAACAGTAGCGCGAACAATGTAACCCTTACTGAGTAGAGTAGGAATGAGATAAGCAGCAATGAATCATATGCCTCCTATCATGCACATCTCCTTATCATTCTCTATCATTATTTACTAAAACACTTCTCCATTTTGGTGGGATACGCCTGAAAATAAGGTTTCAACGAAGGTTTTAGAGTATTTTTATTAAAATCAAAACTCCATTTTGGCGGGCTATGCTTGAAAATAATTTTTCGATGAAAGTGTTAAGAGTATGTTTAAATTAAAGTTTTATAGTATTTTTGTGGGCTATTGATTCTCGATTCCTTAAATGATTTATTCAAATGGATTGTGACTAAATAAATAACTAACTATTTAGTCATTTTTATTTGTGACTAAATAATTTTTAGTCAACGACCAAATTAGTCATTTATTTACTCATTTATAGTTGAGTTGCAAAAAATTAGTAGAATTTAGTCATTTTTAGTTGTTGCGACTAAAATTTTAAGTCACTTAGTCATTTATTTTCCAAATTCTACTAGTGCACTATATGGTAGCTCTAGATATGTAGGACAAAACACCATGCTCAAAAAAGGATAGGATTATGAGGTTACCAAACCAATCTCTTCGTCAAAGGGTAGGGCCATCTTACTAGCTTGGTAGATGTGCGGGGGACCACAGTAAGTCTGTGGTTGGCAAAAAAGTACTTGAGTGATGCTTCTCCACATGTAGTTGGCTACCAAGATTTGAGGATATATGCACCAGTATTGGGGACAACTAGAGTGTATGCACCAAGGAATGGGGACATCTAGAATGTATGCACCAATGTTGGGAAATTTGGACCAATTTGCATCTCTCTATAACAATAAGCTTTTAGAAGCTATGTTTTCATGTATCCATCTCTATGGAAATTATAAATGTGATATGTAAACTTGAAATTATGAATAAGAAATCCTTCTTGGGTTTTGAAATGATTCCTTGATATGCAATGAGAAAGTTTGAAATGGTTATGATTCAAATGTGTATCTTGTTATTCTAATGGAAAGAAAAAAATTATTTCTCTTAATGTTAGTAGCATAAACTATTCACTTGTGGGTAAAACATAGTAAAAATTACTGGGTAGAACAATGGGCATGTTACAATTTCATTCACGTTTTGTGAGATTTGACTTATTGACATACCCCCTTAGTGGTGGTTTTTTTGTTATAACACCCCTTGAGTTGTGGTTATCAATTCATCCCCCGTGACGTTAAGCATTTATTTTTCCCCCGTGACGTTAAACTTTGTGCACCCCCTGAGGTGGTTTTCTATGCTCCCCGAAGCATGGTTGCATAGTCCTAGCATAATGGATTTTGTTGGTCTATGAGTTTAGATCATTTTTAACATGTCCACCTAGCATAACACAACTTTCTTTCCAGTGGAGCCATGTGTTTCATGATATACCTAGCATAACGTAGCTTGCTAGCCCTGTGAAACCTATCATATCACATGGACACCTAGCATAACATAGTTTGCTAGCCAATAGATCTATGTACAAGTGCATGTGAGTAGAATAGATCTATCAATTCAATATATGGTAAAATATAATAAGTTATAATAATTTAAAGTTATCAATTTTAACTAACTAATAATAATTGAGATGATATATTCAACATTACATATAGATATAACCTCATACATTGTCATAAATGAAACATTGGCTACAAATATTGTCATAGATACGACCAACTATTAAACAAACAAGATAAAGGTCACTCAACAAGTTATATATACAAATGATATAATATTAACCATATTTTATGATTAAAAATAATTTGATATGTAACTTTGTCTAGCTATAGGGCATTGAGAGGAAACAAAATTAGCAAGCATATTGGTAGACAATCTAAGATCCATTTTTCAATATCAAATTATGCTATTTGATCTATCACTAATGTTACAAGATCAACAAATGATGAAAAAAATTATTTAACTTGTAAATTCATATTAAAATACCTATGAGATTGTGCTTCTGATGAGGACCATGTCAATAAACAACTCATCAACTATGTCAAATATTTTAGCCCATACTCTACGCCTCATAATAGAGTCATCTAAATTAAAATTATATAAAGCCTAACAAGGACACCAAAAGGTGTGGTGACATCTAACACCTTAAAGGATCACCCTCACAATCATGGGATAGGTAAAATTTATGTTGAGCTAGTGCCTAGACTATTTAAACCTATATTGTATCCTCTATAGTTAAACAAGTTATCACTTGATGAATAGATGGATGAACACTATATCTCAATGGATAGTCCTATGCATAATATAACCCTCCACTATCCTTCATAGATCCTTTTCCTTTATATTAGACCTCTTAAATGTCAAAATAGTTAGGGATCTCATTGAGGACACTTACAATAGAGTTTCCTTAAGAAATACATAGGCAATTCATGGTTATTAAAGGTTGCTAGTCAAACACTATGCCTGGACCCATCTCAAGTTTTGTTCTTGATGTATTTATGGTTGCATCAATTTATTGGGAACCTTTTGTAGCTCATTTCCAAATGTGTTTTGGTTTTTAGTTTGGAAAAATATACACATAATTTATTTTGGTTATTTTTCTGTCACTTGATCATAAGATAAGTTTGTCACATAAAATTGGTAATAATGTTCTCTTTAGTTGGTACATATTTTAGTTTACCCTATTACATAATCAATTTGTGATAATAATTATTCTAATGTGACTAAAAGTGCTTAATGGTAAGTGTTTGTGGCATTGAGGATTTTCAAGGTGTAGTGTCAAAAAATGGGTCGTGTGACATTTCTTACACTCGTTTGGGTCCTCCTTGTGGATTTTGGCTTAATGCTGCCTTGATTTAGTGTTGTAATGTGGATAACACATTCACATTAGGTCTTGGGCCCTTGAGAACTAATAGAATTTTGTGGTGCCTTGAAAAAGTGTTGTAACAGGCTTTCACACTTTTCTAGGGTTTTATCAATTAATTAAGCATAATAAACATGATTTTAATCATAATTAATCTTATCCTTGCCTTATTTGGAGTGTTGTAAAGTTTTGTAACACACTTTCACATTCCTCTAGGCCTGTCATTAATAATTTGACTTTCTTATGCTTTAATTGGCCCTATTTTGTATCTGCAAGCCTCATTTATTGCATCTTTTTGAGGATAATCCCGACACCAATCAGCAACCAATCATAATTCAGGTGTTCTTGGCTTGTGTGGTCTAGATTTAGTGTCTAGGACTCATTCCCCACCTTAGGCGAATGAGTCCCACCTAGGTCTTTTTGGCCCCGATGCAAGTTTCACACATTTCTAGACACTTTTGATTTCTGGTCCCATACATTATGTGTGATGGGACTCATTCACCACCTTGGGCGAATGAGTCCCATGTGTCCAAAATTCAAATTTAAATCAAAATTTTGGTAGGATTTTATTCTTCTAGATCTGATGTTGGCTTGTAGTGTTGTAATTTTGAGAATTCTTGCATAATTAAGTATAAATACAAGGTTCTTTCTCTCATATTTTCACATAGCAATCTATTAAGCAATCAAGTCATCTAGTACTCAAGAGTTCTTAAGAGATCATTAAGCATTCACAAGAGCATTCAAGGCATTTCAAGGGTAGATTATCAAACATTCAAGAGCATTCTTCAAGTATCAATCATCATGTCAAAGATTTCTTGCATCATGTTGTTTTAGAGCTAACAATTGTGATATAGGGTTTGTGTTTCAAGTAAGTGCTTCATTCAATATCTATCAACATCAAGCTAGATTCCAAGTCTACATCCATTGGAGCCATCACTTGCATGTTTGCAACACTTAATTGCAAGGGTTTGGTGAGTTGCAACATTGTCTTTTTTTCATTCATCATTCTATTTCCATATTTCATTCTATTTCAAGGTTTAATTACCAACAAGGGGTTTGACCAAGGAAAACCCCTATTCACTAACCCCCACAACATTTTTCCCTCTTCTTGTGTGTGATTTACAGAGCTAGGTTACAGATTTTCCAAGAAGCAAAAGTGGAGAAAAGTTGTCAAGTCCCTAAAAGTTGTCAAAGTGTCATAAAACCTTGGAGAAGCTTGGAGAAGACCTACTATTGGTATTTTGCAGTTTTGGATCCAAAAACCAGTCAAGAAGAACAGAGCAGACCGAGAGGCACATAATCCACTTCAGAATTTCCAAAAAAGAAGAAGTGGATTGATTCGCCACTATCGGCGAACAAGTCCCATTGTACAGGTCTGAACAAGATTTTTGTAGATTTGGATACCCTTTTAGCAAACCTGCTCTTGCACATTTTCTCAAAAAGTGGACTGATTCACCCAGCTTGGCGTATGAATCCCAGTCAGCTTCAACAATAGATTTTTTAGTGATCCAGACCTCCATTTTGCCTTCTTCATTCTCCCAGGTACACACTTTTTGTTCATATCTTTTCAGTTGTTTATCCTTTTAGGTCATTTAGCATTTATTTTCATATCACATTGTGTTTTCCAATTCATTGTCTTTTCCAATTTTACACTTGGTGGTGAACCCTTCATTATACATCATTCAATCCCTAGAAACTTCCCTTTGCTAGATTTTAATCTCCTTTGCATTGAAATCTCAAGGGTTTTTTCTTGAGTGAAATGTTGAGAATTGTTGTCTCTCTCCTTTTAGGTCCAAAACCCTAGAAGTGAAAGAGAGCCACACACAATTTTCTTCTTTTCACAAGGTTTCTATCAAAACTTGAATTTTAGTTTTGTTATTTTGAGTTTTCTCAAAAATGTTTTCTTTTGTGTTTGTGGAGGGTGTACAAGAAGTGTAGGAAGAGTTTCAAGGGGTTTTATTTTCCATTTTATTCTTACTCATATTATTTTTGCATAGGGTTGAGAACAAGAGGGTCTTGATGATCTAGAATGAAAATTTGAAGAAATTAGAAGTAATTCAAGAAAAAAATTAATCCTGAATAAAATTACCAAAAAAATAATTTGAACATACCTTTGTATTGAAATATTTTGATGGTAAGGAGATGGATTTAATAACAACTCTATCACATGCTCGCACTATTTTTCACTCATCTTTGACTACACTATAATGATAAATGAAAATAAAATAAGAGCCTCTTGGGTTTTCTTTTGTTTTTATTTTGTGATAAACATAAGGTGAGTGTTTTATACAATATATACATTATGGATCATAGTACATGATCCATAATATATGTATGTGTAAAATATTATTGGGATACAACACTACTTGTTACAACATGCTTACATTATGTATTTGAGAACACAATTGCATTATAAATTAATTCACTTTAATAACACTTTTGGCCAATTTCTAGCTCCCAATCTTTATACACTTGCTCTCTCAATCATATGCACATCATAGTGATCTTGAAGATGATTGACATTCTCTTTATTTTACATATTTATGTTCTAATAGACATAAATTGAATGATGAATATTATTCTATTCCTCCCTTATATATGGATCCTACCATATATGGTCTCCCACCTTCAACTATTCCTAAGAATAATACTACATATGAGAGTGTTCTTATTGATGGAGGGGCATCATCTTAATTTTTAAAATTTGTGTTAGCAGTTGATTTTGGGTTTGATGTGTTGGGTCAAATGATAGGATATAGGCCGAAGGAAGTTCCTATTGCCAAAGCGACATGAACATTAATAGTATTATTAGTTTTCGAGAGAACCAAATGGGTTGAGGAAGTTATAATTTGGAATTAAACAGTTGTAATAATTGGTTACAGATGAACAAGCTTGGGAAGATGAACAATTAAGGTGAGGATGGTGGAGTTGATTGTTACTTTAGAGGCTTGAAGACATGAAAGAAACAATCGTTACATGTAAGAGGTCGATGAAGAAGTGAGTGAGGTCATTATGAAGTGCAGCGAATGGGGAAAAGAAACGTGACTGAGAGAAGATGGAAGAGCAGTGAAGGCGGTTAAGTTAAGAGAGAGCAGGATGAAAAGATGTGAGGGTTGATTCATTGCAGGAAGGAATTCTAATAAATGACCATATGTTAGTAAGAAGGAGGCCAAAATCAATTGCAGGGGGTAGCTGATGTGCCAGAGGAAGAGACCGAAGACATAATAAGAGAGGGTTGTTAATAAAGGAGGTTGATTTTGAAGAAGAAGAGGATCTGTTATGGGAAGGTCGATATGAGGGAAAAAAAAAGGATTCTGAAGTTTAAGGCAGCCAAAGAGGATAAAAAAGTGGCAATGAGAATTGGATGAGCAGTTGATAAAGAGGTTGATAGATAATTAAAGGAGTGAAGACCGATTCCCAAAGGGATCGAATATGTTTTTATATATTGTGAGTTCTAATGCTTAATAAAACATTGTGGCTTAAAAGGCCAATTTGTTATCATTCGTTTCTTGTTGTATTTTTAGTTACAAATTAAGGGTATGTTCCTGTGTCATAATTGAAAGCATTGATACCATACTTAATTTCCTGTAGCAGTTTAGTAACCAAGAGAGTTGTGTGTCTTGAGGAAGAACCATCATATTGGTTGCAATTTTTTTTGAAGGATTGAGGTCTATGCCATCATTTGGTATCAAAGCATAGAAGGTTCTGAGCGCTGAGTAGATCGCTGTGGTGAGGCAACTTAGCTAGGACCTGCGGGTAGCAAAGGAAGGTGAAAGAAGGAATAAAAGATGCAGATGCAAACTGGAAAAGAGTGTCGCATAAAGAGAGACAAGAGGAAAGAATTAAGAAGAAGCACAATGCAGAATTCGAAAGAGAGCTACCATCATTACGAAAAGATTTGGAAGAATACAAGTAGTGGCTAGAAGAGGAAAACCAAGATTACGTTTGGGTTTGGCCAATGAAGAAAATAAAACAGCCTATAAAGGAAATCGTTGAGAAAAGAAAAAGATAAAGGCTGAATGCCTTGACAAGAAAAGAGGGAGCCCATAGAAGTTGGGACAGCAAAGAGTTTCCTATAGAGCAACATGGACTAGAAGAGGTCAAGAGAGTCCCCATTGAGGAGAACATGAGAAGAGAAAAGAGAGTAAGAGGGAAAGAGGAAAAAGTGCAACAAAGAGCACTTGGAAAAGAGATTAAAGGAGAGAGGGAGGGGTCAAGAAGAAAGGAAATATTGGAGACATTGTGGTCTCTTATATTATTTGCTAATGTTTTGTTTGCAGATGTGTATGCAGGTATGAAGAATGTGTTGAGGATGGACAAGAATGGGAAATTGAAGATATTAAGTGACAGGGAAAGAGTAGCATCGAATGAAAGAGTTGAAAATGAGAGAAGACTAGTTGCAGTAGTGTGTCAAGAAGAGTTTGCAACAGTGGTACAATGTAGAGTACTTGAGAATGGAGAGGAGTTTGATACTGAAGATTTCCAGTATGATGATGAAGATGAAGAAGAAACCATAGAGTTTCATGATTCCTGGGAAGATGTTGTAGCAACATCACAAGATGCTTATGAAGAAGAAAAGTTGGAAAGAAAAGAAGCCAAAGGTGGATGTAATGTGGGACAACAAGTAAAAGAAATTCATAATGTTAAATTTAGTTGTGAAGATGGAAAGGAAAATGTTGATTTTGATCATTTTGATAGAAGAAAGAATGTGAATGAGCAAGTTAATAAAAAGAAAGAGAAAGTGATTGATCATGGGTACATTGTCCCATGTTGGCAAAGGAAAAATATTGGTGAGGGGCAGCAGTTAAAGTATAAGGAGATAGATGCTTTCGGTCATGCCTATGCTAATAAGCAGGTGCAAAGGATGTAAGATATGCAGAAGAACAAGTGGAACCCAGATTTGAGGGTGAGTTGGGAAGCAAGGAATCTCAAAGAATACATTTCAAGGCAAAGGATAGAATATGAACTAAGATGACCAAGTGCAGCAATAAAGAGAGATCAGCCAAAGGCTACAAAAAATAAAATGTGGGTGATTAAGAATAGGATAGCAGCAAGGGGAAGTCTTGTTGCAAGAAATGTTGATGAGAAGAGAAGGTTCAAAAGTATGAGGTGTGAGGAAATTACCAAGCCTAATGAACAAGGAGGAATGGTAGAAGGTAGAAAGGAAGATAATAGCCTTGAGCATAAGGTGAAAGTGTAGCAGGAGAAGCATGATATATGCAAGGTGAAACCTATGCAATTTGATTTTGATGATGAGGCTAATGAGGCTTTGAATGAAATTTATAAAAATGATGAAAACATGTGGAGGTTGCTAGATGAAAAGGAGATGAGAAGAAATAAATACCACAAGAAAAAGGAAAGATATTTTGGAAAGTCCAAGATGAATAACTGTAAATGTGGCAAGAAAGAGGAGAAGTTGAATAGAAGAGTTGAACATAAAAGGGAGACAACAATATCATATGATGAAGAGCACAAAGATGCAGATTTGGATAAGGGAGTAGCAACAGATAAAGAGGGTAATATTGGAACCGTAGTGATCAATGAAGGTGAAGGAAAATAAAAGAAGGATGAAGGAAATACAGACTTGGATAGGAAATGGGGAGCAACAACCCACTACCATGAGGAAGATTTGTGGAGGCAATTTGCAACCATTAAGCAAGAGTCGAATGAAAAAGTTGAAGGTTTGAAGATGTGTGGGACAGAAAAGGACACCCCAAAGGAGGTGGAAGTTGTAGCAGACCTGGCAGATTTTGAGATGAATGTGATGAGACATGAGATGGAAAATGAGTCTGAAAATAATTTGTTGTAGCAGTTGGCAAGGGAAGAAGAGTGGCTAGGAAAAATGTTAGATAAGCAAGTTGAATATAAAGATGAAGTGGGTGATGTTGAAAACATGGAAATTTTTCCATTTGTTTCTAGTGTGTTGTATGTGGATGCAAGGACAATCAGAGATTGGAAGTACAATAATTGATGAAGATAGTCTCATGAGGGCATCCCACAGTGTTGCACAACAATGTTGGAAAGAAGTGGCATATGGGCTAGAGAAATTATGGAAGAAGTGGAAGAAAATGGGAAGGCGAGTTTGCAGAATCACCACATGTGTAGGAGCACATGATTTTTGTCCCCTTGGGAGTTTGATGCAGGGGAATCATCTTAATTTTCAAAATTTGTGTTAGCAGTTGATTTTGGGTTTGAAGTGTTGGGTCGGATGACATGATACAAGCCAAAGGAAGTTCCTATTGCCAAAGTGACAAGAAAATTAATAGTATTATTATTTTTCAAGAGAATCAAATGGGTTGAGGAAGTTATAATTTGGAATTAAATAGTTGCAAGAATTGGTTACAGATGAACAAGCTTGGGAAGACAAACAGTTAAGGTGAGGACGGTGGAGTTGATCGTTACTTTAGAGACTTGAAGACATGAAAGAAGTGCCTATTACATGTAAGAGGTTGATGTAGAAGTGAGTGAGGCAGTTATGAAGTGCAACGAATAGGGAAAAGAAACGTGACCAAGAGAAGATGGAAGAGCAGCGACGGTGGTTAAGTTAAGAGAGAGCATATTGAAAAGATGCGAGGGCCAATTCATTGCAAGAAGGAATTCTAATATACGGAAATATGTTAATAAGGAGGCCAAAATCAATTGCAGGGCATAGCCAATGTGCCAGAGAAAGAGGCCGAAGACATAATGAGAGAGGGTCGTTAATAAAGGAGGTCGATTTTGAAGAAGAAGAGGAGCCGTTATGGGAAGGAGTATGAGATGAGGGAAAAAAAAGGATTGTGAAGTTTAAGGTAGCTGAAGAGGATAAAAAAAGTGCAATGAGAATTGGATGAGCGGTTGATAAAGAGGTCGATAGAGAATTAAAGGAGTGAAGACCGATTCCCAAAGGGATTGAATATGTTTGTATATATTGTGAGTTCTAATGCTTAATAAAATATCGTAGCTTCAAAGGCCAATCTATTGTCATTTGTTTCTTGTTATATTTTCAGTTACAAATAAAGGGTATGTTCCTGTGTCATAATTGAAAGCATTGCTATCGTATTTCAGTTCCTATAGCAGTTTAGTAACCAAGAGAGTTGTGTGTCTTGAGGAAGAGCCATCATGTTGGTTGTATATTTTTTTTGAGGGATTGAGGTCCGTGCCATCACTTATTCACAAGTATAAGCCATTTTGATTATGGTTTACCTTATTCTCAATCATCTCATCAATATGGTAACTTATGTTTTTCTATTCTATAGAAGAATGAGTATATTATAAATGGTTTAGGCTTAAGAGAGCAAGGTACATCAAGACCTATTCAGTCATGACAAAAATGCAATACTATTGGTTTGGCTTATCTCATAGTAAGGATAAGAATAAAAATGATAGGCATAAAGAAACTCATGTTAACTTGTGTAGTTAATCATGACATGAAATTATAGTTGATATATCCTAAATTGATTTATTCAAGATTTTTAGATTCTCCTTCTCTAGATACTCTTTTGAATGAGGAAAATATATTGCTAAATTCTTGGGTATTTGTGAGAATTTTCTTATGCTCCATCATGATAGAGGTTTTCTATATTCACTTAAGGTTTGTTCTTATTTTATGGAAACCTCTAATGTACTCAATGATTGTCTATAATTATATAAAGCTTTGCCTAGTAGACAAGTTATTAAGAATAGAAGTATACTTGTCGTTGGTGATATTTAAATGTTGAAATGAAAAAATAAAATAAAGACAGTGAGTTAAAAATTGGTTTAAATGTTTGAAAATTCTATAGCAACAAAACATTTATACACTACTTTATAATTATAGTGACTTATTTGCATCATCTTATCAGGACATGCCAAAAAAATTTAGTGAGGTTCATTTAGCTACTTATCAAAGGGTTATGACTCTAATTTTCCACGATTTAATGCATACACTTTTATATGATATGGATGCTATTATGGGTAAATATAATAAACAAACTAAACAACATTAGGAAATGAGGACCATCTTTGAGAGGTTACAAAAATATCAAGTTTTATCATATGTGAAGAATCACATATTTAATGTAAATAGAGGTTTCTTATTGGGATTTATTGCATCTTTATAGGTAAAAGATGTTGATACTAAGAAGATACATGTTATTTTTAATATGCTTCTACCTTATAATCTTACACAACATTACAATCTCCAAGGCAATATCAAACGACTATTCAATGTTTTATTTCACAACTAGTGGATTACACTTTACATTTCACTAAAATATTGAAGAAAGGGAAAATGTTAATAGAATGTGGAGTATTAAAAATAGTTTGATGATATGAAACAATATTTTATGAATCCACTAGTATTTATTCCTATTGTTCATGGTAAAAATTTATTACTATAGAGATATCTATAATTCAATATATTATTGGTGATTTACTAAAATATAATGATGAGAATACTAAATAAAATTTTGTAGGTTATATTAGTTATACGTAAGTGGATTATGATCCATAGTATACTCTTGTATAAAATGTATGTCTATTCATGTTCTTTTAATTATGTATTTTGAGGCAATATATGTGATAGTAATGGAAGATCCTTTGAAATATATGCCTTCTAAGGCTAATCTTTTAGGTCATGTATCATAGTGGGTCATTTAACTCATAATTTAATCTTGAAGTTATTTCTCATAAATATATTGAGGGACAATTAACTAAATAAATATATTGAGGGATAATTATTAGTTAATTGGTTATTTGAATAAACATATTACTTACTTATAATACATGTATAGATACTAATTGTTAGATTGAATTGGAATTAATATTGTAGAAACATAACGCATTCATCAATACCCAAACCACCATTTCCTTCATCTATTGACAAATCCTTAATTTTGATTGAATTAATTATTTAATATTTATTTCGTTATTAATTAAATGATATTTTATTATTTAATTCATAAAGTCGCTATTCATCTACTATTCATCATTATTCACTTGATCCTTCTTCTAGCCTAAAAGAACTTAATCATTGTTCTTCTAATGTCCACCATAGGTAAATAAATATAAATATCAATTTACCTAAGTCCCCTATCCCCTTTCCAAAGATTATATAAATATACCTATTTATTCAATTTCACTTTTCCATGCACTTTCTATTAGTGAGTTAAAATTAATTAACTCACCAACCCCCGCTTGCACATTCCTAATCCTAGTCAAACCCCCCTAAAATAATATACAATCCCCAAATGTGTATATAGGTATGAACTTTGTACACAAGGTATGGTCTCTCTGTACATGCGACATGGCCTTAGTACCATGTCACATGGGTCAAAGAACTTGCCCATCCTCCTAGGGTACTCCAAAGTACCCTTTTCATCCTAACCATCCACTCCTCTCAAGGGGAATCTCTGCCATTGATTTACCCTCAATCCATCTACCCTCCATCTCCATTAAGGAAACTTGTCCTCATCTCATCCCTCTAAGGGTCTCAATTAATTTGAGCCCTTGATCCTTCAATTCAATCTTAGCTATCCAATTATTGAGCCAAAAAACTATAAATTGGCCTCAACCCAAGCCATTCATATAACTTCATGATATGTAGTGTTATGATATTGGTAAAGGAACTTGCATACCATCAAATAAACAATAATTGAGCACAACCACCATGACTTGGTGTGATAAATATTAGTATTGATGAGCTTTTACTTTTTTTAATTGATGTTTTACTAGCCCCTATGCTCTATCTTGAATGTTGCATGTATTTTGGGTAGGATATGTTTTATTGTTTAGCTTGTTCTCTAATACTCAAAATTATATGTATACAACTATATATTTATTATTTGTCCCCTAGGGCCATGTTCTTTGATGGTTCTAGAATTATGTCTAGTTTAGGGGTAGGTGTGATATTTATATCACCCTCAGGTGATTTGATTTTTTTCTTTTTAGCTAGGGTTTTCTTGTACTAATAATATAGCTAAGTATGAGGCATTAATTTTGGTCTTATGTGTAACTATTTCTTTGATTTTAAATCTATTTCAATATACATGGTGATTCATGATTAGTTCCTAAGAAAATTATTATTGATTATAAGTCTAAAGATACTAAAATTACACAATAATTGAGTTATATTTATAGTTTCTTGATTAAATTTTAAATCATTTACCACTAATACAAATCCTCAAAATGATAATAGAAATATTGATGTTATGGTTAGTGTTATTTCACTTATAAGTGATGATGATAATCCTCACTTCACATTATTTTTTTGTATATTACACCACCCTATTATACAAGACACTTCTTTCTTGGTTTATTGTTATATTAATTGGTGAGGAATTATTTCATGATATTTATGCTTATTTTGAATTAGGGTAATTTCCCCTAATAATTCTAAAAATAAATGTATTTGAATTTTCAAGTCAACTACTTAATATTTGATTATTATGGAGCATGTTTATAATGGTTTATAACTTAGATTAATTCATGACCATGAGAAATATATTACTCTTCAAGAGGCCCATAGGAGCATATGTGGTAGGCCATGTTAGTACGAAGTTATTAGTTCATAAAATTTTATGTATGGGTTATTAGTAGAGTAAAGTGGAGAAAGCTTCATATAAATTTCTTCAAAAACTTTTAGCATGCCAAATATAGTAATTTCAAGCATATGTTATCTCATGAGCTTTAACCGTTTTCCTTTCCTTGGACATTCTATACATGGGTTGAGGTCATCATTATTATAGATGGACACACATTTATCATCACTATTATAGATGGACATGAATTTATCATCACTATATTATAGATTATTTTACTAAGTGGGTTGAAGTCATCCTCAAATCTACAATGACATCCAATACTTATGCTTTTATTATGGATAATTTTTTTTCTTGATTTGGTTTTCTATCCACTATCATTATAGATAATGATGCATCTTTTAGGAACATAGAAGCAATAATTTTCTTAGAAAAAAAATCAACAATGTTTGTAGGTCGATAAGGTAATGTTAGGAAAAGGCTAAGAATAATCTGACTATTGAACAATTTTTGAGGGAAATATTTGATAAGAATGGTACTAACGGCATGTGCATATCTTTTTTCTATAGTATGGGCTTATCATACTAGTTATCACACTCCTACTGGATACATGCCTTACTCATTGGTTTACGGTACTAAGTCCATTATGCCTCTTCTCCTAGAGTTTCATTCATTGCACATTTCTATGCATATCATTATTAATTATAATACATATAGATAAAAAAAATACAAGAGCATAAAATAGTTAATGAGAGTTTATAGTTAATGCATTGGATAATATTTAGGCATATCATTTAAGTGAGCTAAATAAAACATAATAAGGGCACTATTTAGAGATACTTCAAACTAGGACACTTGACTCTTTGTGATAATCCTAAGAATCCAAATGTTAATTTGAATAATCATCCTAATTGGTTGGGATCCCTCATTATTACTTTTTGGGGACTAGTTTGGAACAAGTAATTTTGATTTATCTACTCCATAAGGAAAACTAGTGAATGGTCCAATTACTATCATTTATTTATGTGGTTATTATGTTTTTTTAATAAAAAGAGGGGTACAAATTTATTGATCAAAAGAATTCAATAATACAACCAAAGCACTAAGCAACCCATAGAAGTCAACTAGGCACGCCAGCCTGAAAGAGAAAAAAGGAAAAAATTCAAACAACCAAACAATTTCCTTATGAACCTTGAATATCCTCCTATAATAACAAATTCAATATTTGAGAGAAATCCAAGGGGAGTTTCTCTCAACTATCAACACTCCAATTACCTCTTAACTCTGAAGCCCATCTAGCCAAAAACATTTGCAACTATATTCCACTCCCATGGGATGTGGAAAAATAAATCAAAATCACTCTTGAGCTAGAGAATCTGTTGTACCTCATAATACAATTGTCAATTTACCTTGCTCAAACTTGGTCGATTTAGCAAATCAACTAGGATTTGAGAATCCATCTCACATGTGACCTTTTTCCACCCAAGAGCACACACCTTTTCTAAAGCTATATGGATGTCCAAGGCCCCCATAATATTATTAGTATGATGACCTTGAAAGATGGAGAAGAAGGAAAGTGCCATTCTTGAGATATCCCTCCCAATACCACCAACTCCAACATAACCAAGATTACCCCTGGAAGAACCATCTGTGTTATCTTTAGGACACTAGCAAGAGGCAGTTCCCATCTACCCTCCCATTGAATTCTCCCAGTGGGAGGCCTTCTCCTCTTAAAGATATTATTCTTCTATTCCTCACCATCTAAGCCCAATCTCTGCATTGGAATTTAGTCCCAAGGCTTAGGAGGGGGATCCACATCACACTTGGCTCTAATAGTTTCTTGAACCATACTGATGATCCTTTCCCAAACTTGATTAACCACCAAACTCCCTCCTTGGAATATCCTCTGGTTCCTTTCTAGCCAATTTTTCCAAAGAATGCATGAGAGGCCAATGTTCCAAGCCACATGGAGATGGTGCATCTTAGTAGGTGGTCTCCCCAAAATTCTCTAGAATTCAACAAGAGATGAAGCATGCACACACGTCTATTTCCAAACATCCCACCAAAAATGCCAAATGGTTTTAGATAAGGTACATTGGAAAAATAAGTGAGAGGAGGAATCCTCACTGCTACCACACATAGTACAGATAAATGGCCCCTAAAATCCCCTCTTCTGAAGATTATCTCAAGTGAGATACATGTTCCAAGTGAGAAGCCAAAGGAAGAAATTACATTTAGGCCATGCAACCTTATTCCAAACACACTTCCACCAAGGAACTTCCTCCCCACCATATTTTTTCCTCCCCACCATATTTTTTCCTATCCAACACTTGATATTCAGTAGAGACTATAAATACCCTTTGGGATTAGGACTCCAAGAAAGGGTATCACTCCTTTGTAGATAACTAAAAGAACTACACGATAAAATTTGAGATAACTCTTAATGATCATCCTATGAACCACCTAGTGGCCAAGTATGAGAATCCTTCCACTGCCTCACCTCCACTTGCCTGAAGCTTTTTTCCTCTTTGAAGTCTTCCACTTGGGACCAACCAACATCCAAGAAGGAGAGACAAAGGTTTCAAAGGTGAGGATGACTAGTCATGACTAGGGATGCCCATCCCAAGAGTCAAACCAAAAGAGTGCCTTAGAACCTCTGTGAAAAATCCAAAATAACCTTGCTTGACTAAGGAGGTACCCCTTTTCAAAGTGTTCCAAATCAGTGAATCTCCATCAAACAAGGAGACCCTAGGAACCTCCACTGAATCCAAGCCTTCCAAATATTTAGTAAAAAGGATCTTAGCTCAAGCTTCATCCTGATTAGTACACCACCTCCAATACAACTTGGTCGCCAAAACCTAACCAACACAAGAAAATCCTACCATAGACCCAAACCATATGGATTCCCACTTGACCAGACTCCATTCAGAGGAGCTCAAACAACTAGTCCATAAGAATTGTCTAGAAAGAGAATCCAACTCCTTAATGAAACTTGAGGGGGAAACCTAAACCATGCAAATGTAGATAGGGAGAGCTTGAACCATAGACTTTAACAATGTAACCCTTCCTGCAAAAGACAACCATTTAAAGGTCCAGTGGTTAACATGCTCACAGAACTTTTCGAACACTTTTTTCTAGGTCCCTCTTGGAAAGGGCCTACAAAGAGAGGGATTCCAAAATACATGAATGACATGGCACCAATTTGGAATCTAAAGCCTTGATAAATTCTAGCCTGAATAAAGGGAAGGGTATTGAAGAAGAAAATAGAGGATTTAGCTACATTGATTTTTTGACCTAATGCTACAAGATATATATCCAAAGTATGCCTGAAATAGCTTCTTTGATCCTGAAAACTCCCAATAAAGCTATGTCATCAACAAACTATAAGTGGGTTTGAGGATTCAAACCTTATCCCCAATTCCATGCTTGAATAAGACCTTGACTTAGATGAAATTTCAAAATTCTCTGTAGACCCTCAACCATAATAATGAAGAGATAAGGTGACAAGGGGTCACCTTGATGAAGGCCCTCGGTAGCACCAAAAAGAGTTGTAGGATCACTATTAATCAACATTGAGAAGGAAACTGACATAACATAACTCCTTACCCATTTGATCCATTCCTCCCCAAACCCAAAGGCACTAAGGATTTTTTGAAGGAAAACCCATTTCACATGATCATAAGCTTTGGCCATGTCTAATTTGATGAACATGGCCTTCTCCTTAGAAAGCTCCATGGAATGAATAGCTTCAACCATAATAAAAAATCCATCCAATATTTTCCTGCCTACCACATAACCCCCCTACTCTTTTGATATAACTCTACAAAGCCACAGCCTAAGTCTCTCTCCAATTAATTTAGATATAATCTTATAGATCACATTGCAGAGGGCAATAGGCTTGAACCCATCTAAAGAGTTAGCCCCTTCTCTCTTGGGAATGCGAGCTAAAAGGTTTGAATTCATTGCTTTCAACATTTGCTTGCTATGCTAAGATTCCTTGACAACATCCAACAAATTAAACTTAATAATGGACCAAAATTCTTGAAAGAATTTGTTTTCCTCATTAGGAACAATAGACGAAATGCAATCTAGAATAAGATGCTCTTCCTCCTTAGTAGCTGGAGAATCCTCAAAGTACAAAGAAGAGTAATATCGCGTAACTTCTTGTGAGATATCTCTGAAAGAGGTGAGCTACTATCCTTGAGATGAAACCAAAGAAGATATTGAATTACCATTACTTCTAGCCTTAACTAAGTTGAAGAAGAAAGCCATATTCTTGTCACCTTCCTAAAGCTAGTCAATCCTAGACTTTTGTTTCCAAAAAGTCTCTTCCCGCAACTCCAATTCTACCAAAACCTTCATGGCTTCACCTTCTTCAAGTTAAGAGAATCCTCAGTGAGCCCTTGATCTCTGATCTTCCTGGTGATGGTATCCAAGCAATGTTGGGCTGCAGATTTTGCTCTGAAGATATTTCCAAATCAATTCCTATTCCACCTCTTCAGTAGATACTTCACGAATTTGAGCCTCTTGGAAAAAGAGTACATTAAATTACCATGCTTGATCATGCCTCTACACCACCACTCTCTCATAAGATCCTATAGAGAAGGCTCTCATAGCCACATGAGTTGGAATTTGAACAAAGGATTCTTAGAGACACCCCTTTCTTTTACAACTAGTTTAATAGGCCAGTGATTTGATCCTCTCCAATCCAAAATCTCCAAACTAGTTAACTAGCTATTGCCAACCCAAAAACTAGAGACTAAAAACTTGTCTAACCTCACTGAGATGTAACCCTCTCCACATCTCCTATTAATCCAAGTAAACATAGCATTCCTTGATTTTATATCAATTAGGTTTAGAGAGGCAATATTATCTCTAGGTATCAAAGAGGAAGGCTCAAGCTTATTTACTCCCCCTTCTTTTCCTTGAAACTAATAATGGCATTGAAATCACCAGCTAGAATCCAAGGGAACAAAGGAGCCAAGGACCACACAAATCTAATGTGATACCAAACATTATTTTTTCTAGGAAGATTTGTCGGAGTATAGACATTAGAGAAAATGAAAACTTCACCAGAATAAGATCTCGAGGCCACCATGGATAAAGAGTGTTTGTTGGAGATCCACCATAGAGAAGAAATCTCTCATGAGTCCCAAAGATAGACATCCTCACTAGCACTACCTTAAGCACCAATGCTCTGATAATGCCCTCTCCACCACAACTTTGGAGCCACATTAATCATTCCCTCCATAGATAACTTAGATTCTTGAATGAAAACAACATTAGGTGAGTGTACTTTAATCAATTATTGAACAACCTTTTGTCTAGGGATGTTGTTCAAACCCCTTGCATTCCATGAAAGGATAATCATTTACAAGGGTTAGAAAAGAGTCAATAGTCTTGACTGAACTTGACTCCACCAAATTCTCCCCCATCACTTTAATTTTATCCTATTCTTTCTTCCTCCCTAGCTTAGAGGGCTTCTCTATGCCACCATTTTTGAAGTTCTTTTGTTGCAAGCCCAATGTAGGCACATCTGTAGAGCCTTTTCCAAGATCTTGCAATACTACCACCTGTACCTACTCAACCAAATCTGGGGCTGACCCTTTGACCACCACATGCTTCTCCATAATAGCAAATTTCCCACAAATTTCTTGAATTTGATCTATCTCCATTTGTGAAGCAAGATGGACATTCCTTAAACTGTTAAGATTGTTGGCCTCATTGAGGGTGAGTTGATCCCCTTTCACAATATCTAAATTAGAGTGTAGCTTGCCTAGATTACCAACTTGTTAATCCAAGACCTCCAAATACTCAAACCGATTATATGATTCATCACCCTAACTATCCTTGAGATTCCTCTTCATGACCCTACCCTTGTTATGAGGTTTGACCAAAATGAAACCCTCCTTATCTGATTCCCCCCTGATACAAAGGGGCTTTCCCCTTATTCCTCGATGGTGGAGGGTGAGGTGATACCTTGGTTGCAACATCACTGATTGGCGCTCCAAGAAAGATGAGGTTAGGGCATTTTCTTTGCAAGTGCCCATACTGATGGCAGAATTGATAGTGAAAAGGAAGGACTTTATAGTCAAGTTGTTGGATCCATGAAGTGGATCTAACCTAAATTTCCAATGAATCTAGCAATGGGTTATTTAAATCAATTTCAACATAGACACAAGCATAGGCGATTACCTTCTTATCCAACATTTGTTGGGATGGGTCAACCAGTATGTCGAGAAGCATAGAAATCATGTGTAGAATGTCATTCCTCTCAAACTCCATAGGGAGATAAGGAAGCCTCACCCAAACTGATACTCTTGAAGGTAGCTCCTCTATAGGATTGAACCCTATATGCCATGGTTTGATGAACAAGCCTAATTTATTGTAGAAATATGGGTCACCTTCAAAAGCCTTGATTCGATCTTCCATGCATGAGAATACCACCATGAAATAATTATTGGCTTCTTGCACAACCTCCATATCACCTTATGGGTTCTAGGTTAGATGTTTCCACGACTCCAAGAAAGGGAGGGAGACATGCAAGCCCATGAATTTTGCAAATTTAAGCATGGTTACATAGATAATCGAAATCATCAACAATCGCGTGAATAACTAAAATTGGGTGAGTCGACTTCTTTCCATCCAACCATTTTCCTTTAGAGTATGAGGAAATTGGATCTACGATGAGCCCCCTTTATTGAGAGCATTACCTAAAAAATTTTAAAAAATTAAAATGGATCGATGGGGTTGGATTGACCCCCAATATCACCTCAGAGAAGGTCATTTTATCAAACCCTCTTGAACCTTCACCTGGCATCAAAAACTTGAGATAAAAACAAGAAAAAAGAGGAGGCACTCACCATACCCTCGAACACCTTCCCCAAACAAAGAAAACACCACAAATTCACACAACACCAACCATAGAAATCCCCCAACAAGAGAACCCCCACACCTGTGCATGACATCCAAAAACCCCACGCTTTTGCAAAGACCCCTAAAATGCCCCTACATGACCAAAAAACCTGCAAGCATAAGAATTAACTGGCAAAAAAATTAGAAAGCAAAGGGTCGAAGCCCTAGCTCACGCTGATGAGGATGCACTCAGTTATGCCCATCTGCTTGTGGCCCGCTCTCTATACCAATGTTGTTCTTACTATTATTTACACTTTTAATTGATATTAATTTTTACATATTACTATGGTATGATGGTATATGGGGGAAGTATGTAGTGTTTATAAACTTTTTACCACATTATCTTTTACCTATCCCTTTTTGCACCTATATGTACTATTCATTGTCATACGTTTCACCATAGGTGACCTTATTTATTGAAATACTCTATGCATATTCACACTAATATCTTAGGTTATATATATATTTATAGAAATTTTATATGTCAGTACTAACATTGTATTCATCTCACATGACATGTTTCACTATGTTTATAAGATTTGTCTTTACACATTATTGCTTGTGTTGTCCTACTATTAGGGCCAACCTTGGGGACATCTTATAGCCCTTTATTTTATGTGATTACATGTTTATCTCTTTCTTATTACTTAATATATCTTATTTTCTTATCACACAATGTTAGTATTGGCATTCCTTACATGTTTTTTGTGCAATACTTGCTGTAATATTTTTCCATTACCTCCCATTCCTTGCATCCTTTTAATGCAACCAATTAGAGTGGGAATACACTAGATCACTAACATTCCTTTATGATTATGATTTTATGATGATATTTATGATTATTTTGCACTTAGACGAAGCCTTTATTTTGTTATTTATAAATTCAAATTCTTTTCCACATTAAGAGCTATTTGGCACTACTTTTTTCAAAGTCAAAGATATTTTCCATTTGTTTAGAGTCCTTTCATATTTTTTCTTTGTCAAAACCCTACCAATTTTTTCTTAGATATAATCTCTTACTCTACTTATTTTTATGTTTACTATTTTTAAAGATAATTTCCAAGCAAGTTGTAGTTAGTGAATGTTTAAAATGTGTGAAAGATGCTACTCTTTTCATATTTCTATTCTTATGTTTTGTAAGTGTAGTGTAGAAAAATGTACTCCTTTACATTTTCACACTATGTTTGCATCCCCTTAATTAATTGGACTTAATTAAGCTTCTAATTGCCTAAATTGTGCATTCCTAAGCCTCATTATTCTTGTTTTCCCAAAGGGAAACCTATATTAAACAATTTCCAACATTAATTTAAACACCTTAGAAGTTGTGTCCTCAACTTAGGTCCTAGGATCCATTTGCCCATGGGTGAATGGGTCCTCCTTAAGTGCCAAGACCCAATTTTTAATATGTTTTTGGTGACATTTTAATGATTCAAATTCAAGTTCCAAATGTCTTCTTGTGGAATCTAAGTCTTGGGAAATTAGACAAAAACCTATAAATGCATAGTTATTTTATCAATTCAAACTAAGCATGCATAATCAAGATATTGTTGCAAGTATGAGTAGTTGGTGTTATCATGTCAACAATCTTGGGGGAGATTGTTCCAGGATTATGTTTGTGTTTTCATTGATGACTGGTTGTGTTGATGCTTTGATTAGTTTCATTATGTTGTCATTGGTAAGTGCTACTGGTGTCAACCTCTAGTGTTGCTTTGATAAGTTTATGTTTATGCATGTTGTTGATAGTGTTGAAGATGATGAGTATGTCTTTGGTGCTTGGTTTCCAAGTGCTTTTGAGAAAATTTGAATAAAAGAGGAAATAGTGTGTTGCAGAGGTGTTTTGACATATAGTGTGGTGTTCTAGTTTTGGTCCGCATTTCTTCTATCTTGAAGATATTCTTGTATGATTTGGATATGTTGATCAGAGGTGTTAAGAGGCTCTATATCTAGAATTTCTTTGTCTAGATCGTCATTTAGAGAGAGTTGTGTTCATTAGTGTGTGAAATATATGTTGTAGTGGTTTCGGAGAAATAGTTATGCTCCACAATTTGGTTTTTGGTCTTGCGGTTTTGGAAGTGTGTTGATAATGATTATATCTACCTACGGTCAAATTTATTCATCGTTTGGTGCTTTAGAAGCTGGTTTCTTGATTTATAGTGTATGGAAGGTTGTCTGAGTGTATTGGGTGTGTACATTCTTCAGGTGAAAGTTGTTGCAAAGGAATTTGTTAGATTTTAGGGTGTCTATGGAATATTCTAGATTGCATTCAAGTGTTGTGTGTGGTCCATGAGTTGTCTTTGGATTTGAGGAAGAATGTACATAAATGTTAATGTTGTTTACGTTGGTTCAACCAACCTTGGGTGCTTACACTAATTGTGGATTTTCTTTGGTGATTTTGGAAGTGTGGTGTGGTGTATATGTATGATTTGGGTTCGAGTTAAGATATGGATTGGTTCACTTTCATTCCTTTCCACTATGGGAATGCTTAGTGCTTACCTAATTTGAATTACATAGCTAAGGTGCATAGTCAATGTTGGAGAATATTTTCAAGGTTGAAGAAGGTATAAATAAGTGATGAGTTGATGAAGAATTGTGTTGTGAAGTGTGTGATGCAAATTGCAGAGTTGTGAAGTATGAATTTGTGAAGTGTAGTGTGAGATGAATGAGTTAGACCACTGGAAGTAGTGAGCATAACATGTATACAATCTTTAGAGAGATTGTGAATGTGTTGGTAATGTTGTGGTGGATCTTTTATGTTGCATTGAGATGGATTTCTCACTATAACACTCTTCTTCCTTCTTTTCTATAATCTAGCAGTGAGCCCTTCTTTCTTTTGGGTAGTGAGCCCTTCGGTAGTGTACCTTTTGTATTCGGTGCAATTGCGTTATATTGTGATCTAATCCTCACTGTGGTTTTTCCCGTCTTGGGTTTTCCACATAAATCTAGTGTTCTATTGTGCATGGTGTTATTGTGTTTCAGTTTTACGTTATTTTATTTCATGCTAAATCATTCTAAAAATTAAGGATTAATTTATTTGATGTGGATTTGAATGTTTATGAGGGTTTGAAGTTTTAATGTATAACTGATTCACCCTCCTCTTAGTTTTCTTGTGTGCATTCACCAATTGGTATCAAAGCAAGGTTCCTTGGAAGAAAGCTTAATTGCTTGAGGTACATCTGGGATGGCGCACAAGAGGGATGCTCCTTTTTTTGATGGATCAGACTATGGTTTTTGGAAGACAAGGATGGAAGGTTTCCTAGTATCTCTTGGATTTGGAGTTTGGAAATCTGTTGAGACTAGATAGACTATTCCTGTTGGTGGTCTAAAGATTGATGATGAGATCAAGGCCGATGAGAACAATGGTAAAGAAAGGTATTCTCTTTTAAGTGGTATTACTAACATTAAACTTGTGAAAGTTATGAGTTTGAAATATACTGGAGAGATCTAGACAAAATTGGAAAGTATTTATGAATGAGATGATAAGGTCAAGCAAGCTAAGATGCAGAATCTAAAGATCACATTTGAAAACCTACAGATGTCCAAAGATGAAAACATTACAAACTACATGAAAAAGGTGGACGAAGTCATCAATTTCATCAGAGGTCTTGGTAGAAATCTTGAAAAAAGAGAAGAGGTGGTAAAGAAGGTACCGGGAACTCTTCCTAAATCTTATAGTTATAAAGTTTATGCTATTGAGGAAGTTCAAGATCTAAGAAAATATTCTAGAGATCAGTTGTATGGTGCTTTATATACTTTTTAAATGAGAGAATTTGGTCCAAGTAATGCAAAAGTTGAGATTGCTTTTAAGGCTGGCAAATCAGAAAAGACCAAGGAATCATATCAGGAGGATCTTGATGATGTTGAAGAAAAATTTGTGAGGAAAATGAAAAAGGGTACTGGTAAATACAAAGGTAAGTTGTCTTTCAAATGTTTCTATTGTGGTAAGATAAGTCATTATGCTTCAAGGTGTCCAAACAAAGCTTTTAATGATAAAAACAAATAAAACAAAGGTAAAGAAATCAAGAAAAGTTATTATGTTAGAGAAGATTCTAGTATCTCTAATAATGAATCTGACTATGAGGATGATGAAGATAGTGAATGCTTGTTCATGTGGCTATTAAAGATGAAACTATTTCTGCTAACTTCGAGAGATGTGTGAAGGAAAGTGCTCCTAAAATAGGTCACAATGCTATGGTGTCTGCTCTTCATTCTAGAAAGGAGAAGAACTACTGGATAATTGATAGTGGATGTTCAAATCATATGGCTGGTGAAAAAATTAAGTTTGTTAAACTTGAGAAATATGAAGGAGGTCTAGTTAGTTTGGTGATGATACATCTACTAAGATATGTGGAAAAGGTTCTATTAGTTTTGTTGGCAAGCATAATATAGATGATGTTCTTTATGTTAAGGGTTTAAGATATAACCTCTTGAGTGTTGGAAAAATGTGTAGCAAAGGATATAATCTTACGTTTCAGGATGATGGATGTGAGATCGTAAAAAGCTCCTGAACTATGGTTCTTGTTGGAAGGACATATGGAAAAGTAGCAAAGGATATAATCTTATGTTTCAGGATGATGGATGAGAGAGCAAAAAAAGCTCTTGAACTGTGGTTGTTGTTGGAAGGATATATGGAAATGTTTATCAACTCAAAGGTGCTAATGGTCATTGCTTTATGACTCAGATTAATGAAGGTTGGCTATGGCATAGAAGGATGTGTCATACTAATTTTGATTTCCTAGTGAGGATTAGCTCAGTTCAAGCTGTGAGAGATCTGCCAAGGATTACAAAGCCCATTAATGTTGTCTGCAATGAATGTCGAATTGGGAAGAAAGCAAGAAGAAGTTTCAAAGTCAAAGAACAATCTACTACCGGTTTGTTGGAATTGGTGCATATATACGTTTGTTGTCCTACCAAAGTAAGAAGTCTTTAAGGTGACATGCATTTCATGCTATTGATTGGTGATTATTCTAGAATGACATGGGTTACTTTTATCAAAGAAAAATAGAAAGCTCTAGATAAGTTCAAATAATTCAAAGTTATGGTTGAGAATGAAATGGATATGAAAATCAAGTGTTTGAGATTTGACAAAGGTGGAGAGTTCACCTCTAATGAGTTTAATTGTTTTTGTGAGAATCATGGGATAAAGAGGAATTTGTTTTCCCCTATGACTCCTCAACATAATGGAGTGGTTGAAAGAATAACATTGTTTAGAAAGCTACAAGAACAATGATGAAAGAGGAAAACCTACTGCAATTCTACTGGAGAGAAGCAATTCATACTGTTGTTTACATTCTTAATAGAGTTCAAGAAAGAGAAAACAGTGGAAAGACTCCCTATGAGTTGTGGTATGTAAGGATTCCTACTGTCAAATACTTCATAGTGTTTAGAAGCAAGTGTTGTATTAGAAGAGATGAAGAAAACTTAGGAAATTTTGATACAAGATCTAATGAAGGTATCTTCCTTGGATATTCTACAAGAAGCAAAGCTTATCGGTGTTACAACAAGAGACTTAAGAAGATTATTGAAAGTGAAAATGTCAAAGTGGATGAAGACTTATAGAAGAATTCTATGGTGATAGATGGATATGAATCAAATGAGTCCTCTTGCAGAGAAAATGACAAAGATGAAGATAAGGAAAAAGAAGTTCAAATTGAAGAGGACAAAGCTTTGGAAAGGATGATCTCTAAGACTCCTAAATATGTGCACAAGAATCATTCTAAAGATCAGATCATTGGTGAGAAAAGAAAGGGTGTGTGGACAAGAAGAAAAACTATTATATTGGCTGAAGAATAGGTAAATCTATGTTTACTCTCTAAAGTTGAAACTAAAAATTGAAGCATGCAAGGATGAATATTGGATGAAGGATATGGAAGAAAAACTAATGTAGATTGAGAAGAATCAGACTTGGGAACTTGTCCCAAGACCAGCAAACAAGAATGTGATTGGAACTAAGTGGGTATTCTAGAACAAATTGAATTAGAATGGAGAAGTGGTAAGAAACAAGGCAAGGCTTGTGTGTAAGGGTTAATCACAAGTAGAAGGAATAGACTTTAAGGAGACATTTGCTCCAATGGAAAGAATGGAAGCTATTAGGATGATTTTGGCTTTTTTCATGCACAAAGATTTCAAAGTATATCAGATGGATGTGAATTCTTCTTTCTTGAATGGTGAGTTGGAAGAAGTATACATTGAACAACCAAAAGGATTTTAGTTATTAGAAAAATAAAATATGGTTTGCAGATTGAAGAAGGCATTATATGGATTGAAGCAAGCTCCCAAAGCTTGGTACACAAAGTTGGATAGGTACTTAATATCAAAAGGATTCAATCAAGGTACCATAAATAGTAATCTTTATTTCAAAGTTGAAAAAGATCAAATATTGATTGTGGTTGTGTATATTGATGACATAATTTTTTGAGGAAATGAAGCTATGTGCAAGAGATTTGTAGATGAGATGCAAAAATAATTTGAGATGTCTATGTTTGGGGAGATGAATTTTCTTCCTTGGGTTACAAATCAATCAAAAAGAGAAAGGTATATTCATTTCACAATCAAAGTATGTCAAGGAAATGTTGAAGAAGTTTGGAATGGAGGATTCTAAATTGATATGTACTCCTATGGTTACTAGTTCAAGCTAAGTAAAAATGATGAATCTCCTAAGGCTGATCAGGGAAAATATAGATCAATGATTGGAGAACTAATATATCTAACTACTACTAGATCAGATATCATGCATGTAGTTTATCTTGTGAATAGATTTCAAGAAGATCCTTAAGAGTCACATGTTGCAGCAGTGAAGAGGATATTAGTATACTTGAAGGGAACTATGGAACATGGCTTGTGGTATCCAAAGGATACTAATTTTTCTCTGAGTGCTTATACAGATGCAGATTGGGTAGAATGTGTTGATGATAGGAAAAGTACAAGTGGCAATGCATTCTTTCTTGGATGCAGATTGGTGTCTTGGTTGAGCAAGAACAAAGATTCAATATCTTTATCTACTATAGAGGAAAACTATATTACAACAGTATCTTACTGCACACAGGTGTTGTGGATGAAGAAAACATTGAAGGATATCATAGTTATATATGATGAACCAATTTCTATCTTTTGTGACAATACAAGTGCTATTAAAATTTCAAAGAATCTGGTAATGCACTCAAGGAAAAAAACATATCACAATTCGGTATCACTTTTTGAGAGAGAAGGTTGTAGAGAATGAAGTGAAGCTTGAGTATATGCCTATAAAGGATCAGGTTGCTAATATATTTTCTAAGGCTCTTCCTAAGGATACCTTTGAGTATCTCTGAAAGAAGTTAGGGGTTATTACCCCTCCTTATTTGAACTAGATGCATAAGGATATGCATCAGTATAGTAGATTTCAAGATTCATTCCTTTTTTTGGACTGATGTTAGAGGCTACCTCTCACGAGGAGTAGGTAGTGCTTTGTTGGTTGTTGTTGTCAGGGGGAGTTAGTATTAGTATAGGTTGGTGTTATCCTTTGTTAGCTGTGTCAAAGGATATGTGCAGTGGTTGATGGTTGATACAATTTCTTGTGTGCTCCTAAGGGGGAGTATGCAAAGCAGTAAAGAGAGAAAGTATGTATGTTTGATGTCAAAGGGAGAAAGATATGAAAAATGTTTTGCCCTTTTCTATTGATGTCAAAGGGGGAGATAAAGCAATATAAAAAATATTTAGTTGTAAAAGGAAGAGAAAGTAATGTGAAAAGAGAGAGTATGATGTAAGGGGAGAAAGAGTCTATATGAAGCAGTGTGTTGGTGATCAGAGCTATTATGTTTTTTATTGATGGTTTTTCACATCATGTGTCTCCATCAATGACAAAGGGGGAGATTGTTGCAAGTATGAGTAGTTGGTGTTGTCATTGATGTCAAGAAATTGGGGGAGATTGTTGCAGGCTTATGTTTGTATTGTCATTGATGACTAGTTGTGTTGATACTTTGATTAGTTTCATTATGTTGTCATTGGCAAGTGCTATTGGTGTCAACCTCTAGTGTTGCTTTGATAAGCTTCTGTTTGTGGATGTTGTTGATATAGTGTTGATGAGGAAGTGTTTAAGATGATGAGTATGTCCTGGTGCTTGGTTTCCAAGTGCTTTTGAGAAAATTTGAATAAAAGAGGAAAACAGTGTGTTGTAGAGGTGTTTTGATATACAATGTGGTGTTCTGGTTTTGGTCCACATTTCTTCTATCTTGAAGATCTACTTGTGTTGTTCAAATATGTTGCTCAATGGTGTTTAGAGGTTTAATATCTGGAATTTCTTGGTATAGATTGTCATGAAGAGAGTTGTGTTCACCAATGTGTGAACTGTATGTTGCAGTGGTGTATGAGAGAAATGGTTTTTCTCCAAATTTCTCTGTAGTTTGGTTTCTAGTATTGCAGTTTTCAAAGTGTGCTAATAATGATCATATCTACCTATGGTCAAATTTTTTCATGGTTTGGTGCTTCGAAAGTTGTTTTACTGAGTTACAGTGTATGGAAGGTTGTTTGAGTGTATTGGGTGTGTACATTTTTTAGGTGAAAGTTGTTACGAAGGAATTTATTAGATTTTAGGGTGTTTGTAGAATATTCTATATTTTATTCAAGTGTTGTGTGTGGTCCACAATTCGTCTTTGGATTTGAGGAAGCATGTACTTAAATGTTAATGGTGTTTACACTGGTTTGACTGACCTTGGGTTTTTACACAAATTTTGGATTTGCTTCGGTCATTGTGGAAGCATGGTGTGGTGTATATGTATGATTTAGGTTTGAGTTAAGATATGGAGTGGTCTACTTTCTTTCATTTCCATCACGAGAATGCTTAGTGCTAACCTAATTTGAATTTGTATGGTTGAGGTGCATACCCAACCTTGGAGAATGTTTTCAAGGTTGAAGAAGGTATAAATAAGTGATTATTTGATCAAAAATTGTGTCATGAAGCATGTGTTATGAATTGAAAAGTTGTGAAGAACAAATTTATGAAGTGTAGTACGAGCTTAATGAGTTAGACCACTGAAAGTAGTGAGCAGAAGGTGTCTACAATCTTTAGAGGGACTGTGAATGTGTTGGTGATGCTATGGTGGATATTTTTTTTTGCATTGAGATGGATTTCTCATTGTAACACTCTTCTTTCTTATTTTTTGTAATATGGAAGTAAGCCTTTGGCAATGAGCCCTTCTTTCTTTTGGGTAGTGATCCCTCCGGTAGTGAGCCTTTTGTATTCCGTGTTGCAATTACTTTATATTGTGAGATAATTGTCACTATGGTTTTTCTCTTCTTGGGTTTTCCACGTAAATTTGGTGTTCTATTATGTATGGTGTTGTTGTGTATCAATTTTTTGCTATTTGCTTTCATGCTAGGTCATTCTAATAGATTAAGGGTTAATTTAGTTGATGTGGATCTGAATGTTTATGAGGGTTTGAAGTTTGAAGTTTTAATGTACAACTGATTCACCCCCCCCCCACTTAGTTGTCTTGTGTGCATTCAACAAAGATCATATGAGAAAATATTATTATCAAGAGCATTGAAGAGAAAAGTTATCACTTATCTACAATAGCAATCAAGATCATATCATCATGTCAAGATTCATGTGTGTTCATATCATGTTTTGGAGCTAACATTGTGATGTAGGTTTCAAGCATTCAAGCAATCATTCAAGCCAATTCAAGCAAGATCCAATCCTTAGAGTGATGTGTTAGACTCCAGTCCTCTCAAGTATCCATTAAGGGTTTGATGAGTTGTAGCATAACATTGTTCATTCCTCAATTCCTTCCATTTATCATTATCTTTTATCATCAAGGCTTAATTACCAAATCGGGGTTTGACCAAGGCAAACCTCTATTCACCCAAAAACAAACATTTTTCTTCTCTATTTGTACATGTGCAAATTTATAGGTGAAGAAGGATTGAAGATCACTCTTGAAAGAGTAATTTTGTAGAGTTTTCAAAGTTGACATGAAAGTTGTAAAGCTACGAAAACTCACCTACAGGGTTTATTTTCGGCTTTTCGATAATCAAACTTGGAGAAATCATAATCCTAGATCTAGAATCTAAGGACTATAAAAGTAGATTTTGGACCCCTGTATAGAGATTCATTTTCCCTAGGGAGAATATGTTCTTCAACAATGTTCAAAACCCACTTTTGGTTTCAAGTACATACCATTTTTCCCTTCTCAAATCTGCCTAAAATTTAATGTTTCTATTTGTGCTATCATAATACTCTACAATACAAGTTTTAGGTCACATAATTGAGTTCATTAAGGCATTTAATTTTATCTTGTAAAACAACCAATTAGTCATTTTTGTCATAAGAAAATGCCAAATCCTTCCCAATAGGGTTGAATCACCACAAGGTTGAGTCAATTCTATCCTTGGGAGATCTCTCTTTCTAATGAAATTAGGGAAAAGGTGCATTTTAGGTGTTTCATTCTAGTGATCCCCTTCACACGCTATCCTATATCCCCTATACCCTATACACAACCCCTTTTTCCTATGTTTCATTTTGGTGAACCTGCCATTCTTACAGTATAAGCTATTTGATTTGGTAGTCTTTCAAAACCCTAGATCTAGGATTTTCATTAGTTTGCATTGCATCTCACTTATGGTTTTGAAAATTGCATTAGTTTTCATTTCATTTAGGGTTTTAAAAGTGCATTTTGCATTCTTTAAAATTTCCAAAATCCAAAAATTTGCATACATAGTGAATTCTTTTTACATAGTAGTCTACATATTAATGTTTTTCATTCATTTACATTAGAAAATTGAAACAAAATTGTATCTAAAAAGTTGTCATTTTTCTTATTGTTTGCCATCAAATTGCATTTACATCCAAACATAAAAATCTAGAAATATGTAACTGAAAGTATCTATTTGCAACCTAAAACAACAACCTTAAACATCAACTTAGAAACTAAGAACTTAAATTTTCAAACTCCTATGCAAGGACTTATTCGCCCTAGGGAGAATAAATCCTTATACAGGTCATTTTCTAATTTTTTGGCATAAATCTATCTTTGTTTGCTTTATTTTTGGTTGTTTGTAGATCTCATTTTCAGTTTCTAGAATTGTAGTTTTATAAAATTGTTTGCATTCAAGTTAATTGGTCAAAACAAGCCCATTGTTCAAACATAAAATTTGCATTCAAAAGATATAATTTTCAGGTTATTGCATTTTAAACTAGTCAATTATCATTTTATATCTAAAACTTTGCATCAAACTTCATTATGGATATGTGTTTTGGTAACATATGGATGACCTTAAGATCTTTGCTCAATGTTTCAAGTTGTATATTTGGAGTTGATCCTAATGCAATTGATAACACTCATGAATCTTCACCTCCTAATGAATGTCCTTGCGAGGTGGAGATCTTAGGCCAAGATGAAGATAACATGCAATAATTCATATAGGACTCCTTACATAACCTTGAGAATAATGCATCCTTCTATCCATCCATGCAACAACCAACACCTCCTATCATCCCATCACTTGATATGCTCAACCTTTTGCATCCTGAAAAAGAAACACAAAGCAAGCCTCAACCATCAATCATGGAAGAACTTGTTAACAAGGACAAGTGATACTCTTCTATCCTATGCTCATCAAGTTACTAAGACACCTATCAACTTAGAAGAGAGTTATGGTCAAAGCTTTAAAATCTTAAGCAAACAAGGATGTGGCATAACTAATGAACATGAAATCCATCAATTGCTAGAACAACAACCATCAGAAGATACCAAGGGACTAGGATATCAATATTCTCCTCCTCTTGCTACCTCTCCTAATGGGAAAGGTATTCTCTTTCACAAGATTGTTTCAAAACACCAACTAATGCCTCATGAGTATGATAGGGTCACCTTCGATCCTCCATGGTTCCACCTTGACAAGTTTCCCAATCAAGTAAGAAACCTAAGCCCTATAAGCTCAAGAAGTTACCATTTTTGCATACCATAATAGAAACTGAACAAAAAATGGATCAACTCCTCCATCTAGGACTGCTACATTGCCACCTATTCAAGAGAACAAAAAAGGAAAAAGTAAAAATATGAATTACTGTGCATTTCATAGAAATATTGGGCATATTACCAATGATTCTCATGCTTTAAAGATGGTATTAAAATAATTTGGTCCTCCTTCAAGACAACTTGATTGTATAATAGATCAACAAATTTCCACTTTTCTCTTTGCCATGTGATAGTTGTAGAATTATAGCATACTCACTACTACATGTGTATTACATTTCATACAAATCATTTCTATATTGCAAGGAGCACATTCTCATCACCTACCTCAGCTCATCCTTGTCCTACATTTGGGGGGAAAGGGATTAGATAGCCTTGTCCTAATATGACACTCATTGTTGCCACTTTTCCTAGTCATCTGCCTTTTGTATATGATGAACAAGATTGGGATGGAGATGACTTGCTTTAGGTTGGCTCGCATGTGTCAAACTAGCTTTATGTCTATTCATGCTCTTTGTGTGATTGTATGTGTGTAATGTGATCCCTCGTACTATGCTACTTGGTGTGTCTTTATGTTTGTAAGCCTACTTTGGATGACCCTTTTCACTCCGTTGGTGCAAGGATACAAAGGAAGTGAATCTAATTTGACATTCTTCTATTTGTATCTTTATTCTTCTCTATGTCGTAATCATTGTCTTTCCTTTTGTTTTGTGTTTTCCTTTTGGGGACAATGCAAAGTGTTGAGACATTTAGGTCTCTTCCATGTTGATCCAAAAGGCTTCTCTTTGTTTTCTCTCTCTATATGTATCATTCTTCCTTTGTGCTCATCGTTCCATGAGTTATTTGGAGAATGATGATGACTTCGAGATCTATTATATCACTGTAGCAAATACATACATTGACCCCAAATCCATGGATCCCTTATGTGTTATCTTAGGATTGTATATTGGGGGCATCCTCATTTTCATGATGCAACTTTATTTGGAAACATATCATTGGCATAGGGCTTTCCAAATAAGCTCTCATGTCTCTTTTATCAATTGGCATTTATCATCTTCTACTTTAAAGTAATTGCTCATAGCATGCCATGCATTTAGCAATTTTTTTAAAGTGGGGTGCATTATTCCTCCCACTTGTTGCTTGCTTGATGACATGATCTTCATTCAAATTTTGGTCTTCTTACTTCACATGATGTGTCTTCTTGGTGGTGACATTGGGATTGATGTCCTTAAAGAGCGTGACCTTTCTTGGCATATGACATTCCTCTTAGTGGTAATGTTATGGTTTGCATTCCCTAAGGTGAAAATCTTTTATCTCTCAACTAGTCCTCTCTAGATGGTGATATCAAGCGTGATTTTCCCTAAAGTGAGACTTTTCATGAACTAAGCAAAACCCCTTTGACTATAATAAATAAAATTATGTGCCACTAAGCATAATACAACTTGCTTGCTTTGTGGTGTCTTTATTTCATGAGTGTCTAGCATAATGCAACTTGCTAGCCTTGTGACCATCTTGTGTGGCACCTTATCAAAGTTATCAAGGAGTATAACTTTTGATATGGTTATGTGTACACACTTGGCATATATCGGACTGCACTGGACCATTGTGTGTTTCTCATATTGCCTTGGGGCTCACCTAGTGTATATCGAATTGCACTAGCCCTTGTGAGCATATCTTTGGAAAAATAGCCTAGGCTTGATCCATATTATTTGGACAAACAGTCGAAGCTTGAGCCACCCCCCTTTTTCCTTTTTGCATTAATTTTAACACTGTATGATGTTGTATCTTGTGTCGTTGTTGCATTCATATGTCTCTTTGTGTCTTTGTTGGTTTTCCATGGGATCTTTGATTCTGGGGGCTTGATCATCCTCCTTGATCCTTGTCATCTCATCTTTCTAACAATTATACAATTAGATCTCTCTTGACTTATTTTTCTACTTTAGTGTAAGTTTGAGCATGGGCTCATACTTTCACTAAAGTGGGGGCTAAATGTAGTGTAGAAAAATGTACTCCTTTATATTTTCACACCATGTTTGCATCCCCTTAATTAATTGGACTTAATTAAGCTTCTAATTACCTAAATTATCTATTCCTACACCTTATTATTCTTTTTTTTTGAAAGGGAAACCTATATTAAACAATTGCCAACATTAATTTAAACACCTTGGAAGTTGTGTGTCCTGGACTTAGGTCCTGGGACCCATTCACCCAAGGGCGAAGAGGTCCTCCTTAAGTGCCAAGACCCAATTTTTAATATGTTTTTGGGAGCATTTTAATGATTCAAATTCAAGTTTCAAATGTTGGCTTTTTGAATCTAATTTTTGGGAAAATAGATAAACACCTATAAATACATAGTTATTTTACCAATTCAAACTAACCATGCATAATCAAGAGATCATACAAGAAAATATTATTGTCAAGGGTATTGAAGAGTAGAGTTATCAGTCATCTACAAGAACAATCAAGATCATAGCATCATGTCAAGATTCTTGTGTGTTCATATCATGTTTTGGAGCTAACATTGTGATGCAGGTTTCAAGCATTCAAGCATCAAATCAAGCAATCATTCAAGCCAATTTAAGCAAGATCCAATCCTTAGAGTGATGTGTTAGAATTTAGTCCTCTAAGGGAAACCATTAAGGGTTTGGTGACTTGTAACATAATATTGTTCATTCATCAATTCCTTTCATTTATCATTATCTTTTATCATCAAGGTTTAATTATCAAATCGGGGTTTAATCAAGGCAAACCCTTATTCACCCAAAAACAATCATTTTTCTTCTCTCTTTGCATGTGTAGATTTATAGGTGAAGAAGGATTGAAGATCACTCAAAAGAGCAATTTTTTCAAAGTTGTCATCAAAGTTGTCAAGCTACGAAACCTCACCTATAGGATTTATTTTTGACTTTTCGACAGTCAAACCTGGAGAAATTAGAAGCCTAGATCTGGGATATGAGGATTGTAAAAGAAGATTTTGGACCCTTATACAAAGACCCATTCGCCCTAGGGAGAATGTGTCTTTCAGCAGTGTTTAAAACCCACTTTTGGTGTTAGGTACATACCATTCTTCCCTTCTCAAATCTTCTTGAAATTTATTGTTTATGTTTGTGCTATCATAATACTCTACAATACAAGTTTTAGGTCACATAATTGAGTTCATTAAGGAATTTAATTTTATATCGCAAAACAGTCAATCGGTCATTTTTGTCATAAGAAAATGCCAGATCCTTCCCAATAGGGTTGACTCACCACAAGGTTGAGAGTCAATTCTATCCTTGGGAGATCTCTCTTTCTAATGAAGTTAGGAAAAAGGTGCATTTTAGGTGTTTCATTCTAGTGATCCCCTTCACATACTATCCTATATCCCCTATACCCTATACACATCCCCTTTTTCCTACATTATAGTAAGTTTTCAATGGTGCACTAATTGTGAGGAGAATGCAATTATCATTGTCTATATCTATATATCCCTTTGAGTGTCTAAAATATTTAATCATGTTGATTGCTTGATTTTACTTTAACATGTGTCCTCAAAGTAGTTCTCATGCAAATCAAAGTGGGAACAAAATTTGATAGTGAGAATTTACATACTAATGCCCTTTTTCCTTATGCTTTAGACTCAAACAAAATTAGGTTGCTCTTCATACATTGACTAATGTGCAAGTTGGTATATTTTTGCATGAAAGTTGGTAAATAACATTATCCTAACATGTATGCACCATCACTTGCCCTTGGGATATTGATCTAATTTTATATCTAATAGTTTGTCTTGTTTAGATCCATTACTGCAAAATTAGCCTAGAACATTTTTGTGCTCGTAGATCTTAAACCCTAAACTTTTAAATTTGAATTTTCGTAATTTAAACTCATGTTTCCCTTCTATACTATTATTTATTTGTTAAGGGAAGTGCAAATTATTTCAAATCACATGTTAGAGATGTAAGAAAATCTACAATGCAAAATACTAGAGAAAAATAATAAGCACAAGTTTAACACAATATTTATGTGGAAAACATGGTAAAATTATACTAGGAAAAAACCATAAGCACACATCTTTTATATTTTATTTCTCAAGAAATTCACAATTACAACAACCTTCAAAAGTTGCAGAAAGCGTGACTTCAATAAAATATAAGAAATCGAAGTTGCAGAATCCTTGTCGAACAAAACTTTCCAAAAATAGAAAGTGCGATTCATACAACTACATATTGAACATTTGTCAAAACTACCCAAAATAGAGTCCCCAAAAAAATTTATATTAATATTGACTATTCATCACTATTAAAATAACAACAAAATTGACTTTGTATTCCAACAAGAAATATGTATTTAAAATTTAACCCTAATTCATTTAAATCATTGAAGATTTTGATGAGAACATCACAAATTCCTAATTACATCCAATATAATACAATCATTTTTATATTAAAACATTTTTTAATTATCCACTCACCCTATTACAACTCCTTATACCTTTCTAGTTAGTAGCATTGCTAAATTTAGTCCTATGGGCCAACTAGACAATGCCTATCGACCAAGTATGCTCCTTTGACCGTAAATACTAATCAATTAATTAAAATTTAGAATGTGGATAGACAAGGAGGTTGAGTGTAAGGGAAGGGTCGCATGTGGTCTAATAGCATTGAAGCATATATACATTGTAAAATAGAATTTCACGTGGAGATGAGTCAATTCCACTTCTAGAAGCCCACTCGTCTATCGTACAATACGCTAAAGGCAAAGTGACAAAATACGCTCACGTAGGCAATGTTGTCACGGAATATACATCCCAACACGACTAAGAAAGGGGTAAAGAAAGGGGTAAGGGCTCTATAGGCCCTTAGCAGGGGTGGGGGCCACTAGGGTTAGAAGGCTTGTAAAAAAGAAAAAGACCACAAAAGAAATAAGGAGGAACGTTCTTGGCTCTGTCAATCCGCGTGACGCGGGAGAAATGAGGAATGCGACGGCGCCCACCGTCAACGTCGATGTTGACCCAAACCCTTTAACCCTAACTCTACACGCTATCTAATCCATGGTAACCGGTCAAATATTAATTAAATCGCAAAATCCCCCTTTAAGCACTTTATAATTCAAACGTTCTCCGCCTACTAATACCCCGCGCCTACATTTCTTTTCTTCGTCCTCACGCTTCTACTATACAACTAGTTAGTTCTTAGTTCTTCTGCGTAGCATAGCACCACTTGGATACATATACATTGTGTATGTATTTGACGCACATATATAAATATATAGACTTGTGAGCGAGGCGGTCAGAATAGAGAGTGAATATGGTGCAGGCTGGTTTGAGTCATAGCAAGACGTGGGAGGAACTGGTGTCTGGGAAGAACAGTGCAGCGGCTGCTTTGAGATTCGATACTGGCTCGATGCTGGAACAAAATAATTCTCTTTCTGCGGATGCGTGGATATCCCAAGCATCTCAGCGTGATATGCAGTCGCTGACCATGGCTTTGCAGAGAGAATTGTGCTCGCAGAGCACCAAAAGTAATGCTAATATCTATGAATTTCAGTCACTGCCTGGCTCCTCCGCGTGGACGGGCTCGGAGTGGAGGTGTAAGAGTGAGAGCGAAGTGAGCTCTGAGAGCGGAGCGAAAGGAGATGAGGGAGAAGGGGGAGGTCTGGGGATCGAGTCCCTGGTAAGTCAGCAATCGCAGTTTAAGCGAAATAATGGTCTAAGTGCGACGGGGAAGGTGAGCAAGCGGCGGTCAAGAGCGGCGAACAAGACGCCTATAACTTTCCTGAACGCGGATCCGGCGAATTTCAGAGCCATGGTGCAGCAGGTGACGGGCGTGCCTATAAACCCTAACGCCACTCGACTCTGGAGCTCCTCCACCGCTGGAGTCGGGATGCCGGGGCTCGTTAGGCCGGAGCCTAAGCGCGCCTCCTCTTCCACCGCCGCCGTTAGCGCCAACGCCTCGGCTGCCATCCAGGGTCTCCCAACCCTCGATACCTCGGCTATTTTCATTGCTGCGTGTGGCGGAGCTCCTGCTAATCTTAATAATGCTTTTACACAGCCGCCGCCTCTTGTTCGCTCCACCGCCCCGGCCGAGGACTTATTTATCTCTGAGAAACTCAGAGCTGCTTGTATGCAGTCGTTTCTTAAGAATGGCGGTGGCAGCGGCGGCGGTGGCGGTTCCGGAAGTGGATATTTCGTGCCGGATCAGAATCAGGGTTTCCTGAATTCTATTCAGGAACCTGACTGGTGGTTCAATAATAATGTCGATGAGCTCAGCGGCAGTGTTCTCTGAACATTCCATTTCTCATATTTTTGTAAATTGTAGGAAGCTTTTTTTCCGGTTTTTGTAAATATTGACGCAACATGTTGGGGTTTTATTTTTGCGTGTTAATTATTGCTGTCTTTTTTGGTCGAAAATAGATAAAACAACAGTGATCTTTAAAATGATTTGAGTTGGTGTATATAATTTCTTCTCGGACCATGCGATTTCCGTGTTGATGAGAATTTGGCTCTGCGTCTGCTGTGATTTGGTCAATTTCAGTAAGCATTTCGAGCATTTTTTTCTCTTTTTCAAAAAAAATAATTTTTTTTTTCTATGCTTCGGAAAAGTTATAAATCGTGACATGAATGGATCTGGACTGGATTAAATTAGCAGCATATTGCTCAAAGTTGGCGAATCTTTAAACCACTGTAATCTACTGCTACAGATTACGTCTTGGTGAAAAACATTGTGATTTTAAAGGGATGAGGCTGTAATCACGTTGATTTAAAGAAATGAAATCAAAATTGTTTTGATTTTGAAAGGTTGAGATCATAATCTTATAGATTTTAGAGAAACGAAATCATAATTGTGTTGATTTTAAGGAGATGAGGCTGTAAATCATAATTGTGATTTTCAAAAAGGCAATCTTCTATCCAAAGACATTAGATTTCCACAGTTCATATTAGTTGAATTTGTTGCTTCTGAATTAAACTTGTGCTTGTTAATCCAAAAACTCTGAATTAAACTGTGCTTGTTGACATGAATGGATCTGGACTGGATTAAATTAGCAGCATATTGCTCAAAGTTGGTGAATCTTTAAACCACTGTAATCTACTGCTACAGATTACGTCTTGGTGAAAAACATTGTGATTTTAAAGGGATGAGGCTGTAATCATGTTGATTTAAAGAAATGAAATCGAAATTGTTTTGATTTTGAAAGGTTGAGATTGTAATTTTGTAGATTTTAGAGAAACAAAATCATAATTGTGTTGATTTTAAGGAGATGAGGCTGTAAATCATAATTGTGTTTTTCAAAAAGACAATCTTCTATCCAAAGACATTAGATTTCCACAGTTCATATTAGTTGAATTTATTACTTCTGAATTACATGTGCTTGTTGATCCAAAAACAAACACACAATTTAATCCAGAAGCAACAAAATCCACCCCTCTATCCCTCAATTCTTAACTTCTTAAATAATCTCAACACACAAAATTGTTGATAATGAAAAACATTACTGTTAAACGAGTTGGATTTTCTACACATTTCGAGAGTTCAATGTTAATTGACATGATTTTTTTTAATTGACATAGAAGAAAGTGTTAAATAGTGACGGCGTGTTGACGCGGTGTTGGTGGTGTTAGATCAGAGATAATGTTAAGCATTGACTTGACTTCTTTAAATTGTTCGATAATTAGTTCGTCGGGTTTCGCTTAGTTGGGTGGGTTTCAATGCCTCAAACGACTCAACAATTGACCAGTTGGCGTTTGCTTGCGGCGACTGAACTCATTTAATTGGCCCACAATTTCACTTGCTAAACCGAGGCAAAAACCCCGAAACCGCTCAGAAAGCACGATTACACAACGCGGAGGTAATTTCTCCCGTGTCTTTTTTTTAATTGTCTTACCTTCTTTATCAAAATAAATTGGTATAAATGATTTCTTTGGCATTGGGCAAGTTACTAATTACAAATCAATGGGTATCTAGAAAATTATTGAACTTTAGAACTTGTAACGACGAGCATTCAATTGAAAAAATGGAAGATATATATGATTGAAAAATTTAATAAGAATTTTGATAAAATGTTAAAATATTAGAGCTATTGCAAATAGTCGTATGGTGTAGTGGTCAAATGGTCATAAATGAAATGAAAGGTATTAATAGTAATGTTAGAAAATTGAGATATAAGAATTGAAAGATATATATGATCATTTAAAATTGAAATTTTCAAAGAATGTCTCAATATCATTGAGTTATTGCGAATAGTTGTATGGTGTACTACTTAAATGGTTATGTATGTAAGACAATAATAGTCATATTAGAAGATTGTCATATCCAAATTGAAAGATAAATACAACCATTCAAAATTGAAGAATTTAATGAGACAAGTACTCAATTGAAATTTTGAAAGATGTTTGAATATTTTTGAGTTATTGCAATAGATGTATGGTGTATATAGTGGTCCAATGGCCATAAATGTAAGGCACTAATAGTCATATTAGAGATTGAGGTATAGGACTTGTCTAGCCATAAATGTAAGGCAATAATAGTCATATTATAAAAGTGTGATATAAGAATCATTTAACAATGTTTGAATTGACTGTTTACACACAAGGGCATGCCCATTACTTTGCCACAATCTTGCATGAATTTGGCTCATAACATCTTTTATGTCTTGATACCATTACCACTTATCTCTTAAATATTTGGTCCAAATCTATAATCTATTGGGAATGGTGAAAATTTTATACTCATCATTTTATTTTAAGATTTGGGTCCACATTGATTAGAGTGACTTAAATATAATAATAGTAAGTGTACAAGTAATATATTCTTGCATGGATTTGTTTAGTAGTAGCCTTATATCTTGATCCCATCACCACTTCTTTCTAAAGATTTGGTCCCAATCTTTATCCTCATTCATGGCCCTAGCTTAGAACTACTAATATAGACTTGACTTGGGTCATTTCCACAATCGTGAATCTAAACCTTAAGACTTAAAAATCAAATTAAATCTTGTGAACTTCCTTCTAGATAGTGTGAGCTAACCTAGCACATGTTTGTGTTGATTTGTGTATTATGTTGTATTTAAACACATTCATTCACTCCTTTAAATTCATCTTAGAACATAAAAGTTATCTAGATCAAAGTGCTTGAAGGGGGGAATCAATTCTACACTATCTACTTGTAACATTATTTTAGGCACCATTGCTTACTTCTTATCAAGTAATCTTTCACTTGTCATAAAGCAATCCACTAGGAGTCTATTTGAGAACATAAGCCTTACAATTTAATAGGTTCCCCACAAGTGTTTATAAACACCATTGGTCCATCATCACCCTCCCTAGTTTCCATCACCAAGCAAATGATTATAGATAAGGCGATCTCCTATACAATTTGCCCTTTTCACCCTTATTCCAAACTCTAGCCTAGGTATTTTCATTCTTTGCACAAGATGTGAACAATTTAGTCATCTCAATGTTTCGATATATGCATCTTAGTATGGAAAAATGGTGTTTATAAACACATTTGGGGAACCTATTTCATTTCTAGGCTTATGTTCTCCTCAATTAGACCCCACTAGATTAGCTTTATGACTCTGAGTGAATAATTTAGGACAAGAGTGAAGTGAGAAATGGTGCCTAGGATAATTCCATAAGTAGATAATGCATTTTTTTTAAAGTTCTTTAATCAAGATAACTTTTATAGTTTAACACAATTTAAAAGAAGTGAATGAATGTCTTTAAATACAACATAATAGATAAACAAACAAATAAAATTGTTAGATCAGCTCATAATTCCTAGTATAATGAAGTTCACAACATTTAATTTGAATTTTAAACATCTTAAGATTTAGATCCATAATTGTGGAAATGACCCAAGTCAATTTTGCACCTATGGATTTGATCTAGGGTGACAAATGGGGATTTGATTATTTGGACCAAATCTTTAGAAATAAGTGGTGATAGGATCTAGATATAAGGCTACTATGAACAAATTTCATGAAAGAATATGCTACTTGCACACTTATTACTATTGTAGACACCTAAATTTATCCATACCAAACCACATTTGACTTCACCCTATTCTAGCCATTAATTTTTTTTATCCGTAAGCCAGACATAAAGGAGTCGTACCCCATATATAAAAAGAAAAAAACTATTCTAGTCATTAATTAATTAAACAATTTATCCTTTATCTTTATGGGTGATCCCACAATAGTGGTTTACAATTTTTGGCCAAACTGGACACTAAAAATCTTCACTTTCTGGCACCTATAGCGGCTAAACCGTGAGGAATTTGAAGATGATGCAAACTAGAGTTTCGTGAAATTTTGTCTATAGATTCTAAATATATATTTTTCAATTTTTTTGGAATCATATTGCACTTCTTTTTCCATCTCCCTCAAAAACTAGTTTTTTCATAAAACAACATTTTAAAAAAGTGACGCTCACCATATAACGCATAACTTTTTTCCATGAAGGATAAAATTCTAATTCTTTTGAATTTAGATTTTTAACTCTGATATCTAGTGCTTCCACTTGGTTAGATAGTTTTTTATTGAATGTTTTTTCTTTAATCAAGTTTTGAAGTCAAACCAATTACAATTCAGACATAGCACGACTGTATAACACGTAACTTTTTTTTGTATGTATCGATTTTTTTTTTGTTGGATCAAGTACTTCAATATCTGGTGCACTTATATTTTTTAATTTTTTTTTTATAATCTATTATTTTTCCACGTGCAAAACAGAGAGCTTGATTTTCGATGAAAAACCTACATTCACAAGAAATAAAAAATAAATATAATATTAAAATTAAAATTATTAAACAAAATTATGACTGAGCAGTCAGGGGATGCGAAAGGCAAGAAAGGAGCAGAGCAGTCAGGGGATGCGAAAGGTGCGAAAGATACATCGCAGGTATGGGATAGTATCGAAGCTTGGCGAAATGAGGATTATGCGGAGGTTGGTAGGTTGTTGTTGGATGCTGCGTCTGTGCTTGAGAATGCCAAGCATAAACGACATTGGATGGTTGTCGGGAATGTCAATTTACAGCTCGTGGAGGACATTCCTATGTTAGTGATCCCAGATGAATTTTTGAACTCAAAAGTAGAAAAGCTCAGGAAAAATGCAGTTATCGCCAAATTCATTGGTATATGGCCCTCGCTAAGCAAAATTAATGACTGGATTGCACGCAAGTGGCTAGGGGTTAAGCCAGTGGTCAGCTTCTTGGCATTAGGGTTTGTGCAGACTGTCTTCTAGTCAAAATTTGAAAGGGATAACATTTTGAATGGAGGGCCACGGTTCATGGGCAACGCCGGTTTGTTTATTAGGGCTTGGGAGCCAGGCTTTGACCCTCATAAGGAATTGGTTCTGAAGGCTCTGATTTGGGTTAGGATGTTAAATTACCTTAGGAGTTATGGACGGAAGAAATCTTTAAGCTAATTGGGGATGCCTTAGACGAGTTTGTTCACTGTCTGAGGGCTTCTCAACCAGGAAGCTAGGTCGCCTATGCTATAATTTGCGTCAAAATAGATCTGGGAAAACCTATTCGTCATGCAATTAGGCTCTCTTTAGCGATCAAAATTTGGCTCCAGGAGTTAGAATATGAATGCCTCCCCATTCAGTGTTTCAAATGCAAGAAAGTTGGCCATAATGCCAGAAATTGTGGTTCGGCCAAGGAACACTTCCCTGCCTAGAGGGCTAAGGCCCCTGCAGATAATGGTCCATCTTCCCCGGGGGCGATCCCAAATGGCTTTTCTCCTGTCTGTCTGAGGGCTGGGTTGGATGGGATGGAGCCTATTCTGGCTAGTTCTGGTGCACCAGCAGTTACATAATTCAATAATTTGATGGCCGGTATGATGGCTAATAAAGATTCCAACACTGACCCGTTCGATAGTGAGGGTGGGGCCTTCATAGATTGCGGTGATGGCTGCAGTGCTGTCCTGCAAGAAAATAATAAGGTGGTTGCGAATAACATTGAGGAAGGTCTGAAATGCAAAGGCTTCAAGGGTAGCAGACACGCTAAGGTGATCTCTGACGATGAGGGGGGCTCTGTGGCTAGGGAAAACGATTGGAATATAGTTACAAGGAATGGAAAGAAAGGAAAAACCAATGTGATCATGGATGGTGGTGGTCCCTCTCTGAGGGGTAGGAAGTCGGAAGTGAATAAGGCTAAGCAAACAACCATGCTAGAGGTGGGGAAAGGAACGCATGACACCTTGAACAAATTCGTTCAGGTGGGAGGCGAGCACCTCCTTACTTAGCCCAAGAAATGAAGTTGGTCAGTTGGAATGTGAGAGGCTTGAATGGCCTGGAGAAGTTCCGTTTGGTTAAGCGGTTAATTGAGAGCAAGGCCCCGCATATTTGTTTATTACAAGAAATCAAATTGGAGAAGGAAGTTATGTTGAACCTTTTTAACAGACTTTGGAAATGTGGAGAAGGTTGCACAGTTGGTGCAAGGGGCACGACTGATGGATTAGCGATTATATGGAATAAGTTCAGGTACTTTGGTGAAGAAATCAGTTTAGACTCACATTCACTATTAATTGATCTTAGGCATTTGCAGGGCAACAAAAGGTTTGTGATCACCAATGTTTACGGTCCCAACATTGAGTGTGAGAGGCGCTCTTGCTGGGATCATTTGAAACCATTCAGGTCTGCATTCTCCTCTGGGAATTGCATTGTTGGTGGCGATTTTAATTCCATCCTAGCTCCAGAAGATAAGGTGGGTGGAAGGATGTGTAGCAGTTTGGGTTCTGATGGGTTTAGGAAACTTTGTGAGGAGCTCTCCCTGGTTGACATTCGGCCTAAAGATGGATGGTTCACATGGTCCAATAATAGAGTTGGTGAGGATAACATTTTATGTGGGCTGGATAGATTCCTTGTCAATTCTGATTGGCTCCTAGATTCAATTCAATTTTGGTTGGAGGTCTGTGACTTTGGTGGTTCAGACCATTGGCCAGTTCATTTGAACTACTCCCTGTGTTGTAAATCGAAAGGTATACCCTTCAAGATGGAGGCATTTTTGTTTGAGCATCCAGATTTTTCTGAGGCCTTGGAAGGTTGGTGGTGTAAGGAGATAAAAGGGAATCGTAGGTTTGTGGTTTACCAAAAACTCCAAGAAGTCCACTGCCAGGTAAAGGCTTGGAACAAGAAGGTGGTGGGTGACCTGTTTGCCTCCAAGGTAAAAATTGAAGGGGACTTGGTTGTTATTGAAAGGGAGTTGGGGACATCTGGCGTGTCCCTCTCATTAAGAGATAGAGAAAAAGATAAGCTAGATGAACTCAATCGTTTGCTACGCATGGACGAAATCTTTTGGTTGCAGAAGTCCGGGATCAAGTGGTTGAAGGAAGGTGATAATAACACAAAAAATTTCCATCTTTCTACAAATATACGAAGAAATCAGAATAAGATTTTAAAGATCCTTTTACCCGGTGGCTCTCTGGTGGAAGACATGGAAGTTATCAGGGAGGAAGGGAGGAATTTTTTCTTTAATCTTCTTGGGACAGTTGGGGAAAACAATTTGGAGGCTCAAAATGTTTGCCTGAGTAACATTCCTCAACTCATTGATGGAGGAGAGAATATTAAGCTTATGGCTCCCTTCACTAAAGATGAGATTAAGTCTGTCATTTTCTCTTTAGGAGCAATGAAAGTGCCAGACCCTGACGGGCTTTAGGCGGGTTTTTTTTCAAAAGTATTGGGATTTAGTAGGTGATGATGTTTGGCTAGCTGCTGAAGAATGTAGGAACAAAAAGCGGATGATGTGTTCTTGGAACAAGACATGCTTAGCTCTTGTCCCTAAAGTCAAGAGTCCTAAATTCTTTGATGAATTCAGACCGATTGCTCTGTGTAATTGTTTGTATAAGATAGTTTCTAAGGCAATGGCAACAAGATTAAAAGCTTGTTTAGCTGGGATCGTTTCTGAGGAGCAGTGTGGTTTTTTGAAAGGTAGGAAAATCCTTGACGGGGTGGTCCTAGCTCATGAGAACATCCATTTGATAAAAGAAAGGAAGAAAGATGGTATGATTGTTAAACTAGATATGAACAAAGCCTTCGACATAGTTTCTTGGGGTTTCTTAATTGCAGTCATGGAAAAAATGGGCTTTGGTCAGGATTGGTGTGATTGGATTTTCAACTGCATTTCTTCTGTGCAATATGTTGTTTTGATCAATGGGAAGGCTACTGATTTTTTCCAGGCTAGGCGGGGTCTCCATTAGGGTGATCCTCTTTCTCCCTTCCTCTTCTTATTGGTGGCAGAAGCTCTCAGTTATGCTTTAAAATAGGTTATTTTTGAAGGTAGTATTAAAGGTCTTCAAGTCTCAAGTAACATTGCCAATCTCACTCATCTTCAATTTGTGGACGACACCTTACTTCTCGGAGAGGCTACTGCTCGCGAGGCTCGAGGCATCAAAAAAATTCTCCATACCTACGAGTTGGCTGTGGGTCAAAAGGTGAATGCTAACAAGTCTCGCATCTTCTTTCTTAAGGATCCTTGCTCTCATTCCTTTGAGATTCAAGGTATTTTGGGATTCGATGTGGACTTCCTTCCTAGTAGTTACTTAGGCATGCCCTTGGTGGACAAGAGGACCTCTGATTCAAAATGGAAAAAGGTTGTGGACAAGATTCAGAGCAAGTTGGCTTCCTGGAAGGGCAAGTGGTTGTCCCTGGCTGGTAGAATCACTTTAATCAAGGCTTCTTTGGCAGCAATTCCCACGTATACCATGTCAGCCTTTCAAATTCCTAGCAAAGTTGCCAAGGCTTTGGAGAAAACCCAAAGGATTTTCTTATGGCAAGGTACAGAGGAGTCCTTTAAATACAATTTAGTTAAATGGGAAGATGTTTGCAAGCCGAAGAACATGGGTGAATTGGGTTTTTGAAACATAAGGAATATGAATAAGGCCCTTGGGTGTAAGCTTGGTTGGAGAATATATGAAGAAAGTGACAGAATGTGGAGCAAGGTATTACAATCCAAATACCTTCAGAATCAGGCCAGTTACCTTTTTGACGATAGTGTTGTCCTTCCTAAAGGCTCTAATATTTGGAATTTTGTGCGAAGCTGTCTCGATGTCCTCTTGTTTGATCTGGTTTGGAAGGTGGGCAAAGGGGATAAGGTGCGGTTCTAGAGGGACCTGTGGCTTGAAGACCAACCTTTGAGAGAGAATGCTACCTTTATGTCTTTATCCTCCTTTTTGGAACCCAGATATGGTATGTTGGTTAGGGATTATAAGGAGTATAGAAACAATGGTTGAGCTTGGAAGACTCGAAAAGGCTTAAATAATGAATTGGGCTTGGCATGGAAAAATGTATTGGTGAAACTGAATTTGATCCCTTTTTCGGAGGAAGAGGATAGACACATGTGGCAGTATAGCAATGATGGCAAGGCTTCTGTTAAAACGGTTTACGCGAGATACTTTTGTTTGGGTCATACAGTAAACCCTACGGTTCTGTCCAAGGTTTGGAATAAGTTGGGTTTACCTAAGGCCTGTGCCTTTCTCTGGATTGCTTGGAAAGGAAAAGCCTTGACTTGGGATCGGCTGATTAAGTTGGGGAAGATTGGTCCTTCTCGTTGTGTTCTTTGTGGAAAAGCGGGTGAAGACAACAATCATATCTTCCTTTATTGTGAGTATACTCAAGTGTTGTGAGGCAGATTTCTCAATTGTTGGAATCTTGTTTGGGCTATGCCTCATAATCTTGATATGCTTCTGGCTGGATGGATTTTCAAGGTTGAAAGCCTCGGTCTCAGATTCATCTGGGAAGTGTTTCTGGCTATATTGGTGTGGAATGTTTGGCTTGAACGAAATAGAAGAATATTCTCAGATCAAGCGAGAGGGGTGGACTGGTTATGGGACCAGGTTGAATGCTCTCTGAATGAGTTTGGAGAGGTAAGGAAGAATAAGTTTTGGCAGGTTAGTGCAGTTGAGGTGTGGCTTGCCAATGCTTGGCCTAGGTTTCGCTGGCTGGGATGTTTTGCTACCCCTAGGAAGAAGCTTTCTAAGGATCAACATGTTAGATGGTTCCCTCCAGATCTTGACTGGATTAAATTAAATTTCAACGGTGCTGCTAAGGGTAACCCTAGGAAAGCAGGTGGTGGTGGTATTTTAAGGGATAATAATGGACAACCTTTGGGGTACTACTCAATGGACTTCAGTATAGACTCCAATAACTTGTCTGAGGCTAGGGCTCTATGGTTTGGCCTTCTTATTGCCAAGGAGAAAGGTTGGAATCATATGTGGGTGGAAGGTGATTCAAAGGTTATAATCAGCCTTCTTGATAAGGATTCTTCTTGTTGCTGGCGGTTGAATCAGATTATGGTGGAAGTTAGAAGTTTGGTTTGTTGGTTTAGTAAGTTTAAGGCATCTCATATACTGAGAGGGGGAAATCGTGTTGCCAATTGGGCTGCCAATGAAGGTGTGAATTTTGGTTTCAGTATGGCTTCTAGGGTGGCTGGGTTAAAGGATTCTTATCTTCCTGAGTTAATTAGACTGTTACAGTTTGACATCATTGCTCATCCCCCTGTCTTGGGTTCTGCTAATTAATTCGCCTTGGTTCTGCGTGTCTTCCGGTCTATGTGTTTTGGATTCCTCCTTGTTGTTGGCTTGTATCTTATGTTGTTTCATTTGTTGGTGGCGAATGGTTGTATTGCGGGTGGGGCTTTTAGTTTCCTATAGTTCCAAAACCATTGGTTCTCTTTGATGGGCTTTTCCCTGCAATTTACGGGTCCTGGTCCCTTACCAGAGTTTTATTATAAAAAAATATATATATAATTTATTTAAAATTATACTTTTTGGGAAGCTTATAATAAGGACTACATACTTACAAAAAGTAAATTTTAAATGAATTCATTTGTCCCCCAAAAGGTAAATCAAAAGTGGTTTTTTATCAGTATTTTGATAGGTGTAAAGGAGACTTCGTTATAGGTATGGTTTAAAACTAGCAGGGTTCTATCCAAGGGGGTTTGATCTAAGGTAGTTTGATCAAACCCTCTTCAATTGGAGTGCTTTAAATGGAACTTTTTAAGGCTTAAATCATTATATTTTCTAAAAATATGTGATTTAAGCAAAAATCAGAATCTCCCATAAATTGTAAACCAGCTTTGTGGGATCACCCTTATCCCTCATCTGTAATTTATATTTATTTAATTTAGTTTAACCTTATCCCCCAAATCCTTTGACTTAATTAATTAATTAATCTTTGATTACTTAAATAATTAAGATTAATTAATTAATCTTTGATTACTTAAATAATTAAGATTAATTAATTAATCTTTGATTACTTAAATAATTAAGATTAATTAATTAATTAATTAATCTTTGATTACTTAAATAATTAAGATTAATTAATCCCTAATACCATTTCCTCTAATATTTAAATCCACATCATCCTCAATCCCAATCCATTTAATCCTAGCCATTAAATCCATCTACATGGATCAAAAACCAAACTTGCCATCACTTGACAAGTTTCCCTATCCCCCTAATGCTCTGACATGTGTGAGCATGCCTACTCATCCTACATCTTGCTCACACATGTATGAGAATGCCTAGATCTTACACCTCATTAACCCTCTTTCCTTCCTCTTGTGACACTTCTAAGATTCCAATCCATGCCTTCATCTTCTTCGAATCCTAGCCTTCCATTGAACAATGCATCTTGGCCATTGATTTTTTTTATGGAAAAGTTATAAATTGGAGGCCTCTCCCATTTTCATCACCCCACTGTTATGCTATCATTATGCTACCAATTTTTTGATCTATCAATCCTAATATCAACATCATGTTATTTTTTTCTAAGCAACCACATTCCACCATCCATCACACATCACAAACAACACATCAATTGGAGCATTGGGTGTAGTTCACTTATACTCAATTGGAGAAGCAAAGAAGAAATAAGGTATTTAAGATTCCATTATTACATTAGTATATTTATGTTTTCACTCTCGTTTATTCTCTTACCTTTATTTTTGCATGATTGATCTTCTAACCCCATATTTTTTCTTGATTTTCTATGATTTTTTTACATCCATGTTGATAGTTTAGCACTTCAATGGAAAATTAGCACTTCCACGATCAAATCAATACTTTTTTATTGCTAGCATCTTTTGAATTTTCTATCTTAACATTTTAGTTTTCCCATCCATTCCACCATCCTAACCATCATATCCACTATATTCCCTTCTCCCCAATCATCCAATCCATTTATCCTCCTTCCATGCCTCCATCCAAATGCAATTGATCAAAGTCCATGCAATTTAGCACCTCATCTAAAAATATCCATCAATTTTAACCCAATTCAATTGATAGTCCATTAATCCACTTTAATCTAATTATCATCATAGGGAGATATTTATTGTTAACAATACAATCTTGGGATATGCATTTTTCTTATCATTAACATTGCTATCTTCTTCATCATCAATCAATTGGTTTTCACATTAACTAGGGGCACAATCTTGGTTTATTTTTGGCTTGTTGTGCATGCTTTCTTGATTATTACTTATCATTGTTTGTATCTATCATGGTCTTTACATGATATTGCCATAGGAGCATCATAGACTTTCATATCATGGTATCATAAGACATATTTTTATATTTAACATTTTACTCACGTGCTTGGTGCATTGTCACCTTGGTTCCTTGTACCTTGGTGTATAACATCAAGTACAATATCAAATCAAGGTTGTTTATATACCACAGAAACATGACTCTCATTCATCCCTTCATCCTCCCATCTCTCCATGTCTCATTATTCCTACCCTTCTTATCCACATCCTTCCCTTTATCCCTTTTTTCTAGATCATTTTATTTCCTTCACACCTAGTCCTCCCATCCATTTGCAGAATACCACCATGTTCTTTGAACCTACCTATCCTCTCGATGGATCATACCAAACTCCCTCCTTGTCATCCCTCAACTTTTCAATGATTGGAGCATCCTTCCATTAGTCATCCATTTTTATCCACTATATTTTAATCTTCTTTGAGATAACACCACTTCTTCTTGTCATGATTCCATATCAAAGAGGGAAAAAAATTTGACAGCTAAATTTATCCATACTTGACCACATTTGACTTTACCCTATCCTCTATCCATTAATTAATTACTTAATTCATTCATCGTTTACCATTATCCCTCGCCCTTAATTAAATAACTTTATTTATTTGATCCCATTTTAATTGATTAATTAATATTTGATTAGCTAAATAATTAAGACTAATTAATCCCCATTACCATTTATTCTAATATTGAAACCCACATCATCCTCAATCCTTGTCTATTTGATCCTAGCCATTAAATCCATTTACATGGATCAAAATCTAAACTTGTCGTCACTTGAAAAATGTTAGGAAAAGTCATATAGGATGAAAAATCCATTTCCTATATAACCCCATGAGAGAAAAGAATACATGCAAGTATACAAAATGACCTTGTGCAAAGATCAAATACATCACAAGATAATACAAGATATAATATGAGAAAACCATCAAGAGGGAAAAACCTAACCTCCAAAAGCATCCACACTCAACGTATTATTCAAAAATATAATATTACAATACACTTATGTAAAGTCTTCATGAAAACGTTTGAAACACCAAGCTCCTCCAATGCATCCTCCTTGTGTCCAAGCATGAATTCAAACATCTTGTTCCATGATTCACATATACACTCTACAAAAGAAGATTCAATACAATGATAGCCAAGCTAAAACCACCAACAACCAACCTCAACCACTAAACATGTGCTTTCTTTTATAGACTCAATCTCACACAAATACAACCAAGTAGTAAGGTAAAACCATGTGACTCAAAACCATGAGTACATAAAACTATTGACTCCACATTTTTTTGGGAATTAGTTTCCCAACATTAAATATTTTCCTATGTGCTACCCACACATAAAATATCTAACCCAATGTTACATACAACTTTACAAGTGGACCCAAATAAATATTTAATGTGACTAAACACATCACTTAGGATGCACCACAAAAAAATATTTATTTTACATTATTGCAATTAATCTAATGTTATGAAATGTGTACAACACCTATTCCTAACATTCTCCACTTGTTGTATATATTGCATAAGGGTCAATCAATGAAATACATCATCATATCCATACATGAAACCACATGAATCTCTAGCATGCTCTTGCGCTCCATCAAGATACTTCAACAACATCCAATATGTCTACCATATCAAGCAATAAATCACGTCATCCTCCAACATGCCACCTATGGAAGAAGAGGATTAAGCCAAGGTGAAGATGCACCAATCCAAATAACACACACATCAAATCCAAGTGACAACGAAGGATCCAAGTTGTTGTCATAATAAAGAAAACCCACATGACTGGAAATAACAACCACAAAAAATGCTATCCATCCAATCATCCATACCTCAAAGGTACCCAAACATAAATAAAACTCATGCAAATAAAATATCTAACCCATAAACTACAATCACAAACTCCAACTGTCAAACTTGTCAGTGAAGAACATAAACATCCAAAATCTCCCATTGCATGGGTAATGTCAAATATGAAAATAAAAATGGCATACCAAGTCTACCAGTACCATCACATAGAAGCTGCAACCAATATCATGTAGTACCAAGGAAAATCCACAAAGATATGCCAAAATTGCAAAAAAATATGTTGCAATAAAACTCTCACCACTAGTCTCCATCGCTCTCCCAAGTTCTCCACACTCAACAAACTAAAGAGATCAAGAAACCTCCATGTTTTCACTAAATAAAAATGAGAAAAACATGACCAAGAACATAGTGATCACCATGGCTTCACATAAACCTCAAATCCAATGTCATGTGAATACAAACATTTAAGAAGAAGAACAAGACCAAAGAGAGAACCTACAAATCAAAGCATGTAGGATGTTCCTCTACACACACCTCTTATGCTAATATATGAGAAGTATGATCTCCTTCACAACCCTAAATGGAAAGCCTCAATAAAACCCAACCATTCAATCTCCAAGATTTTAAAACAAACATATGTATCCCCTAAAACCAACAAGGATATAAGTCTCTTAAAATAAGGAATATTTAACTCAAATCCATTCCCATATTAGGAAATCAACCCAATAAAATATCCTCAACTCATCAATAAATGACATCATAAATGAACTAATATGCATAAGGAGATAAACATGCTAATAATCTCTCAAATGAATCCTCTAGAACTAGTTTAACCATAGCTCAAGATCCATATCTATGAGAAGACAAAGCATAAAAAATAATGCATATCAAAACAAGAATGAACAAATACCTCTTAGATGTTTTTTTTTTAGTAGACCAAGAGTGGGGATGAGAATGCTCTTCCAAGATAACCAAGTCATCATGAATCTCTCCAAGCATAATCTCCTCTACAGGTCCATCATGAACTCATGTTCATATCTAGGTGAAAGCTCCTCAATCTTCTTGTTGAAACCTCCAAAGAGTAACCATCCCAATAAATGTATCTAAACCCAAGAGAACTCTTGCTTCACCCAAGTCTTCAAGTATCCATGAGTACTTACAATCAATCAATCCATGCTAAGATTTAAATGCAACACAATGCTCTCATGAAGCTCCCAAGAAAATCACCAATGCACTCAATACCAAGAGAACCACTAAGACCATTATCAAAGCTCCAATCTAGAGAATCAAGAAAACACCATGACATCATGTTCTAACATCTCATTGCAAGATGATTGTATGCTCCAATGAACATATCATGCTCCTAAGAGCACCTATATCATGCCAACACTTTAATTCATAATTAAGAGTACATCATAAAATAATATCTTATTAAACAAGGATCACCTCTTAAAGTTAACAAGTCATAAAATCAACACCTCTCTGACTTCCAAGAGTCTTCCATGGTATCAAGATGTCAAAATATCCAAAACGCATGAAGATAACTATATCTTATCAAGATGAGTGGGAGCAAGAGTAGCGGTTGCATCAGGAATTTGATTTCTGCCACAAAATGAAGAATCCTCCACCACATTCATTCACTCCTTTAAATTCATGTTAGAACTTAAAAGTTATCTAGATCAAAGTGCTTAAATGGGAATCAATTCTACACTATCTACTCGTGACATTATTTTATGCACCATTGCTTGCTTACTTCTTATCAAGTAATATTTCACTTGTCATAGAGCAATCCGCTAGGAGTCTATTTGAGAACATATGTGCCTTACAATTTAATAGGTTCCCCACAAGTATTTATAAACACCATTGGTCCATCATCACCCTCCCTCTAGTTTCCATCACCAAGCAAATGATTATTGATAAGGTGATCTCCTATACATCTTGCCCTTTTCACCCTTATTCCAAACTCTAGCTTAGGTATTTTTATTCTTTGCACTAGATGTGAACAATTTAGTCATCTCAATATTTTGATAAATGCATCTTAGTATGGAAAAATGGTGTTTATAAACACCTTTGGGGAACCTATTTCATTTCTAGGCTTGATTTCTCCTCAACTAGACCCCTACTAGATTAGCTTTATGACTCTAAGTGAAATATTGAGGGCAATAGGGAAGTGAGCAATGGTGCCTAGGATAATTCCATAAGTAGATAATGCAAAATTAATTATCCTTTAAGTTCTTTAATCAAGATAACTTTAATATTTTAACATGATTTAAAGGACATGAATAAATGTCTTTAAAGATAATATAATAGATAAAAACCAAAAAAAAATTGTTAGATCAACTCACAATTCCTAGTATAAGGAATTTCACAACATTTAATTTGAATTTTAAACGTCTTAAGATTTAGATCCACAATTGTGGAAATGGCCCAAGTCAATTATGCACCTATGAATTTGATCTAGGGTGACAAATGGGGATTTGATTATTTGGACCAAATCTTTAGAAATAAGTGGTGATAGGATCCATATATGAGGCTACCATGAACAAAATCCATGAAAGAATATGCTACTTGCACACTTATTATTATTATTATTGTACACCTAAATTTATCCATATCCAACCACATTTGACTTTACCCTATTCTAGCCATTAATTAAATAAATAATAATTAATTAATTCATCCTTTCAATTTACCACTCATCTTTAATTAAGTAAATTTATATTTATTTAATTTAGTTTAACCTTATCCCCCAAATCCTCTGACTTAATTAATTAATTAATCTTTGATTACTTAAATAATTAAGACTATTTAATCCCCAATACCATTTCCTCTAATATTTAAATCCACAGCATCGTCAATCCTAGTCCAATTAATCCTAGCCATTAAATCCATATGTATGGATCAAAATCCAAACTTATCATCACTTGACAAGTTTCCCTATCCTCCTCATGCTCTGAAATGTGTGAGCATGCCTACTCATCCTACATCTTTCTCACACATTTTTGAGCATGCTCTTGACATATATGTAGCCTCTATGATATCTCTTACACTTATCTTGCTCACACATGTGTGAGCATGCCTAGCTCTTACACCTCATTAACCCTCTTGCCTTCCTCTTGTGACACTTCTAAGATTCCAATCCATACCTTCATCTTCTTCAAATCCTAGCCTTCCATTGAACAATGCATCTTGGCCATTGATTTTTCTGATGGAAAATCTATAAATTGGAGGTCTCTCCTCCAATTTTCATCACCCCTCTTATGCTATCATTATGCTACCATTTTCTTGATCTATCGATCCTAATCTCAACATCATGTTATTATTTTTCTAAGAAACCACATTCCACCATCCATCACACATCACAAAGAGCACATCAAGTGGAGCATTGGATGCAATTCACTTCTACTCAATTGGAGGAGCAAAGAAAAAACAAGGTATTTAATATTCCATTATTTCATTAGAATATTTATGTTTTCACTCTTGTTTATTTTCTTATCTTCATTTTTTCATGATTAATCTTCTAACCCCATCATTTTTCTTAAATTTCTATGATTTTTTACATCCATGTTGACAGTTTAGCACTTTGATGGAAAATTAGCACTTCCATGATCAAATCAACACTTTTGTATTGCTAACATATTTTTGTTTTTGTATCATAACATCTTAGTTTTCCCATCCATTCCACTATCCTAACCATCATCTCCACTATATTCCCTCGTCCCCAATCATCCAATCCATTTATCCTCCGTCCATCCCTCCATCCAAATGCAATTGATCATAGTCCATGCAATTTAGCACCTTATCTAAAAATATTCATTTTTGACCCAAATCAATTGATAGTCCATTAATCCACTTTAATCTAATTATCATCATAGGGAGATATTATTCTCAATCCTCATTTTTTTCTTATTGTTAACAACACAATCTCGAGATATACATTGTTCTTATCATTAACATTACTATCTTCTTCTTCATCAGTCAATTGGTTTTCATATTAACTAGGGGCATAATCTTGGTTTATTTTTGGCTTGTTGTGCATGATTTTTTTAGTGTGTTTTATCATTTTTTGTATCTATCATGGTCTTTACATCATATTTTCATAGGACTATCATGATCTTTCATATCATGGTAACATAAGGCATATTTTTATATTTAACATTTTACTCACATACTTGGGCATTGTCACCTTGGTTTCTTATACCTTGGTGCATAACATCAAGTACAATATCAAATCAAGGTTGTTTATACCATGGAAACATGACTCTCATTCATCCCTTCATCCTCCCATCTCTCCATCCCATTATTCCTACCCTTCTTCTTATCCACATCCTTCCCTTCATCCCTTTTTTCTAGATCATTTTTTGTCCTTAACAACTAGTCCTCCCATCCATTTGGAGAATACCCCCATGTTCTTTGAACCTACCTATCCTCTCGATGGATCATACTAAACTCCCTCCTTGTCATCCCTAGTCATCCTTTCAATGACTAGAGAATCTTTCCATTAGTCATCCATTTCTATCCACTATATTTTAATCTTCTTTGAGATTATGCCACTTCTTCTAGTCATGATTACATATCAAAGAGGGGAAAAATGTTGACACCTAAATTTATCCATACTCGACCACATTTAACTTTACCCTATCCTAGCCATTAATTAAATAAATAATTATTAATTAATTACTTAATTCATTCATCCTTTACCATTAGCCCTCACCATCAATTAAATAAATTTATATTTATTTGATTAAATTTTACCTTATCTATTAAATCCTCTAGTTTAATTAATTAATTAACCTTTGGTTAGTTAAATAATTAAGACTAATTAATCCCCATTATCATTTCTTCTAATATTGAAACACACATCATCCTTAATCCTTGTCTATTTGATCCTAGCTATTAAATCCATTTACATTGATCAAAATCTAAATTTTCCATCACTTAAAATGTTAGGAAAAGTCATATAGGATGAAAAATCCATTTCCTACATAACCCCATGAGAGAAAAGCATGCATGTAAGTATACAAAATAACCTTATGCAAAGATCAAAGACATATCACAAGATAACACAAGATATACTATGGGAAAACCCTCAAGAGGGAAAAACTCAATCTACAAAAGAATCCACACTTAATGTATTATTCAACAATTTAATACTACAATACACTTACAAAGTCTCCATGAAAACTTTTGAAACATCAAGCTCCTGCAATTCATCCTTCTTGTGTCCAAGCATGAATTCATGCATCCCATGCCATGATTCACATATGCACTCTTCAAAATAAGATTCAGTACAATGATAGCCAAGCCAAAAACACCAACAACCAACCTCAACCACTAAACATGTGCTTTCATTTATAGACTTAATCTCACACAAATACAACCAAGTGGTAAGGTAAAACCATGTGAATCAAAACCACAAGTACACAAAAATTTTGACCCCATATTTTTTTTGGAATTAGTTTCCCAACGTTAAATATTTTCCTATGTGCAACCCACACATGAAATATCTATCCCAAAGTTGCATACAAATTTACAAGTGGACCTAATAAATATTTAATGTGGCTAAACACTTCGCTTAGGATGCACAAAAAATAAATATTTATTTTACATAATTAAAATTATCAATGTTATGAAATGCATGTACAACACATATTCCTAACATTCTCCCACTTGTTGTATATATTGCATAAGGATCAATCAATGAAATACATAATCATAGTCATACATGAAACCACATGAATCTCTAGCATGCTCTTGTGATCCATCAAGATAATTGCAATAACATTCAATATGTCCACAATATCAAACAAGAAATCACCTCATCCTCCAACATGCCACCTTGGAAGAAGAGAAACAAGCCAAGGTGAAGATGCACCAATCCAAATAACACAAGCATCAAATCCACGTGATAACGAAGGCTCCAAGTTCCTATCATAATAAAGAGATCCCACATGACTAGAAATAACAACCACAAAAAATGTTAATGCATCCAATCATCCATACCTCCAAGGTATCCAAACATCAATAAAACTCATACAAACAACATATCCAACCCACAAACTACAATCATAAGCTCCAATTGTCAAACCTATCAATGAAGAACATACACACCTAAGAACTCCCATTGCATGGGTAAGTCAAATATGAAAATAAAAATGACATACAAAGTCTACCAATACCATCACATAGAAGGTGCAACCAATATCATGCAGTACCAAGGAAAATCCACAAAGATATGCAAAACTTGTAAAAAAATATGTTGTAATAAAACTATCACCATTACTCTCCATCGCTCTCCCAAGTTCTCCACACTCAACAAACTAAAGAGATCAAGGAACCTTCATATTGTCACCAAAGAACAATGAGAAAAACATGACCAAAAACATAGTGATAACCATGGCTTCACATAAACCTTAAATCCAATTTCATGCAAATATAAACATCCAAGAAGAACAAGACCAAAGAGAGAACCTACAAATCAAAGCATGTAGGATATTCCTCTACACACACCTCTTATGCTAAGTTGTGACAAGTATGATCTCCTTCACAACCACAAAAAAATGCCTCAATAAAACCCAACCATTAAATCTCCAAGATGATGCAAGTCTCTCAAAACAAGGAAGATTTAACTCAAATCCATTCCCATATCAAGAAATCAGCCCAATAAAATCCCCTAAACTCATCAATGAATGACATAAAAAATGAACTAATATGGATAAGGAGAAAAACATGTCAATCATACCTCAAATGAATCCTCTGGAACTTGTCTAACCATAGCTCAAGATCCATATCTATGATAAGACAAAGCATAAAATATAATGAATTTGAAAACAAGAATGAAAAAATACCTCTTAGATGATTATTTTTTTAGTAGACAAAGAGTGGGGAATGAGAATTCTCCTCCAAAATAACCAAGTCATCATGAATCTCTCCAAGAATAATCTCCTCTATAGGTCCATCATGAACTCACATTCATATCTAGGTGAAAGATCCTCAAACTTCCTATTGAAACCTCTAAAGAGTAACCATCTCAAAAAATGTATCTAAACCCAAGAGAACTCTAGCTTCACCCAAGTCTCCAATTATCCATGAGTACTTGCAATCGATCAATCCATGCTAAGATTTAAATGCAACACAACACTCTCATGAAGCTCCCAAGAAAATGACCAATGTAATCAATACCAAGAGAACCACCAAGACCACTATCAAAGCTCCAATCTTCAGAATCAAGAACACATCATGACATCATGATCTAAAATCTCATTAATAGAAGATCATATGCTCCAATGAACATATCATGCTCCTAAGAGCACCTATATCATGCCAACACTCTAATCTGGAATCAAGAGTACATCATAACATAATAACAACACCCTTTTAAAAAAGGACCACCTCTTAAAGTTAACAAGTCATAAAATCAACACCTCTTCGACTTCCAAGAGTCTTCCATGGTACCAAGACGTCAAAATATCCAAAACACATGAAGATAACCATATCCTCTCAATAAAACCCAAGATGTTAATGAACTCTCACTATGTATAAGAAATATGATCTAAGAGCCCCTCCATGACACCAAAAACTATTGAAAAATATCATCCATCACCAAATGATGAATCCACATCACTTCCAAAAGATGTCATTAAATTATGATAACAAGATACACATGGAATCATGACGAACATATCCTAACTAAAGATCATTTGTGACCCCAACACGATCAAGGAACTAAACACCAATAGCTCTGAAAGGGTAGAGTAAAACCATGATCTCCAAGCCAATAAAATACAACTACCATAAAATATAATGAATCAATAACACATCACCAAACCATCACTATTAAAATCTCCCACTGAAATGTGTAACCAAGCTATCATGAAATCGTGATAATTTCTACACCCTGTCTTATTGTTACTGAGTTACTTTTACCTTCACGGGTAAATAAGATGATGAATGCAAATCATGATTTTCATATGTTTGTTAAATAAATGAATACTAAAATAGGTATCAAAGATGTTATTGATTTGAAGGAGTAATTGTGTTTATATTGATGAAGTACAAGAAAGAACATGTATTACAATATGAATATGCTAATGTTTTATGATGCATGTGGATTTACTATGAACGTCTAACTACCTTAGTGTTGTACTAAGTTGGTTGCAAGGACATATTCAATCCTCTGAAAGGGAGGGTAAGTATCACTTAGCAGTCAAGAGAAGTGATTGGTCGAGTAACCCTTAATGAAACCTAACTGAGCTTACACACACTCACACCCTAGTTGGTCTAAGTTGATTCAGATCGGTTGCTAAGTAAGTAACATTTGAGGATAGGTTGAAATGTTTGGACAAATGTCTTTGATTTCTTTGATTGTGTGATTAAGTTATCGTGATTGAACCTTTGAGTCTTTGGGTTTTGTGAATAGTTATCTTTACGTCAATTCGTATGTAAGTTAATTGTAAACATGTATATGGGTATATATAAATTGATCTGTGCATGAGAGCATAAGAAAATGCATATGTATGTAAGTAGAAATACTTATGAGTATACATGCACGGGGAAATGATTATATATATTTGTATATGTATACACTTAATGTATATGCATGTTGATGAGGATATGAATATATGTGTTGAGTAATGGGTATCAAAATAATGTTCAACATATATGACATTTCTTTGAATTTTAGTATGGTAAAAGAGAGCATAATAAAGCTATATCATGTGTAAAAAGAGTTCTCGCTAGGGAGTAACTATTTTTTTTTTATGCAATAAAATTTAAAGATGCATGTGCAATTATGAATTGGTGTAATACAAAATTATGCACAAGATAAAGTGAAAGCTCAAAATTTTGATGATTATTTTGGTTAGTTGAGTAAGAAAATATTCTTCCCCAAAATTATTGTGAGACAATTAATGGATCAAAAAGAAAAAAAATTATTTAATATTTCAACTGCAAGCACATGGACTTTGTGGTCTAGGGAGCTTACCTAATTTTTTCAATTTTGTATTGAGGGTGAGTGGAAATCATGTGAAAACATAAAATGGGTTGAATAATGACAACATAGATCCCTAACACTTATATAAACATGTGATCAACATATGATAAAATTTGAAGAGGGTAATGAATTGTTAGCATTAGATAACTATGGTCATGATTTAGACCTTGTACATGAAGGTACATTAGTTCAAGATCTAGTTTCATTATATTATTTTATAATCTATAATTTTATACATGTACACATATATTTTTGTGAATTATATCATATGTCCTACTTTATTGAATTTATAATGTTTTTGTAAGACATGTTTTTTTTTAACCTTAGGGAAATCAAGAGGAATTAGAATGCTGGTTGGTTTGTTGTATCAAGACAAAACATAAGTTGTTAGAGCCTAGAGAAGAATATGATAACTACAAAAAATTGATGTGTTAATTGGTGTAGAGGAGGGGGACGGACTGCTTAGGACCCCAGGTCACGAGAGGTTCTAGAACAATCAACTGCCCTAATCTACCTCAAACTAAGGGATTGTCTAAGATGAGTTTGATGTTTGAGGGGGTGACAAGGAAGGACAATTGATCTGCCTCTTTTCTTCTACCAATCCAAGGGGTTTAGGGAGTCAGGTGAGCGAGTTTCTAGAGTCTAGACTGCAACTTAGGTAGCTCACTACAAGAGGACTCCAGTGCAAGGTACGGATGACAGTGTGGTGCACTGGCATCTCAATTGGGCGCTAGCGTTCGTACGGATAGAGAACGTAAAGTATAGTCGATGCTCAAAGAGAACCTATTAACAACCCGACAAATATAGTTTGATATAATAACATAAAGTAGAAAGCAACTAAACTACTACAATAACAAGAAGAATACCTTAATTTGATAGATAGATTGATTACAAATGAAATGATGAACAAGGATAGTAGAAATCCAACTTATGATCAATCCAGCCTCTCGCAAGCTCCACGCGAATGAAGTACCTACACACACAGTGACAAAATTGTTGGGGCTATGTATAGAGGAATGTCGTAGTCAGTCCCACGCTTTGGTGTTTCCACCTCCACGGACAGCTAGTATAGCAACGATAGAGAAATGTGATAAAGAAACTATTGAAATGGAAGATACTATGCACTATGCTAAACAACGATATGCTACAAAACAATACAATGATGCTAAGTAAATGAAAGATGAAACAATATCACCTTCAACCACATGCACTTGAGGAAAACGGGAGGAGTGAGCTCGCAAGCTTGGAGATGCCAACATTTTTGTGACAACGAGGAGAATAAAACCAATAGAGTGTCAAGTTGCAGCTTCAATGGTGGTGAGAATGTTGTGAATGAAGTGTGTAGAAGTGAGAATGATCAAGTAGAATTCCAAGAAGATGAAGAAGTGTGTAGAAGATGAAATTGGAAGCAAAGGAGCCATTTGAGGTTGGTCAAGGGAGCAGGAACGTTACACTTCATCAATAATAGAGAGTTGTAACGCCCCTGCGGATTCTAGATGCAGGAATCTTGTCAAGACAACAACACACCGCATAGACGTCCATGCGCCACGCTAGTGTCCCCGATAGAATATCCTCCACTGACACTAAAAACAACTGCCAAATGGATGGGAAACAAATGAGGGACATGGAATAGCATCGTTAGATTTAATTTGTCTAAGGTAGGAGGTGCATAAATGGGGAATTTATAAGGGGTGCAAATTCACACCATTACAATTGGTTTACCAACATATTTTAAAAAATAGTAATTTATGTCATGTCCACTTAATCGAGTTCTTTAAATCATCTTAAACCATTCCTTAACTACCTTCAAAAATTTAGGTAAGTTTAATTTACTTTAATAACTTTGAGATTTGATTTAGTAAGCTTTAAGATTAAGTAAATTTATACATAATTGACACTTAATATCACACCCTTAGCCAATTATTAATTGATTGAATGTATCGTTAATTCATCCCCTTAAATCCCCTTTACTCATTCCATTAACTATCACTCATGTTACCCTATATTACTTTGATTTGTTTTAGAAAATTATTTATTTTTTTGGCTTTATGATCCCATGACAATTATATTTTTTATAATTTTTATTTTAAGTTCTCTACAACTAAATGGAATGATTTTCTTTACTTGTACATTTAATTTTTAATGACATATCTTGAATGCAATAAAATTCTATTATATGGTCTACTATAAACTAAGAGTCCAAAAATTAAAATTAGGACTCGTGTAATTATACGTTTTTTCTAGAATATTATAATGTTATTCTCAAATCTTTGAGAATTGGAGGTGTAATCTTAATTATGAAAATTTTAATTTATCTTAGTCATGTTAAAATGAATAGTCTATAATTTTTAAATTATTTCTTGGAATTGTCAACTTTAATTTACATTAAACTACTATAAACTAGGAGTATATAATTTGGAATTAGAGTCATTAATTGCAATTGACTCATGTAATTATAATTTTGACATAGAATTAGAATCAATAATTACAATTATGACTCATGCAATTATCATTTCAACTTAGACTTAGAATTAGGACTTGCAATTAAGAATCATATAATTTTAATTCTAACTTAAAAAATTAGAATTAGGACTTGTGTAGTTTTGACTTAGAAAATTAGAATTGGGACTTGCAATTAGTGCTTGAATATTTAATTATAATTTTGACTTAGAATTAGAATTAAGAAACATGTAACTGTAATTTTGACTTACAATTAGAATTGAGACTTTCAATTGGGACAAATATAATTATAATTTTGACTAGAATTATAATTAGGCCTTGCAATGAAGACTCATGTTTAATTGTAATTTTGACTATATTTTTATTTATAAAATTGAGAATCATGAATTTATATTTTTCAAATTGAATATTTGGCAATATTAAAACAAATAGTCTAAAATTTTAAAATTACTTTTTTTTTCATTTTTCTTAGCTTCTTTTAAAATATCAATTAAAATAAACAGATGTGTGATTTTAATTAAATTATGATATTCTTGAAAGTTGAATGATAATTAAATATGCTAAAAAAAAATTAAATATATACATATAAATTATACATGACTATTAGGCCATAGTTGGATGTGAATAACAAATAATGAAATAGTCTACTATATATATATATATATAGTTAGTCTAAAATATATGCATATGAAAATAAAATATTGACATAATCTATAATATATATATATAGTCTAAAATATATACATATAAATATAATCTAAAGCATATACATATGAATAGAAAATACTAAAATAGTTTATGAAATAAATGAATTTGCATATTAGGTTCTATGATGAAATTCCTCTTAGTTCTTCTTGAGTATATATTGGCTCATATTGTACAAGAAAATAATGCTTCAAATCAATTCATGCCAAAATTGCACACATATTATTTAAATCAAATATTTAAAACAAAACCATGAAACAAAATATTTAGATAGACTTATACATACATATTGCATGATGATAATCATATCCAACATCTTGATGGCCCATTATAACTATGGAAAAGCTATTGTTTGTTGATTCCCACATTTAAATAAAATATGAATTAAGCTTAAGTATTTACAAAATGCAAGCATAAAAGACCTAGAAATTACATAGTATTTTTTAGTGCATACATGTCCAAATCTACCTAAATGATTTAGAAGACTTAAGAACTTACTCATGATCATCAATGGTGACACCTATTATTTTCGCTAGTGTGAAATCATCTTACATATATGTTTTTTATTAGATAAGCAGGGAAGGGCCCTGATCCCATGGTTACAACAACTAACAAAAAGGAACTGGAGAGAGGTGGGAAACAACACCACCATCAAACCAAAAAACAACATCAATATTAGCACGCATGCCAACATTTAAAATCGTAACCATTGTCCAACCAGTTCTAATAAAAAATAGTAAGTTTTTAGTAGTATACTTAGTTTTGCGTAAGCCATTAATTAAATCGATAACGTCCTAGGTGGTATTCCACCATAACATAGAGATCATAAAACAACAATCTGAGATGATAAAATAATAGAACAAAAAAATCATCAAAAACAACAGAGTAGCAGCAACAAGCCATTAGTTGGATTTCTTCAATAGGTCCCCATACTCTCCCATGAGAGAAATGTATTCTATCCAATCAGGTCCCTCTTTCTCATCCAACAACTTCAGGGTATCAGGTTTCCCCAGTTTCTTTAGTTTCCTGGTAATTTTTGTTTCCCCGGAAGTCATGCCCAGCATTTCCCTCCTCATCAATCTATTAGTTACCCTCATGAGAGTAACTAACACCTTCTCCATATCTTCGAACTATACCTACAAGAAGGTTAGCCTACTCCTTAAAAAATCATTACTTAACTCCTCAGACTTGTTCTCCATACCCAGATCCCCCACATCCTTTCCCAATTCTCCAACATCCTAAACATTTTCAACCTCAAACTTCTCCTTAGAAGGTTCAATTTCCTCCTCCTCTTCCTCTTTCTTATCCTCCTCTGAACCATCTTCCCCCATCTCATATGCAGTGTCCTCAAAGTCCATGTCCTCTGAGTATTCTTCCTCCTGGGCTTCAAATTCTTCATACCCCAGGTCCTCCTCACTCACAAACATTTTCTATTTTCCTTTTATATCTTTTGATGCAACTTTTTCCAGGTGAGTCGACCTTCTCCCCCCTACCACCACTCCCTTTCCCTTGTAAAGTATCCATTACCTCCTCATTTTGATTCCCTTCCATTGTGATATTGATAACATCCCTAGGATTTGTGTCTCTTTTTGGTTTCTTAGCCTTTAGGAGTTCTAGCAGAAGAGGTGAATGTTTCCTTTTCTTAGGCGTGGCTCTAAGGAGCTCAATCTCAAAAATTATGTTTTCCTCACTCTTCTGCGACCTAAGAATTGAGGGGTTTGACACATTATCCATAAGGGAATTAATTTTAGTAGAAATAAGCACACACCTAGCAATAATTGTAGGGGGCTGGCAAGGGATAGGTTCCTCCATCAGGATTTCAATAATAGCAGGGTTTCCCTCATTATGTTCTTCAAAATCGTCAGGGTTCATATTTCGGCCTGCTAAGGGGTTGCCATGAGGATTCAAAGCTAGGGCATACTTATACAAGGTAAGCATAAGACCTTGGTGAAGAGGAGGACTGGAACCTTTTTCGATATTAAGTTGTAGGGAGGACAACAAATAGAAGGGAAAATTGATTCTCTCACCATGGTGGATGTGGTTTAGCAGAGGGAAATGGTATGCATGTACCAACATATACCTACCCTCAAGAGTAAAGTATCTCATAACAAACAAGCTAACTAAAGCAAAAGGAGAAGGGAGTTCCAATCCTGCATACCCATTTTGAAATCTCTTGAGATTCTCCCCATCATGCAGGAATTTTTCAACAAATCTCTGATAATCCGCCCCACTTTTCTTTGCCACTTTAAGCCCATTATTCTGCAGATCCATAGCTTCAGCAATAAAAGTAGTGGTTACCTCAAATTTCACTGCACCAATGGTGACACTTCCCTTCTTCCAAGAGTTCGTAAACTTAGCTGTTACGTTTTCATTATATCCTTTCAAGGATTCAAAGAACAAAACCATACCGATTTTCTCAAACATTCTCCATAAATCCACATTCAATTTTAGGGCTTGACAATTTGGAGGCTCAATTCTCTTCCTTGGTCCTCCCATTTTACTCCTCTACAAATTATTTTGTTGTGAGAGGCTTTTCTTCATAATCACACACATAGTCTACTTCTTTCCCATAATACAACAAACACTCTTATGCCAAATTACACACAGAGCAAATACATAGTGGTGAATTGAGAAGTTTCTTAATGATAAAGCTAGCTGCACATTTCCGAGTATGCAAGTCTCATCATTATTCTTACAAGGATTTAAATGCATATTAAATTTCATACCTTTCCCCATTTTAGAGATACGAGGATTGCTAACACAATGCATTTCGGCACGCATGGAAATGACCACCCTTAGAAAATTCATTAATTTCATGTGATTTTTGGTCACCTTCTTGAAGGGGGAATTATTAAGATTACCTCCTACTAAGATCATCCTATACAAACCCATACTCCAAATGCCATCATTACACGAAAAGCCAAAAGGCACCACTTGGTACTCATTTTTTCTACATAAAACCAACCTTTCATTTTTGCATGTGATATTCCTTCTCATATTTTTCGCTTAGGATTAAGTCTCTTAAGGACTTTGACATGTTACCACTAGTCCATCGTGTCCATCCCCTACAACTCAGTGCCACATTGGCAGCACAATTCGTAGCTTTATTTCCTTCCCTATAAACATGTTGCACCTTACAGTAATTGAAATACTTCTTAATGACATTTTGTTTGTCTATTATATTTTTTAATTCCCATGGTGGCACAACTTCTTCATTTAGAATGTCCGAAATTAGCTTAGATTCCCCTTCTAATATGACATTTTTGTAACCCAAATCCTTTAGAGTATTGAAACCTCCAAGAGCAGCCATAGCTTCAACTTTATTGTTAGACCAGACACCCATGTTCACTCCATAGTCCATAGCCCGCAATACAGTCACCTTTATGGTTTCTTACCAGATCCCCTGCTCCAGCTTGACTCGGGTTGCCCTTTGAGCACCCATTGAAGTTACACTTTGTCCAATTTTCCTATGGAGGGTTCCACACAGTATCCATTATGTTAAGCATCTTTGACTAGTTGAGTTTGGTTAGATCCTTCTATATTCCCCAATCCTATTTAATCATCATTTCTTTGTAGTTAGGCCAGGTTTTAGAAAAGTTGTATCTTCGAGCCTCTATGTTTTCCTTAATTTGGGATTTTAAAATCAGACTAACCTCCCAGCTGCTTCTCTCAACTTCTCTAAATATTCTATTTTTTCCTTTCCTTCCATAAACCCCAGGCAACAAATGAAGGAACTTGATTCCATAGGTCAATAATTACATTATGTGAGAAGGGGAAATTTGACCAATAAAAAGCCTCATTGAATTAGGAAACACCCAGTCTAAGGACAACAATAACAAAAAATAGGACCACACTTCCCTCGCAATTTGGCAGTGAAAAAATATATGAATTATTGACTCCTCTTCCTATTTACAGAGAGAACACCTATTAACCAATTGGAAACCCCTCCTAACCAGAATGTCAATAGTGAGAATTTTGTCGTGAGCTGCCATCCACCAAAAATAGTTAATTTTTGGAACTAGGTTCTTTAACCACACCCTTTCCCAGAAATGGTCTGGGACAACAACTTGAGTCCTCACCATTTCTTCATAGGTCTTTTTGACTGAGAAACAGTCAAAAGAGTTGCCTTTCCAAATCCACTCATCACCCCTTTCTCTATCAAACCACTTAGCCTCCCCAATCAGGTTATGCAGTCTAGTGAGGATTGGGTCCCAATTCACCTGTCTTTGGCCTCTCAGATTGTTCCTCCTTAGAAGAAAATTGAACTCCTTCCATTTAGGTTCCTCCATATCCCATATAATTTACATATCTGAAATATATTTTTTTATTTTAACATTTACACACTTTAAATTACAAAAAAAGAAAGTGAAGTTGTAAAAATCATTCAAGTACACACTAGGAATGAGTGGAAAACAACCAAGATTAGAGGATCACTCATGACACCTTTTGATTCGTTAGATGTGGAAGTTTCATGACCTCCCAACTACTATAAAAATGATTTCAAAATTAATTAGAATTAAAAAAATATTAAATATGTACTAATAATTGGTTCTTCTATGAGTTTCAACATTTTAATTATTAGAATTTATCTAATTTTAAAAAATTAATTAAATATATTCAATAATATTAGTCAATTAAGGTAATGTATTTCTCTATAGTATATGTATTCAATAATATTAACCTCATGACACTAAATGATTATGCCAACACATTCAAGTGGGCTAGATAATACTATTAAATACATTAGTTTATTACCTAAGAGTCTTGATCCTTCTAGGATATAATGGTTTGGTGAATTCTTTTAAAAACCTTGAGACTAAAAAAGTGCCAAACATTGGAAGTGATCCTTCTCTAAAATTGTCACTTCTATAGATATCTTGTTTGAGTTCCTATAGGTAGAAATTAGGCCCTCTAGAAAACATCTCACTTTTTCTCAACTTAAATTCATTTTCTCATAGTGGTGATGAATACAATGCTTCAAAATGCTCTAATTTTGTATTTTTGAAAGGCGTTGGGGCAATATTTTACATTCTACACCTCACGGCACCAAACTAACCATGCCAAAACATATAAGTGGTATTGATCTAGTTATAGGGCAGGAATGATTTTATTTCCCAATCATCTCAATCCTTCTAGGCTACAATTGTCCAATGAAATCTCTTAAAAGCCTTGAGAACAAAAAGATTCTAAATTTTGGCATAATTATTCTCTCAAATTGGAGCACCTAGTGCAAATATATTGTTTGAATCTATAGGTGGTTATTTGATCTACCTACAAAATTCTCTTTTATTTTTTCTCAACTTAAATTTTTTACATGTAGCAATGGAAAATAAAATAATGCAAAATTCTCTAATTTTGTTTAGTGAAAAGGTGCTAGGAGACCTATTTTCCATTCTATTCCTTGTGGCACTAAATTAATTATATAGAAATGCCCTAGTGGGATATATAATACTAACATCGATATTACTTCACTTCCTTAGCAACCCAATTATTTTGGACTACAAATGTCTAAAAAAGTTCCTTAAGAGCCATATGATTGAAAAAGTGCCAAAATTTAGCATGAATATTCTCTAAAATAATGACACTTGGAAATTTCTCATTTGAACCTATAGATGGATGTTGAGTCCACTTATAAACACTAATCTCATTTTTTCTTAACTTAAATTTTCTTGCCCATGGCAATGATGAATGAAATGTTACAAAATGTTTTAATTTATTCAATGAAAGGGTGTTAGGAGTGATATTTTGCATTTTGTACCTTGTGGTGCCAAACTAACTACACAACCATATTTGAGTGGTTTTGTTAATTCTATTGGAGGTATAATTTCACTACCCAATTATCTTGATCCTTTTAAGATATAATGGTATGGCGAAGTCTCTAAAGATCCTTGAGACCAAGAAGGGCCAATCTTTGGTGCAATTTTTCCCTCAAACTATGACACTCGTAAATATTTTGTCTAAAACTATAGGTGGATTTTAATTATAGATACAATAACATCTTTTTTCTCAAGTTGAATTCATTTTCTCATAATGATGAAAACACAATGTTATAAAATGCTCCAATTTCATTCAAAGAAAAGGGTGCTAGGAGTAATATTTTATATTTTGTACCATGTGGCACTAAAGGTCAACTATGCCAAAAATTTCCAAGTGGGATATTTAATGCTAGTGGAGGCATAACTTCATTGACAAGGTGTCCTAATACATCTAGGATATGATGGTTTAGTGAAGTCTCTTAAGAGCCTTGAGACCAAAATGTGCCAAACTTTGGACAAGTATTATAGAAAATACTAGCACCTAGGAATCTCTCAGTTAAACCCATAGGTTGATGTTGAGTCTACCTACCAAAACCTCTCTCAAATTTTCTCAACTTAAAATTTTCCCATAGTGGTAAAAAGTGTAATATTGTAAAATGCCTTAATTTTGTTTAGTAAAATAGTGCTAAGAGAAATATTTTATTTTCTACACTTCAAGGCATTGAATATACTATAGGCCAAGATGTCTAAGTGGATTGGTTAATGGTAGTGTATATTTCAAAGAGAAACCTATACATCTTTATTCTTCTAGGCTACATTGGACTAATAGAGTCTTTTAAGAATCCTAAGCTTGAAAAAGTGTTAAAATTTGAAATGATTATTCTCTCAAACAAGAACACCTAGGAATATCTCATCTAAATCTATAGGTTAATGTTAGGTCCAACTGTCATATCTCTATTTTTATTAACTTTAATTTATTTTAATAATATAATACTATAGAAATATTTATCTCCATCAATCCAAGAAAATCAAGATTCTATGCTAACATTATCAACTAAAAATGGGAACAAGGTTATATAACCAAAATCTACATAACATTATTTATAAACATAATGATTAAAAATAATAAAACTTACCCTAGTCAAAGTTAAGAATTGAGTACTACCACCAATGTATATGAATATCAAAGGTCCAACATTCACTTGTTCACCATTAAAATATCATTTTAATATTAGCATTGATATAAGAAAACAAATTCACACGTACTTTTGCTATTTTATTATATATTTATCCAAGGACTTCAAAAACCCGCACAAGTATGTGATGAGGTGTTGAGGCATGTAGGATGCATATTTTGACCCTAGAATTTTATATTATATATACTTGAATTTTGATATTAATTTTCATTCATAATGTATTAATATGGTTAATTCTATACTTCAATAGGAAATATACTAAATTTTATTACCTTAGTAAATTACCTATCACTCAATATCAAAGGTAATATCTAGTAACTTGTCAATCAAGAATGCATTGTTCAATATAGATGGATAATGTGGCCCACCCTTAATAGAACAATTTTTTTATGTTCGGAGCATCCTCCTCAACATGTGTACTAGCCACATCACCATGTATGTCTTATGCTATATACCTCATCTCAAAGTCCTCCAATATAGAATTACATATAACTCCACAAGAACAACAAATGTATAGTGATTCATGATGCCTCAAAGGCTCACTCATATCACCCTAAGATTTCTACTATGCTAAAGTAATTTTTTTGTTAATGAACTAACCAACTAGAGATTTTGTACCTCAACACTCTCCTTCACAATTGAAGAGATTTTGATATGGTGAATAGATGGCTAAGAAAGGGGTCTTGTTGACTAATCTTATGCACAATGTGCCCCTTATCCATCCTATGTAGAGCCTTTTTCTTTACTTTAAAAATCTTGTGTGTCAAAATAATTTTATTTTTATTAAGAATAAAATCATAATAGAGTTTCCTCAAGAAACATTGAGACACCTCATTGTTATTATATGAGGATTGTCAAAAACCATCTACCACCTATCCCAAAATTTGTTCTTTAATCCCCCATGTTGGCACCAATGAATTAGAAATACTTTGCAACTTGTATGCATATGCACATTAGTTCTTGTTCTATAAATAAGGCACATTTAAATCATTTTTCATAATTTTTTGGTCTTTCACCTACTTATAAGATAGTTTTTTGGCACAATATTGGTGAGAATTTTCTTTATAGTTTTCTGATGATTTTATTTTCCTATTAATAGAATCTATGTGATATATCAAAGATTCCAACAACTCTACAAGAGCTTAGTGATGTGCACTTATCACATTTAGATGTTTAGGGTTTCTATTATTGTTTGAAGTTCTTTTTTTTTTTAAATTTTCCCTAAAACATTTTATTGGGCTGCATGAGGATGCCAATGAATTGAAAAAAAGATTTTGATGGGGATTAAATTTATCATGCTCTTCTAATGAATTTTCATTATGCATTTTATTGGGTGAGAGAGGGTTTGGAGGTGGGGGGCTTGGATTCACTAAAAATAAAAATTAACAAATTAGCACCAATACAAACAATATTTTCTCATTTAACTAAAATCATTAAAAAATTGAATGAAATTATCTTTTTCATGTCATCGGTATATTTTTCATCCAAATAAATTGCTTCAAATCTCTCATAAACATGCTCATGGAAGAACTCAATCACGTTCTAAGAAAATTGATAGAAAATGACTAATGTGGTTGTCCTTTTTAAAAAAATGAAAGTAATAATGAATTCACATTATAATGCAAGTGTATTTAGAACACTAAGCCTAAGGTTTGGATCTAGCAAACCATAATATACTTCTGTTATAATTAAAGTGCATTATAATTTTATAATGTGAGCATGTTATTTATTATTTTGAATCTAAAATATTTTTTGTCCCCTCATATTTCCCCACATACCCCTTTACACATCATTCTTGTTCATTGAGAGATATTCCATGAGCATTCACCATCACCATCATCATCACCATGTGTTCGTGATGACATTATAAAGGATAGCTCTATGGGGATAATAGTTTTTATGAAAGTTTTTTATCGTATTATGGTCGATCCTTTAGTGACCCTTTATCACCTAAGTACACCAACATTATTGGTTAGTCTCTTCCATTTCTCTTATTAATTATTATTCATTACATATAATATCATATTTATATATGTTATATCCATGTTATTTTGTTGCTTTCACTTGACCTTGCCACTTGGGGGAAAGATGGATCATTTTCCTTTACACATTTTATGGGCTCATACTGGATCTCATTGGGTGAAAATTTTGGAGGCACCTTTCAAATTGATTGCATACATAGATAAGTATATGTGAGGTACCCAACTCTCTTCTTAGTTTCTTGTACTTGTCATGTTTAATTGTTGAACACAATTTCCAAATTTTATTTTATTCTATTCCTCATTATTCTATTAGTAGTTCTTTATAATACAGATAATCTAAAGAGTGCATATTATTAATTCTAGTTTTAATTTATGTTTAGTATTTTATAAATCAACATTTCTCTTTGATGACATAACATTTTAATAAACTTATATTACACAACAAAGATAAAATAAACAACATACTTATTCTAAATAACTCAAATTTTATAATTAAAAAATATATATTTTAATAACTATTCATAATTTCTTAAATTTTTATTTTGACATATCTATTCATATAAATGTATATACACCAAAATAAAATATATATACACCATAGTCAACACTACCTAATGAGTGTGTCTTACTCCATTCGTGTGAAGGAACAAAATGAGTCTATTTTCCTAGTCAAGCATATACTTTGGCATTTCATTTATAACTTTTAATATAATCTTTTATATTTTAATACAATAATTTCATATGTTGATCATTTCAAATTTTCTTTTTTATCATTTGCTGTGATGGGCAGTCTAACACGAGAGGGTTTGCTTCAAATTTTTTAAAGGACTGAAAGCATTGAAAAATTAAAATAAATCTTATTGTTTATTTGAATGGCAAGATTAGGTTTAGATAAACAAATATAAACTTTTTTAATGAATTTGGTAGTTAACATTTTATAAAAAATAATATATATAAAGTAGGTAGAATGAAATCAGAACCAAATAATCAACTTAATTTAATTTATTTGACTTCATTATTTAATCATACAAATTAATTTGTATTATAATCAATCAAATTTGTTTTTGTTATCATACAAAGTCAAAGTATTATACCCATAATTATTCATTCCTTAAAAAATTAAATAAAAAAACTTGAACCCAACTGATTCAGAGGTATTATCCAAAGTCTAACAGCTGTATTATGATACTACCACACATACAGACAAAACTCAAACTGTAACATCTTTTTCTTCATAAAAAATTAACATTTAAACTAATTGACTTAGACATATTTTTCATGTCATACATCAATTCTGAAGGACTTTCTAGAGTGTTTGATCAGGTAGAAAATACCCATCTGATAAAACCAGGCTGCTGTTCATCAAATGTAAGTTAAAGTTTTCAATGATATAACAACTTGTGAGATGTCTCAGTCTAAAATAATTATTTTGATGCCATGATGTTGAACTGTAAGTTGTAATCATTTAAAAATTGGACAATATGAAAGGCTTGCGTTGAATGCAATGTTTGCAACCTGTGCTTGGTCTCACCATATATAGCTGTAGTTTTGATTTGGTAAGTTAAAGGTACAGGTGAATTTAGAAGCTTGTCCGGAAGGAAGGAAAAGGAAATATGAATTTTAGTCTTTTCCTTTTATAAAGGTAAAATGTATCATTCTTACAGACTTAGATATAAAGTACAAGGACAGTGTCACTTTTATAGAATCCTTCCAAGAGAAGAATAAGTCTAACGATTTTATTGTTAGTGTTCTCTCTTCTCAAGGACAAGTTTTTGGATGCTTCTCCTTCCTTTCTAAGTGACTTCAAAGTGCTTTTGTTTGTTGTTAGTGTTTTCATTTCTCAAGTAAAATGTTATTTTTATAGAATCCTTCTAAGAATTGAGTAAGCCTAATGGGTTTTTTGTTGGTGTCCTCCCTTCTCAAGGACAAGTTTTTGGCTGCTTCTCCTTCCTTTCTAAGTGACTTCAAGGTGCTTTTGTTTGTTGTTAGTGTTCCCCTTTCTCAAGTAAAATGTCACTTTTATAGAATCTTTCCAAGAATTGAGTAAGCCTAATGGGTTTGTTGTTGGTGTCCTCCCTTCTCAAGGACAAGTTTTTGGCTGCTTCTCTTTCCTTTCTAAGTGACTTCAAGGTGCTTTTGTTTGTTGTTAGTGTTCCCCTTTCTCAAGTAAAATGTCATTTTAATAGAATCCTTCCAAGAGTTGAGTAAGCCTAATGGGTTTGTTGTTGGTGTCCTCCCTTCTCAAGGACAAGTTTTTGGCTGCTTCTCCTTCCTTTCTAAGTGACTTCAAGGTGCTTTTGTTTGTTGTTAGTGTTCCCCTTTCTCAAGTAAAATGTCATTTTAATAGAATCCTTCCAAGAGTTGAGTAAGCCTAATGGGTTTGTTGTTGGTGTCCTCCCTTCTCAAGGACAAGTTTTTGGCTGCTTCTCCTTCCTTTCTAAGTGACTTCAAGGTGCTTTTGTTTGTTGTTAGTGTTCCCCTTTCTCAAGTAAAATGTCATTTTAATAGAATCCTTCCAAGAGTTGAGTAAGCCTAATGGGTTTGTTGTTGGTGTCCTCCCTTCTCAAGGACAAGTTTTTGGCTGATTCTCCTTCCTTTTTAAGCAACTTCAAGGTGTTCTTGTTTGTTGTTAGTGTTCTCCTTTCTCAAGTAAAATGTCATTTTTATAGAATCCTTTTAAGAGTTGAGTAAGCCTAATGTTTTTGTTGTTGTTCTCCCTTTCAAGGACAAGTTTTTGGCTACTTCTCCTTCCTTTCTAAGTGACTTCAAGGTGCTCTTGTTTGTTGTTAGTGTTCTCCTTTCTCAAGTAAAATGTCATTTTTATAGAATCTTTTCAAGATTTTTCCCATGAACAAAAGTTGGATGGACAAATTTTTTGTGCTTACAAGTATGGAATTTATATATCATGTTGTAGATTCATGCATACAAGATGTCATGAAAAGTATAATAAGACATGGGATGTTGTCATCAAGACAACAAGCATAGTGACACAAGTAGAATACTTTACTAATTATGTGATAAAGTCACCACAATGACCATATGAGAGGATGAAGCTTCTTCCACAATAGCAATCAAGCACTAATGCATGACCTTATTGTCTTGTGAACACATGGACTAGGAGGAGAGTGACACCTACCTCATCTCCATTCCAATATGACACAAAACAACATCCAAATACAAGGGGAAATCTACAAAAGAGGTGGATCAATTAGGAGGTATAATTCAACTAATTGATCTCATGTCAAGGCATGATTCCCAATGCAAAAGAGGGGATAAATCACCAATTATGGAAATTTTTGACAAAGGGACAATATATGAGTACTAAGAAGACCAAGAGGTGAGTAAGCCTAATGTTTTTGTTGTTAGTGTCCTCCCTTCTCAAGTACAATGTAATTTTTATATAATCTTGCCAAGAGGTGAGTAAGCCTAATGTGTTTGTTGGTAGTGCTCTCCCTTCTCAAGTACAAGTTTTTGCTTCTTCCCCTTCCTCTCTAAGTGACTTCAAGGTGCTCTTGCAGCCCCATACGGAGCTCAAAGGATTGAAGATATGTTTTGGACAAGTGAAGGCTTTTGTAGTTTGAACATGGTATATTACCTAACTAATTTCTTGTTAGGTTCTATTCATACTAGCATACTTAGGCTTAATTAGGTCATTTAATTATTGTGCCTTATGTCATAGGATTACATGTTAGTGTGAACATGATATAATGTCTAATTAGTTTTTTATTAGATCTTGTTCACTCTAGCATACTTAATCTTACTTATGCCATTTGATTTTTGTGTCTCATGTCATAGGATTAAGATACATGTTATGATTTTATTTTGCCCTAATATTTCATCTAGGGTTTCCTCTCTCTATATATAACAAGGATTTATCATTGTATATTATATTTTATTTATTTTGCATCTAATGAATTCTTAGGATTCATAGCAAAACAATTGATTATCTCTTGTGTGAAAGGGTGTTTTGGTTGTAGGTGATCATTGGACTATTGTGGGGTTGAACCAACAACTCTTACAATACATTTTAGATAAGCCAAGGAATTAGACTAGTCGTCCAACTAGGGAGTTATAATTTAATTCTTGAAATGTGTGTTTTTACATAATAGTTATGTAACTCTTGTTGATCGTAATAGCAATTATCTGCCTTTGGATTATCATATTCCATGAATTTTCTCTCATGAAATTTTAAAGGTTTAACAAACATTACAATAAATCACATTGTGTTAGATACTTGACAGAGATTTAGAAACCTAGACATTCTTTATTTGCAAGAGGTTAAAAATTTAGGTTTCTTGCTTTCTACAATTTGTCATATCATATAACTATCTAGCCACTTTCTATGCAACAACTATGAGGTAGGATATGATGAAATTGATACTTTTATTTCTCTTGAATGGTGGCCTCACTTAATGGACCGATGATGTTACCCTACACATAGGGATTTATGGGCTCTCTTTAATATTAATAATTTAAATGAAACAATGATGTAAAAACACTTCCTACACTAATCCCTTAAGGGGATAAATTGTTAGGTAATAATTACATAATACTCAAAATGATCAATCCATTTCCTACATAATCCCATGAGATAAAATCATGCATACAATAACCATAATGCAAAGACTAAATAGAGAAGACATAAGATAACACAAGATATACCATGGGAAAACCCTCATAGAAGAAAAAAACCCAACCTCCAAAAGCATCCACACTCTATGTATTATTCAACAATAAAACATTACAATGCACTTTTAGAGTTTCCATGAATATTTTTGAAACATAAAGATCCTCCAATCCACTCTCCATGTGTCCAAGCATGTAACCACACATCTCATGTCATCCTTCACATCTACACTCACAAGATAAACTCAATACAATGACAACCCACTCACCCAACTAACCTTAACCACTAAACATGTATTTCCTTTTATAGATTCAAGCTCACACAAATACAACCAAGTGGTAAGATAAAACCATGTGCCTCAAAATCATGAGTACATAAAACCATTGACCCCTCGAATTTACTTTTTGGGACTAAATTTTTACAATATTAAATATTTTTCTCAAATAATAATTAATTATTCTATGTCCCCCATACATAAATTAACTAACCTAATGTTGCATACAACTTTACAAGTGGACCCAAACAAATATTTAATGTGGCTAAACACATCACATAGATGCACCACAAATAAATATTTATTTTACATAATTAAAATATTTCATTTTTATGCAAGGTGTAAAACACCTTTTTCCTAATAGATATGTGCTAAAGATAAATGTTATTATAATTATAGAAAATAATACATAATCAAAACTATACCATGACAAGTGGTTTATGTAATGTTTGTAACATGCCAAACATTCATTGTAGTAAATTTCTGAAGTTTTACTATGCAAGTAAATAAAAACTATGTAAGAAGCCATTGCAATAAAAAAAATTCCTTTTCTTTATTGGAAATATATGAACAAAGATGCTATACAACATATAATAAGAATTTCCATTCCATTACAATACTTCTCAAAGTACATTATTCCAAGAAAGTACAAACTACATGCATGGCTACAACGAGCTTCATGACATAATGGTCCAAGAATCCACCTTTGAAAACCTTGGTCCTCTGTCGCCTGCTAAGGAGGAGAAGCATCACTCAAGCACTTTTCTACCAACCACGAACTCATATGCGGTCCCTCGTACATCTATCAATGGTAGATGGCCCTTCCCTTCGACAAAGGTATTGGTTAGGTAACCCCGTACGACATACCACTCTGAGCTTAATGTTGTATCAGACATGACTATACATGACTAGGATTTATAACCTACACTAGGTGACCCTCATGCATTTCAGTAGACACAATGCACTGATAGTGGAGCCTCGGCTTACACACTATTCCTAGTGGAGTCATCAGACATCCCCACTACTTTGGCCAAAGTATTCTCACTCAATATAATCGAGCAATGGTCTACCATTCACCTACACTATAGCAAACTCATTTTGACTTAAGGCCATTATATCTATGCCTAGGCAATCCCTCTCCATGGACAAGCTACTCCCTAGGATAACCTAACTTTCAAACACAACCTAAGGTAACACAACTCAATGAGCAAAGTAAAAGTTTCCTCCCTTCACTGGACAACATTCTTAGGAGTAACCTACTTACCATCTAGCATAAATAACTATCTAAAATTGAGCATACCCTAAGCTTGTCTATGCTCAATCATATCTAGTATAATAATGATACCTATGATAAACATAACCTCTTTCCCTTTACTACAAATGTCTAGTATAATAGTACCCAAGACAAACAGTCTCTCCTATCATGGAGTACTTACAAACATACAAACAAGTAAATAGCTTCTTCTTTTCCTTTCAAAGTAAACATGAATTCTATGTACTAGCATGTCTAACTCAAACAATCAAGACATAGTATATTTGAAATAAGAATAAGAAGTAGAATATCCTCATGCCTGTTTTATAGCTTTCTAATTCAACTAGCTACAATCACAACATAGTAGAACAACAACTCTCTTCAACAAAGATTCACAACCTCCTATCTCTCAAGTTGGTAATTATTCCTTCTCAAAAGATAACTATAACCTTCTTAAATCTCAAGACTCTCTTTCACAAATTGAACAAAATATTGCAGGTAATATAGCACACTAATTTGCAGATTAGTTGTACATGAAACAATGCATAAAAGAGTGAGAATAAGACATCCCAAACAAAGAACTATTTGCTGCTATTTATACATCAAACAAGCAACTATTTTGCCTACAGTCTAGGCATGAAAATGACAACTACAAACATGCAAAGAAACACCACTATCACAAATTAGAAAGGTGGCGAATGAGTAAGAAAATACTCAGCTTGATTACCAACAGATCGACCCAATTCAGGACAACAATTTGAAGAATAAATCAACTTCCATGTGACATAATACAAATACAGACTTCTATGATAAGCAGACTCAAAAGGTGGCGCAATTTCATAATGAAAAGAAATAGTCAATAACCAAAGCTTTCCACCCCAATTTGTATCAACTTATTCCATGCTAAGTGTGGACTCATAAACTCATTTGTTTTTGAAAAATTCATCAATTGTTTGGAGCATTCAACAATTGTTTTAATAGTCACATCAATTCATGGTTTATTGTTTGACCAAGTCCAAGATGAATTAAGGCGTCAATTTCTTCGTTGTCAACTTAAAGGATAAAGTGGATTGTAGATTGAAGATTGACAGCAAAGCCATATAAATCGGCTTATGAATACATTCATATTCATTTCCAAGTTATAGCTATCAAGTTTCCCAATATTATCAACTATAAAGCCAACATATTAAGCATTATAATTGGCTTCCATTTATAGTTTGAAATAGTCGATTTCAAACTAAATGATGTTTAGATGAAATCACCATGTGTATACATATATATATATATATATTAAGCACAACCATATATATATGTATTTGTATATATGTATATGTTACATTTATATTAATATTATCATAAAGCAATAAAGCATGTATATATACTCAATATACAAAAGAGTATATCAACTTGGCAATCACATTGTCATATTGACATATTGATTGTGTATACGTATATATATATATATTATATACTGATAAAAACATGTATGTATATGTGTACATGTATCAATATATTTGCGTGGGCATATCCATTTGCTACCACATGCATATATGGATACACATATATATATGGGTATATACATTATATATATTTATATATATATATAAATTCACATTCGATTAACTCACCAAACCAATACACAATTACCATGGTGTTTTGATATGAGACTACGAGCGTTATGTCTATACGTATACATATTCATGTCAGTGGTTCCATCGAATAGTTCTATGTGCATAAACAACTCGTGCATGGGTGTGCATAGGTACATCTACCTATGTACCCTCATGTATATGTTCCTTAGTGTGTATAGTCTATCATCTCCATGCATGTGTGTATGCATACACAAACCCCATATACTCCATAAATCAATTCAATCATGGTAACAAGAAGGAAATCATAAGATCAAATGGATAACATCATTCATGCATGCAATCACTAGTAAACTAAAACTCTTTACTAATGCATACATATTATCTATGGATGAATTACCTAAATTCCACTTATTATCCTAACACAATTACTCTACTTGTGGTGTGTGAGCTCAGATAGGTTACAATACTAGTTACCCAAACAAGACCTTCTCCTGAGTGATACTTCCCCTCCATCTGGAGGAATTGAGCATGCACTTGCTAACACTAACACATGTACACCGCAGTCAGTTGTTCACAAAATATGCAATAAACACATTTAATCTTCAAAGTTAAAATATCAACACAATATTAATCCATTCACATAAATGCATTCCTTCATATAACATTAAATGAGATTACATTCATTCATAAAACAATGATAACAAAGTGCACACACAATTTATTCATCCACTAAATCACTAAATTCACATTACATTCATATTTTACTCTACATAGTAAATAGTAAATAGTAACTACACAATTGGGGTGTAACATACTCCCCCCCTTGTGAATCATCGTCCCAAATGATTTTATGTAACAACATAAAACAAAGAAAAAATCAACATATTGTTCAAACATTTTCATAAGCTTCTAATAAAAGAGGAAACTTTTGTTGAATCTCAACATAATCTTCCCAAGTGGTCAAGTCTTCTGCATATCGATCCCACTGGACTTTGCATTGTAGAACTTCCCTCTTATGGAAGTGAAGCTTACGTGTTATGAGCATCTTGACGGGGTCGAGTGTTACCACTCTGGGGTCCTGTACCTATAAAGTAGTCCAATCAATCACATGATTATCATTGGGTACATACCTCTTAATGTAAGACACATGGGAGACATTATGAATTCTAGCAAGACCTGGTGGCAATGCTATTCGATAGGCTACCAAGTTCACTTCCTCGAGAATCTCAAACATTCCTATTTGTTACCAAAATTTGCACCCGATTTTGAACTACACAAGTTTCAACAATTTTGGTAAAACATTGGATTCACTTCTATGTGGGACACTTGAAATGAAGTGAAACCTCCGGGTTTTAGGCTGGTTCCTAACTGGTAATATCACCTAAACTACAAACTTGATGGGAAAAGGGTAAGAATATGGCTGCATAAAACGAAAAATACTAAAAATATGAAATGAAATGGGTGATACACCGAATTGACAAGAGCTATGGGATACTCAAATTACACTTAAGTATTGATGATGAACATGATATTACACATCAAGTTTCTATAGATTATGCATAAGTGTTCTACAAACAGGTTTGACTTACACACATTTTCAAGAAGGAAAAGTAATTTCCACAAATTAAAATTCATGTGCAATTCTGTAAACACGGTTTGTAATTTGTATAATGCTACTTTTTCAAATAAAGGTATGCAAACAAGAGACAAAGTTATAAGGAAATAGAAAAATTTCACAAAATAACTTGATCATTCACCTGAAAATGCACAATACTTTGCAAAAACAAGAAGGTAATTTAAATCATCAACAGTGACCAAGGTAAACTCTATATATTATGCTCCAAATGAGTTACAAAACCCACAAAAATATGACAAGGGACTCTCAAAGTCACAAAGTCTCTATTTGCATATCCAGAACTGACTCAAAAATGAGTTACAAGATGGCTAAGTAGCCAAACTGCTAAGTTGCTCCACCAAATAAGGTTCTAGAAACCTCATTTTCGTAAGCACCCATAAAGCCAAAAATTTAGGACCTAAATCTTTACCCAAATAACTCTCCATGGTTGAAAAATTCAAGTTGTTCTTATCAAACCACAAAAGCATCATAAAAACACCTCCAAGATACTCTCAACTCCTCATCAAGGCAAATAAAAGCTCCTAAAATTTCTCCATGTGTTGGAAAACTGAATCCAACCTCCTAAGATTCTCTCCAAGTCATAAATTAAGATCTATCTTTTCTCTTCAATGGCATACATGAGCGACCCCTTTAATTTTACAAATAAGAATATCACACTTTAAGTGACTTATATCATATCACTAAAGTGGATTTTACATTTTATGCAAAATATGATAATATCAATCATTCGGCCCTAAAAGGAAGTCAACATGCTCAGAAGTCTTCAAGACTTTTGATGTGTTACATAGAAGGAGAAAATAAAGGTTTCAAGGCATAAAACAAAAAATTTTATGTCCTAATGGTTCATATTGCATTTTATAAAAATAATGGCTAGAAAGCCATTCCATCGTTATTTGCATTAGGGTATCAAACCCTAAATGAAAGACAAAAGAATGAAAATCATTCATTCATTTTGAATCTTCTAGTTGAAGCTTGACCGCCGCTAGCAAACCCTAATCTGCCTTGAGCTTGGAAATCTCACCATTCTTTGCATATTCTTTGACAATCATAAGCATTTATGTTGGCTTTTCATTTTTATGATTCTTCTCTGTTTGGCCGCCATGAGCATGAGGGTTTCTGGAGCATTTAATATACTTTTTCTGGTGCTTGAGCTCCATTAATTTTCAAGCTTTCCATGCAACTTTTAAAATTTGGGCCTCCTTATGCCTGTAGCTGCCATGGTTGAGCTACTGAAATTTTTTTTGAAGGATTTTTGGAAACAGATCGAACTGGGTAAGATCCATTTATGCAAAAAATGCAGTTTAATCATTTCTTGTATAATGAATATACTTTATTTAGCTCTACAATGTAGCAAGGATGAGCATTTTGTTTCTCTGTGCTTCACATGCATTTCTTGTTATCCACTATGAGTATTTCATTTGTCTATTATGAAAATTATGATTTAAAGGCTTTGAAGAAGACTTTTATTAGCAGATTTATGTGTTTCTCTTCTTAATCCAGCTGCCATAAAAAGTATGAGAAACTCCTACTGTGGTATTCTGAGTCTGAAAAATAAAAGAAAACTCCCTTCTCTTTGGCCCCTGGAGATACCAAACCTGTTCAACAAATGCAAGGGTTCGATGCATTTTTTTTCTACCTCTTCATGAACTTCACTTTCACTATATGTAGGTTGTGAGCTTCATTGTAGCATTTCCTGTAGATTTTGTTATGGGTATCTTTGAATAGGACATGAGTTTGATCTCTCTCCATTATGAATTACTTGTTTTGTACTATTCATGGTCGACCACGGTTTATCGTCTTTATAATTTTCATATACAAAAGAAAACCAGTAAGCTGAGACTCATTCTAGATTTGATTTCTTTTGGCTAAAACCTCCTTATTTACAGATCTGGGTTTTTTGTGTCTTTAAAAACTTCATCACTATTATTTTAGTGGTTGTAGTTGTATTCCTAGTTAGCTTCTCTATATAAAATGTTGACTTTTCCATTTTCACTCAACTTTTATATTCTTTGAATAAAGTTTTATAAAAAAAAAACTTGCATATTTGCTCACATTGAACGATAACATCACCTCTCAACTTTGATGGCATTGTATCTCTATTGAATATAGATAAATGCATTACAGGAATTCTTCTATTATCAAAGATATTAACTATTGTTGTTTCTCATAAGCTAGAGTTGTTGCAAAAATATACATCTTCCTTGCATTTATTCTTGTACCCATTTTATTCCCAATTTACCATAGCATTATACACTGTTCACATTTTATAGAACTGTCCATTTTAAATGCTATTGCTTTGTGACAGTTAGAACATAACCCTCTCTCAATTCTTGACATTATCATAGGAGAACATTGTATCTGCCACTGTCATAAGGTTAAGAAATTTCCATTGTCTTTTGGATAAGAATTTTTGTCACTAACCATGGTGATAAGATATGACTCTTTTGCTTATTATAAAACTTCACTCCTTTCCATGAATGAGCTAACCCTTGCTATAGCATTCATAATATCAGTGTCACTAGTGATCTTTGATCATTCTAATGTAGCCCATGCATTACTATATGAAAGTTCTATCTTTTATGTATGCTTCCTCATGATCCTTAACATGACAACATCTTGATTAACAATAGCACCTTTACGGAATCAGCTCTATGTGATTATGTTTGATAGCACTGCAAGCTTGTAACAATTATGCTCATAATTTAAAACACACTGCACTCCTTATTGTGAGGTGGGCTCAACCCTTTTGGGAGCTGCATTTATCTCCACTCATTTGATCTGAAAATAATTGCACCTGTAGCTGCACATGGAACAAACAAGTTAAAAAAATGACTGTCTTTTGTGTGTACGTTGACCAAATGGTTTTCCTAGACACCTAAGACATTCATTGATCTTTGATGCACATGGAGAGGAGTTAATACATGCATAGGTAAATGACATAAATGATCATGTATGGTAATGACCTTTCATTGCTTAGAGTATAACTCTAACACATTGCTTCACTGTTGCAGGAACAGGAATGCAGAAAAACTAGGAAGGACAAGCAACGAGGACAACATCAAAGCAAGACAAACACTAACCAATCATTCAGGAAATGACTGGTCATCCCTCTTACATGAAGATTTATTTTCCTTTATTTATTCATGTATTGATTTATCTTTATTTGTATCAAGGGAAAGTCAGTCTTACGGCTTGTTGTGTGAGATACACGTATCTTATCACATTCAATAAAGATTACATTTTCAGAAATATGTGAATCTTTCTCTATTACATGCATGTGTATGAATGTAATGGTCTGTAATTGTAATCTTTTCATATTTTTCATTTATACATTTGAATGTGATGAAGAAGGATAAAAAAATGTACCTTATCTTCCTCAGTTTAAAACAAATTCTACCCTTTTGAACCAATGAGTGAAAAATGGGTAACAATTCCAACATAACGCGGAGCTAACTTAGAAGACTTTCCAAATTTAATGGAGCTTTTGTGAGGTTTCACTCTCAACAACACTTTGTTACCTAAGGCAAAATTTTGAGACACTCTCTTAGCATCAACATAAATTTTCTGATGATCATTATCTTTAGCCAACCTTTGGAACTTGCTCATCCATTTCAACCAACATCTTTGGCCCAAGAGTCACTCTATCCTCAAGTTTATCCCAACTTATAGGATTTCAACACTTTTGACCATACAATGCTTCAAAAGGAGCCATCTTTATCACAGAATGATAAGAAATGTTGTAAGAAAATTTAACTAATGGTAAGTAGTCTTCCCACTTGTACTGTTGATCCATGCAATACATTCTTAGTAGGTCATCCAATACTTGATTCAACCTTTCCATTTGACTCTGTTTCTAGATGATATGTTGGGCTAATTTTCAATTGAGTCCCTAGTACAAAAATAAGGTTTTCCAAAACCTTGAAGTGAATTGTGCATCCCTATCTTTGATAATCTTCTCAAGAACTCCATGCAACCTAAACACTTCTTGCACAAACTTCCTAGCTATGACAGGTGCTCCATCAGTTAGATTCAAGAGTATAAAATGTGCAACATTGGTTAGATTATCTACTACCACAAGAATGGCATTGTGCTTATTCATGGACATAGGAAATCCTTGCACAAAGTCCATACTTATGACTTGCCACTTCCTCTTTGGTATGTCATGTGGATGTAACAATCCTATAGAATGATGATGTTCTGCTTTCACCCTTTGACATTCTAGACACCTAGCCAAAAAATTTACAACATCTCCTTTCATCCCTTTCCAAAAATATAATGGATTCACATCTGCCATCATTCTGGTCACTCCAAGGTGTCCAAAGTACGGTGCTTCATGTACTTTCCATACCAGGTTCCTTAACTCCACCCTGTCAAGAATATACATCCTACCCTTATTTTTAAGTAATCTGTTAGGTTCAAAAAGAAAACCTTCATACCTAGAATCTTGTGGATTATTAGCGAGCGCCTGCTTGACTTGCAAGTAGTACTCATCCTCTTTTCACTTTTGCAACACCTGTCCCTTAAATTCAGTTTGAATCGTTACTATTGAAGCAATATGATGTCTTCAACTTAAGGCATCAACAACCCAATTTTCTTTCCCTTTTATATAATTTATATTGAAATCATATTCAACTATCAACTCCAACCATCTTCTTTGCCTTGCATTCAGATTAGGTTGAGTGAAAAGGTACTTTAACCCATTATGGTCAGTTTTCAATTCAAAGGGTTTCCCTAACAAGTAGTGCCTCCACATTTGTAATGCATGAACCACAAATGTTAACTCTAAATCATGTGACACATCATTTTTCTCATAAGGTTTCAGCTTTCTAGATTCATAAGCAATCACTTGCCCATCATGCATTAGCACTCCTCCTAACCCTTCCCCACATGCATCTATAATAATTGAAAAGTTACCGTTAGGATATGGTACTTTTAAGATTGGTGCAGTGGTCAACTTCTCTTTCAGTAGATCAATGGCTTCTTAGCACTTCTCATTCCACTCGAATTTCTTCCCCTTGCTCTACAAAGAAGTAATTGGAAAATCAATCTTGGAAAAGTTTGCAACAAACTTTCTATAGTGCCCAACTAGACAATAAAACTTCTAACCTCAAACACATTCTTGGGTACATGCCACTCAATTAATGCTTTGATCTTAGCAGGATCCATGGAGATTTTTTCCGTCAAGATTGTATGCCCTAGATAATTCACTCTCCTCTGGAAGAAAGTACTATTCATCATTATGTTAGTGTAAATCAGGATGTCATCTAGAAAAGCCAAGATAAATTTATCTAGGCAGTCTCTAAACATACTATTCATCAGATTCATGAATGCAACAGGTGCATTTGTCAACCCAAAAGGTAAAACTGTGAACTCATAGTGTCCATATATGGTTCTAAACACAATCTTAAAGATATCTTCATCTCTAATTCTTAACTGGTGATATGTAGATCTCAAATCTATCTTCAATAATATGGAAGCTCCTCTCATTTTATCAAAAATATTGTCAATGCATGGTAATAGATACTTACTCTTCATCGTGGCCTTGTTAAGCATACGATAGTCGATGCACAAACACAAGGTTCCATCCTTTTCCAAAAAAATGACCAACGCTCCCCAAGGTGAAACACTTGATCTTTCAACCCTTTTGACAATAGTTCATCCAACTATTCCTTAAGCTACATTAGCTCAGTTTTCATCATCCTATAGGGTACTTTGGAAATAGGTTCAGACCCTAGAATTATATGTATAGAGAAATCAAATATCCTCTTTGGTGGTAATCCAGGTAACTCCTTTGGAAACACATCTAAAAAAATTCTCAATATAGGATGTATTTCCATGTCAAACATCCCAGTGTCATCTATCTCATCATCTTCCATCTCTTGGACACTCTGGGAATATCAAAACTTTCTTCAAGTTCTTCAAGATTAATGGCAAAGAGCTTACACCCTTTCTTCCCAACCCTCACTAGTTGCATTGCTAAGATTTGACGAATCTTCACCTCTCTAGGTGTCCCTTGGAGATTTACTCAGTTACCAAGATGATCTAGGAACTCAATGATTTTCACATGGAAATCTACCTTAGCCCTATGTCTCCACAACCAATTCATACCTAAGATTACATCATAGGATCCTAAAGGTGTGACATAAAGGTTTACTTTACTAGAGAAACAATGTAGCTCTAACCTAGCCTTGAACAAACAATGTTCCACCTTTGCTCTTGTCTAGTTTACACACACTACATCCCAAGACATTGCCATGTGTCCAGCCTTTCTAAATAACTTTTTAGCTACTCTAGGTGAAATGAAATTCTCAGTTGCACCCGTATCAGTAAGAACTAAAATGGGTAAACCAAACAAAATACTTGGAGTTTCAATGGGAGTTGTCTGATACTCTACTTAGTGATCATCTACCACTACATGTATCCTCTATTGGAACATTGCTCACTAAGTTGGTAGTGAACTTTCAGAAGGCTTACTAGGACAATCTCTAGCAAAATGGACTCCCCCACAAGTATAGCATCCTGTAAAAGGTACTTTCTTCTTTGTGGGTTCTCTAGATCCACTAGTGTTTCCACTAGTATTATTAGTATTACCACGGTTGGAACCATTCTTCTTCCACTCCCTTCTCATATCCTTACCACTATTGTGGTTACCTTTCTCCCTGTGTTTAGATATGTTTTGCGCAACCTCCACCTTCTTTGGATTTGGCTTGTTGGGAATTTCCACATCCTTCCTACGATCTCTATTTTCCTGCCTACTAGAGGTAGCTCTAAGCTTTTGCTCTTGCTTAATTTTCTTTTCATATACAAGATCCATAGTTGTTGGAACATGCATATCCACTTAACCTTCGATTTGGTTGTTAAGTCCTATTATAAATATTCTGATGCGGAAGCACTCATCCTTATGATATATAGGAACATAACGCAGAATTCGAGTAAACTTCTCCCAATATTTGTTGACCGACATATTTCCTTGCTTCAAACTCTAGAAATCGGCAAGTTTTTGGTCATAGTATAGTTAATGCAACCATCGCTTGCGGAAAATCTCAAAAAATTCCCCCCATGTTAATTTCCATTAGCTAATACTAAGTTTCAACTTCTTGTTCATCCACCAAGTTGAAGCTTTTCCAACTAGCTGATATGCACCCCAAGCGCCTTTAGTGGTCTCAATGTAATTTCGTATTTCAAAATATTTTTCCATTTGAACCAGTCACTCCTTAGCTTCATCCCCACTAGTGCTTCCCTCAAACTTGGGTGGTACAATCTTCTTCATATCCTTAGAAATTTTGGAAGCCATATGCTTCTTATTTCTTTCCTCATAAGGTGTCGATGATATTTGTTTTTCTTGATCATGGGTTCCATCATGTCCATGAGAAGACTTTTCACCTTCATTCTCATTAATGGGAACCTCTTTCTCAACCCTAGCTTGTGCCTTTTCTTTCTTAAGGGTATCTAACCTTGCCATAATTTGGTCAAGTCTAGCTTTAATTCTTGTGGGTCCTTGGCCAACTTCTTGGCTACTGCTAGGATTGGTACGTGTCCTCACCATCTTCACAGGATCGGGTTTTACCTAAATGTTTCTATTCATGTTAGACTAAATTATGTTATCAACTATCTTATGGAAGCATTTAGAAATGATATTCATACATAAATAATTTCACATAAGATTAAGCACATGCTTTTGATAAACAAATAATTTTATTTATTTCATAAGGATTCAATATCCTTTGATTACATGGAGTGACTATTCAGATAGTCGAGTGGAGAGTATCCCTCAGATTCACTCTTTGACACATAACTTAATGGAGTATATCCTACATATTGAGAATGTTGTTCAATTCTATCTTTATGTTCATCTCTTAATTGTTCATATATATCCCAAAATGGATAGTATCCTTCGGATTTATTATCCGATACATAGTTATGAGGTTCAATGCCAATATGGTATTCATCAACAATGTAGTCTACCTCTTTTGCAAACATTTTTTCATTAGACCATTCACATCTAGTTGATCTAGAGGTACATATCCCTCAGAGTTGTTACTTGAGTAAATTACTATTACTTTAGACAATGGAAGAACTCTAGCGTCTCAAAAGATGAATGTCAGGCTGACACTTCCTTCTGAGGGCATATCCCTGGAAAGTGAAAATGATTCATACTTTTCTAGTGAAATGGAAGGTAGATGGTTGTACATAGCCTCCATGTTCATCTTCCTCTTCACATCACTAATTCAAGAAAGTGCATCACTAAATGTCTCGGTGTCACTCAGCCAGATGCACTTGTCGTAGTTGTTTCCCTCTATGGTTCTAACAATGGCTTCTCTTTCCTTCTTGTCCTTGAGGTAGCGCTCATTTCCAATTATTGACTTTCAAGCTGTTAATCTAAGATGCACCATCTTGGTACAAGAATTCACAACATTATATAACATTGGACATAAATAATGACGAGCTCATAGGTTCCAAAGCTAAACTTGGTAGCTCTAATACCACATGTAACATTCCAAACATTCATTACAATAAATTTCCTAAGTTTTACTGTGCAAGTTGTATACATCCAAATTTGACCATTTCCATATGGTCAAATTCGTCCCCTTTACTCGTATATTCCATTGATATTAATTAAATAATTTATTTAATTAATATTCCCCCTTTGTATAAGGTTCCTAAAGTATTTAATTTAATAATTAAATAATTTACCTTTCATCCTTCCCTCTCTAAATTAAATAAATATATCAATTTATTTAATGTAGTCATTTAACCTTTTTGAATTTAAATCAATTTTAAATTCCTCTTTTTCTCTCTCCTTGTCACATCCTTCATAACCCTCTTCTAATCTAGAATATTTTAATTAATCCATTATTAGGATGTGCACACCTTTAATCAGGATTAATGTCACATCCTCCATAGTTGGCCACTTGCCTCTAATCCCTCATTAATCTTTTTAATTACCTGTTTGCACAACCTTAATCTAATCACATGCCATCTTTGGAATGTCCTTCAAGTCAACCTTTCATAAGTGCTTTCCATTTTGAGCCTTGACCTCTTCCCCATGTGAATTTAAAATTCACATTTATTCATTCAATGCATTTCTCTTCCCCATGAAAGTTGGTGGGAAATTCTAAATTCTCTCACTTGTCACATCAGTCACATGGGGTCAAGAACCTTGCTTTATAAGAACCTTGTCTTATCCACAAGATACTTCCAATCATGTGAATTTAAAATTCACATTTATTTCTCCAACCACGTATCTCTTCCCCATGATGATGTTTGAGGAATTCTAAAATTCCTCACATGTCAAAATCTTTCCCACATAGGGACAAATTCTTTTTTGAGGAAATCTTCTCCCCATCCCAAGGTACTTGCAAGTACCTCCACCTCACATGTTTTTTTTTCATTGTCCTTGTAACACCTCATCCTCCACATGGAAAAATGTGAGGGCTTGTGAGTCTTCAACTCACCACAACCCTTCATCTTGCCCATGTTGGCAAAATCTTAACCGTTCAATTCTCTAGAGATTCTTCCCTTAAAATGGAAGATTTTCTCTCATTCAAAGATAATTTGCATTCTCATTTTCAAGCTCAAGCACTCATACTCTCAAAACACTTGCATTTTTCACTCACAACCTCCATTGTTGAATCTCCAAGCTTCCATTTGCGTGCATTTTACTCACTTATCAAAATACCCAACTTCACCATTGCATCCTCCATAGAGTCTACACCATTTTGCATGTCATTTTAGATTGTTTTCCATCAAGAAGCACACATTCATCAACCATCAAAGGGCCAACCAAGAAGATCACTTGAGCAAGGTATAAATATAGTTTTCATCTTTATTTTGTTTAAGTTCAACGTAGCCCTATCTTGAGGTGTTGAAGTGTTGTTTTCTTCCTTTTGCTTTTGGTTTTGCATCTTTTAGGTTAGGTAAATAACACTGCTCACATTTCTGGCATGCCTAGTGGGACCCACAAACGAATCTTTTTTTTCTTTCACGTTTGTTGTTGTTTGATATCTTGCAGGTTCAAGTTACACAGAGGCGACTTCGCAATAGACAGGGGCCACCCTACCCTAGGATAGGCGACCCGACCTGAACAAAGGCAATTCTACCCTTGCAGAATCACCCATCTAAGAAACATAAGAAAAATTTACTCCTTGTTTTCTCAAGAGAGGCGACCCTGCCCTGAACAGGGGTGATCCCAACCTAAACAGAGGTGTCTGTGAGGTAAAAATAGTGGTTTAAAATTCATTTCCAGAGTATATTTTTTGTTTTTTTGATTAATAGTGACCCCCCTAACTTGTCTTGTTGGTGATTGTGCTAGTTTTTACTAACATTTGTGCAACTATTTCAGGCTTGTTGAAGACTAAAGGATAAACTTCTAACGTATTTGTTGCAAAACGAACGGGCCAACTTATTAGTTAGATTGTTTGTCTTTCATTTTTCATACTAGTTAGGCACATAGTTTTAAGTAGGAGGGAGTCAATATATTGGGTGCTTTGCTTGTCAAGTAAGCTATTGGTGATCTTGGGTGAAGATAAATCATAGCTTAGTCCTTTGTGTTTCCCAAGGGACACTACACTGTTCAAGCTTTCCCCTTACACTTCGTGTAAGCCTAGGAAGTAGCCGAAAATGATTATTGTTCTCTTTTTAGCGGGACTTTCTTGGGGATTTCATCATCCCAAGGGACGACCCAACCACATGTACTAGTGGAGTATATAAAGGGGGGAGAGCCAAAGTTGTACCCCAATCCAGTCACGTCGTGTCTCGTGGAGCGTCAAAGCTAGGGTGATACTTAGATAAGATGTGAAAAGTTGGTTTGAGCCTTCAGTACCTCACTAAGGTTCTCAACTCACGCTTGTGATGGACTAGAGTTCATGGTTGTGCCTCACGTACTGAGTGTATATCGAGGACTCCCTACTTTTCCTTGTTCAGCCTAGTTAGAGGACTGTGTTGGCCATACCCTTTTCACTAATCTTAGGATTGTGTTGCTTGAACTATCTTTTTTGTGTGAAACTAGTGAATTTATGTTCAGTCAAGTTGGCCTTACCATCTTCTTGTTGTTTTTTGTGGTTTTGGTCATTTTCCATAGTCATTTTGCCTAAGTCAAGTCCAGGTTTGTTGACAGAGGTGACCTTGCCCTGAACAGGGATGACCTTGCCCTTAACAGGGGTGCCCTTTCCCTCATCAGGGGTGACCTTACCTTCTGCCTCAGTCACTTCCCAGTTTGTTCATTGTCAGAATTGCCCATCTTTCACTGAATAGGCAACCCTGCCCTGAACAGGGGCAACCTTGCCCTCAACAGGGGTGACCCTACCTAGAATAGGGGCAATTCTGCCCTCTACCTGAGCCACTTTTAGACAAATATTCTAGTTCATTCACCTATTTAATCAAGAGGGGTAACCTTGACCTTAAGTTAGGCGACCTTGCCCCATACTTGGGTGACCTTGCCCCATACTTGGGCGATCCTGCCTCATAGTTGGGCAATTTTTCACTTTGAACAGTAAGTCCCACCTCCAGTTCAGTCATTTTTTCAATTTGTTTCCCCATTCCGAGCATTGGTTTCCCCATTCTGAGCATCCATTTCCTCATTTCAAGCATCTTTTTTCCCATTTTGAGCATCTGTTTCCTCATTCTGAGCATCTGTTTTCTCGTTTTGAGTGTCCATTTTCCCATTTTAAGCATCCATTTTTCCATTCTGAGCATTTGTTCCCCATTCTGTGCATCCATTTTCCCATTCTAAGCGTCTGTTTTCCCATTCCAAGCACCCATTTCCCTATTCTAAGCATTTGTTTTCCTGCTTCGATAGTCAGTTTGACCCCTTTTCTAATTTAGAGTTGGGCGACCTTGACCTCTAGTTGGGTGACCCCAACCTTAAGTTAGGTGACCTTGACCTCCAGTTGGGCGACCCTAACCTCCAGTTGGGTGACCTGGACCTCCAATTGGGCGACCTTGACCTCCAGTTGGGTAACCTTGACCTTAAGTTGGGTAACCCTGACCTCCAATTGAGCAACTTTGACCTCCAGTTGGGTGACCCTGACCTTGGTGAGGAAAGTCTGATATTTATCCAATCATTCAGCATCTTTCGTCCACCTTTAATTTGCATTTTCTTTCTTCAAAATTCATCCATTCATCATCTTAATCATATAGGTACATCATAAAGCATCTCTAGATTACATATCCCCCATCATTTTCTCAATCCAAATCCTCTGAACCTCACTTGATGTTATTATCCAAATTGACCTAGGTGTCTGAATTGATCGTCATCCTACAACATCTGCTTAGGATCACCATCTGTCCTGAGTTAGTCATCATCATTCGGCCCAATCAATCCACTTCCATCTCAAGTTGGATTCAGTACCGCAATCATCTATCTATCCTTAAGCCAATCAATCAACACCTTAAGTCACCTAGGGTGATTTCTGAACTTGGTTTAGAATCCCTTCTATCATCTTATCTCATCCATCATCCAATCTATCAATCTAATCCAATATTATCCTTATCCAATCATCCAATCAACTAATCCATTATCCAATCTAATCAATCCTTCAATCGTCATTTAGGTCATCTCTGCATTACGTCTTAGAGTTTAACCACATCTTAGCTCACCTAGTAGTTTTGCACTTTCATGCCCATTCAGACTCGATCACAAGCCAAGAAACAAATGGCCAAACAACAAGCCCAAGGTTCCCACCTAAATATCCCTCAGGATCCCAACGACACTACAAAAATCCCACAAGATCCCAACAATAGTGCAAATATCCCTCAAGATCCCAATAACGGTGCATCGTCACAGTCCAATACTGACATCCAAAACACCTCACCACCCAGAGATGAGAACATGGTCAATCAGCTCAAAGTCATCGTTGATGAATACCTAAGCAATCCCACTAATGTTTAGATGATGGATCGCCTCCTCAACGAGCGTGGGGATAAGATTCTCACTACTCTGATCATGAAAGGAGTAAAACCACCACTCGATTTCAATGTCACCATATACCAGCACCCAATCCCTTCCTGCATCACAAGATGCAGAAACCTCGCAAAATGTTCCAGAAAATTTGTATGTTCCCAAAGGTCCACCTATAGAGAATTGGTATCATCTTGAGTTCAAAAATTCTATGAGGCACCAAGTCATTAGTTATCCTCGCCTCCCATCTACTACCTCTATGGCACCACCTAATCCTAATGACCCCTATGCCTATGGCATGCCACAAAACATTTCGTCTGCTCCACCACTCCCACCTCAACATCCTAGTCAACAACCTATCAACACCGAGGGCACTCCAATCCTTGCATTGATGCCACCTCCAGGATCTACACCTGCTGGCAATCTACCACCACCACCTCATGGTAATATCCCTTCATTTTAGCAACCTCTCGTTAATCCTCATCAATCCACTATGATGCAAGCACCACTGCAACACACTACTATCCCCTCGTAAGCACCACCACAACATACCGCTACCATTTTTATCTCGTCTCAACTACCCCATCAACAACCTCTGTAGCAAAATGACACAATCTCGCAACAGAACATCACCATTCTGCAGCAAAACATTCTAATTCCTCAACAACACACTACCATTCCTACACATCAAGTGACACAAACTGCATCACAACTACCGTAACCATCCCATGGAGCATCTACAACAATCCCACAACAACATCACATCTCGTCGTGCCCACTTTATCAGTAGCCACCACAACAACAACCACCACCCCAGCACACGCACATTCCCATGCAAACGCAGTGCAATCCTCTCACACAATATCTCTACCCTCTGTCTAGCACATACACCACTTATGCTACTACATCCAATCATATCCAAATATCCATGTGGCCTCTCAGAATCCACCACGGACTCAATCACCACTTTACACTAATCCTCCACAATCACATACGAATCCTTACCAACAGTCGTCTAACCCACAACCACCTCCATACATTACACAACAACCCAACGTTGCATATATTTACCAATCCAATCCATACTACACTCAGTACCATCCTTCATACCAACAAGGTACTGCATCCATGTCCTATACGCAACAACAACCACCCTATCAACAGGGTGCTCAATCCACCTCCTACTATCAACAACCATCGCATTACCAACAAGGGGCTTCCACATCATCATACTATCAAGCTGCTACACAATACTAGCAAGGTACTCCATCCACTTCATACTATCAACAACCACCATACCAACAAGCAACTTCAACCTCTTATCATCAAAATCCATCATATCCGCCTTATGTCAATCCACAATCTTCTTACATCAATTAATACCAACAAATACACCTCAACCCACTTATGATCCAACTACTTCAGCACCATCCATACAATTAGCCCAGTCCATCCAATCTGACTCTTGCAACGCCTATCAATAAAGACGTGGAAGAAGTCAAAGTTGCGTTAAAGGACTTACAGGCAAGGACCGGAAAACAATTGTTCAAATTTGAAGATATTTTCCCTTACCTGTTAAATCCTTCAATCTCATTAGTTCCTTTCTCGAAGCATTTCGAAATGCCAAAATTTGATAAGTATAAAGGAACCAAAGATCCTGAGGCTCACCTTCAAGAGTTTTACACCCACTATCAAGAATTCATGCATAATGACAATTACCTCATGAGATTTTTTATTAGGATTTTAGAGGGAATAGCTCTTGGCTGTTTCATGGGTCTCAAGAAGGGATCTATCAAGTCCTTTGCATAGCTTTTAGAGGAGTTTTTCTCCCACTTATCCTTTAATCTGGAGAAGGATATTGACACGTTAGATCTCCTAAAGGAAAAGTAGTGTGAGGGAGAAACCTTTTTGAGCTATCTTCAAAGATGGTGAGCCCTAGCCAGTCGCATGAAATCCCCACTAAGGGAAACGACATGGTCACCTTGTTCACTGAAAACTTTCATCCAGATATGGCTCACAACTTCAGACTCGACTATGTCACAACCCTTGCAGCAATAGTGGAGAAAGTTCTTATTCTTGAGAGGGCCCTTATTTCCAAAGGGCTAGTCAAAATCTTTAACTTTGATAAGGAGAAGTCATCTGGGGATAAGCGTCGTTATTGGAACAAAAATAAAAACGTTGTCAATGATGGTGTCATTGACACCAAACACGTTCAAGTAGCCAATGCTTCCCAGAAGCCACAATATCCTCCTCCTTAGCAGTCAAATCCTCATGCTATATCAATGCCATAGGGGGCACCTCATCCCAACAAGCAATCCAAGGGAATAGTAAACATCAATTCACTCAACTATGGGAACCCCTAAGTGTCGTGTTTAATAGGCTTCTTCAAGCCAATTACCTGATCACATATCCTGTGACCAAGCCACCCGATGAATCCAAGCTTAAACCAACCTAGTTTAAAGAGAATGAATATTGTGAGTTCCACAAGATTAAAGGGAATACATTGAATAAGTGTCAAAGTGTGAAAATGTACATCCAGGATCTCATAGATCGAGGTGAAATACATGTGGATTCCAACATGGCACCTTCGTCCAATGCTTAATTGAAAATATATCAAAATGATTTCCCTAAGCATAAAAAAGGTCCTAGCACATCAAACTCAAACCCAAGACCTAGCAATAACAACAATCAAAATAACAGTAGCAACAACATCAGTTACAAAAATGTGCCACTTAACTATGAAGGTCTTGTCATGTACATCGAACGAGTGGAACCATGTGTATCTATGATATGCATAAAAGACAAGGATCCACAATGTATTGTTACCACCTGTTGAACCCACATCACAGTGCTTGGAGCCTCCGCATCCACCCAACCGCAACGGGTGTGAGTTCTCAATACAACATTATTGACCATCTAGGAAAGACTTCGACATAGATATCCATTCTGGACCTACTTAAGTCTTCTCCCGCACACCAAGAAATCCTAAATAATGCCTTATAGGACACCCAAGTTCCTAATGACATAGACCCTACTCAATTTTAAGCATTGGTAGGGCACCTCTCTGCCACCTATCAACTAGGTTTCAGCCAAAACGACATGCCCTACATTGACTCTAATCATAACCAACCCCTCCATCTAGAGGTCCTGGTAAATCGTCATAAAGTAAAAAGGTTCTTGGTAGATAATGGTTCTACCCTAAACCTTTGTACATTGAAATTCATAAAACAGGTAGGATGCACCCATGTTGAATTAAATAATCAAGTCATCACAATCAAGGTGTATGATAATGCAGAGTGTGATTCTGAAGGAACAATATGTCTTCCGATCCAGGTTGGTCCAATTGTGCAATACACTACTTGTCATATCCTTGATCTAGAACTCTCTTATAACATCCTCATCATTCATCCATGGATTCACACCATGCAAGTTGTTCCATCTACATACCATCAATGTCTAAAATTCCCATTCAATGGGGTAGAAGTTACCATACACGTGGATCCCCAACCATTTGAATATTATCGTGCATTAGAAGCTTCTTTTCCTCATTCCCACTATTGTCCTAGAGTGGAAATGGGACCATCGCAAATATTGTCATCCCACTCATCTACCACCGCGCTAGCCACCACTTCATCCACTCCATCGTCTGCATCTGATTCCACCCTTACCAAAGTCTAGATCATCAACAAGGGGTGTGGCGAATATGAAATGTGCACGGCTTTGAATGTGGTGACTATGCCACCCTCACTGCACTCATACGGCCAACCTTCTCAATCTACACCAAAACTAGAAGACAAGACTATCACTTTGAGCTCCAAGAAGGTGGGAACCAGTACTTACCGCTCTCCTGGGTTAAGACAAGACACACTAGAAGATGACATAAGCCAATGGGTCTACCATGAGGAACCTGAACCCTCTCCTCCTTTGAAAGAAAATTTCTAGGAGAACTATCCTTGGCCCTCTAAGTTTGTAGAGAAGTACAATTATCAGGGGGGAGGCCTTGGCGCCGAAGAGCAAGGAAGGAAACACCATATTGAGGCTAGAATAAGACCAAGATACTCGGGCTTGGGTCATGACATAAAATAAAAGGGACCTATAGCATCATCTAGTGCCTCCAACAACGTCAATGAGAACAATGGTCTCCTTGAAGACATACCAGAGGAGGAATTTGTCATACATGCATACGATGATGTAGATCACACTAACCTTTCTGCCATGTTCGACTGCTTATACATTTGCACCATTAGCCTATCCCTTAAACATCTTGAACTTGTAGACTAGGACCTACATGGTAGCGCACCTATCAATACCTTTCCTTCTATGGATCAGTACATACATCTCATGGGATTGGGGGAAGATGAACACCCTAACCGCAAAAGTAAAAAGAAGCAAAATCAAAAAAGGTCACCTAGCGAAAACCTCCCCAAGGTGCTTCTTGACCTAGAAAAAGTAAAAACAAAGGGTGTATCTAATAGCGAAAACCTTAATGAGGCACTAGAAGATGGGGATGTTCATCTTCCCCTTGTAGGAACTCAACTCTCTGAATGATCATCCATCCTAATAGAAGAAACACAAGAAATAAATGTAGGAACTGAAGAGGATCCCAAAATTACATATGTAGCCAAGGCATTATTAGAGGAAGAATATTCTACCATCGCCAAACTTCTTAAAGAAGGCATCATCAATTTTTCATGGACATATTCAAACATGTCAGGCCTTGATCCTACTTTAGTAGTGCATCACCTCGACGTACGTCCTGATGCCAAACCTGCCAAGCAAAAGCTCTGGAAAATGCACCCCCAAGTAGCTCTACTAGTTAAGAAATAATTGGAGAATCTATTGGACATTGGATTCATAAGACCCATTGACTATTTGGAATGGATCTCAAATGTAGTTCCCATAGCCAAACCAAACGATGCTATCAGGGTTTATACGGATTTTTGTGACCCCAACAAGGCTTGTCCCAAAGATGATTTTCCTTTGCCAAACATCAATATGTTGGTTGATCTCACTGTAGGGCATGAGATGCTTTCCCTCATGGAAAGCTTCTTTGGATACAATCATATCAAAATTTCACTTGAAGACCAACATAAAACAACTTTCACCACACCATGAGGTACCTTTTTTTATAATGTTATGCCCTTTGGCCTTAAAAATGCGAGAGCAACCTATCAGTGAGCCATGGTCGTTATCTTCCATGACCTCATCCACATAATAATGGAAGATTATGTTGATGATCTATTAGGAAAATCAAGAACAAGGGAAGAACATCCTGTGGTCCTCAAGAAGATCTTTGCACGTTTAGAGTAGTATAAGCTAAGGCTAAATCCTAAGAAATGTATCTTTGGGGTCACATCAAGAAAACTATTGGGTTTCATTGTCTCCCGAAGAGGTATGGAAGTCGATCCAATGAAAGTCAAAGCAATTATGGATATGCCTCCACCACGTAATCTCAAACAATTAAGGAGCCTTCAAGGTAATTTGCAATCCATCTGATGGTTCATTTCTCAATTAGCCGAAAAGTGTCAGTCATTCACTCATCTCCTAAAGAAAGATATTTCATTTAAGTGGAATCAACAGTGTCAACTCGACTTTGACAAGATCAAAGAGTATTTGGCTCATCCACCAATCCTTATGCCACCAATTCCTAGTAAACCACTCCTACTGTATATTTCTGCTACTTTAGTCACATTGGGGGCATTTTTGGCACAACATTATGAATCATCAAAGGAAATATAAATCTACTACATCAGTCAAACCCTCGTAGGTTATGAGCTTAATTATTCCCCAATGGAAAAAGCTTGCCTAGTCATGGTTTTCAATTCAAAAAAGCTTTGACATTACATGCATATTCATCCAATAAAGCTCATCTCCAAGGTTGATCCACTCAAATATTTGTTATCCAGAACAACTCTAACTGGTCGCATGGCTAAGTGGGTCATGTTGTTAAGTGAATTTGATATAGAATATGTGGATCAAAAATCTATTAAAGGATAAGTGATAGCGGACCAGTTGGCAGATGCTCCCCTGGTAGATTCATATCCTAAGGCAACAAAAATTTCCTAATGAAGGGGTCTTCACAGTAACAGAAGTGGCCCATGGACACTATACTTTGATGGGTCATACACACACAATGGATTGGGGGCAGGAATCTTGCTCATCACCCCCCAGGGTGATTATATCCCGAAGTCATTTAGGTTGGATTTTTCATGCACAAACAACATAGCTGAATACAAAGCTCTTCTTATTGGTCTCAGAATTGTAATCCAATGGCATATTACTCACTTGAGAGTCTTTGGTGATTCTCAATTAATCATCAAATAGGTCAACAATGAGTTTCTCACAAAAGATGATAAGCTACTGCCTTGTAAATGCATGGTAGACGAATTCAAAAAATATTTCACTTCCATCCAATTTGATCAGATTCCAAGAGTACAGAACAAAGTAGCATATGCCATGGCTACCATTGGCTATTTAATTGACATACCTAAAGACAAAATAGAGTGTGAGTTCCTCGTTGAACAACTGTTAATCCCAACTTACGATATCCCAGAGAGTGACATGGTGTGTGACATTGTAGGTCCCACGTCACCATGGTACAATGATATCTACACTTACCTTCACGACAATATCTTGTCTCCTAATCTCACATGCAATCAAAGAAAATATTTCATCCAACGAACATCCCGTTACATAATCGTAGGTGATACACTTTATCGACGTGGGTATGATGGAACCCTCCTTCGGTGTCTGAACGAGACTAAATCCCATACTGCATTAACAGAAGTACATAGTGGTGTATGTGGGGCCCACTCAAATGGCATGGCCCTGGCTAAGATAATTCTCAGAGTAGGATACTATTGGCCTACATTAGAACATGATTCTTGTGAGTTCGTCAAGAAGTGCCTACCTTGTCAACAACACGCAGATTTAATACATGCTCTTGCATATTATCTGCAGCCTCTTATCGCACCATGGCCCTTCTCTCAATGGGGTTTCGACCTAATCAGCAAGATATATCCCCCATCCTCTAATGGCCATACCTTCATCATCACTGCAACTATGTACTTCACCAAGTGGGTGGAAGCAATGCCACTCTCACAAATCATAGGTACTCAGATTTCCATGTTTATCATCTTCCATATTTCATTGGTCTATGCCTTATTACCCCCAGGGTAATGGCCAGGCGGAAGCCACCAATAGAACCCTCATCGGGATCCTTAAAAAGGTAGACAACAATATTGGTCGAGATTGGCACCTTCACATCCATCCTGCCCTTTGGGCATATCGCACTTCCATCTACACCCCTACTAGCACCACCCCATATTCTCTCATTTATGGTGTCGAGGCCATCTTGCTGATTGAGGTAGAAATCCCATCATTGAGCATCTCCCTGAAGAATCTTATCATGGATGAAGACGCTCGAGTTTCTAGACTTAGCCAATTAGAACTCCTCGATGAAAGATGGATCAACGCGTATGACCATCTCCAGGAATATTAGAATCATTTGAAAAGAAGCTACAACAAGAAGGTCCATCCTCGCCAATTCAACATTGGTGATCTAGTCCTCAAGGAGAATCAACGCACTCAGCAAGTTCGAGATAAGAAGGGAAAATTTAAGGAAAATTGGCTAAGTCCTTATGTCATCACAACAAACTATGGATCAGGAGCATACAAACTTGCCACGCCTGAAGGAGAGCCCCTAGAGGAGACCATTAATATCATGCACCTAAAGAGGTTCTACACTTAAATCAGTTGGGGTATCATGTCCTGCAAAAATCAAAAAAAGTAAAAAATTATCAAAAATACAAAAAAAAATCAAAAAAGTCAGAAAAATACAAAAATAGTAAAGAGAAATAATTCATCCTATGTTGAAAACCACTTTTGGTGGTGCCTTGGATAAGTAAGTTTGGTGAAAACCTGGTCACAGGCACCATTTGTAGCGGGGCTTAATCATTATCTACCTTGTGTCCTAGTTACTTTATGCTTACATCCATTCTGATCTCATATCCTATCCTCTCATCTGCATCCTTCACTTGATTGCTTGGTATATTTTGGTTGAGCATTGGACAAAATTCATCTGCTATCCAACATCCTGAGCTTTAATCCTAATCTAAGCTTGTTTCGTTAGTCTTTTCATCGTGACGGTCCTTCACTTTCATCTAGATTCCTTCATCGTGTCTGTCTCCATTTAGATCCCATCATGTCATGTCGGTTCTTTTGGTCTTTGTCGAACTACGTTGCCCCTGCGCTTTCACGTAGGCAAGGTTGATCATTTGATCCACCCCTGGGGCATTTTTTCCATCCTATTTTGGTCATCCATTGTGGTCTCCATTGTCCCATTTACGCTCTTATCCCTGTTCAGTCATTGGTCCTTTTCGAACTACATTGCCCCTACACTTTCATGTAGGAAAGGTTGATCATTTGATCCACCCCTGAGGATTTTCTTTCTTTTTCTTCTATTTTTCTTTGTCGTTGTCCTTCATCACTCATCTCCATTTTCCTCTTTCCGCTTTTATCCATGGTCTTTTCTTGAACTATGAGGGCTCTGCGCTTTCACGTAGGCAAGACTAATTTTTTATCAACCCCCAAGCCCCTAGGTCGTTAGGGTGTGTCAGTCTTGTGTCTTGTGCCTCTCATCTTGTGTCGTGTTGTCAAGTATGTCCTTATCAAGTTGGTTCTTCACAAATTAGATTCACTCATATCATGAGATTCAATCATTTTTGGAGTCTCCTGCGTCATAATCGATCTTTTAGTTTAGTATCCATCTTTGGTCTCAACAGGATGTATCCTTCCTAACAGAGCTCATCAACCCCATCCATCCTCTAGTTCCTATGGCAAAGGACATTTTGAAATTGATTACGATCTTTTGATACTTTTGGCTTTTATTTATTATTTGTGCTCCCTATTACAACTTGTCAAGGATGCCATGATCTATCATATTATGGTGTGTTTTGATCGGTTAACATAGGGACATATCTTGATCTTTTCGCTTTGTTGTTGTCTTCTAGGTTATCCCACATAGTAACCACCAAGATCACTAAGGTCTTGTGTTAGGTTGGGGCATCCCTTTGTGCTTGTGGTTATCCCAATACCTAGCCCGACCAAGGTCTTCATGACTTTGGGGTATTGGGATAGCCTTCTTTTCTGTTGTGTTTGTTTCATGCATTGGACGCTAATCTTGCCTTGGTATACATAACCTAGCACCTGGTGTCTTATGCTATAGTAAAAAATCAGTGCTCCAAAACTAGAAAATTGCATTAGGATTGCATTTTGTAATCATTATTCATTGCATTGAATTCATATATGACCTCTAACCTATGATTTTGGTTGTGCAAACATTCATCCTTCCATCTCCAATTCTTCCCAGGATACCCATGGTTCTTCACAGGTGCATTTTCACACCCATCTTCCCTTAATCTTATAATTATTACAGGGAAAGTACTTGCCATTAAACCAACAATGCACCTACCATCTACCCTCATTACTATGCAAGTCCTTATTGACACTCATTCTCATGATGCATTTCATTTCACGATAGGCCATTTCACTCACATATCACACACCTTTATTTTGAATAAGCTAAAGAAAGCAAGATCGCAAACAAAGTCCATCTACCATCTACATTGCATTTCATTTATCTATTAGTGATTGTAAGGAATTTAATTGCATCTCATGTCACAATATAGGTTTGTTGCATATTAAGTTGTTTAGATTAATCCTATTTATTATAAGCATCTTAGATTCATCTCATTAATCATTTATTTCCATATTAATCCATATCATTAACACATTACATACATCACCACCTGCATCACAAATTGTTAGATCCATATCCATAGCATGTAAAATCATACACCATCCATCACATCCTACATTATACATGTTAGTCGTCATATATATCACATATCTCATCCATATAAGCATCAACATACATCATCATATGCATATACATACATCACATAATAATATCATAAACATGCACATATGCATAAATAAAATCATCCATCATCTACGCATAACATAGTGTCAATAAAGGCTATCATATATCATATAGAAATCAAAATATGAATGTCCATCACATAGTCCATAATAATGTCCATCATTTAATCAAAATACATTTCCATCATATGCATCTGTCATCATCAAATAAAGTGCAAGTACAAGGCTTTGAATCAACTATGGTCTCTGCTACTCTGTACTCTACACCTATCCCCTGTATATGTCAAAAACTGGTATCCTGTCACCTATCCTCTGTCATCTCTACTGTGACCTGCCCACATCTGACCTCTGTGGTGAGTCTAGCACCCCCCTCTCCATGGAGGGGTCCCTCTAAAGCCAGTTTACCACCTGGTGTATGTCCCTACTAACTGGGATGGTGCTGGCATCTATGGCGCCACTCTGACGTAGGAAGGCACCCGATGTGTCGGATCTGGAACTGCCCCAATGTAAGCCACCATATAGTAGCTAGCCTCTCACATGTACTCATCCCGCTCTACAACCTAATACCTAGCCACATCCCACTCCACCCTATACATGTCCCAGAATCCACATATGGATCTCCTCTTCTATGCCCACGTGTCTTGTGCTAACCTCAGTTGACCAATCTCTGCTCCCATCTGTGACACCTTCTCTATAGCTTTGTCCCTCTCATCCCTCATGGTTTGTATCTATGCATGCAATCTCTGGACCTCAGCCCCTGCCTCAACACTCTCACCCTACATTTCCTGTGCTTGAGCCTGTGTTGTATCTCTCTCTCTCTTTGCAGCCTGTGCCTATGCCATTGCCGCATCCCTCTCCCTATATAGGGTTTGCACCTGTATCCGTGTTGTGTCCCTCTCTCTATAGGGTTTGCACCTGTGTCTATCCAGTGCCCCTCTATCTGCAAGGTCTATACTTGGGCCCTCATAGCCTCCTCTCTCTCTTGCATTAGGCCCATGTCCCCCACTATCTACTCTACTACCTTGACTCTATCACAGAGCTTGTGTCACTCTCGTATCAGCTCAATCCTCTCTCTCAGTAGCCCCTCCACCTGTATCCTCAAATCATCCAGGTCCTTCTCTTCCTCTGCCATGGTCCTTGTTGATACCCACTCTACCATTCCTCCAAGCTCTTGGTATCCTCTCGCCTACAGTATAGTCACCACTGCCTCTAGCCTATCTTGCTCCCATCTCGCTGCCACCCGCTCCTCATGCTCTTTGGATACCTCTCCCTCAATTTGAGTCACCTCTACTCATAGCTGGATCACCTCTGTCTACATCCTATCCCTCTCTATCTGTATCTCCTCCTCATGTCGTGATACTATGTCGGCTAAGTCCCTAAAATCCCTCTCACCCTCTATCCGCACTCTGGTCACCTCTGCTCGCAGCATGCTCACCTCGACCCCTAGTCTGCATCTTGCAGCCTCTGTATCTCTCAGTCTTTGCTCGGTGATTTGTAATCTTGCTACATCTCCTCTCAACAGTATAGTCAGATCCTCTGCTATAGGTGGTACTATGGCCAATGGGGGAATATAATGAACATCCATATCCATTCCCTCTACCTCTACCTCATCTCTCTCATCCATCATCTCCACATTTTCCTCATCTCTCTCATCCTCTGCCTCGATCTCCACCTAGGCTCTCCTCTATTGTTTCCTCCTCCTCACCCTCTCCTACTACCCTACAGCCCTAGCCTCTCCCAGTCCTCTCTCCTACTTCCCTACTGCTCCAGCTTCCTCCTCATCTCCACCTCTACCTCATTTATCTCCTCCTTTGCCTCGATTTCCATTCGGGCTCTCCTCTATTGTCTCCTCCTCCTCACCCTCTCCTATTGACCTATGGCCCTAGCCTCTCCCTGTCTGCTACCAGCTACCCCAGCTTCCTCTTTCCCTCTCCTCTGACTTGCCAATCGCAGCTCATCCTCTGGCCCAAAACCCAATGCCTCCACAATTAGCTCCTCTGGCATATTCTGTAGGGGTAGGTGACAGGTATGCCACACAGAAAATCAAATTGTCACTCCCACCTCTACTTCCCCCTAGTCCTACCTAGGTAGGGTACCAACTGCAATGTCTCCCAATGCTCTCTCAGAATCTCTCTAGTCTGCACGAAATGTCTTATGGAAGTCCAAACTATTTGGTCACCCTATCTAGCCTATGTTCCTCCACTATATGCAGCTCCTTCCTAACTATATAGCATCAGGTACAGAAATAGCCTTTGTGTCTCTCCTCATCTCTCCTCCATCTAGAAAACCATTGTGTCATGTATAGCCTCCACACTATATGCTCCTCCTGAAGGTCATCCAGTGTCCATCTATCCAAATCCTTGAAGCCCTCATAATGTCACACCCAGCCATACTTTTTCCCATACCAGTAAGCTATGGGTGTTGTCGCATCCTCCAATCCTTCTCTCACCACTCCTGGTCTAGCCACAATAATGTGCTCATAGGCCCATACATGTAGCAACGTCACCTGCGTCAAACTAAGTTCCTCTCGGTAGCACACAATGTGCATATCTCTGTACTATTGCACTAGTATGCATGTACCCCATGTGAACTCCCCATTTCTTCCCTCCATGAAATGACGTATCACCTCCATGTAGCTCAGGCTGCAGAAGTGCCCACTCTGATCTGGTATCAACAAATTGTTAATCAACCCGCATAGGTATAGTGGTAGTGGTGGCACCCCCAATTCCAGGTATATGTCCACATCTAACCCCCTCCTCTGCATAGGAAGTTCATCCGTCCAAACAATACCCATAGCGTATGATCTAGCTTTTCCCCCTCTAATGTCGTCACATTCACTAGGCACCCTGCTATAGGTAGCCTCAGTACCCACCATACGTCCTCCAAGGTCACAGTCATCTCCCCTATTGGGAGATGGAATGTCAAGGTTGAGGAACTCTAGTGCTCTACAAGGGCTATCAACATCACCTAATGAGCTATAATAGTAGGGTATCCCAGCAAATGTAGTAACCCTGCCCATGACAGAGCCTCATGGTCTGCTTCGTTCATGGCTGCTATCATCACCTCCAACACCTCTGATCACCTCTCATGCGTCTGTAAGCTATCACACCGCTGCATCTATACCACACCACATGTTAGGCATTTCATCCTTTATATCTCTTTTTTCCATTTTCTTGCCCTGGGCTATCTTTTCACTAATTTTCCCCCCTCCCTTTTTTGGACAAATTTACTTGATTTTTCTGAAACATTGTCTTATCTTTCTTTTTTCTGGCCTAATTTTACCCATTTTTCCTAGTCTCTTTTTCTTTTTCTCCCCCCCTGACCGCCCCTTGGGCGAGCCCGCCCTCCGATGGGTGAACCCGCCCTCTAGATGAGCGAGCTTTCCCTGGCAGTGGGTGACTCGCCCCAGCGGTGGGAAACCCTGCCCTAGCCGCAGGCGACCCCACCCTAGAGGCAGGAGAACTCACCCCCAAAATGGGCGGCCACGCTTGGGCGGGGTCGCCCCTATCCTAGGCGGGGTCACCCCTTTTAGGGCGAGGTCGCCCGTCTTCTGGGCGGGGTCTCCCCCTTTATGGGCAAGGTCGCCCCTCTACTGGGCAGAGTCGCCCATGTCCCCCCTAACTGATTTTCTGAGAGGATTTTCTCAATCCCAGCGTAAATCAGCCCTCCCTTGGTTTCCCCTTTCCCTTTTTGGGCATTTATTTTCCTTTTTTTGGGTGCATTTACCCTTTGATTGGGAAAATTCACCCCCCTTTCCCACCTCTAACTGGAAATTGCCTACCCAATGGCGAAATCAAAATTTTGCCCCTGACCCATTTTTCTAAACTACCCCAATCCCAAAACCCATGTTTTCAAAATGCATTAAAATTCAAAAATATACAACAAAATGCTTAAAATCACAAAGGGGGTTTTGAACCAAACTTGGCGTGGAACCGCGCACTCGTGAAAATTGTCATACCTCGTCCCCCTAGTGGATGATGTCATCATTATAATCATCTAGCATCCTCATCTCCTTCTTCTCCTCGTCTCTCTCTCTCACTCAACTGCCAGTTGTGCAAATGAGGAATAGTAATTTCTAAAATTACTATATATAACCCTTTCCCTCCATTTTAACTTTTTTAAGTTATCGGTATTTTTACCCTTTATTTAAACCTCTTTTTAATTCACCTAATTCTCTAACTTCTTGGGGCTGCCATTTGCAAACCGTGCGTATGTTTGAAATCCTGTTCAAAAGCCAATCTTCATGGTTTTTTGAGTTCTATCCAATGGTACCTTTTGTTTCCTCATATCGAGATGTCACTTGGGGCCCCTTTTTCTTCCCCAACCGCCCTCTCAAGGGGGCATACCCTACCATTTTCTTCCATTCCTCTGTCATGGTCATTCTCTTGTGAGATCGGGGCATCTCCTTTCATTTCCCTCTGTTTGGGAAGCTCACGCAACTTCTCCCATGCTAAAGCATCATTTTCTAGCTGCTTCCTCTATAGAGTCATCTACATTTTATTTTTCTTCAAAAAATTGATATTCTAACAATATTTTGAAGAGGGGCAAAATGTAGACATCCAAATTTGACCATTTCCATATGGTCAAATTCGTCCCCGTAACTCGTCTATTCCATCGATATTAATTAAATCATTTATTTAATTGATATTCCCCCTTTGCATAAAGTTCCTAAAGTATTTAATTTAATAATTAAATACTTTACCTTTCATCCATCCCTCTCTAAATTAAATAAATATATCAATTTATTTAATGTAGTCATTTAACCTTTTTGAATTTAAATCAATTTTAAATTCCTCTTTTCTCTCTCCTTGTCACATCCTCCATAACCCTCTTCTAATCTGGATTAGTTTAATTAATCCATGATTAAGATGTGCACACCTTTAATCAAGATTAATATCACATCCTCCAAAGTTGGCCACGTGCCTCTAATCCCTCATTAATCTTCTTAATCACCTGTTTGCACAACCTTAATCTAATTGCATGACATCTTTGGCATGTCCTTCAAGTCAACCTTTCATAAGTACTTTCCCTTTTGATCCTTAACCTTTTCCCCATGTAAATTTAAAATTCGCATTTATTCATTCAATGCATTTCTCTTCCCCATGAAAGTTGTTGGGAAATTCTAAATTCTCCCACTTGTCACATCAATCACATGGGGTCAAGAACCTTCTTTTATAAGAACCTTGTCTTAGCCACAAGGTACTTCCAATCATGTGAATTTAAAATTCACATTTATTTCTCCAACCACTTCTCTCTATTGGAATTGTTGCCTCAATCTCATAGGCTGGAAGCTCTGGAAGAGCAAAGTCGGTGTGACATTTCTTTGGTCTGGCCGACTGGTAGTTTGGGAACCTTGTGAAATATTCTGGTTGTTGTGACCTTGTAGAAGTCTTGCTGAACACGTTCACTATGGAGTTTATCACTGTGACACAAGGCAGTCGTTGTAACTTCTCACCGCGTGGAGATCTCTGGCCGACAGGCCATTCAATCGGGTGTTGGGGAGACTCATAGCGACCGAGGGGCTTCGGAGTGACTTCAACACTCGAGAAGAAGTCCCAGTGACTTTGGAAGTTCTTGCCAATAGGGATACGCATTGAATTCATCGGGGTAACCTATGGCGGCTCAGTGAGAAGTCTTACCGAAAGTAACATGTCTCGGTGACAATGTTGGAGCTTTCGGGAAAACCCTTGGGTGATCGGTAAGAAGTCTTACCAATAGTGATATGTCTCACTGTATCGAAGTAACTTAAGGATCTCGATGTGAAGTCTCAACAATGAAGGATTGTCTTGGCGACAATGAAACACTCTTGAAGACATTGGGGAGGCCCTTGGCTGAAAGGTTTGTTTCAATATGATGTCTTATCGAATATCGGAAGTCTCGCCAACAACATGTGGGGTCATCAGTTCAGTGTGACTCTTGGCAAACAGTTGTTTTGGGATAACATGGAAGCCTCGGTAAGAAGTCATGCCGAAGGTTGATTCTCTCTCCAATAGTAGAACACATCGATATGACTTAAAGGCTTCGATATGAAGTCTTGGAGAAAGCGGTAAGTCTAGCCGACAAGATAGACTCGGGGTGACTTGGAACTTGCGGGATGATGTCTTGGCGAAGAGTGTTTGTCTTGCCGATGGGAATTCTGATGTTGGCATGACTCTTGGTGATTGTTCAGAGGTCGGTATAATATGAAGCTCATTGTGATGTCTTGGTGAAAGACAATAGTCTTGCCGATAGATGGATGTCGATAGGAATACAATGGGTTTCGGCATGACTTGAAGACTTGATGTGATCTCCTAGCGATAGCGATAGTCTCACCGATGTGCATGCTAAGGTTGATGTAACTTGTAAGCTCGGTGGAACCTCTTGCCGATGGAGACGACTCTTGGCGACAACGTGTAATTAGGTCTTGTGGCATCAGGGAGACACTTCTAGTGTCTCACCGACATGCGACACAAGTTGATCATTTGTTGACTATTTGGGTGACTGTCCTACGTGGTGTGACCTGGACATATTATCTTCCATGCAAGGAAGTGGAAACATCTACGTTGTTGAGCTAGATGATTTGACAATTGTGATCTGATAGTTGGAAACAAACGGTTTCATAGAGCCGAAGTCGAAGAGAAGAAAATAGAGCGAACAGTGCGAAGGTTGTGTGGCTGGCTAGAAGGCCGAGGCCATGAGGCCGAAACAAAGGAAGTGAGAGGTAGGGTTATGTTATAGATTTCTCTCCTAATCAAGGATTGAATGCCATGGTTGATCTCTCGTGTTGATCAATATTGTATACTGTGTGAGGGTATTGCAACAGTACGAAGATTGTTTGGTTTGAGAGGTTGATTAGTAAATGTACAGAGGGAGAGTTGATTACCAGATAGTATCCAGAATAAACAAGATGAATCTCTGAAGAGGCTATGAGCCTGAATTTGTATTGTAACCATTTTGTTGCTGAATAATAAAATGGCTCGATCTTTGGAGTGTGGGGTTTTTTATCCGAAAGGATTTTCCCCACGTAAATATTTGTGTTCTGGTTTTTTGTTTCATCTTTCATGTCTGTTGGTTCATGTAGTAGAATCTGTTAATGCTTGATGTTGAATTTACATGTGTTTCTCTTAGATGGATCAATGTGGGAAATAAATTGTGTCTGTTTCCACATTAGGACATAGTTGTTCATGTCTTTGAGGTAACTAAATCGAATTAAAGTTACCGAAGGCACTACTATTTGGATTTTTCACTAGATGTGCTCCTAGATTTCCTTACAAGTGGTATCAGAGCCTTCTTCTAGTTGTTGGTTCTGGATATTTCTCCTCTGAAGATTTCATAGCCTGGTAGGCTAGAGGAAATCTGGAGGAATGGAATTATTTATTGATCCTTTGATGGGTGGAAGCCTTGTGGTATTCTGAGACAGCATTTAGCTTGAAGGATGGTCAAGATGGAAAAGGGAGTTGATCATGTTGTGATATGTGGCTCCTGGCTTGTAGAGGTATAACCTTGGAATATGAGGTGGATTTTCCTACTCTATGGTTGTGTAGCAGTAAAGCTTTCATATTGGTGTCTATGTGATAGGCTCTTAGGTGATATAGAGAAGCCTTGATTGTTTCTCAGTCATGGAAGAGAGTGCTTATGCTAGGGGTGGTTCTTGGTGTTGGAAGGCACTGTTTCCTGTTAACCTCTAATGCTTGAAGGCTATGAAGTTAATCATTAGATGATTTGCAAGCTTCTAAAATAGCCTTTCTCTCTTTCTTGGATGGATGTACATGATGTTGGTTTAAAGTTGGCCTGAAAGGGGCCTGGATTCTCTTAAACTGTTGTTTTCTTTCTAAGGATTATTTGTACTTGCATGGCTCTGTGATTTTGTAGGTTTTACATGGTTAAGAAAAACTTGTGATCATGTGGAGTTGTTGTTAAACTATTGTCTAGACATTGGCCTTTTGGGGTGTTGTTGGATGAGATAGTTGCAGGTCTGCATGCATGCTTGGTGCATGGTTTTGAGGAGGTATGACTCTTTCTCTTCATGGGAGTGTTGGGAAGTGTTTTGTCACTCAACATTCTTGTGGTGGTGCTTGTGGGTTCCTTGATTATGGTGCTCGTTGTGGACATGATTGGAAAATCAGATTTGGTGTGATCTAGTGTTTGAGTTATGTTGTCTACGTAGTTATTCTCTTTGATATCTCAGTGTTACAGTTTTCAATGTGATAACGGGTTTGCATGTTTGATGTTTGTGATCTATGAGTTATGCAGTTGGTGGATTAGCTACCCATTGGCTACAGTGAGATAACTTGGATGTGGACTGTCTTTATCCACAAGATTGATTCATTGGTGGTACAGATTTGTTAGTTGGCCTTGTCTGTGGTCACTTGTGCATTGGTGTGATTGTTTTGAGATGAGAGGATGGATATTCTTGAGTACCTAAATAGTCGGTTAAGGGAACTTGTAGAAGGTGGTCATGATGCTTGGAGAGCTTGGATGTCATGTTTCAGTGGAAGCTCTAGCAGTGATTGTGGGTTCATCACAGGGTGGTGAATAGTCTTCTTAATGTTGCAGATGTTTCTTGGGATCCTGTTGCTGCAGAATGGTTTTCTTTCGCATTTGCATGAACATTACTTGAAGATGTGCAACATCTTGGAACCATGGAGGATGCTTGGAGTCTTTGGCTAAGGTGTTGGTGGTGCTTGACAGGTCATGTTGTTCTTAATTCTTTTTCTTTATGTCATGGTATACTCTTGTTTGTGCACTGGAGTTTTGGCATTGTGCATTGTACTTGAGACAATGGTGGAGTCACTTGAAGCATGGTATCTCCTATGGGGATGTGTAGATCATGATGTCATGATAAGTTCCTGATTCAGATGATTGAAGCTTTGATAGTGGTCTGGTAATTCTTTGTGTATTGGGTGCTTTTGATTACTTGCTTGATACTTCATGATAGTGCAATAATGCAGTTGAAGTTTAGCATGAGATGATCGGTTGCTAGTACTCATGGATACATGAAGAATAAGGTGAGGCTATTTTTCTCTTATGAGAGAAGTGTTGCTGCTTGTTACTCTTGATTGAGTCTTTTAGCAGAAAGTCTGAGAAGCCTACACCTAGGTTGAACGTGAGTTCAATAAGAGATCTATGAGGAGATTGCTCTTGGATTAGTCATGTTGGCTTATATATCTTGAAGGAGTTTTCTTGTTCCCACTCTTTGTCTACTCGGCAGTTTATATGAGAGGTATTTGGTTCATTATATCTTTCAGATGTATTTTAAGTTCACTTTCATGATATGGATCTTGAATTACTGTTTAACTTTTGGTTCTGGAGGATTCATAGTGGAAGTTGTATAGTTTGTATTATCTTCTTGAGCTTTTGTGTTATGTCATTTACTGACGAGAATTGGTAGGAGATGATGTATGGGCTGATTTCCTAAAATGGGAAATGTTTTAGCTTGATCTTCTTTGAGAAGCTTACATCCATATTGATTACATGATATTAGAAGTTTGATCTTGGTGATTGAACGGATGGATGTTGTTAAGGCTTTCTTTTGGGATGTGAAGAAGATCATTCTTGACATAGCTGGTTGTTAGAAGTGTATGTAGGAGGATGTTCTACAGAAGATGATGTGCAGTGTTTTTCTCTACGGCCATGGAGGTTTGTAGTGAGAGAAATGTTTCTTGTAGCAGTTTGTTGCAGGTTGTGCATGTCATTGTGGATATTTCCTTGGTACTACATGGTTAAATTTTATATGTGTTGTTATTGGTAAACGTGTGATGTCTTTGGATTACTTGGACAATGGGAGTTCCTATTGTGTTTGGTCTTTTTCGACTGGTTGGCACTTTGAGCTTGCATTCGCTGTTAATGGGTTGGTTTTGGAGTAGCATGAGTTTACTAATGTGTATACCTTTAAGGTATGTAAGATTAGATGGTATAGCACGAGCTATGGGTGCTATTTTTCAGTTGCATGGGTTTATCAGTTGGATGGGAGCAATCAGTCTGATTGATGTTCTAACTAATGTTTTATATCTTGTTTCTGGAGAATGACTTCACTGTTGTGTTCTATTTGAGGCTTTGAAGTTGTTATAGCTTCTGTATAGCGTTTGAGCACAATGAAGTGGTAGCTGAATTCTTGATGGAGCATGAGAGCATGTTGAGATCTATGTGGTTTCCTGGAAGGCTGGGATCGGTTGTTTTGTTGGACAGTGAGTTGCAGTTGGATGCCTAGTCTTTGTTGCAGACTGTCTAATGGACTGTTATCTGTGGAATCTTGTTAATTGGGTGTCTTGAGTATTGCAGGGTTTGAACTGGTGGAGCTAGTGTGGTATTAGTTCCTAGTTGCATTGGAGGTGCTTGTGTGATCTTCATCAAGTGGGAGATTGTTGGAATTGTTGCCTCAATCTCACAAGCTGGAACCTCTAGAAGAGCAAAGTCGGTGTGACATTTCTTTGGTTTGGCCGACTAGCAGTTTGGGAACCTTGTGAAATATTTTGGTCGTTGTGACCTTGCAGTAGTCTTTCTGAACGTGTTCACTATGGAGTCTATCGCTATGACATAAGGCAGTCATTGTAACTTCTCACCGCATGGAGATCTCTGGCCGACAGGCCATTCAATCGAGAGTCGGGGAGACTCATAGCGACCGGGGGGCTTCGGAGTGACTTCAACACTTGGGAAGAAGTCCCAATGACATTGGAAGGTCTTGCTGACAGGGATACACATTGAAGTCATCAGGGTAACCTATGGTGCTCGGTGAGAAGTCTTACCGAAAGTAACATGTCTCAGTGACAGTGTTGGAGCTTTCAGGGAAACCCTTGGGTGATCGGTAAGAAGTCTTATTGATAGTGATATGTCTCACCAACTCGGAGTAACTTAAGGATCTCGATGTGAAGTCTCAACAATGAAGGATTGTCTTGGAAACAATGAAACACTCTTGAAGACATTGGGGAGACCCTTGGCCGAAAGGCTTGTTTTGATATGATGTCTCATCGAATATCGAAAGTCTCGCCGACAACATGTGGGGTCATCGGTTCGGTGTGACTCTTGGCGAACAGTTGTTTCAGGATAACATGGAAGCCTCAGTAAGAAGTCTTGTTGAAGGTTGATTCTCTCACCGACAGTGGAACACATCGATATGACTTAAAGGCTTTGGTATGAAGTCTTGGAAAAAGCGGTAAGTCTGGCCGACAAGATAGACTTGGGGTGAAGAGTGCTTGTCTTGCCGATGAGAATTCTGATGTCGACATGACTCTTGGAGATTGTTCGAAGGTTGGTATAACATGAAGCTCATTGTGATGTCTTGGCGAAAGACGATAGTCTTGCCGATAGATGGATGCTGATAGGAATACAATGGGTTTTAGCATGACTTGAAGACTCGATGTGATCTCCTAGCGATAGCGATAGTCTCACCGATGTGCATGCTGAGGTCGATGTAACTTGTAAGCTCAGTGGAACTTCTTGCCAATAGAGACAACTCTTGGTGACAACGTGTAATCAGGGCTTGTGGCATTGGGGACACTTCTAGTGTCTCACTGACATGTGACACAAGTTGATCGTTTGTTGACCGTTTGGGTGACTGTCCTACGTGGTGTGACCTGGATGTATTATCTTCCATGCAAGGAAGTGGAAACATCTACGTTGTTGAGTTGGATGATTCGACAGTTGGAAACAAACCATTTCATAGAGTCGAAGCCGAAGAGAAGAAAAATAGAGCGAACAGTGCGAAGGCTGTGTGGCTAGCCGGAAGGCTGAGGCCATGAGGCCGAAACAGAGGAAGTGAGAGGTAGGGTTATGTTGTTGATTTCTCTCTTGATCAAGGATTGAATGCCATGGTTGATCTCTCGTGTTGATCAGTATTGTATACTGTGTGATGGTATTGCAACAGTACGAAGATTGTTTGGTTTGAGAGGTTGATCAGGAAATGTACAGAGGGAGAGTTGATTACCAAATAGTATCCAGAATGAACAAGATGAATCTCTGAAGAGGCTATGAGCCTGAATTTGTATTGTAACCATTCTGTTGCTGAATAATAAAATGGCTCGATCTTTGGAGTGTGGAGTTTTTTATCCGAAAGGATTTTCCCCACATAAATATTTGTGTTCTAGTTTTTTGTTTCATCTTTCATGTCTGTTGGTTTGTGTAGTAGAATTTGTTAATGCTTGTTGTTGAATTTACATGTGTTTCTCTTAGATGGATCGATGTGGGAAATAAACTATGTTGGTTTCTGCATTAGGACATAGTTGTTCATGTCTTTGAGGTAACCAAATCAAATTAAAGTTACCGAAGGCACTACTGTTTGGAGTTTTCACTAGATGCGCTCCTAGATTTCCTTACAAGTGGTATCAGAGCCTTCTTCTAGTTGTTGGTTCTAGATATTTCTCCTCTGAAGATTTCATAGCCTAGTAGGCTGGAGGAAATCTGGAGGAATGGAATGATTTATTGATCCTTTGATGGGTGGAAGCCTTGTGGTATTCTGAGACAACATGCAGCTTGAAGGATGGTCAAGATGGAAAACGGAGTTGATCATGTTGTGATCTATGGCTCCTGGCTTGTAGAGGTATAACCTTGGAATATGAGGTGGATTTTCCTACTATGTGGCTTTGTAGCAGTAAACCTTTCCTTACACTCTCTTCCCCATGATGATGTGTGAGGAATTCTAAAATTCCTCACATGTCAACATCCTTCCCACATAGGGACAAGAAGTTCCTTTTTGAGGAAATTTTCTTCCCATCCCAAGGTACTTGCAAGTGCCTCCACCTCACATGTCCTTTTTCCAACTCATTTGTCCTTGTAACACCTCATCCTCCACATGGCAAGATGTGAGGGCTTGTGAGTCCGCAACTCATCACAGCCCTTCATCTTGCCCATGTTGGCAAAATCTTAACCGTCCAATTCTCTAGAGATTTTTCTCTTAAAATGGAAGATTTTCTCCCATTCAAAGATAACTTGCATTCTCATTTTCAAGCTCAAGCACTAATACTCTCAAAACACTTACATTTTTCACTCGCAACCTCCATTGTTGAATCTCCAAGCTTCTATTTGCATACATTTTACTCACTTATCAAAATACCCAACTTCACCATTGCATCCTCCATAGAGTCTACACCATTTTGTATGTCATTTTAGATTGTTTTCCATCAAGGAGCACACATTCATCAACCATCAAAGGGCCAACCAAGAATATCACTTGAGCAAGGTATAAATCTATTTTTTATCTTTATTTTGTCTAAGTTCAACGTAGCCCTATCTTGAGGTGTTGAAGTATTGTTTTATTCCTTTTGTTTTTTGTTTTGCATCTTTTAGGTTAGGTAAATAACACTGCTCACACAAGTAAATAAAATCTATGTAAGAAGCCATTGCAATTAAAAAAATTATTTTCTTTATTGAAAATATATGAAAAAAGATGTTATACAACATATAATAAGGATTTTCATTCCATTACAATACTTCTCAAAGTACATTATTCCAAGAAAGTACAAGCTACATACAAAGCTACAACGAGCTTCATGACATAAGATATAGATGGTCCAAGAATCCACCTTTCAAAACCTTGGTCTTTTGTCGCCTGCTGAGGAGGAGAAGCATCACTCAAGTGCTTTTCTACCAACCATGAACTCATATGTGGTCCCCCGCACATCTATCAATGATAGATGACCCTTCCCTTCAATGAAGGTATTGGTTGGGTAACCCTCTAAGCTTAGTGGTGTATCAGACATGACTAGGATTTATAACCTACACTAGGTAACCCTCATGCATTCTAGTAGACATAATGAATTGACAATGGAGTCTTGGCTTGCACACTATTCCTAGTGGAGTCATTAGACATCCTCACTACTTTGGCCAAAGTATTCTCACTCAGTATAATCGAGCAATGGTCTACCATTCACCTACACTATAGCAAGCTCATTTTGACTTAAGGCCATTATATCTATGCCTAGGAAATCCCTCTCCATGGGCAAGCTACTCTATAGGATAACCTAACTTTCAAACACCACCTAATGTAACACAACTAAATGAGAAAAGTACAAGTTCCCTCCCTTCACTGGACAACATTTCTAGGAGTAACCTACTAACCATCTAGCATAAATAATTATCTAGTATTGAGCATACCCTAAGCTTGTCTATGTTTGATCATATCTAGTATAATAATGATACCTATGATAAACATAGCTTATTTCCCTTGACTAAAAATATCTAGTATAATAATACCCAAAAAAAATAGTCTCTCCTATCATGGACTACTTACAAACAACATATAAACAAGTAAATAGCTTCTTCTTTTCTTTTCAAAGTAAACATGACTTCTATGTACTAGCATGTCTAACTCAAGCAATCAAGACATAGTATATTCAAAATAAGAATAAGTAGAATATCCTCATGTCTTTTTTATAGCTTTCCAATTTGACTAGCTGCAGTCACAATACATTAGAACAACGACTCTCTTCAACAAAGATTCACACCTCCTATCTCTCAAGTTGGTAATTGTTCCTTCTCAAAAGATATGTATAACCTTCTTAATTCTTAAGACTCTCTTTCACAAAATGAACATAATATTGTTGGTAATATAGCACACTAATTTGCAGATTAGTTGTACAAGAAACAATGCATAAAAGAGTGAGAATAAGACATCCCAAACAAAGAACTATTTGTTGCTATTTATACAGCAAACAAGCAACTGTTCTTCCTGCAGTCTAGGAATGAAAATGATAGCTGCAAACATGCAAAGCAACACCACTATCACAGCTTAGAAAGGTGGTGAATGAGTAAGAAAATACTCAGCTTGATTACCAACAGATCGACCCAATTCATGACAACAATTTGAAGAATAAATCAATTTCCATGTGACCGAATACAAATACAGACTTCTATGATAAGTAGTCTCAAAAGGTGGTGCAATTTCATAATGTAGAGAAACAGTCAATAACCAAAGCTTGCCACCCTAATTTGTATTGATTTATTCCATGCTGAGTTTAGACTCATAAGCTCATTTTTTTTTGACAAAGTCATCGATTCTTTGGAGCATTCAATAGTTGTTTTAATAGTCACAACAATTTGTGGCTTATTGTTTGACCAAGTCCAAGATGAATTAAGGTGTCGACTTCTTCATTATTGACTTAAATGATAAAGAAGATTGCAGATTGATGATTGACAGGAAAGCCATATAAATCGGCTTACGAATACAATCATATTCATTTCCAAGTTACAGCTATCAAGTCGCCCAAGATTATCGACTATAAAGCCAACGTATTAAGCATTATAATTGGCTGCCATTTATAGTTTGAAATAGTCAATTTCAAAGTAAATGATGTTTAGATGAAATCACCACGTGCATATATAGTCGCCCAAGATTATCGATTATAAAGCCAACGTATTAAGCATTATAATTGGCTGCCATTTATAGTTTGAAATAGTCAGTTTCAAAGTAAATGATGTTTAGATGAAATCACCACGTGCATATATATATTCATATATGTATTTGTATATATGTATATGTTACGAGTATATTAAAATTATCATAAACCAATAAAGCATGTACATATATACTCAATATACAAAAGAGTATATCAACATGGCAATCACATTGTCATATTGACATATCACTTGTGTATATGTATATATATATATATGTATGTATGTATATATATTATATATATGCCGATAAAAACATGCATGTATATGTTTACATGTATCAATATATTCGTGTGGGCATATCCATTTTCTACCACATGCATATATGGATACACATATACAAATGGGTATATGTACATACATTATATATACATATATATATAAATATATATAAATACACATTCGATTAACTCACCAAACCAATACACAATTACCATGGTGTTTTGATATGAGACTACAAGTGTTATGTCTATACGTATTCATATGCATGCTAGTGGTTTGATTAGATAGTTCTATGTGCATAAGCAACTTGTGCATGGGTGTGCATAGGTATGTCTACCTATGTACCCTCATGTACGTGTTCCTTAGTGCATATAGTCTATCATCACCATGCGTGTGTGTACGCATACACAAACCCCGTATACTCCATAAATCAATTCAATCATGGTAACAAGAATGAAATAATAAGCTCAAATAGATAGCATCATTCATGCATGCAATCATTAGTAAACTAAAACTCTTTACCAATGTAGACATAACATTTGTGGATGACTTACCTAAATCCCACTTATTATCTTGACACAATTACTCTACGTGTGGTGTGTGAGCTCAAATAGGTTACAATACCAGTTACCCAACCAAGACCTTCTCCTGAGTGATACTTCCCCTCCACCTGGAGGAATTGAACATGTACCTGCTAACACTAACACATGTACAGCACAGTCATCTATTCACAAAATATGCAATAAACACATTTCATCTCCAAAGTTAGAATATCAACATGATATTCATCCATTCATATAAATTCATTCCTTCATATAACATTAAATGAGATGGCATTCATTCATAATACAGTGATAATAAAGTGCACACATGATTTATTCATCCATTGAATTCACATTACATTCATATTTCACTCTCAATAGTAAATAAAAAATAGTAACTACACAATTATAATGTAACAATTTCCCAATCTTTTTCTCATAAAAAAAATTGGATGGACAATTTTTTTGTGCTTACAAGTGTGAATTTACATATCATATTGCAGATTCATGCATACAAGGTGTCATGAAAAATAAAATGAGATAGGATTATGTCACCAATACAACAAGCATAGTGGAACAAGTAGAATACTTCACTAATTATGTGATGAAGTTACCACAATTGTTAGAACATAAATATACTAAGAGGGGGTGGTGAATCAATATATCCCTCAAATAAATTCAAATTCAACTTATCAATAAAAACCTAAAACTACCATAATCAAATAACACATTCAAAGCAAGAGCATAGAGCCATAACACCATATTTACATGGAAAATCCAATAAGGGAAAATCCATGGTGAGAAAAGTTGTTTGGAGGTACTGTCCAAATCCAACCTCACAAATGAATCAACAGTTAGAACAAATTTAAGGTCTTTAACCTAAGGAAGTTTAAAACTCCCTACTCACTTATAGAATGAGGTTGCAACCTCATAATACAACACTTTTGATGAACCATATGTCAAATCACAACCGTAACACTTCTACTACCTCTAGCTCACTACCTTCAACACTTTTATACCTCTCTTCCTTTGGATCACTACCTTTCACACACCACTTAAACTCTTCTACTTCTAGATCACTGGCTCTAGAATGCATCAAACACTTTGCTGCAAATTCACACACATTACTCTGCCATCAATGCACTGCTATCAACAAATTTCATTGATCGCACATTAAAATTTTATACACATTGATCACACACTTGATATTACATTTATATCTTCCACAAGCATCAAAAAAATTTCTCCTTGTTGGCCATTCTAAAACGTATGAACACGAAACATGCAATGACCATATTGAATTGGCTCAAAAACATCCATGGGAAAGGGAAATCCAATGTGGTCTAATCCAAAAGATAAGAAAGACCTAATTAAAATCTACATGCATTCCCATGTTGGTGAACACCATAAGAACTTGGCACAAACAACTTAGAATCCTAGGTCATCCCAACAAACACTCAACCCTCAAAATATTAACTCCATACCACAAGTGGTACCAATGAAGCAAGTTAGAATTATGTGGATTACATCACAAGCATCAAATGATATTCAAGAATATTTCCATGTCCTTCTTTTACAAATTCATGCATCAATATGTTGGCACTGTTGGACTTAAGGAACACCGAGAGGGGGGGTGAATCAGTGTTCGGCAAAATTTAAACTTCAATTCAAATCATAAACCATTCACAACATTTAAACTAAAATAAACATGTAAATACATGAGAAAGATAATCAAAACACCATAGCACCAAGATTTTTACGTGGAAACCCTGTTAGGGGAAAAACCATAGTGGAGATTAATCCACAATTTATAATATGTTAAAAGTATGAACAAAAGGGAATGCACATGCATTCAGGCACACTGCCTAGAGCTCAGTGCTCAGAATAAGGAAGGTTCACTGCCTTACAAAAATTTTGTCATTACAACAAAAATTTTGAACTAAGAAGATAGCATCTACAATGCTTGGTTTCAGTTCTGACGAAACTCATGAATCAATTTCTAAATCTTCTTTCAGACTCTGCACTTCACTCTACTCTACCACCAAATCCTCTTTTGTACCAGCAAAATGCGCTCAACTGATCTTCTGATACTCTCACACACATCTACACATTTGCTCTGCTCTATACACTTACACATATCACACATACCAAAATGAATTACCCGAACTCGCATATATATCTTCCATCAAGAATTCAAACAGTATATGTCAGCTTCACACAAAATATAATATTCTCCACATGTCGGCTCAAATCATGAGAGCAATTTATAACGTGCACCCATACAAGTCGGCCACGACATAGCTAGGACCCAAAATAAAATTCTCCAACATAGAAACATTTAAACAATCATCCCTTATACATCCACAACACGCTACATTGACGTGGTTGGCCATAATGAAAAAATAGACAGAAAAACATCCTATCGGATCACTTTACTCGTACACCGGTTAATGCAATAACACAAGACTTAAAAATAAGATAACATAGATGCATAGCAAACTATCCCAGGGATCCACAACTCAAAATGATGATCTAGTGAAGCATATGGATTGACATACTAACCAAATACCCTGTTCTTCATGTTCTTTGTCAGTAATACACTGTACTTAACTTTAACTATCGGTATGACTAGGTTCATATCTGCATATCACAATAGTGACTTCATTTTCCATCAATGACAACACTAGAAGCCATACCAATAATCTCCCCAAGCCATATGCCAACAATCAATCCATATGCCAACAGGCGTAACTAGAAAACATACACAACACTAGTATCTATTGCAAACCTAAACAACACATTCTTGAGATATAACTTTGACAACTCAGCCTGCGGTACACTTTAGCAACTAAAATTGGAGGAGAGACAACAAATATACATGATAAATTCTTCCTCCAAACTACAAGATGACAACAACTGTGGAGAAATACAAAGAATTTCTCAGAACCTTCCATGACTGCAACAGTACATTCTTCACTCTGCTTACTCAGGAAAATTCTATGATAACATATGAATTGAGAACTAGAACACACATGTTCCACACTTGATTCTATCTAACCTTCAAACCGTAGGAACAAATCATAAAATATAGAGGAATGCAGAGCATTCTTTGAATCCTTTTCAGAGCACCTTCTTCAGCCATTTACTGTAAGATATTATTTTATACATTTTACATCAATAGACAATGAATACAATATTCACATGATCCATAAGGAATATAGGAGAATTGTTGAAGCAACTCATGGCATTCAACAACATGATAATACTTTTGATCAACATCCTGATTGTATAATTTGTAACCATCCACACCACTTTGTTAACAATAAATAAAACATCATCAACAACCTTCATACTAATTGACACCAATGACAACCAAAAAAATTCATACTGTTGACATTAGTGACAACCAAAAAACTCCATATTGTTGACATTAATGACAACACTTACAACATACTTGCAACAATCTCCCCCTTTGACATTGATGGAAACACCAATGATAGCAACAGCAACAAGATATGCAATATCTCCCCCTTGCTTTATCTATGCTCTATCTCTTCCCTTTGACATCAAGGACAAAGGGCTAATGGTATTCAACTGAGCTTCCCACATCATACAAGCTCCCCCTATCTGCATAAGCTTCAAAATTCTTCTACTTGCTCCCCCTGAGAGGTAGTCTTCATTAATCTATGGATAAAAAAATTCCTCAATTTCTCCCCTTAGATAGATGCACCAACTATGCATCGAATTAGAAGGAGGGGAAACAACCCCTATATTTTGTCTAAGATACTCAAAAGTGTCCTTTAAAATTTCCTTTGTGAATATGTCTACAATTTTTTCCCTTGTGGGTACATACTCCAATATTACTTCTTGATCAAAAAAAATATCTTAAAAAGTGATATCTGATATATATGTGCTTGATTCTAGCATGCATCACTAGATTCTTTGAAATGTTGATGGTGCTTGTATTATCACACAAAATTGGAATGGGTTCATCATACATCACCTTGATTTTCTTCAAGGTTTACTTTATCCACAATACTTGGGTGATGCAAGATGCTACAACAATATAAATTCTACTTTTGTTGTAGATAAGAACATTGATTCCTACTTCTTACTAAAGTAAGAGACCAATTTGTTTCCCAAAAATAAAGCTCCATCACTGGTACTTCTTCTTTCATCAAAACTACCAACCTAATTAACATAAGTATATGCACTTACAGAAAGTAATTACCCTTTTGATACAACAATTCATAGTTTGGAGTGCTCTTCAAATATCTAAAAATCCTTTTGACAACTTTCACATGAGTTTCTTTTGGATTAGCTTGAATCCTTTCAACCAAGTAAATTGCCTACATAATATTAGGCCTTGAAGTAGTTAAATATTGTACGCCTCCAATCATGGACCTATACGGAGTCTGATCAGCCTTAGGTGACACATCATCCTTACTCAAATGGTAACCAGTTACCATTGGGGTGCTCACTAGTTTATAATCTTCCATATCGAACTTCTTAGCATTTCCTTAACATACTTTTCTTGAGAGAATGTCATTATCTAACTATACAATTTGAAGTCCAAGAAAGAAAGAAAACTCACCTAACATAGACATTTCAAATTCCTTCTACATTTCTTCAAAAAAATTCTTACACATTTTATCATTTACTCCAAATATTATATCATCAACATACACCACAAAAATTAGAATCTTTTCATCCTCTACTTTTATGTATAAATTGATTCATGTGGTACCTTTCTTGAATCCTTGTTGAATTAGGTACTTTTTGAACCTTACATACCAAGCCTTGGGGGATTTCTTAAGACCATACAATGCTTTCTTAAGTTTGCATACCATTCCTGAATTTTTTGATAGCTGAAATCGATCGGGTTGTTCTATGTTTCTACCTAACTATTCAAGAAGGCATATTTCACATCCATCTAAAAAAAATTGAAGTTCTTGTAAAAAAAATGCAAGAAAATTTTTGAGATCTTCTATGCTTGCCACAAGAGAAATTTTTTCCTTAAAATCAATTCCTTCTACTTGTGAGTATCCTTTACATACCAGTCTTTCTTTTTTTCTCACAACTTCTCCATCTTCATTTATTTTTTCATGAACACCCATTTTGTTCCTATTGCATTCTTGTCTACAGGCCTTGGAGCCAATTCCCAAGTCTGATTCTTCTCAATTTGATTTAGCTTGAATCCATCCTTCATCTTTGTTGGCATCAATAAAAGTCTTTGGCTCTATTCTTGACAATAGAGGAAAATTCACCTATGCATTTTCTTTTGTAAACCTTATTCTTATATGCACTCCTTCATTCTTATCTCCAATGATCTAATATTTTGAATGATTCCTTTGGAAATACTTGGTAAGAGTCTTGGGGACTTTCTCCCGAGATTCCTCCTTTTCTACAACTTCTTCTTCCTTTGTGCAACTAGATTCTTCATTCCAACAATATTCTTGCTCTTATGTACTTTGATGAAAATATTCATCCACTTTGACATTTTCACTTTCAACCACCTGCCTTAATATTTTACTGTAGCATTTATAGGATTTTCTTCTGGTTGAATACCCAAGAAATATTCCTTTATATGATCTTAAATCAAACTTTCCCAATCCTTCATCTCTTTTGGTGAAGAATATGCTTCCAAAAATTCAAAAATACTTAACTGTAGCCAGTCTCTGTTGGTATGTGGTGACTGATCATGCTATATTGTATAGCCCATGGTATACTGTACACCCCGGCCCTTATTATTGTCGGGGTCCGGGGCCAGGCCGGGCCCCGGGCGGGGGTTCAGGGGTGGTAGCCCCCGAGAAAAATTTTCCTCCTAATTTTCGCGTGATCACCGAAAAAGGGAAAAATCAACGAAAAAAGAAAAATCCGATTTTGTAGAACCTAAAATCTGGAAGCTTCTAAGCTTGTTAAAAAGGGGTTCGGATGGGTATTACAGTATGATGAAAAACGCGATTATTCGCAAGATTGTAATATTTTTTTACACTGGATAATAAAAGTATTGGATGGCTGCGGTTTGGTGGATGTTGCCTAGATTGAGTGAACCACATTAAATTCTTTGTGTTATGATTTATTTTGTGTGTGTTTTAGTTTCTCTATTTATTAATTAAATCTGCATTTAATTGTTAGATATCTGCCATCTCTAACCCTAGCAAGTGGTATCAAATCCAAGTTGTGTTTTGATTATCGTCTGTAGGAAGGTCTCACGGCTGAGTGGGAGTCTCACGGTTGAGTGGGAGCAATGGAAAATGAGGGTAAGAAGGTTGAGAAGTTTAATGGGCAAAACTATCAGTTATGGAAGATGCAGATGGAGGACTATCTCTATCAGAAGGATTTATGGCGGCCATTGGAAGGGAAAACCAAGAAACCTGCAACAATGTCTGATGAGGATTGGGAGATTTTGGATAGAAAGGCTCTTGGTAGTATTCATTTATGCCTAGCACAAATAGTGGTGTTCAATATTACAAAAGCAAAGACAACTCAAGAGTTGATGGAAACCCTGGAAAAGTTATATGAAAATCCTTCCACTTCGAATAAGGTATTTCTTATGAAGCGTTTATTTAATATGAAAATGGTAGAAGGTGGGTGTTACATCATTTAAATGAGTTTAATACGGTCACCAAAATTAACTTCGAAAAGTAAACTTTGATGAGAAGTTAGGACTCTTTTGATTCTGTGTTCTTTGCCTGAAAGCTGGAATAGCTTGGTAATGGTTGTTAGCAATTATGTTTCTGGTTCGAATACATTGAAATTTGATGATGTTGTTGGTGTTATTTTGAGCGAGGAAATCCGTAGGAAAAGCTCAGGTGGAACATCCACATCAGGAAGTGTTTTGAATGCAGAAAGCAGGGGCAGAACAAAGGAGAGAGAAACAATTTTGGAAATCGTGGGAAGTCACGAGGAAAATCAAAGGACAAAAGGTCCCAATCTAGAGACAAGAGGGATTGTTGGTACTATGGTAAGCCGGGTCATTTGAAGAAAGATTGTTGGTCTCAGAAAAATAAAGGAGACAAAAAGGAAGGAACTAAAGAGGCAAATGTGGTAAGTAATATATCTGATGAGGATGCGTTGATTCTTTCCCTTGATAATGCTGATGATTCTTGGGTGTTAGATTTGGGGGCTTCATTTCATGCTACCCCCCATAGAAGTTATTTTTCACCTTATTGGAAGGTCACAAAGGGTGCCTTAGTGGTAGCAAAAGGTGTGAAAGTAGGCACCTTATATCTTTGTACAAGTCATACTATTCCTTCTACTTTAATTGTTACGGAAAAAGATCAATGTTCAGGAATAGTTGCTGCAGTTCAGCAGGTAGAAGATCATTTAGTTGTTGTGGATTTTGAATCAGCACTGTGGCATAATAGACTTGGGCATATGAGTGCAAAAGGTATGAAATTACTTCATTCAAATAATGTTTTACCAGGTCTAAAATGTGTTAATATGGATTTCTATGAAAGTTGTGTGTATGGAAAACAAAAGAGAGTAAGTTTTCTCAAGGATGGGAAGCAAAAGAAAGATGAGAAATTGGAGCTTGTGCATACAGATGTATGGGGGACCACCTCAGTATCTTCTCTTGGTGGCTCTCAGATTATGTTACATTCATTGATGATGCAACTAGGAAGGTATGGATTTATTTCCTTAGGCAGAAATCTGATGTATTTGAAACTTTTAAAAAATGGAGAAGCTTGGTTGAGAATGAGACGGGTAAAAAGATAAAATGTCTCAGATCTGATAATGGTGGTGAGTATTGCAGCAAAGATTTTGAAGATTATTGTTCCTCTAATGGTATTCGTAGGCAAAAAATGGTTCCAAGGACTCCACAGGAAAATGGAGTGGCTGAGCGCATGAATAGAACAATAATGGAGCGTGCATGGACTATGAGATTGCATGTTGGGTTGCCTTTAAAAATGTGGGCAGAGACTATAAACACTATTGTTTATTTAATTAATAGAGGTCCATCTAATCCTTTGGGTTGTGGTATTCCAAAGGAAGCATCGAAAGGTAAGAAGGTGAGTTATTTTTTCTCAAAACCTTCATTTGTGAAGCATTTGCACATGTAGATTCTGAAAATAGAACCAAGCTTGATGAAAAATCAAAGAAATGTGTATTTTTTGGATATGGCATTGATGAATTTGGTTATAGGCTTTGGGATTTTGAAAATCAGAAAATTGTGAGAAGCAGGGATGTCATATTCAATGAGAAAGTGTTGTACAAAGATTCTATTGTTGTAGCATGAGAAGAAAGAAAATGATTATGTAGTGTTGGATGATATTCCAAACAATGATTTTCAGTGGTTCCTCATGGGGCAACAACAGCAGCAACAAATACTACAAACTCCTGATAGACGATCTTCAAGGATAAGTAGACCTCCAAAAAGATTCTCTCCCTCTTTGTATACTATTTTGTTAATTGATGCTAGTGAACCAGAATATTATGATGAAGCTATGCAGGTGGATACCAAGGTTCAGTGGGAGCATGGAATGGAAAGAAGAAATGGACTCCTTGCTAAAAACAGACTTGGGAATTATGCAAGTTGCTTGCAGGTAAAAAGGCTTTACCAAACAAATGGGTTTATAGGCTGAAAGAGGAGGATGGAGGTAAGAAATATTAAAGCGATTAGTTGTAAAGGGATTTGCACAGAAAAGGGTATTGATTTTTGTTTTTTTCTAGTTGTTAAAATGATTTTCTATTCGTATTGTTTTAAGTATTGTGGTTGCTGAAGATTTGCATTTAGAACAGCTTGATGTTAAAACAACCTTTCTCCATGGTGATTTGGAAGAGGAAATATATATGGACCAGCCACAAGGATTTGAGGTCAAAGGTAAGGAGAAACGGTGTGCAGATTGAAGAAAAGTTTATATGGCTTGAAGCAAGCACCTCGGCAATGGTACTTGAAATTTATAGTTTTATGGTTGAGCAAGGCTACAACAGGTGTAATTATGGCTTGGATTTGATAGTTTTAAGCAAGGCTACATTAGGTGTAATTCTGACCATTGTGTTTATTTTAAGAGGTTGGATAATGACAACTACATTATTTTGTGTTTATATGTTGATGACATGCTTGTAGCGGTCTAACATGGATCACATAATGAGTTAAAACAACAGTTAGCAAAATATTTTGCTATGAAGGATTTGGGGGTAGCAAAACAAATCCTTGGTATGAAAATTTGTAGAGATAGGAAAAACAAAAAATTGTTTTTATCTCAAGCTAATTATGTTGAAAAGGTGTTGCAGAGATTTCACATGGAGAATGCAAAAGCTGTCAGCACACCTTTGCCTAGTCATGTCAAATTGACTAAGGATATGTGTCCAAAGACACAAGAGGAGGAAGAAAAGATGTCCAAGGTACCATATGCTTCAGCTGTAGGCAGTTTAATGTATGCCATGGTATGCACAAGACCAGATATTGCACATGTTGTAGGAGTTGTTAGTAGGTATTTGAGTCATCCCGGAGTTGAGCATTGGAATGCAGTAAAATGGATTCTCGGGTACTTGAGAGGTACATCCAATAATTGTTTATGTTTTGGGGTCTCTAATACTGATTTAAAAGGCTATGTTGACTCAGATCTGGAAGGGGATATAGATACCAGGCGGAGTACCACAGGTTATGTATTTGTAGTTGGCTGGACAGTAGTGAGTTGGATTGCTCGATTGCATAAGGTGGTTGATTTATCCACCACAGAGGCAAAGTATGTTGCTGCAACAGAGGCGGCAAAGGAAATGATATGGCTGCAACTTTTCATGGATGAGTTGGGAAAACAACAGGCTGGAAATTACTTGTTTACAGACAACCAGAGTGCTATACATCTTGCAAAGAATTATGCCTTGCATTCTAAAACAAAACACATACAGTTGAGATATCATTTCATTTGGTCGGTGTTGGAGGATGGATAGGTCAAGCTAGACAAGATACATACAGATGTTAATCCAGCAGATATGTTTATGAAGGCAGTGACAAGGGAGAAGTTGAGCTCCTCTTCAGCTTCAGTTGGCCTTCAAGGTTGAATTAAAGTATAACAGAGCAACAGGGTCCAAGGTACTTATTTCTAGTGGGAGTTGTAATTACAGCAGTGTCATCTAGAATCAGTCTCCAAGTGGGAGATTGTGTTGGTGTGGAGCCTGATCAGTCTCCAAGTGGGAGATTATTGGTATGTGGCGACTGATCATGCTATACTGTATAGCCCATGGTATACTGTACACCCCGGCCCCTATTCTTGCCGGGGTCCGGGGCTGGGCTATTGCCTAGGTGGGGGTTCGGGGGTGGCAGTCCCGAGAAAAATTTTCCTCCTACTTTTTCGCGTGAACATCGAAAAAGGGAAAAATCAACGAAAAAAGAAAAATCCGATTTTGTAGAACCTAAAATCTGGAAGCTTCTAAGCTTGTTAAAAAGGGGTTCGGATGGGTATTACAGTATGATGAAAAACATGATTATTCGCAAGATTGTAATAGGTTTTTTACACTAGATAATAAAAGTATTGGATGGCTGCGGTTTGGTGGATGTAGCCCAGATTGGGTGAACCACGTTAAATTCTTTGTGTTATGATTTATTCTATGTGCATTTTAGTTTCTCTGTTTATTAATTAAATCTGCATTTAATTGTTAGATATTTGCCATCTCTAACCCTAACAGTCTCCCATACCAAATCTCATAGGGAGTTTTAAGTCCTATCCACCCTTAGTTGACCTCTCTTAAGGATATAGACAACAGTATGAACTACTTCCTTCTAATACACATTAGGAAATTTGGCTTCATTCGGCATTGTTCTAGCCATCTATTGAATTGTTATATTCTTTCTTTCTACTACTCCATTATGTTGAGGATTTCTAGTAGTAGAATGATGTCTCCTTATCCCATGCTCTTCAAAAAATTATTCAAACTCACCTGATGTAAATTCACCACCTCTATCTGACCTTAGACACTTGATTCTAGCATTCATTTCATTCTCAACCATTGATTTAAAGATCTTAAATCTACTGAAAGCTTCTGATTTTTCTTTTAAGAATGTAACCCATGTCATTCTAGAGAAATCATCAATAAGTAACATGAAATACCTTTCACCTTGAAGACTCTATATTCTAGTTGGTCTACATAGATCAGTATGAATTAGTTCCAAAAGTCTTGTAGTAGAATACTCTTTGGTCTTGAACTTTATCCTTGTTTTCTTCTCAATTTGATATTATTTACACATAACACTTGTAGGCTTGACACTCCTTGGCATGCCTCTCAATGCATGCATGGAACTTATTTTCACAAGATTATAAAAGTTGTGTCACATCCTCTTATGCTACAACTAAAATCCATTTGTTTGTCCTAAAAGTAACTTCTTCCATTCACACCCTTAAGGTTGTATAGGTTTCCTTCAGTCCTTGAACCTTTTGCCACCAGTCTTCTAGACTTTTTTTTATTTATTTCACATCCTTGTTCATTAAATAAGAGACTGTATCCTTTGTTGCACATATGACTTACACTAAGAAGATTATGCTTGAGACCTTCAACATAGAAAACATCTTCAGTCTTAGATTTTCCATCAATACTTATAATGCCTTTTCCATAGATCTTTGCTAATGAATTATATCCAAATTTTATTGAACCACCATTCCAATTAACCAACTTGATGAACTTTCTTTTTTCACAAATCATGTGACTTGAACACTCACTATCAATTATCCGAAGATTTGATTGTCCCTGAGCATGAAATTTTGTTTGCACAACCATTGAATTCTCTTTGCTTGTTTCCTTGACTTGCTCAACATCATCTATCTTTTGAATTTTTGATTTTGCAAAATCACTTTAAAAAAAATTCTATATGACCAACATTGTAGCATATATGACATGTCACATTGACATCCACTAGAGAAACGAGATAATTTCTACTCACAATATTTCTTCTATCCACTTCAGATTGGCACTCTATAGCTTCCTAATTTTGTAGTTCTTATGTGTTGTCCCTCGTGTGTGTGTGTGACAACATACCATGAAATACATTTTGTCATGTGTTGTATGCCACAACATCTCTACCTCTCCTTTATCTCCTTAGGATTCCATGTGCTCCTCTGCATAGCATACACCATCCTAAGGGGGGGCTACCATGATGTTCTGATTTTCAATTTGGTGAATTCTTTCAAAAAATATTTTTTGGTGTTAAAATTTTCTTTACAATGAATTCCTTGACAAAATAATACCTTATTGAAATCTGTCATTTTCTAAAATGTTGAATTCTCTCAAGACTCTTGGACAAAATTTTATTTCGAAAAGGGTCTCATATGTGAAAGGATCTAAAAACTTCCCTTTGAAAAAGGAATAATTTTTCTAAAACAAAATATTATGAAAACTTTCCTTTGAAAAGGATCATTCTTTCCAATGGGTTCCTTAATGAAAGGATCTTTCAAAAGGATTCCTTGATGATAAAATCATTTGTGAAAATGTGATTTTTTTCAATTGGAGTGTTCCTTTGAATGGACCCCTTGGTGTCTTGAAGGGTTTCTGAAGGGACCCCTTTCAAAACTTCTCCTTTAATTGCATTCTTTTGTGTTCTACAAAAATTGAGTGTCTTCTATTTGATATTCGATATCATCATGTCTGACATCGTATATCTTCACATCTAGCTTGGGGTAGCCCGACTAGACCCACCTTTTCTGAAATTGTCCTGCAAAAGAGTTTGCAGCAACCGCAACCTTACTTAACCAATGTATCTGATTAGGCTATGTTTTATCATTTCGACTTGTGTGTCTTATGATTTTTTTCCTAACATGTTTTTTCTATAGCCTAACATATTTTCAATGAGATCAGAGCTTTCTTTGTAATACCAAGAACCTGTGGAGCCTCCTTTATTTTTTGTAGCTTTGCAAGACTGAGAACCTATGGAGCCTCCTTTTTTTCCATAGCTTTGTAGGACCGAGAACCTATGGATCCATCTCTCTCTCTTTCACGTCTAGGTACACCAGATAGAAGATCTACTTCCTCTACACTATTAGTATATTCTCTTCAATCTCTTTCTACTTTATCTTGCATTTGCACTGACATGTATTCTCACTAAAGTGGGGGAAAATGTAATGGCATGAATTCGCACCCTTGGAAAATTTCCTATTTATTTTTCCTTTAAAATCTATAAGTTTTGTTGATGCAAACCCCACCACCGTTAGCTTCTTCTATCCAAGTGGCTTGATCCTTTTGCATCGATGGAGGAATCTCTATTGGGGATGGACATGTGCCACATGAATGTTTGTGTGTTGCACTAGTGTCCTAATAGGATTCTTGCCCCTAGAATTTGTAGAACCATTACATCTTCGGTTGGTTGTGAAGGTGACAACTTTTTTGCTTCCTTGACCAACAAGAATTGACCTTTTATCTCCATTTATTTCATTCAAACTCTAATTCTTGGACTTCTTCATTCTCTATTCACTCTCTCCTCATTCCTTCATGCTCTACACTCTTCACACTTGATTCTTGTTTCTACACCATTTTCTCATGCTACTACAAGCTCTTCTCTTGGCTTCAACAACGCATTCTTGTTGCAACATCATTGCCATTGTTGGATTATCAAGCTTCATCTTCTCTATGTGGTGGTATCACTCTCTTCCTTCTTCTATTGGCCTTGAGTTCTCATAGTTGGGAAGGTAATATTGTTTCTTATTGTTCGATTGCATCATCATTATTTTAGAGTAGCATTTTGTTTGTTTGTGATCTTTATTTGGTTGTATCATTTCCTTTTTATTCTCTATCTTGTGGAATTTTGGTTGTCCGTGGAGGTGGGAACACCAAAACAGGGTTTTGACAGAGGAAAACCTCATTAAACACAACCCCAACATTTTCTTGTTCTTCTATGTGTATGTGCAGTCTCATTACTTGGAATCAGCTAGAAGATTGGATTGTGTGTGAAAGGTATATTTTCATCACTCTTCCTCTATCGTTTTTGTATTAGAATAGATTAAATTATTCTTTTTGACGTACTCTTTGCTTTCTATACTTTCTTTGTAAAATTGTGAACACTCTATTATTCAAGTTGTTAGTAGGACCTTAGCATTTTATGTCTGTTTGCCAAACCCATGTCCATACAACATGCCAGTACATAGCACTAGAGTCCAACTCCCATGTTGTCATCCTCAGACAGTAAGTTATTTGGTCTACAGTCTAAAACCTTTGAGGCCACCTCACCTAGTTTTGAACACACCTATATTTTGCAAAAGGAAAGCAGTGTGTTGTTTTCCCTTCCATTTCAACCTCTCTCTCAACCTGTCAAACTATCTGAGGTATTTTAGGGTAGTTCATTCCTGGGGACTCTCCCGTGACCTAAAGTCTCGAGGGTGACAAATCCACCTACTCTACAATAATAAATCTTAGCATTAAAAACTATACATTAATAACTAAATATAAATTCTAAATGGAAATAACTAAATATACAATAGTATTTAATCTCAATGAATTGAAGGATACACCACAAAATTTGAACCTTTAAACCCAAGCCCTTAAACTCTAAACCCTAAATCTAAAATGTTATATCTATGTTACTCTTGAATACTAGATAATGACCGTCAAGACTAAACCCTATACAAAAGTTCAACCACATACATGAATACTAAATTATGTGAACTAAGCACAAACCACTAAATCTTAATGTTAAAAATTATATGTTGAACCCTTCAAACCTTTAATGTGAACCTTGAATATTAAATTTTAAACCCTAATTGGTGAACCCCATTCATTTACCCTTGAACCATGAACAATGTGTACATGTTAGAAAATAAATGTTGAATGGTATAAATATTATATCCTAAGTCCTAGACTCTAAACCTTAAATATTTATCCATGAACCATAAGTAAAAAATATTTTTTTTTAAGTATTGAGCCCTAGTCCATGAAACTTAAATTTGAGCACTAAATTTGATACCTTAACAAGATAACTACCAAATGATGAAATTTAAACCTTGCACTAGGAAAGTATAACCCTAAATATTAAAATATAAAACTTAGATGAAACTTTAGATTTAAACTACGATAAACCCTAAATTCTAAACCATAGGCCTTTAACCTTTAGTGTTATTCATAATGAACCTTAAAATTGAACCTTGTGCTCTATATTGTAACTGATTCTAACTGCTAAACAATGAACAATGACAAAGACAATTAAAGATTAATGTTAAAACATTGAATGTTGAACCCTTTATGTTAATAAATGTGAACCTTGAATGTTAACAATATGATATAAAACTTGATATTTAAACCATAACCCTTAAGTTTTAAACTTTTGACATTGAAACTTTAACTTTGAATAATGAACCTTGGAAATAACTCTAAATATTGACAACAAACCCTTAAAACTAAACATTGAATGATGAATGTTGAATCTTGAATTCCAAATATTAGATTCTATATATTAAATTCTAAACCTAAGGTTGTAAAGAATAAACCTCAAGCCATAAATATGAAAACTAAACCTTACTATCTAAACTCTAAACCCTAACTCGTAAAAGTTTCACCCTATATATTAATTCTTTAATGATGAATCTTAAATCCTAAATGTCAAACATTAAACAATTTATGTTGAATGCTAAACTTAGGGCTATGAAGCCTAAACCTAACACCATAAATTTGAACACTAAATGATAAACATTGAATCATGAACACAACCTTCAAACGAGAACCCAAAACCTAATTCCTTGAAATCTAAGATCTATACCTTAGAATCTAAAGCCTAACCCCTAAATTTTAAACCTTGTACCTTGATTTTGGAAGGATGATTCTCAAATCCTAAATATCAAACATTAGACACTATATGTTGAATGCTAAACCTAGTATTATCAATCCCAAACCTTGCACCATGAATTTTAACACTAAATGATAATATTAAATCATGAACATTAAATATTCAAACTAGAACCCAAACCATAAACATTGAAACCTAGACTCCCTATCTAAGCTATAAACCTAACAATTAAAGGTTGAAACATATGCCTTGATTCTTGAACCATAATCCATGATTGATACGCATGCATGACATATTTTTATGATTTAAATGTTTTTCACACATGATTTATTTGTTAAGTTTACATCTAGGTCTAACAGGTCTCCTTATGGTGATGTACTAAATAACTTAGAAAATATTACCTTACAATGATAATTTCTCCTTAATTTTCCCATTAATCATTTGCTTCATGTTTTTTTATCATGGATGTATGTATTATTAAGAAACATAAATTGACCTTATTTTATAAAAATTCTTAAAATATTAAAAAAATCTTAAATTGAAAAACTATTAAATTTTCTATTTTTAATGGATGTTGTCAAATCATGTATTTAAAAATTAATTATTTTAAAAAAAAATTATTGACATATTTATTTACTACCATTGAACCATATACAATCCACAATTTCAATTTACACTTCTCTGAACATATACTCCCAATACAAACACTTCAAACTCAGCTTTTCAAAACTGTTTATTATACTCACATATCATGATATTTTCTTCTTATGGTTTTCCCTTAACCATCGACCAGAATAAGTCTTTACCAATTTATTTTTTATTGAATTATCCTTTTTATTTCACCCACTCAACCCCCTCATCTTCTCCAATCTGTAATGTCCTTGAATTGTTCATGATTTTACCATTCATGGCGCCGTCTCTATACTCTTAATGGCTGCTTTGGAGTTTTGCTTTGGTTCTATTTTTTCTTCCTCTTTTGTTTTAGCTGCAACCTATCCTTTTTCACTCTACAAATATTAAATTTATTTTTATTTGGAGTTTTTGCCTTATTGCAAGTGAAGAAAAAAAAAAACTTGTTTCATTTTTTTCATTTTTGTCCAAACTTGTTACTGCTAAAAGAAAAACTTTGTTATTGTTTTGGAGTTTTGTGTTCTAGGAGGCCTCTTTTTTCACCATATCTTTGTCAAATGTTTTCCAAAATGCCACCAAGAGGTTGAGGAGGTCAAATGAGTAAGTTTTTTTAGTCTTTTAGTATCAATTTTAAAGTAAATAGGTAGATTGAATATGTTTATTGATTAAAATGTGTTTAATTTATAGGAATTAATAATTCACCCCAAAATCTTGAAAATCTCAATTCACCTCATGATGAAATCTCTCCTGAAGAACAAATTCAACAAACACCTCTTATAATTTATCATCATCCTCCAAGAGCATAGGGACAAATTAAAAATAACAAAAAATAAATTGAGAAGTTAATTGCAAGGTTGAGAAATCCTATGTTGGTGTGGAGCTTGATCAGTCTCCAAGTGGGAGATTGTTGGTATGTGGCGACTAATCATGCTATACTGTATAGCCCATGGTATATTGTACACCCCGACCCCTATCCTTGCCGGGGTCCGGGGCCGGGTCGGGCCCTGGGCGGGGGTTCGAGGGCAACAGCCCCCGAGAAAAATTTTCTTCCTACTTTTTCGCGTCATGATCGAAAAAGGGAAAAATCAAGGAAAAAAGAAAAATCTGATTTTGTAGAACCCAAAAATATGGAAGCTTCTAATCTTGTTAAAAAAGGGGTTCGAATGGGTATTACAGTATGATGAAAAATGCGATTATTCGCAAGATTGTAATAGGTTTTACACTAAATAATAAAAGTATTGGATGGCTGGGGTTTGGTGGATGTAGCCCGGATTGGGTGAACCACGTTAAATTCTCTGTGTGTGTTTTAGTTTCTCTGTTTATTACTTAAATCTGCATTTAATTGTTAGATATCTGCCATTTCTAACCCTAACAGATCCTACAGGAACAAACTCGCATAGGACCACCCTTGCTCAATCATTGCAATCCATAATATCTTGCATAGAATCAATTAGCAAGAAAATAAATAGTTGGTCTGACAAGAGGCAAGAGCTAAAATAACTTTATGCAAATAAATTATCATAGAAAAAGATTAAAAAAAAATTTAAAAATTTGACTTATGTGCACTCTTCACCAACCCAAGAACGAATCAATCCTTACAAGGTACATGCAAGAGGTTCTCTATCCATTGTTGCCATCGCCAAGGGATAATGAATTTTTTTTGGGATAGGTGGTGGATGGTTTTTGACCATCCTCCATGCAATAACAACGAGGTACCACCATACTTTTTGAGGAAACTCTATTGTGAGTTTTTCCTCAATAAAATCCCAAACTTTTTTGACATATGAGAGTTCTAAGGTAGAGGTGGGGGAAGGGTAGAGGTGGGGAAACATATTGACCCACAATAGCCAGCGATACCACTTGCTAGATTAAACTATGAGCATGTGACTATCCCTTCCATTGTGAAGAAGATTGTTGAGGTGGATACCTTACAATCAATTAGCTTTGTCACTTGAAGCCTTATACAACATACTAGGCCTCTAGCATAGGGTGAGGCAAGTGAGTCTTCCAAGAATCTAGTTCCACCTCATTTATACATCGATCTTGTGGGTCACTCGATGTTTATGATCCCAAGGATAGTTAAGATGCATGTGCCCAAGCTACATTTGTAGAAAATTAGATGGTGATGACAGAAGCTCTCCTGAGTGATACATTTGGCTTTGATAGTCAGGTAAATGTCAACAAGTTCATTTAATTCAATTTGTTAAATTTCATTTTGAAGTGCAAGATTAACTAAATTAGTTGAATGATTATAATGAAAATCTAGGGTCATAGTGTTCACCCTACATCCATCGATCCTCCACCTCCCTATTACACAACAATGTTGAGTGCAAAGGTATACAACTAGTAAAGAATTATAAATATTATATGTGAATAGTTGAACATTATATGAATGGTATTCTTATTACTCGCTTTACATGTTGAATAGGTTAATGTTGGGCTTTCAACATCAACACCTAGTAGTGGAGGTACTTATCAAACTTTCCCTCAAGTAATACAAAGAATATTTAATTTTAAAATAAAAAAATTATATTTCATAATTGAATAATGTTTAATGACTCAAAGGTTCTACATAGTTTGTGAACATTCTTTGTACTTTTTAATTAATTTTGTTTTAGGTTGCTATGTACTTCATAATCTATGAATTTCATTTGATCATGTTATTGGCCTCTAAAAATATAGGCTAGTGGTGTCGATTATTTTCCACCTTCTCGTGGTTGGTGTTGTTAATAGAGAAATTTAATATTTTTGAATCAAAGAGAAAAAAATTATTTGAGTGGTTGAGTGAATAGCCAACTCTTTTAGGTTTTCTTAGTTCATTTCCAATCAACCCATGATAAAAAAAAAAAAAATCACTTTTATTTCCAAGGCCTCCATCTTTTTTGGTGTTAATGTTGATAATGTTCTAAGAATATATTTGATTGGGAAAGGCTCCATGCTTTAGAATACCATAAAGAAGGGTCATTCACTTGTTAAAAGAGGCATCTTCTCAGTCATCATTTCCAAATATTGACCTTTTTATTGGATTAACTCTTGGGACCTCCATTGACCAAACCTAACTTCTTACCTTCATCTCCTCCCTTTGAATGAATTCTATCTAGAATCTATTTGGTCTAAAGATCCTAATTTTGAGTTTTTTATTGGTGGGGAATATTTATGGGATTCTCGAATCTATCACTAGAAATATTTGAGTAGTTAGCCTTTAGGAGGAGAACTAGATTCCTAGGCTACCCTTCTATTTTGGTTGATTAACCTTTTTGTTCCTTAGAGGAGGTAGATGTTCTTCCTTGGGGCTACAATCCTAAAGGGTTTTTTTAGTTTCTCTTGGGTACTGAATCATAGAAAAAGAAAATAGAGGGTATAGGGATTTCCCTTGGTGGATATTTTTTGGAAGAAATATTGTTGGCCTAAGTCATCTGTATATCAGGTTGCTTTGTCACAATAAATATCTCACCTAAGAAAAAATATTAAATCTAGAGGATATAAAGGTCCTTCAAAATGTGCCCCAATACTACTAATGAGGAATGTGTGGCTCATATTTTCTTTGAATGACCATATTCTATTTTCCTTTGGAGGTGGTGGTGGTTAATTTTGAACTAGCCTCTTGTCCATGCTACTTATCTACCTAATTTTTGTACTTATTTGGGATGTCCTCTTATCTCTCTTATTTCCTCTTAGTAGCTTAGAATATTAGAATTATATTTATCTTCTAAAGGATTTGGATCCTTAGAGTAGAATCATTGGATCTTCCAAGGTTACCCTAGATTATTATTGGGTGTGCTTAGAAAAGGATTTTGAACTTAGTTAAAGAAACATTAGCTACTAAATGTCCTTGGAGGAAGTCATATTTCCTTTATATATTTAATTCTTGAAGCAATTGGATTTGTGTAATTTAGTTCTCTCCTCAATCTATTCTAGCTCTAGGATTAAAATATCTAGTAAGATGAATAAAGCAAGTAAATGGTCTCTTCAACCACCATAACTTTGAAAAAGTAATATTGATGATCCTTCTTAAGGAAATTAGAGTGTTTTTAATATTGGTGAGTCATAAATTCATTTTAGTGGTCTAATTGCTCAGAGTTTATTTATTTTTATCAATTTGAGTGTGTCCAAAGCTAATTTGCAATATGGTCCTATTTTTTTTATGATAGAAATATTCTTCTTACTAATTCAAACTTATTCCATGGTTGCTAAAATTAGAACCAAACCAATATTATCATTTTTAACATATACACAAATACAGAAAGGAAATATAGGTGCCTAAATATGGACTTGTATATTTTAAGAAAGTAAAGTTATACATACAAGGCTCAACCACGTAATTTATTATTTTATTTTTGATTTTTTATCTTATCTTGGTGAGGATTTTTTCCTTATATTATCATCAAAATTGATACACTCTTTTTAGCTTGATATTTTGAGAGAGTTTTTATTGTCTTTCAAATTTTCATCTTCTTTGGATGGCATAGATCCTGGTTAGTGAATTGATTTGATCTTAATGGGTCCTATTTGACTTACAAGTTCTAGATGTCTTCCTATGCTATGATATGTATTATTTGGGGTCAATTTGATGTTTTATCATTCACTTGATAGGTTTTTTCATGATATTAGTTTGAGGAGTCTTATTTCTAGATTTACTTCATTGCTTCATTTGACTTCTTAGCTTACATGGATATGGTCACAATACTCTAGTCATTTTAAAAAGAATATTTGATTTCACATTATGAAAATTTTATGATTGCGGATATTTAGTCTTGATAACCTTGAGGAATCCTTCAATTATATATATATATATATATATGTATATATATATATATATATATATATATGTATGTATGTATGTATGTATGTATGTATGTATGTATGTATGTATGTATGTATGTATGTATGTATGTATGTATGTATATATATGTATGTATGTATATATATGTGTGTATATATATGTATATATATAAGGATTTGAGGTTATGATTTTCTCACACCTTGCTATTAGCAACCTTTATAAGTGATATTAAAAAAAAATTATGATCACTATCATTCTTGCACATTTCTTGGGATGGAATCTATATTCCATGTAAAGGCATTGTTAATGATTAAGTTGGGTCTTTATCATTGTTGGATGGTTTATACCCTTTACATATTTATATAAAAATCAATATCAGGTAATATAGAGAACTTTCACTCAAGTAGTTTTGGTAATTGAATAAATTTTTTTCATTTTCAGATGATGCAAGTAGACACTCCTACTAATATTTATAAGATAGTGGAGCATGGTGTTGCTACAAATAGTGAGTTTGATGTTTTTGACAAAGGTATGAGGTAAATTAATAAATTTCATGCCATATCTTTTGTTTTATCTATCTATTATTGAAAAATTAAATGATATTAATTTGTAGTTTAATTGTTATTTGGATGGCTAGCATAGGGCTTCGCAACTCTAGATCATGAGCATGCCCCTATGAACCGTAGATTTTTGGCACCACAAGACTCCCTAACTCTTCTAGGGTTTTTCACCTAAGAGGAGAGAGGTAGGTCAAAACTACTAACTAGGTTCACTCAAATTATGTAATGTATGATGCTAATAAGACTAAATGAACTGAATTAAGTGCAATTTAATGATCTATATGACTGATTATGTATGCAAAACTTAAGATTTATGCTATGTTGGAAAACACAGTGTTGTTTGTAAAAAGCTTAAAAGAATAAACAAAAATGCAAACTAAACCAAACATAAGGTTGTTTTTCAGAATGTGTGCACCTGGAAAACTGAAGAAGACTAGAAAAAAAATTAGAAAATTGATGAAGTTTGAATTTGAGCTGATTGGGACTCATTCACCACCCTAGGTGAATCAGTCCCAATTCTAGGTTTTTCTACACAAAAGTTGTTTTCTGTCAACCGAGAACCAAGATCTACATCTAACTCAAAACTGTATCTCAAGAGGGACTCATTTTCCATGCATGGCAAATAAGTCCACTTTCAATTTTTTGCAACTTTAGATTTTTGTTCTGCACCTTGACACCTACATAGCAATTTCTGATGGAAACCCGGCTCGTGATCTTGAAAAATTCTTGCAAAATAGCTTAAAATTGTTTGTCTAATGGGGGGTTTTCCTTGGTCAAACCCCTATTTTGGCAATTAAACCTTGAACAAAGAAAAAAATTGCATAAAACCCTAGCCTTAGATGTGTTAAAGACTAGGAAAATCTGAAATTTGACAAAAGCCCTATTATATTGTTCTAAAATAAGAAATGCAAAGATGATTTGTGTGATGCAACATATCAACCCTAGAAACCTTACAAAACATCAAAAATGGAAATGAAATGATAGGAAAATGACAAACAAACAAAATGCAAACCTTAATCTGGAGATGGGGTGAAAATGGAAGATGGAATCACTTTGAAACCAAGTCTTTAGGTGTGATTTGGTGGCTAGTTGCACCTCCTCAACCTAGATTTATTCACGATTCACCATAGGCATCCATCATCAACCTTTTGCAATGTTGAACCTTAACCAAGAGAATGAGCTTCAAGACCTGTAAAAACCCTAGTTTGTTGCCCTAAAACTTCAACTTTTGCTAATGAGACTTGTTGTAGAAGACTTGACTTTAGAACTTGTTCTTGAAAAATGATAAAAAGATGTGTAAAATGACTTAAAATGAGTATTTATAAGCAACAACACCTTATTTTCCTGTTATTTAGACCTAAGAGGCCGACATTCACCAAAAATTTAAGTTAAATTAATCAAATTCCCACTCAAAATTGAATTTTCCCTCAAAATGGACTCATTCGCCACCCTTGGCGAATGGGTCCCACCAGAGGGGACTCATTCGCCCAAGTTGGTGAATGGGTCCCACTACTAATTTTTGAAGGTGGGTTTTCAGGGTATGAGAGAATTAAGTGTTGTTTGTCAGGTTTTAGGTGATTTCTTGGGTAAAATGGGCATGTAGATCAAAAATAATGGGTCTCAGGGGCCTATAAATGTTGTTTTGAAGGATAAATGATGCAAAGGGACTCAAAAGTGGGTCAAATTACATGTGAAATTGTCTCTTTTCTCAAGAGGGTCCAATTTTCTATGGTGCATTTAGCCCCCACTTAAGCACCCATATGACTCTATGTGCATATGTAAGCTAAAGGACTCTAAATGATGCACATAATTACATAAAAGGATACTTATTCAAAAGGTGGGAGAACAAAGCCCCATGTGTAATTTTCTACAAAACCACAACATTAGGAACTGCATCCTGCAACACACATTCGCTAATTATCCAAAAATCCTTTTATCTAACCTTTAGGAATCCAATTCGAAGGTATATGTATGCCCCCCCTTGATTCTACTTGCTTTACGGAGGTGGAATGAAGGTAGCAATCTAGCCATGTTGAATAAGAAAAATTGTATTGTAGGTAATTTCCAAGTACCATGCCTCATGATGATAGACGAATGATGATTTTAGGTATGGAATCACTATTCTAACACATCAAATGGCGTTGAAAACAGATTACCCTAGCTTGTGTTATGTTGATTTAAAGAAGATATAATTTATGAATACTTAGAAGATAACAACCCTATGTTCATGCATAAGAGTAAAAAGAGATGAAAAAGGATTAAAAGAAGGAGAAGAAAGTAACTTGTCACTTACTATTCATTTTACCTTCTTGTAGCTTAAGAGTGACGAGTGAGAGAAGAACATGTCGAGCAGACGGGATTACACACCTTGACGGCTAGATGATCTTCGTGAGCAGGTGGCAAGCAGCGAGCCGTATTTCTTCATGAGCAGGTGGCACGCAACGAGCTGTATTATGAGGTGAGTCGATTCTCCAACTTTTTCCTTGTAATTTTTTGTATTAATTTAATGATTTTAATGCACAGGTAGGTTAATTTAGGGTCTTGGAAAAGAAGTTTGTAAAGTGTCCCCTTTTTTTTGCAAAATGTCCCATTTGTACGTAGAGTGTCCCTTTTGTTCACAAAGTGTCTCGTTTCTTCGCAAAGTGTCCCATTTCTTTGTGAAATGTCTAAAAAGGGTTCTAAAGTGTCTAGGTCCATTAGAAAAGCACACTAGAGTGACTTTAGCACACTTGCTTGATGAATTATGTGAAAATGGAAGAAAATAGATGAATTTTAGAGCATTTTGTGATGATTTTGATAGGTCCCTACCCAGTCGCGGCAACAGCTAGGGGGAAGGAGCTCACATTTCTAAGAGATCATGCGCCAATGCTATCGACGGTAGAGACAGAGCATTTATAGTTAGTGGGTATCTATTGGGCATATCTTATGCCACCTATGAGATACCATGATGCCATGCTTATGGCTCTATGCAAATGTTGGGATGTTGATACTTGAACCTTTCATCTTCCCACCGGGGAAATGACTATCACTCTCAAGGACGTACACTGCATTCTCTGAGTTCCCATTCAGGGAGAGCAGGTGTATTTCTGGGGGGATCGGTCATTCTGAGAGAAGAAGAGGGACATGCAGTATTGTCTAGGTGGACCAATACATGATGAGAAGTTAGAGCACGGATCGACCTTCCCATGTTGCTATATTCACGAGCTCTTGTGGTCATACGGATTAGGATGCACACAGTGGCTCTGGTTCTCAATATAGATGGATGAGCGGCACACTTAGATGGAGGAATGGTACACTTGATATGAGGGATGTATGAGCAAAGGACAATCTATGCTTGGGGCTACTGCATTTTAGCACACTTTTATTATGATCTTGGTCGGTTTGTGTTTAGAGAGATCGACATTATGGTCCATTCTACACTTTTGCAAGTGTGGTACCTCAAGCATATCACATGTACCAAGCCTATTGAATTCCCTTGTGCTATAGCTGCAAGATATCCATGAGCATTTTGTTAGATGTTGTGGTTACGTTGTTGATATTTGGTTTTCATTGATGTCAACACTATTAGCATTAATTCATTTGAAGTTGCATATGTTGAGGATATTGAGAAAATTGTAATAAATGAGTTACAAATTGTCAGTGGTGAAGTGATGTTCAGTATGGGGGTATGTTCTATACGTTGATGATCATAGGTTGTGGACTCAAGGGTTTGTTGTTGAGTGTATCTAGTTTATCCATGTCAAGTTTCTGAGATCCGCATAAAGATTTGATCGTGTTATGAAGATTTTCATTTTGGTATTTTGTATGTTTCTTCAGTTGGTGTTCCTGATTGAAGATGAGGCCATTTCAATTATCTCAGTTGCTATGGATGCTTCTATGTTGGTTTGTGATGCTTGTGGATGTTTCTAGATTGTGCCCTATCTTTTTTTCATGTTTGCATTGATCGTTGTGCTTGTAGTTGGTGATTTTCTCTTGTGCATTCATGTTTTTCTTGTTCTTGGTCGACAAGGTGTCGAAGCGTGTTGTGGATCTTCAAGGAAAAATTAATTGAAGTTTTTTCATGTTGAAGATGTTGTTTTGGGTCCTCACTAAGTTGTGGCTGACTTTGGTTGATTCTCATTGTTAATCTTTAATTTTTTGGGCTAATAGTTTATATTCATTTTATTATTTTTATTGAGGCTGACATAAAGGGATGAAATTTCTTGTTGCAGATATATAAGAGTGATAATAGAGGTATGAATTTATGCCAGTGGATGTTCGTGTGTGTGTATGTGAAGATAATGTTCTAAATCATTTGAAGGCAGAGCAGAGTGTGAAAAAAAGTGAAGAAGTGTGTAGAAGAGTGAAGTATTGTTCATGCGCTTAATTGGAACTGTAACCAAGCATTGGAAATTTTTATTTTCTCAGTTCAAATCCCTGTGGATGGTTTTAATCTGAATCTCTTTGTAAGACAGTGTGTCTTCCTTTGTATTTGAGCAGTGAGCTCTAGGCAGTGTGCCTGAATGTGTGTGCATTCCCCATATTTCATCTTCTTATACTTTTAACAAGGTATAATCTTTTGGACTGACCTCCACCGTGGTTTTTCCTCTAACAGGGTTTCCACGTAAAAAATATTGGTGTTACGTGTGTTTATGATGTGTTGTTAATTTTTGTTTTCATGGTTAATAATCAAATCTAAGAATAAGGTTAATAAGTTAAATAAGTTTTGAAGTTTTGGGACAATTGATTCACCCCCCCCCTCTCAGTTGTCTACCCTTGTTTTTCCAACAATTGGTATCAGATCAGGTTCCTTGAAATAAGTTTAGCAGCTTAAGGTGATCTGGGATGGCAAGTTAAAAGAAGGATAGTCCAAGATTTGATGGAACAAATTATTCTTCGTGGAAGACTCGAATGGAGTGCCATTTGAGATGCATTGGTGAACCCTACTAGAGAATTACAAGTAATATGTATATTATTCCACATAATGGTCCTACTACTTCTACTGAGATCAGAGATGTTGAGTATAATATTCGAGCTAAGGAAGCTTTGTTGAGTGCTTTGACTGATTCTGAGATGACAAATGTTATGGATTTGAAGACTACTCATGAGATATGGAAAAAGTTGGAAACCTTGTATGAAGGTGATGCTAATGTGAAGATTGCTAAGTTGCAGAGTTTGAAAGGGAAATATGAAAGGTTGAGAATGGGTGATGATGAGAACATTAATACTTTCATGCAAAGAGAGAATAAACTTGTGTGTGGTATTAGATGTGCTGGTGGAAAGATAGAAGAATCTGAGATTGTTGCTAAAGTGCTTAGATCCCTACCTGATTCTTACAAAGTCAAAGGTAGTGCTATTGAAGAGCTCCAAACTATAACAAACATAACCAGAGATACATTGGTTGGTAAGTTGACTGCTTTTGAGTTGCGTGAGTTTGGTGATGCCCTTCCTAAGGTCAAATCTGCATTTAAGGCTACTACTTCCAAAACAGATAGACAGAGATATGATCTAGGTGAGAGTTCATCTAGAAAGACATTCAAGTATGAGGATGAAATTTGAAAGATTGAAGAAGAAGAAAAAGTGTTAGAAGAGCTGGAAGCACTTACTGTCAAAAGAGTACCAAGAGGAAAAGGTAAGTATGAAGAAGAGTTGCCTCTTAAATGTTTTTTCTTGCAATAAGATAGGTCATTTTGCATCAAGGTGTCCAGAAAGAGCTCCTAAACCAAGACATAACAAGCCTAAACTTCAGAAAAAGTGTTACTATGTTGTTGATGATGGTGTGACAAATGATGAATTTGATCAAGGAAATAGAAGTGATGATGAATGGGTATTTATTGTTTTCAGAGAAAATAATTTTGTATCTACTAAATCTGTCAGTTGTACAAACGTGGAGAAAGCCCTAGCTACTTGAGTTGAAGAGAAAGATGAATGGGTAATTGACAGTGGATGTTCACATCATATGACAAGAGATAAAAGTAAGTTTGTAAGCATGGAAAAGTATGATGGTGGTGTTGTGAGATTTGGTGATAATACAACTGGTGTGATCCATGGAAGAGGATGCATTTCTCTTGATGGTAAGCATAATACTGATGATGTTATGTATGTGGAAGGATTGAAGCATAATCTTTTGAGTGTTGGTTAAATGGTTGATAAGGGATACAATCTTCAGTTCAAGGATGGAAAGTGCATAATATTGAGTTCCAGAAATGTAATTGCATCAGGTACAAAGATAAAAGGTAATATCTTTCACTTGAGTGTTGCTAGTAAAAGTTGTTTGATTGCTCAAGTTGATGAAAGTTGGTTATGGCATAGGAGAATGTGTGTCAAGATAAGTTCCACTAAGGCTGTGAGAGATCTACCTAAGCTGGTGAAACCTACTAATGCAATATGCAAAGAATGTCAATTGGGAAAGCAAACCATAATTTCATTTCAGAGTAAAAAGCATTGTTCAAATGAATTGTTAGAGCTTGTGCATACTAATCTGTGTGGTCCCTCTAAGGTTAGAAGTTTACAAGGTTACAGGTACTTCATGTTACTCGTTGATGACTATTCTAGAATGATATGGGTTACTTTCTTGAGAGAGAAATCTAAAGCACTGGAAAAGTTCAAGATCTTTAAAGCTATGGTTGAGACAGAGACAAGTTTGAAGATTAAATTTCTGAGATCAGATATAGGTGGTGAATTCACTTCTAGTGAATTTAATTCTTTTTGTGAAGAACATGGAATAAAGAGACAATTATCTGTACCGCAGACCCCTCAACAAAATGGAGTTGTGGAAAGGAAGAACAAAACAATTGAAGAAGTTGCTAGAACAATGATGCTGGAAGGAAATGTTCCCCATATCTATTGGAGAGAATCTGTGAGTATTTTTGTGTACACACTCAACCGAGTACAAATTAAAGGTGATACTGGTAAGACCACTTTTGAGCTTTGGACTAGTCAAAATCCTATTGTTAAATACTTCAAGATATTTGGAAGCATATGTTATATTAAGAGAGATGAAGACATAGGAAAGTTTGATGCTAGGAGTGATGAAGGTATCTTTCTGGGTTATGCTACTAATAGTGAGGCCTACCAGTGTTACAATAAAACATTGAAGAAAATGGTTGAAAGAGAAATGTCAAGGTTGATGAAGTCTTAGGTACACCATCTAGAACATGTGGATATGACTCTAATGATCAGGATGACACTACAAATCAAGGAAAGCAAGATTAGACTAAAAATCTGGTAAATCGGGAGAATGAAGAAGGAGAAACCAATGGAAATGCAAAAGAGAGAACACAAGAAACAAAAGGCGGAGAACATTCTAAGAAGACTCTAAGGTATGTAAGATTGAATCATTTAGAAGATCATATTATAGGTGATAAGAATAAAGGTGTCCAAACTAGGAGAAATATTGCGGAAGAGTATTGCTTGATTTCAAAGATTGAACCTACTAGTGTGAATGAAGCATGTAAAGATGAGCATTGGGTTGAAGCAATGAAAGAAGAGTTAAAACATAATGAAAATAATGAAACATGGATTTTTGTTCCCAAACATAAGGATAAGAATGTCATTGGAACTAAATGGGTCTTTAGAAACAAACTGAATGAGCAAGGTGAAGTGATTAGAAATAAAGCAAGACTGGTATGTAAAGGATATTCATAGATGGAAGGAATTGATTTTGAACAGACCTTTTCCCCTGTTGTTAGAATTGAAGTTGTAAGATTATTTCTTGCCTATGTTGCTCACAAGGACTACAAAGTTTATCAGATGGATGTAAAATCATTTTTTCTAAATGGTGAATTGGAAGAAGAAGTGTATGTTGAGCAACCTGATGGATTCTAGTTGACTAATAAAGAAGATGATGATCTTACTTTGAGTGTATTTACTGATGCTAACTGGGCAGGAGATTTGAATGACAGAAAAAGTACTAGTGGTGGAGCATTTTTCTTGGGTAAGAAGCTAATTTCATGGTTAAGCAAGAAGCAGAATGCCATTTCCTTGTCTATTGTAGAGGCCAAATACATTGTTGCTGCTAACAATTGTACTCAAGTCCTATGGATGAAACAGACATTGAAGGATATTAGAGTTGTATATGATCAAGCTAGTGCTATATTCTATGATAACTCAAGTGCTATTAATATTTCCAAGAATCTAATGATGCATTCAAAAACAAAACATATATCTATCAAGTTTCACTTTTTGAGAGAGAAAGTAAGTGAAAAGGAAGTCAAACTAGAGTATGTGCCTATTAAGAAGCAGATTGCAGATATCTTTACCAAGTCGTTGCCTAAGGATACTTTTGAGTATCTTAGAGGGAAGTTAGGGGTGATTACCCCTCCTAATCAGAACTAAGGATGCAAAGCAATTGCATCAGTCTGTGCATTTCACAATTATATCTTATTTTGGATTGATGTTGTGGTGGCTGCTACTCAGGGGGAGTAGTTAGATGTTCAAAAATTAAGATATGTGGTTTAGAGTTTAGAGAAATTTGTCATTGATTTCAAAGGGGGAGAAGATTCATGTGAAAAATTGGTGATTATCTTGGGGAGAAGATTTATGTGGGAGAAGAGGAGAAAATGAGTCAAATCCTAAGGGGGAGTAAGTGTCAAGAGTTAGTTGCATTGATGGTGTTTTTCACATCATGTGTTGCCATCAAAGCCAAAGGGGGAGATTATTGGATGTTGTGGTTGTGTTTTTTATATGTGTTTGTCATTGATGTCAACACTATTATCATTAATTCATTTGAAGTTGCATATGTCGAGGATATTGAGAAAATTGTAATAAATGAGTTACAGATTTTCAGTGGTGAAGTGATGTTCAATATGGTGGTATGTTTTGTACGTTGATGATCAGAGGTTGTGAACTAAAGGGTTTTTCATTGAGTGTATCTAGTTTATCCATGTCGAGTTTCAGAGATCTGCGTAAATATTTGATTGAGTTATGAAGATTTTCATTCTAACAATTTTTTTGTTTCTTCAGTTGGTGTTCCTGATTCAAGATGGGGCTATTTCAGTTATCTCAGTTGTTTTGGATGCTTCTCTATTGGTTTTTGATGCTTTTGGATGTTTCTAGATCATTCTCTATCTTTGTTGCATGTCCACATTGATTGTTGTGCTCATAGTTGGTGATTTTCTCTTGCACATTCATGTTTTTCTTGTTCCTAGCCAAAAAGGTGTTGAAGCGTGTTGTGGATCTTCGAGGAGAAATTAATTAAAGTGTTTTCATGTTGAAGATGTTCTTTTGGGTCCTCACTAAGTTGTGGCCGAATTTGGTTGATTCGCATGGTTAATCTTTAATGTTTTGGGCCAACAGTTTATATTCGTTTTATTATTTTTATTGAGGCCAACATAAAGGGATGAAATTTCTTGTTGTGGATATATAAGAGTGATTGTATAGGTGCGAATGTATTCTAGTGGATGTTTTTGTGTGTGTGTGTATGTATGAATAATGTTCTAAATTATTCGAAGGCAAAGCAAAGTGTGAAGAAAAGTGAAGAAGCGTGTAGAAGAGTGAAGTATTGTTCATACACTTAACTGGAACTATAACCAAGCATTGGCAAATGTTATTTTCTTAGTTCAAATCCCTGTGGATGGTTTTAATCCGAATATCTTTGTAAGACAGTGTGTCTTCCTTTGTATTTGAGCAGTGAGCTCTAGGCAGTGTGCCTGAATGCATGTGCATTTCCCATATTTCATCTTCTTATACTTTTAACAGGGTATAATCTTGTGGACTGACCTCCACCATGGCTTTTCCCTTAACAGGGCTTCCATGTAAAAAAATTTGGTGTTATGTGTGTTTCTGATGTGTTGTTAATTTATGTTTTCATGGTTAATAATCAGATCTAGGAATAAGGTTAATAAGTTGAATAAGTTTTGAATTTTTGGGACAACTAATTCACCCCCCTCTCAATTGTCTGCCCTTGTTTTTCCAACACATTCGGTTATCCTTTGCGACACCTATGGCAGTATGGGGATTTACGCTTTTGGAGGGTGAGATGTGACCAGTTGGTGGAGGACGAGATCTTGTGGAGACCTTATCTACTTACTCTATAGTGGCTAGATCCCACAGGATAGCTACGGAGGATGCAGATGGATAGGTATCTAGATGGGAGGCATGACTATGTTGTACGACCTTTCTACTATGGGCGAGTCATGCGACAGTTTGGATAGGTGCAGAAACCACCAAGGGCATGCCCCTTCATTAGACGATTAGTGTGAAGTGCCCAAAGGCCAAGTGATACTGTTCAGCTGACTATAGATCATGTTCATGAGAGTGATTTCGATGATTCAGATCACGACCAACCACCAACATCTAATGCTGATGATTTTGATAGCACATATGAGCACAAGGAGTGGTGGTCATATGCACAACCAACTCCTGTATTCCCCATGGATTTCCCTATAGGCGATGCAGGACCAGCACCAGATGAGGGTGATGAGCCAGAGGAGAGAGCAGAGGAGGTACGATATAGGCCAGCAAATATTTTTATAGATGTTATCCATGAGGAGTACCAGTTCGATGCAGATCCTGACTATGAGGATCAGGATGGAGGAGAGGATGATGAGGGGGAGGAGGATTATGAGGAGGAGCCACCCCTGAGTGAGGGTGATGAGGTAGCTATTGAGGATCGGTATGAGCATGGAGAGTCCTCACGTACTTACAGGACCAGATCACAGGCAGTAGCTATAGTGGAAATCAGCACCCAGAGTCAAAGAGAGGTTAGCATATCCTTCATGCCCCCTAGAGAGGATGAGGTTGATATTCCTCATCCAACTGGAGACATAGGTGATGAAATTTTATTTTACACATGTCTTTTAGTATTATATGCTTTGTTTATATATATATGTGTGTGTGTGTATTATTGAATGTGTACATTGTCTATCTTGCAGGAGTGACGAGAGATTGGCGATATTTCTATCGTCAGGCTACCACAGAGATAGTGTTTGCATCCATCAATGAAGAGGAGATGGATCCTAACTACATGCCCCACCGATCATGGGGGAGGAGCCAGAGTTTCTCAAACCTTTCGTGAGGTTATGGGCAGCGTATGAGAGTGTGAGGAGATGACTCCGTCAAGCTGAGAGTGCAATACAGACATCATAGACCTCAGTAGAGGTTGAGAGACTGCATGCAAAGCTAGCACATACATGAGTAGAGAGGGATCAGATGGTAGAGGAGCGGCTTGTAGCTATTGGTTGAGTACAGGGTTTGGAGTATGTACTTAGACACGGTAGTTCGTGATCACGGTCACACACAACCATCTCATGACGTTTGGGGACTAGATCACGAGCGCCAGATCCTGAGGGTTCTAGCTCTCACAGACCTTTATGACTTTGTATATGATATTGAGATGTATATAAAACTTTGATATATATATATAGACATGCGCATTTGGTGTTATTATGATATGTCTCTTTGTGTGAATGTTAAATGCAATGTGATTAATTAAATGGCTTATGATAAAAGTATTTAATTAATGTCTACATGATTTAACACGATGGATGTGATCTAATATAAAACATATTTCAATTTCACTTTAGATACAACATTGTTGATTAGAAGAGAATATGTTAATTAAATACACCTATAACTAATATAGGGATTTAACTTAACATGACAAAAAAGGTGAATAGTATGAATCCTAAAGTAATTATAAAATGAACTTAAATAATTACCTTAGTGTTCAAGAAAAACACAAAATTAATTATCAAGAACAAAGCAATGTGAAAGTTATTTGGAACAATATCAAATAACTTTAAACAACACTACTTTATCAATCACACTATTCAAAGAGGTCGGAGATAATACCGACACAAATGTGTGGCATTAGTAGGTTCCTTAAGGGGTGTTCTATCAAGCTGTGTTAAGAGATAGGCACCAGACCCATAATTGGTATCAACTTTGTAAGGTCCTAACCAATTAGGGTTGAATTTATCTTTATCTTCATTGTCAGCACTAGTATTGCGTTGATTTTCAATAAGAACAAAATCTCCCTTACAAAATGATTGAGGGATGACTTATGTGTTGTTTCTTCATTGTAATTGTTTGATATGGGCATGGAGATGTTCAAGAGCATTAATATGATACTTGTCAAGCATCTCAAGTTGATGTAATCATTTATCTTTATAAGTGTCATCAACAATAAGGTCTTGGAGAGCAACTCGCAATGTAGGAATTTCTAACTCCAAGGGCATGATCGTGTCAGTTCCATAAACAAGGTTATAAGGTGTAGTTCATGTGGATGATCTAATACTTGTCTGATAAGCCCAAAGCACATAATATAATTGTGTATGCCAATCTTTATGATGTTTTTTAACAATTTTCTTGAGGATTTGTTCCAAAATCTGATTAGTACTTTTAGCTTGTCCATTGGATTGCGGATAATATGGTCTAGAAAAGCGATGTTGAATATGGAACATTTCAAGAAATTTCTTAACTTCATTGTTCTTAAACGGAGTTTCGTTATCTGAAACGATTGCGGAAGGGAGTCCAAAGTGAGCAATTATGTGTTCCAATATGAAACGAAAAATGGCTTCAACATTTGTAGAACAGAGAGGGATAGCTTCCACCCATTTCATGAAATAGTTTGTTGTAGTTATGATAAATGTATGCCCAGCAGAAGAGGGAGGTGAAATTTTACCAATAATATCCAATCTGCATACTGAAAATGGCCAAATGGGAACTTGGGCACGGAATTCAAGAGCAGGAGCATGGATCAAATGGCTATGTTCTTGACATTTTCAACATTTTTTAACATAAGTGAAGCAATATTTCTCCATATGTTTCCAATAATAACCCATACAGATAAGTTTTTGCACCAACAACCAACCTCCAAAATGACCTCCACAAGCACCAGCATGAGCTTCTTCAAGTACTATGGGGATTTCAGAATCCTCAAGACATCATAATAAGAAACCATTGAAAGATCTTCAATACAACACATTTACAAGAATCACATATTTGGCTATTAGTTTGTGTAAATGTTTTCTGGTATTCGTTGTGGTAGACTTGGGAATGGTACCATCTTTTAAATAGTTGTATATAGTATCATACCATTCGCACGAGGCATCTTGAGTTATCACCAAAATTTCATCTAGCAGAGTATCAATCAAAGGTTTTATGTTGGGATGAATAACAAAGGTGAAATCTGTGGTAGGATCATGTGGGGATATAAGAGAAGTTGTGCTCGCCATTACATCTACATGTCTATTGGATTTTCGTGGAATGTTATCAATGGTGAACGAATCAAAATTTTCTAATAGTCTCATTACAAGATCCTTGTATTTTGATATTTTTTCATGTTTAGTTTGATAGGTACCATTAATTTGTTTGATGACCAATTGTGAATCGCCAAAGATCTTGATATTTTTAGCGCTTATTGTTAAAGCAACTTGCAAACCTACAATTAATGCCTCATACTCAGTTGTATTATTTGTGCATAGGAAATTTAATCAATTGGACAAGGGAATAGGTTTGTCGTCAGGTGGAATTAGCACCACTCCAGCACCGAAACCTGTTCAATATTAGATCCATTGAAATACAATTCCCATTGTTTAATGTCAGCAGTTAAGACATGATCATCAGGAAAGGAGTCATGAGTAGGTAAAGCGAAAGGAGAAGGAGCATCAGCTAAGTGATCGATTAAGGCTTGGCCTTTGATTGCTTTTTGTGAAACAAATTTGAGGTCAAACTTAGTCAACAACATTATCCACTTAGCTAAGCATCCTAAAAGACTTGTTTTGTTGAAAAGATATTTAAGAGGATCAAATTTTGTGATGACTTGTACTTCAACATTTAGTAAATAATGTCACAACTTACTAGTAGTGAATACAAGATCCAAACATTGTTTTTCAATTAGTGAATATCGAGTTTTGTAATCAATTAAAGTTTGACTTATGTAATAAACGGGATGCTCTTTTCCATGATCATCATGTTGAGCCAACAATGTTGCAAGAACATGGGCAGAGGCGGCAATGTACAAGATAAACGGTGAATAGCTTGAATTTGACCTTGTAATGTACGCAACTGAGAAATATTCCTAGGAGGTGGCATGTTGATGATTGCATCAATTTTCTTTGTGTCTACCTCAATGCCTCTATGAGATATGGAAAACCCCAAAAAAAATCCACTATCTACGCCAAAGACACTTTTTTGGATTCAATCGCATATTGTATTTACGTATTCGTTCGAACATTTTGCGAAGGACATTGACATTGTCTTGACGTGTTAACAATATAGCTAGGATATCATCGACATAATATTCCAAAATTTTGTGAATGTAATCATGAAATATTAATGTCATTGCACATTGATAAATTACGTCGGCATTCTTTAGACCGAAAGGCATCACAACCCAACAAAATGTTCCCAGAACAGTTGTAAAGGTAGTTTTGTATTGATCTTGAGGGTTAATAATGATTTGATTATAACCAGAAAATCCATCCATGAATGACAACAAAGCATGTCCACCAATTGAATCCACGATCATGTCTATATTAGGAAGCGAAAAATCATCTTTTAAAGAAGCTTTGTTCAAGTCACGAAAATTCGTACATATCCTAATACAATTATTGGGTTTTGCAACTACGACAATGTTTGAGATCCAAGGAGAATAATCAACAGATATAATAAAGCCTACATCAAGGAGTTTTTCAAGCTCTGCTTTAACATGCAAGACTATGTTAAGGTGCATGTTTCTTATCTTTTGACGAACGGTTTTAGCATTTTTAGCAAGGACAATGTTATGTGTCACAATTTTCAGGTCAATTCCTAGCATATCAGAATATTTCCAAGCAAAAAATTTAGGAAAATCATGAAGTAAAGCGGTAGTTTCTTCTTGTTCTTCATCGTCAAGGCACTTCCCAATCTTAATAACTTTATCTTTATCATTAATGTCCATTGGCACATCAATTGTATCTCCTAAAGGGAGTGCATTGGATTTAGGACCTTCAGATTCATAGAATTCTTCAGTGATATTACTTTCTTCTTGCTTGGTAACAGTCATGGCACGAGGAGTGTTTTTCTTGGAAGTAAGCGAGGATGTGTTATCATAAACTCCTAACATTCACTTCAAAGTTTCATCGCTATCAACATATTTGTATGAGTGTGGTAAGTTTATATCAAGCAATTCGGGGTGTTTAATTGTAATTTTTTTTTTGGTTGACATGTAATAGCATTAATGTTCAAAGATGGTCGTTGAGTAGCTTTTGGCCTCTTAGAAAAAGAATATCCCAATCTAGTTTTGGTTTCTTGCGTATTAGGTTCAATAGGGACTCAAATACCTTGCTTATGTTTTCCACACCCTTTTCCAGTACAGCCTAATTGTTTTACAAGTTCATGGCCTTTTCCATAAATTCTTTCCATTTCGTGCGGATTAGGCGGGGATTGATAATCTATCTCATCAAAATTTGTTGTGTATGTTGCATTTTCATCCAAATTATAGGAGATAGATGTTTGAGACGATTGTTCAAAAAAATTAGTGGACATGATTGTTGGTTGTTCTTGTTTCTCACCTTTCTTTTGTGTGAGTATGTATTCACCCATAAATGAGGGTGTAAATTCTAAGGATCCCCAATCATCACCAAATAATTTAGATATTGATTCCTCATCGTTTTGTTCAATTTCAAGAGGATCTATGTTAGATGTTGGAATTAATGTTTTCAAAGGACTCATAACTCATTTTTCAAGGTACAAGCAACTTTCAAGCTCGGGGTCTATTTCAACTTGATAGATGTGATTGTTATGGACGTATTTCATGATGCAATGAAGGGTTGAAGGTACTGCATTCATCTCACAAATCCATGGTTTGGATAAAAGAAGATTATAGGAAAGATCATAGGGCATGACATGAATAGGAGTTTGCAAAGTAGCCACCCCAACCGCAATAGGTAAAGTAATTATTCCAAGCAGTTGCTTTGTTGTATTGTCAAACCCTTGAACGGAGATGGAATTAGGTATTATTTGTGACTTGTCAATGCGTAATCAATCAAGGAGATTCACACTACACACATTAAGAGAAAAATCATTGCCAATAAGGGTTCGTTTGATACCTATGCGATTGAATTGAGCAATTATCATGAAGGCTTCATTTTGTTTACGCAACTCTAAAGGAGGGAGTTCATGTTGATGTAAAGTAATGTCAAGATTCATTTTTTGGATTAGAGTTACCACATCATTCGAAGCGGTACCAAGAGGAACTGCAATTTGTTTTAAGGCTATTTGAAGAATGTTGTGATAATTTGGTGAGTTTTGAAGTAAATCCCAAAGGGAAATCTTGGCAGGCGTATTCTTTAATTATTCAAAAAGATCATACTCCTTTGTGTGTGGGCTATAGTGAGGAGCACTAGGTGGGTTCGGTAAGGGTAAAGAAGGTGGGGTTGGTTGTGGTGGTTACGAATTGTTTCGGGTATTATATGTATGAGCAACAGTAACATTACTAGATTGTTGCAACACATTGGTTTTAGGTGGGTAAAGAGTGTACTGAGGTTGGTTAGAGGGATGAAGTTTATGCGAGGGAGGATAAAGGATAAGTTGAGGTTGAATTACATTAACATCCTTGGTTTTAACTTGCTCACAACAATCCTTAGGGGGTGGTTTGAGTGAGATGAAATCCTGAAGGGATTCATCTAACAAGTCCAAATCATCACCACTAAAAGGTTTGAGGGGTGAGTTATCGTCAATTGGTTTAAGGTATTCGGGAGAAGCATTAGATTTGTTTATGTTCATTATCGTAAGGGTGTCACAACAAACCTTAGTGGATGACTTATACGAGATGAAATCTTGGCAAGCTTCATCTAAAAAATCAAAGTCATGATGACTAAAAGGTTTGAGGGATACTTTATCATTAAGGGGTTTAGGTTTCTCATTGCAAGCATTAGAGGATGAAGTGAGTGAGAGGAAGTCTTGAAGAACTCCATCTAACTTGTCAACATCATCACTACTAAGAGGCTTAGATGAGATGTTGTTTCTAACTTGAATCATCTGTTTGAAGGGTTGGTTTGATGTTTCAATTTTTGTGTTTTTATGCATCGATGAATCTAATCTAAAAGGACTAGGAACAAATATTGAAAAAGAAATTTTTAAAGATATAAAACTATCCATGAATGCCATGAAAGGAAAGAAAATTTATGCTAAGAAAATAGAAACAACTAAACTATAACAGAAAGGTAATTACAGAAAACAAAAAATGCAATGCAAGGAACTAAAATATGGAAATTCTGATTCAGAAATTGTAGTGGGACTGATTCGCCCAAGGTGGCGAATGAGTCCCAAGGGATGAATTTTTTTAAGTTTTTTCTAATTTTTTGTCTTTTCTAGAGATTTTAAGTTTTATACAATGCAAAGACATAATGCAAAAGCAGGATTTTGGAATGATTTAAGGAAATGCAATGGAATAACAAGGTCTAAATAATACTTTCACTAATGCAATGTTTAAGAAGTCCTAAGATGCAAGACAATGCAAAATGATGAAGTAATTAAGTCCTAAGATGTAAAGAGAAATGTAAATCAGAATGATATTATGTTCAATATGCAGGTTCACCAAAATGAACTGTAGATTTTTGGCACCACAAGACTCCCTAACTCTTCTAGGGTTTTTCACCTAAAATGAGAGAGGTAGGCCAAAAATGCTAACTAGGTTCACTCAAATTATGTAATGTATGATGCTAATAAGACTAAATGAACTTAATTAAGTGCAATTTAATTATTTATATCACTGATTATGTATGCAAAACTTAAGATTTATGACATGCTGGAAAACATAGTGTTGTTTGCAAAAAGCTTAAAAGAACAAACAAAAATGCAAACTAAACCAAACATAAGGTTGTTTTTCAAAATGTGTGCACCTGGGAAACTAAAGAAGACTAGAAAATAATCTAGAAAATTGATGAAGTTCGAATTTCAGCTGACTGGGACTCATTCGCCACCCTGGGTGAATTAGTCCTAGTTCTAGGTTTTTCTGCACATAAGCTATTTTTGTCAACCAGGAACCAGGATCTACATCTAACTCAAAAACTGCATCTTAGGAGGGACTCATTCGCCATGCATGGTGAATCATTCCACTTTTAAATTTCTGCAACTTCAAAATTTTGTTCTACACCTTGACACCTACATAGCAATTTTTGATGGAAACCTGACTCAGGATCTCAGAAAATTCCTGCAAAATAGCTTAAAATTATTTGTCTAATGGGGGGTTTTCCTTGGTCAAACCCCTAGCTATTTAATTAAACCTTGAATAGAGATAAATCTACAAAAAACCCTAGCCTTAGATGTGTTAAAGACTAGGAAAATCTGAAATGTGACAAAAGTCCTATTCTATTGTTCTAGAATAAGAAATGTAAAGATGATTTGTGTGATGCAACATCTCAACCCTAGAAACCTTACAAAACATCAAAAATGGAAATGAAATGACAGGAAAATGACAAACAAACAAAATGCAAACCTTAATCTGAAGATGGGGTGAAAATGGAAGATGGGATCACTTTGAAACCAAGTCTTTAGGTGTGATTTGGTGGCTAGTTGCACCTCCTCAACCTAGATTTCTTCATGATTCACCATAGGAATCCGTCATCAACCTTTTGCAATGTTGAACCTTGACCAAGAGAATGAGCTTCAAGACCTGTAAAAACCCTAGTTTGCTGCCCTAAAACTTCAACTTTTGCTAATGAGACTTGTTGTAGAAGACTTGACTTTAGAACTTATTCTTGAAAAATGACAAAAAGATGTGTAAAATGACTTAAAATGAGTATTTATAAGCAACAACACCTTATTTTCCTGTTATTTAGACCTAAGAGGCCGACATTCACCAGAAATTTAAGTTAAATTAATCAAATTCCTGCTCAAAATTGAATTTTCCCTCAAAAGGGGTCCCACCAGAGGGGACTCATTCACCCAAGGTGGTGAATGGGTCGCACTACTAATTTTTGAAGGTGCATTTTTGGGGTATGAGAGAATTAAGTGTTGTTTGTCGAGTTTTAGGTGATTTCTCAAGTAAAACGGGCCTCTAGATAAAAAAATAATGGGTCTTAGGGGCCTATAAATGTTGTTTTGAAGGATAAATGATGCAAAGGGACTCAAAAGTGGGTCAAATTCATGAAATTGTCTCTTTTCTCAAGAGGGTCCAATTTTCTATGACGCACCTTGTTGTGGATGAATATAGTGATTATTTGTATGTGGTAAGTGATTATTTTGTTATATTTCATTTTATAATTTAATTTATATATTAATTTATATACTTTTATTGTATTAGGTGGGGGTCTAAGAATCTTTAAACAGGAGGTCAAGTGAACAAGTTCAAAGGAGACCACCATCGTATGCATCTCCATCCCCTGATAATCAAAGGTAGCTCATGATCTATTTCATTTGCCTAGAGTAAAATGACTATGTATTAGGGTTCTTTGTTGTATTCCTATATGGAATTTTTTAACATATATTTTGCATTACATATATGTGGCATTGTATGTCCATATGGAATTTTGGTAAGCCTGTATGGGTTTCTTGTATATATGTTATACTTATATCGAGATATAATGGTGTATGCCTATATGGCTATTTGGTTAATACATATATTTTTTATCAATGGTGTCCATATTCACACTATAAATAATTATTTGAATAAATGAATAATGAATTGACACAACTATAAATGATTAATGTTATCCATATTTGCACTATAATTGATTAATTGAATAATTGAAAAAGGCTCACTTTTCCATTTGGACTGTAGTATGGTTGCATACTTGTTAGGACTAAATAATGAAAAAGTTATATTTCTAAAATGGCTTGTTGATACCCATTGATTTGTTAGTATCTACATTTAATATTGTCTAGCTTGAATTCCCCCTACAACTTGAAGAGTAGATAGCCATGCAACTACAAAACTTAGGGATCCCAAGGACATTCAAGTAACCATCCATCCTTGCACATTTGATCCTTTATCAATATTATCTTTTGACCAACCTAGCATTTCCTATTTCATTAAATGATGTGACCTATTTATAGTATGGACCCCTATCCTCTAGTTGACCAATCACTATTTCACATTTATGGAGTTATTCCTCATTCCCACACTTTCCTTCCTCTCAATTAAATATATTCATATATTGACCAAAATGTTTATGACTACATTTAATTCAATCCATGGAGGAGACTAGTTCGTTGGTGTAGATCACACAATCATAAGAGTATATGGGTTCACTAGGTTATTATACAAGCTTCTAAGAATGGTCCTACCATGAGTTTTGCCTTATAATTCCTACACTAGCAAGATATAATAAAAAATTAATATGGACCTGAAAAAGGTAGAGCTACATTCTACTCCCTCTTATATACCTTTTTATGGAATCAATGTAACTAATAATAAGACTATGGATGTCCTTCATGACATAAATGTAAAGAAGAATAAAACTTCTTGCCCTGACCCTATCTACCTCCCAATACTTCTCTAAGACTGTGTCCCTCAATCTTTATCATAGGTCGTCTTGTGATGCTCACTGTGCATTCCTTTACTCTTTTCATTGTCAAACGTGTCACTGCATTGTCATTGATCACCATCATAATCTCATTTTCATGATTAATTGTTCTATCATTTTTGGTATAAATGAGAATATTATATTCAACTCAGGTGAGGAAGCCTAAAAATCATAATGACAAGGTAAACAAAGAATATGCAAGCTTCTCATGCATCACTAAATTTTGACGCTTTTTTCAACATGCAAAAACTTGTCGCCATTGAAAGGCTTGCAAATATCAAAAAATGAGATAGCTTATTGTAGAGGTGACTTTTACCTTCAAACAAAATATTTCTAAGTGCCATAGTTTTGGAGAAACAACTCATCAAATTTTTCCACTTTTGGCACTTAGGGCTCTTAAGAGAAAGTACCAACACAATGTAGTTTGGAACGATTGGGCATGTTGGGGTGCAAAATGGGACCTTTCAATTGGAAATAGGATGCCATTTAATTGAAAATCCTAAACATTAATTATTTCATGTATCTCCTAGATTCTTGGAATGTGTTCAACAACACTAAGATTAGGATGAGATTAATATTTGATGAAATAATCATAATTATTGACATTTGTAATTAATTCTAAATGTAAGGAGCATGTGAGGGTGTCCATAGTGAGTTCCTAAATAATAGGGACACATGGGGCACCCACATGGTAAGGTGACACTCACCTTGTGTTCAGTTAACTATACGGAGTAACAATTAACACTTCTGAATGCATGTAAAGATCCTAGGAGTTAGGGTTTGATATTTGCATGCTTGAAGGTCAATTCAGTTCAATTCAGTTGTGGTTCAGTTGTCTTCTATTAGTTTCAGTTGTATGTTAGTTAACTTCAGTTAACTTTGAATGCATGGCTAATAACATTTAGTTGTATGACAGATAACAGGGACTACCTCCAATTAACAGGGGATGACCATTCTTACATGAATGGTGTTGAGTAAATGTTTCAGTTAACTAGAAATCACTTGGAGCCAACTTGGGAGCCCAAGATGCTTTCTTGGATTTACCTCTCTTGCATGATAAGATATTTCTGAAGGCTCGGTTAAGTAGGATTACTTATGGGCACCAACTTTGAGGAAGAGCTTTGGAATTATCACCAAAGTGAAGGATAAGTTGTAGCTTAAGTTTGGGACACCCAAATGCATGAAGCACATGTTGTAAGCTTTAGTCTTCATAGAATAACTCAACTTGAAGCAATATGGTGTACCTTTTTAAGGGCTTGAGCTTGTGCATTGTAATTATCACCATTTGGAGATTACAAGGTTGCATATTGTCTCTATATCTCATTCAAGTTCAAGATAGTTTTCATAATTGTTATTTGCAGGTGTGAAGAAGATTGGTAAAGACAGAAGAAGCATTCTCAAGCAAGAATTGGAGTTATTGTAATTCAGAGATTGAATACTAGAATAATTCTTGGTGGAGTTTTTTCCCGAAAGGGTTTCTCCACACTATATCTTGTGTAATCTTTCTAATATCTTGTCTAGTTCTTCTATCAACTTCTCTCTTCATTCTACAACAATAAAATGGATTAATCAAGATAATCACCCACAAAGAATATATGTAACAAAGAAAAAGCTTACTTAGATTAGCAATATTAAAGTTTTATAGAGTATTAAGCTAAGAAAACACCTCATTTTTCAACACTTTCTTAGCATAAACCCACCCACCCAAATGTTTTGGCACTATCAATTTGGCCCCATGATGAACATAACAAAAAGTATGGCTCTTGACAAGTTTTTACTAAACATATCTAACACTTTTTGCAACATTTGAAAAATTATCACTACAATCAAGTGGATTGGAGATTTCAAAAACTGAGAAAGGTTATTGTGAAGGGAACCTACATGACCCTATACATCCAAACAAAATGTTTGTATGTGCCATGGTTTCTGATAAATAGTCTGCCAAATTTTTCCACTTTTTGGCACTTAGGGATCTTAAGAGAAAGTGTCGACACAATATAGCCTACAATGTTTGAGCAAGATGGGGTGTGAAACAGGACCTTTTCTACCATAAACCCACCCATTTGTACATGTTGGCATTGTTGGCTTGGCCCCACAAAGCATTGAATGTAAAGTTATGATTGTCCTAATAAATTTATTACATTTCTAATGAATTTATGACCATCCTAATGAACCTTAGACCATTGTAATAAATTTATGATAGTCCTAACGAACCTATAACTATCACAATGTCAAGTTATGATTTCCCTAATGAATTTATGGCAATCCTAATGAATTTATGACTGTCCTAATGAACCTTAGACCATTGTAATAAATTTATGATAGTCCTAATGAACCTATAACTATCACAATGTCAAATTATGACTACCCTAAGGAATTTATGGCAATCCTAATGAATTTATTATTGTCCTAATGAACCTTAGACCATTCTAATGAAGTTATGACAGTCCTAATGAACCTATAATCATCACAATGTCAAGTTATGATTGCGCTAATGAATTTATGATAGTCCTAATAAATTTATGATTGTCCTAATCAATATTAGACCATTCTAATGAAGTTATGATACTCCCAATGAACCTATAACAACCATTGTTGCAAGTATGAATGTGTTGTCATTGATTTCAACAAGCTTGTATTATCATTGGTGACACCTGTGCAGTTGTTGCGAGAGATTGTTGTTTTGGTTAGTTGCATTATGTTGTCATCAGTTAAGTTGTTGATGTTAATCTCTGGTATTTCTTTGATAAGATTTTGTTTATGATTTAGATGTTGAGGATATTGATAAAATTGATAAAGTAGGGAAACAGGGTGTTGCAGAGGTGTTTTGGTTTTGCTTCATATTTCTTTCAGGTTGAATATCTTCTTGTGTGATTTGTATTTTTTGTTAGAGGTGTTCAGAGTTTCTATATCCAGAATTTGGGCTTCTGGATCAATGTGCAGAAGTAGTTATGTTCAGCAATATGTGAATTGGTTTTGTAGTGTTGCTTACAAAGGTTTCTAGGAGAAATGTTTTTTCTCTACGTTTCTTTGTAGTTTTTTGTATGGTCTTGCAATTTTGAAGGTATGTTGATAATGTTGATCTCTTGCCAATGTCAAGAGGATTCATGATTTGGTACTTCGAAAGATGGATTTTAGAGTTGCAGTGTTTGGCAATGTAGTCTGATTGTACAAGTTGTGTACATTCTGAATGTGTGAATTGTTGCAAAGGAGTTTGATGGATTTTAGGGTGATAGAGGAATATTCTAGATCATGATGAAGCATGGTATATGGTTCACAAGTCGTCCTTGGATTTGAAGAAGCGTGTAATTCAAAGTTTAATGGTGTTTGCATGGGTAACAACCCACCTAGTGTTTACAGTACATTCAAAGATGTTTAAGTATTAATGAAGGTGTAAAGTGGCATGTGAGAGATGATTTGGGTCCCAATTAAGTTTTGTATTGGTCCACTTTCGTTCCTATCCATCTCGGGAATGCTTAGTGCCAACCTATTTTGAATTTGTAAAGTGTAAGGTGAGTGTAGCCGACTTGAAGATGTTTTTCAAGTTATGGATGGTATAAATGCAAGGTGATTTGATGTGAGATGGAGTGTGGAATAGAATTTTGTGTTATGATGTGAAATTAAGTGCAGAAGTGGGAAATGTAGTGTGAGCTATAATGCAAGATTGTTGAATGTAGTGAGTTGAGGTATCTTGATCTCTTGTAGACTGCAAGTGTTTTTGAAGCTATTGTGGTGGATTCTCTGTTGCATTGAGATCATGTTTTGTGTGTAACATTATATTATTTCTTCTTTCTTTTTTGACAATGAGCCTAGGTTGTGAGCCTTTTTGGACAAAGCGTCATATTCTGGCAGTGAGCCTCTTTGTATCTATTTTGCAATTACTTATATTATGAGCTAATACTCACTGTGGTTCTTCCCTTCTCGGGCTTTCCACATAAATCTAGTGTTCTCTTGTATATGGTGTTGGTTGTTTCAACTTATGTTATCTACTTTTTATGTTTAAACATCATAACGTATTAAGGATTTAATTGATGATTGTGGATTTGATTACTATTGAGGGTTTTGATGTTTTAATTTGGTACAATTGATTCACCCCCCTCTCAGTTGTCTTGCTAATTCAACAATTGGTATCAGAGTCGGGTTCCTTAGAAAAAGCTTAACCGCTTGAGGTAGATCTGGGATGGCAAGCAAGAAGGAGATTCCTATGTTTGATGGCACAGATTATGCATTCTGGGAAGTGAAGATGGAAGGCTATCTAATTTACATTGGATTTGATGCCACTAAGGTAGTGAAGACTATATATAACATACTTCCAAATAGACCAAGCACAAATGATGAAATCAAGGCCTATGAAATAGGTGGTAAGACAAGGTTTGTTCTTTTGAGTAGTCTTGCAAATACTGAATTAGGGAAATTTATGGATTTGAAAACTGCTAAAGAAGTTTGGGATAAGCTAGAAAGTATTAATGAATGTGATGATAAGGTTAAACAAGCTAAGTTGCAGAATTTGAAGACACAATTTGAGACTTTGTGAATGTCTGGAGATGAAACAATTACAAGTTACATGCAAAGAGTTGATGAACCAATAAGTGCTATGAGAGGTCTTGGTGCACAAGTCAATTTTAAATCGACTGCTTTGAAGAATACAAGCAAGCAGCAACACATTTGAAGTGAAGTCATTTATTAAAGAAGGTCGATTCAATTTTTCCACTAAGATGACACCTCATCTTCAAGAGTATAGAAACCTTATTTAAACCATGGCATAAACTAATGAGAAGGGACAGCTAAAATAAAACAGAGAGGGAGGGGTCGTGGAAGAAAGAAGGATTCCTCCGCCCAAATACTCGTGCCAGAATGAATGTGGACTTTTTTGGGGCGTGGAATCAAATCGACACTAAGGGAGAGATTGACTTGTTGAACACAACATATTGCAAGGTGCTAATTTGACATGGAATGAAGGTGTTGAAGATAACTCGCGTGGGAAAGAGAGAATACCCATTAGTTGCCCAGAGATGTTCTAAATTCATATCAAATTATGTAGAGGCATGTGGGTTAGAGATAGAGCGGCATTGGGAGACAAGATAACACATATTCATAATGCAAAATATCAGTTTAAGGTTAAATGCAGGTTTGAGAAGGGAGGCAGCGACTATGTAAATATCTTAGCATTCAAACGCAATAAAATTTGTGCAAAAAGACATTTAAGTTGTGTGGGAAATGATAGAGAACGGGAGAAAATGTTTACAAAACAAAAGAAGGCTCATGGTCGTGTAGCATATGTTGTATATTTTGTATGCTAATTTGGCTATGGACGGTTGTATATAAGATGGGAAGGAAGGAAGTAAGGGTGTTGGATGAGAGGGACAAGCCAATGATGGCTTCTTGAAATGAATGAAGAACCAATCAATGGGTATGAAAGAGAGGCTACAAGAGAAGGTTAACGGTGAGCAAGAAGAGGAGAACCAGTGGAGGTGGTTGTGTGGATGAGCAGAGGAAGACAAAGAGTTGAAAGATTGAGGGTAGCAGGATTGCCAAAGTTTTGTAATGTAACTTTCATGAGATCTTGAATGTAAATGGTTCAATCGAGAAATCAATTTTTATTTGACGCATGTATCAATTTTGGAACTAATCATTTATTGAGTCGTGTGTAATCTAAGTTTTATGAAAGTGGATGAGAAATTAGAAGAGTTTTTGTTCTCTTCATCAAATGGTATTAGAGGCAGAGGTTCTGAGCATACGTACAGAGTGTCGACTGTGAGGTAGTTCATACCAAGACCTACGGGTGGGGATGGGAGTGAGCAGAGGTTTCGAGCACAAGCAAACTGTCGAATGTGAGGCAACTTATGGTGGAATCTATGGATTGAGGAAGCGCGAGTGAGAAGCTCAAAAGTATCGATTATTTCTAAGTTTTGGTAATATTTCATGAAATTCCTTCTTATAGGCAGAATTCAAACTGTATTTTGAATTTGATGGTGAAGGTTTCGAATTCAAACAATTACTAGCTTGGGAGATTTAGCCATTTTATGAATTTGGTTGGCAATTTGGCAAAAATTTAAAATTTTGAATTCTATGAGGTCTATGGCAGAATGGTTTTGTGAGAAGTTTTATAATGCTAATTTACACATCCTAGTAAGTTTTTGTGAGTTTCTGAATTCTTGGGAAAAAGTTATTGCAAAAGTTAGTTTTCAGTATCACTGATCGATGGACGGATTATATGGTTGGTGTTAGTCTTCATATTTGTTTCTTTCATATTCTCGAAAGTCTGTCATCTAAATGTGGATGATGTGATCTTGCACACTAATCTGAATCGATATCGTAATGCCACATTGGAAAAGGGTGTAAGTTTATTTCTTTTCATAAATCTGACTTTAAATCGACTACTTCGAAGAATACAAACGAGTAACAATGCATTTGAAGTGAATTTGTGCAGAAGGACATTTAAATCATGTGGTAAATGATAGAGAATGAAAGAAATGTTTACAAAACAAAAGAGGGCTCATGGTCACACAGCATATATTGTATATTTTGTATGCTAATTTGGTTATGAGTGGTTGTATATAAGATGGGAAGGAGGAAGGTACAGTTGTCAGATGAGAGGGAGGAATGTCGGATCGTCAGATGAGAGGGAGGAAGGTAGGATCGTCAGATGGGAAGGAGGAACGTGGATGAGAAATTAGAAGAGTGTTTTTTCGCTCTTCATCAACTCCTAACAATTAGTTAATAATGTTGATACTCCCTTTACTCTTGCAAGGTATTAAACAAGCGAAATTTTATTAAGAAATGTGTATCAACCTTGCTTCTAATGCTGAGAATATAAAAAATAACAATTTTCAAGCTATAAAATAGAAAAACTCAATTTGTAGACTATAAAAGTCATTTTTAGTCAAAATAAATATTTTAAGTTGTTTAGCATCGGTTCCCAAATGTCTATCATGTAGGTGTCTTTGAGCTCTATAATTTAAAAAAAGGTCCCAAATTACCTCCAAGTCCAAAAGATACGGCCTGTGAAACTTGAGTCTCACATTGGAAATGTAAAAATATCTATTGCACATAAGGAATTGTAAGGAGTTACTTTTTGATCAACTTATGACATGTGTTATAACATGTCATAAGGCATCTTTGAATGGAGACAATAGAACCAAAATAGAATGCTCAAGTTTGTCAATGGATTATGACTAACTTATGACTGATGAAAAAAATGTTATTTTTAGTGTGTATGAAATCGTCTTGGAATTTGGGTGTTGGATTTTTAACTAAAGATAGAGGCACCACATTTTTGTGTGGTTTTAGCTCATGGTTTCTTAATTACCATTTGATGATTTCATTTATTGCTTCTATTTATTAGGTACTTAAGATTAAGGTTTTGATAATAAGTTTTATAGATACTATTGTGCTGCCATAATTACTTCAAATCTTTGGTTAACAATGTTCCTATAAAAACTCAAACTCTACAAGTGTTGTAATCTTTAATTATTTAATAATACATTGAGTTACTTTGGAGTGGCATTTTTTTCCAAAAAGGGTTTTCCCCATGTTAATCATTGTGTTATGATCTATTATTTTTATTGTGTATTTTTCTTTGCAACTACAAAAATATAATTTATATGCACATACCTACTTTCATAAATTATTATATAGGAAGTGTATTCCACACATCTATTTCCTTTCAAAATTTTCCTTGATAATCAACAGGTTATTAACTTTTCATATATATTAATTACCTAAATGAATGTATTTAAATACCAAGACAACATGAAGTTGTGCAAACTTGTACCAAGTTAACTCACTATAGCTAGTTTAAAATTTTGAATTTCATGTCAATCCCAAGTAGCTTAGGGTCAATATCAAGCATTGTGACATTGCCTTGATACAAGAAACTAAAAACCTCAAGTTGAGGGTCAAATATATGGATATGCATGCAATGATAGGTGCAATAAATAGCTCATAATAATAAGTGTATGAGAATTTATATAACTAAGAATGCCGACGAATGTAAAATATAAAATCATATAGAAATCATGAAATAAACCAAACTTTACGCCATTTATATAATAGATGTATGAGAATTTATATAACTAATAATGCTGACGAATGTAAAATATAAAATCAAATAGAAATCAAGAAATAAATATGAATGCACACTTATTAGTATATAAATTATATTAAGTCATTTGCTTAAAATGAAAATTTACGCCATTACTCCATTTGTAGGCCTTAATTAATTTGAATCTTACAATAACTCAAATTTGCATCCAATTAAGTCCACTAAGGGAGAGGGACCAGTGGTGGGTAGGGCAATGAGCAAGCATTCCACGTCAGCAGCATCCAAGTCTACTGATTTTTCTTGCACACGTCCCTTCATAACCCTATTGGCAATGCCCTCCCCCATCCCTCCGCCTCCTCCCATTTTTGAGGCAAAATTTGCACATTTTTCAATGTTTTCAGACCGTTTTTCAAAACCCACAAAAAAAAAAAGTCAAAATGTATCATCTACCAATAGTGGGTCACTAAGTCATGTATTATTGGTACACTAATGTGTCATCACATGATTGGTCAGTTTGTGTACTTTATGAATTAAAGTGTTTTGTAGTTGAATATTAAGTGTAAATTTATTTAATTTTTGATTACCCAAAACTGATCCCAAACTGTCAAATACTATATCCACGATTGGTCCCATGCCCACGATCGACTCCTCCCCCTTAACCAAATAATCTTGAGTACACCATGAATCAATGATTTTAATACGCTGCTTGGTAACTTTCTTTTCCTTTAAAATATATTAAAAGTATTTCATAAAGTTAATTGGGAGGCCTATGCCTTGGGGTTGTGTTGGCATGGTATTTTTCACATTCTTTTGTTGCTGCTCTTGTCACATTGACTGCTTGGTCTGGTAGACATTATTAAAATCTTAAGATATCATGATTCTGTCCAGTAAATGTTTTATAAGATGCTAAAAATTGGATCAACTCCGCAACTTTTTTCTAGCATCGAGAACCAAAAGCCTCAACCTCGAAGTTATATTTAATCCATTCACATTAAAATTAGCTTTCCTACTAATTTTACTTATCAGATAGTAAACTGTTACTCAATCCTTAAAATGGTACACATCATCAGGTACTCCATTTCCAACGTTGATATTTTGCCAACTGAGCACATGTCGAGCAAAATCATTTTGAAACAATTATGATATAAGCATCCAAAATCTACCACTGTACAAACCCATTCAGGAGTGAACATGTTATCCTTGGTACTACTTTAATGGTGCTTCGAATTCTTTGAGTTGCTCTTAAATAATATTGAACTCTTTCAAGCATCTCTCGCCATAATATGAATAAGCTTTCTCCTTCAACTATTTCAGCCATCATGCTTAGGTTTGCCTTCGTGCTTTTCATCGCGTGTGTGGCCATTGAACTAATAAATTTAAATACCTTTTGTGCTTCTATATTAATGTTGATATGCCAGGAGGGTTGTGCTTCAGTTTTAGTATAACCAGATTATGTAAGAATTGGAAATAAGCAGTAGTCATATATTATGTTCTCTTGTTAAAGCCGTTATTCTTTTCCATTTTATTTATTTTTTTCAATATAAAGTCCCAGATATAATTACAACCTCCAAGTTGAATACAACGGCAAAACCAAATAACGGACCAATTCAGATTTAGAAGAATGCACGGGCATAAAATTGAATAAGACATTATAAACCGTTATATTGGTTTAAGTCCATTATGATATCGACTGTCTTCTCATGAAACCGAAGGACATTCATGTGCCTTCCACCACAAAATGGGCAAATATTCATGCTTTCTCACGATCAAAGGATATGCATGTGGCTTAATCTTACAATAAGGGCAAATCCCATTAAAAAATTATGACGTAGCCCAAGTGTTACTGATCAACACCACAAAGAGTTACTAAATAATACAATTAGATATACTGTAAGCATCTTATTCGCTAGTGCTTACCGCCTTGAACACATTCTGCCCGTGCATTAAACCCTCGTTTATTTCAAAAAAAGAGATAAAAGAGTTAATAAATAAAACTATAATGATCGCAATTCTCAACTTAGTGTGACAATAAATATGGCCTACATAATAATTTCTTCAGTTACAAAACCTCCTTAATTTGCAGCGACTCATGTTCAAATGTACAAGCCATGTTTTCTTTAAAACAGGCTATCTTGAAAATGGAAAAACCTAAACCCAGCAAAAGTGGGTTACATCAGCTCTACTTAGAACGAATGTTTTTTGTAGTTACTCCTCAGAAACACCGACCATAGTAACTTCTATGGTCTCGACAAACATTGTTACCTTAAATGGATTGTAAACAATCGATTAAGAATAAGCATAATGCATGGATAGAATCCCCACCACATTTTGAGTAACTTCAAAATAGCAAACATCCACCGTCAATGTTAAAACTTGAGCAGGTGTTAAAACATGCCATATGGACTTTCAACCAATGTGAATTCTCGCCAGCCCTTGTCAAAAGGCATTCTGAACTTGAAGACTGAGTCTTCATTATATATAACATTAATATACATTTCTTTTTATCCACACACATAACTCTTCCCAGGGGGGATACTGGCATAGTAAGTAGCTTATAAACCTAGAAATATAAGGTAGACAATAAAAAATTAATTGATATAAGACTACAAAAAAACATCAGCCCACATATACCCTCAGGAAAAGAGCACTTACTAATACAAAGTGGTGTGGATAGAAGATCATGGACCATAATTAAAAGAATCATGATTCATGCTTGACACGTGCTTTTAATATGCCTGGAACAGGTGGGGAAGTGCAGTTTTTCCCAGCAGAACAAGACATGGAATAAGAACCACCTGTTGCCCTCAAAGAATGAGAGGGCAATGATTGTCGGTTCGTGTTACATATAGGCAAGGTATTTTCACAAAAAGCAGTTCCATTTGGATAACCATCATGACTGGCAAAATCAGCACCATCATTTGACGGCTTCTGAGAAAACCCCATTGCTTTTAGCACATATGCATCATCATGAACCTCAAAAGGTGTACTGCAAAAACATCAGTGACAACAAACATGAGATTGATGAGCTAAAATTATAAAACCACAACTTCCAGCAAAATGAATGTTGTTAGTGTTAGCCAACCTTCTCAAGACACTAAACTAGATGCAGAAGTGAAATGTCATATGTAGAGGGTTCTACAGTCCTAACACCCAAAAAAGACAAAATTTATTCTCTACCAAAAATCATGTTACTAGCCACCCCTCTAAAGAAATTGAACTAGAATGCTGAACGTATAAACTCAAAGTCATACATGAGGCTTATACAAACAAATTGTTACCCGCATGGGCATCACAGCATACCTATTGAAGTCAAAGTGAACTAGTTGCATATCTTCTGAGATTTCAACTTCAACTGTTGCATGTGGACGGGTCTGAGTTGCAATTCAAAATATAAGTACTGTCAGCTGGAAAATGAACAAGACCTATTTAAACTATCCTATAGAAAACATAAACATTCGATATATCACACATTCAGAAGGTAAATGCTAGATCTATCTACAACCATATGAGAAACCCAATCAACAATGCATGGTAAAACTATCAATACATACCTATTGTGACTGCATTATAATTGTTTACAAATAAAAAATATAGAAAATTTTCTGAAGAGAATGTCCCCTTGTTTCAGAGGATGCCTCGTTACTTGAAACAAAATATACAATGGGTTGCACATCATTAGGAAGCAACTTGGTAAACATACCCATGAGACTAAAATTATGTTGAATTGAGTGCTATATTCGAAGTGTTGACCATAACATGAAACATAAAAGCTAAAGCAATTTTCCTAAAGAAATCTGCAGTTTGACAATTGATCTGCCGATCGTCCACACTTATTTCTAGCCCTTTCTCCCAATTGTTGGCATAGTTTACTTTGTTTTATACTCAAATTCATTGATGTGTCCATAAGTGCATGATCTGAGCATCTATTTTTTGTTCTATGGATGAAGGTGGTCAAGGAGATTTAAATTTCGGTCTTCCTTTGTAAGGTGTATGCCTAATGTCACTCTCGTGCCAAAATCTCTGCTTCACCACTCAGCCCTGTGATCATCACAGCAAACTCAAGATTGATAGTTAACTTGATACTAAACAAAAACTATGACAGGAACTCTCAAACAATTGACTATAACCCACTTAAATCAGACTAATCATAGAGCTTCAATATTTTGTTGTAAATATAAGCAGTCTGAAACTTGGGAATAACTAGGCAAAGTAGTGGATTCTGCTTATTTTCCCATATAGTAAAACTTAAGATTACTCAGCCACTTAGGATGAGTATTGTGAAACCACCTTATTTTTGCACAGCCAATAAAATTGAGAATTTTTAGCTTTTTTCCGATGGGATGAAGTGTTTAAGCTTTATATACTTAATTCACAACCCCAGATTTTTATCTCTGTTTAAGATCTGAGTCTTGAGAAGGGGAGGGTTGAACTTGAATCCTGATGGGAGCAGGGTACGAACACCCCTTAGCCAGAGCACAGTCACATGCACAAGTTGGTCTCATGTGCAGTAAGCTATCCTGTGTTCTAAGAACAGTTAGGTGCACAAGGCACAACACACCATGGACATCAAAAGGACCTTTCCTTTCCTTTAGAGGCAGAGCCATTTGCCTTGCATGAAACAGAATAAAACCCTCTTTGTGTCCTCTCTTGGGATAATTCTTCTAAGTTCCATGACAAATCACTCTCCAAGTTTTTAACTCCTCTTTTGGAATTGTTTGTTTTCTTCTTGATGCAAGTATCCTCCCTCTGCTTCAATTTCTTGTAAATGCCTTTGATCATTCCGTGGGATTCTTCTTGAGTGGCTTTGTGATTCAAATTTCATCCTATTAATGCATCACAAGTTGCCAATGTACAGGATAGCCTTCCTGTGCTCATATATTCTCCCATGAGCATAAAGAGTTGTATGGTTCCACCCCTCAGAGTAGTCCCAACAACACTAACATTTTATGCAAAACACATTTGAAGGATTTGTTCTACTGCTCTCAACTGATGCTTAGTTCAAAATCCATCAAAATTTTAACATAGGCAAGTGCTGTATTCAAACTACTGACTACAACAATGATCTTCTGTTCCTAGTTGCTTAAGGTTTTTATGCCACTTGTAAAATGATTTTCATTCGGTAGGCATTGTATGCCAGACTTTGCTTGGAAGCACCATTTATTCCAAAAAGTTATTAGTTATCAATTATTACAGAGTATGTTTGGCAGAATTGCTTGTATCACTAATTGGATAAGTAGCTTCTTTATGGTCTACAGAGGCTTCCTAAATTCTTGCTCTCCAGAGAAACCTGACGCTCTCTTTAACTTTGCTTATTGGAATATTTGAAAAATTCTTCAGAGTCTGTGTTGTACTGACACAAGGGCTATTATTGATGGTTGCACTATGCTAAGAGATGAATATCTATGATTTTACTAGTTGACAAAGGTTTAGACACAGAGTAGCTGTCAAAACAGCAAGAACATCCCTCCCTCCCAGCTAAAAATGTTGTACAACAATGGTAACAGAGTGACCGGTGTAATTACTCAATCTGCAATAGACTGTGATACATTTGACAGCTTGTGTCATCCATATAATATCTGGTGCAATTAAGATCATCTCCCAAAACTGTATATGCAAAGTCTCTTGAATAGTGTGTGCATGCAAAATTTACATATGAATCTCAAAGCTGCAGCCAATCAAGCAACAGCTAGTTGCAATGCAGTAATGTGTGGATACTTTTTTAAGCAATATGGAATAGGCACTCTTTTAAGCCTTGTTAAAGTGCTACATATTTCAATATGAAGAAAAGTTCTCAATGATATGCACCAAGATACTTGTGTGTTCTGAAGATTTCCTTTCATTTGAAAATTACCTGATGATTAAAACATCAGTCCCGTTTTACAAAAAACCTCTGCTTTGGCACAATATCATTTAGGCTACTTGGTCCTTAACAGATGAGCAATAATTTTAATTTTTTTCCTTTACTAATAGCTGACACATGCAGCTGAGCTGTCAAAAATAGCTATGATCAGATACAAAGCTTGATGAACAGAAAAAGCAATAAGGTGTGGATAAATAAGAATATTGAGGTGCAAACAACAAAAAAGTATTGAAGAAATTTAAAAACTATATTGATGTGCTAACAACAACAACAGAAGTATGGAAGAGATTTTTAAAAACTATAGTAAGGTGCAATCAACAAAAAATTAAGGAATAGACTTTATAATACATATCAACAGGTGCAGAAGGCATTTCCAGCACATATCTACACATAGTAGCAATACAATACAATAAACTAAAGTCAAACCTAATACACAATGTGTAGTGAAAAGGGCTCAAAAGCAAGCCATGGAACTCACAAAGTCCAAAAATAGTCCAGCTAGTGTGATAAGCTTTGTTTCCATTGTCAGTTACTAGCACAAAAAGTATTTTCCACTTTCCAAACACCACTACCATCCAACTTCTGGTTGTATAAATATAACACTGTGAAATCAAAAGCAATGCACACTGTCTAGATGCAACTTTAGCAGGACTTAAACAAAAAATTCACCTGAACTAAGATAAATGGTAAATACATTTCCCCAGACGAAGTATTTCCTGAAACATGCAAGTGTTCATTCCGTTGCACCAGATTTTGAAGACCTATTATCTATAAAAACAAACAGGCAACTGTCAGTAAGACTAAGAAGAAACATTATCAGCAGAGAACTCTCTAAGCTGGTTTGTCAACAAAAAGCTCAACACGTCAACCATTCAAAATTCAAATCAATGACTTGATTTTTCAACAAAAAGTTAAGTTTAACTAGCAAGTAGCAAAAAGAAATATATAGTGATTGTAAAATATTAAGATTCATTTTTTTAGGATGACTGGCTTGAGTTTTCTGCACAACTTTACATTATTACAAACAAGGATTGTAAATTGCAGGTCACACCATCAAATCCACAATAATATATACCTGCTCTTCAAGTTCTTGTAAATATGCCATTTTTTTGTCAATCCTGCTTCTCACCCCCAAGCGGTCTTCCTGCTCACAACTTCATACATTAATTGCTGCAAAACATTACTTCTTGAACATAAAACCCTAAACTACTATAAGAGGGAAAATATCTGCCCTGATCCACATCAATTTTTGCAGGAAAGACGTTGCATTCAATTTATATTGTTATACAAAAATAATATCCAAGCCAGTACAAAACAAACCTTCAACTGCTCAAGGTCATTAGGGCTTGTGCTAGGTAGCCCCTTCCACTGAATTTCTTTCTTGTCCTTTGATATTATGTCCATTGCCATGAGTACGTTGAGTGCATCATACACCCTCCGCCTTATGTTTTTCTCATCATATTGTTGCTGTAAGATTTCAATTGCAAATATGTTAAAGAGTTGCAATAAAAAATACTGCGGATCCCACTTTAAGATTTAATGAGCTACCTACACAAGTGGAGCATTTGTAATACATTAACAACTCTAAAATACCATTAGATAAAGAATCTGACCTGATCAGGAGAAACAAGTGCACTATTAGGGTTTGCAAACTCTGCTACTAATTCATCTGCGACCTGAAAAACCATATACAAATTTGACAGTTAGTTTTATGAAGATTCCAAAGAACAAAGAACAAAGAACAAAGAGAAAAAATTATAAATTCAAATGAGAAAAAGATCCAACAGGATGTGGTGCAACGTTAATGGTAATAGGGGGCATTCCTATAAGTGTGTTTCAGATTCAAAAACCCCTCACCACAGCAAGATGGCCCATAATTCAGTTGAAATGTGGTAAAGCTATAGCATAACAATTAGAAAATACTTACGACAGTCCATGTTTACAAATCTTAAGGTTGTGGTTCACACCTATCCAACACCATATAACCTTACCCAAGATTTACTAGCAAATGAAAAGGGAAAACATTGATGTACTGCTATGACCAATAACAATCAGTCTGGAAGTCGCAACTTCTATAACAAAGAAAGAGAATGCAATCAAATCTCCAATCCTAGAGAGTCCTTAGGAAATAACAAGGTAATTTAACTAAAAGCAAATTTTAGGGCTTATGAGAAGATCAAATCAACTTGTTGAGGTAATTTTTGTTTGGAACAAACTGAAAACATAATTGTTGACAAGTCTATTATGTTTATACTAATGCGTGTATGTCTAAGATAATTGTTGACAAGTCTATCATGTTTACACTAATATATCTGCATATATAACATAATTGTTTATATATGTACATATATGTAAGAATGGCAAAGTCGCTCATCATCATCATCATGGTAGTTGTATATTCTTATTGCTTATTCATTAAAGAAAATATTCTCCTCTGTTATTTGTTCTTCTTTGTGCATATTTATATGACATATATTTATATTGTGTGTAATTCATTCTGTTTATTATAACAGTATGACCGTTTACTTTATCATAGGCCATAAGAGACCCTTAGCCAATTGTGTATAAGAAGGTTGCTGGAGAAATGTGACAAGACTATGGAGCCCATACACTGGTAGAAAACCTACTTTAATTTCTGATGGCCATAAACTTTCATATAAATAATAAATCATCGACTGGAGTGCAACTTGTGCCATTGGAAAGAGCATTTCAATAGCTATATTTTGATATATAATATGATAACTCCTGAACACTATTTAAAATGGCTATAAGCCATTGAAGTCAAACTTCCAAATTTTGCTTATTTTGCTGGCAGAGACAGCACCCGAACATGCACACACCAAAAAAGTTTGTGCAAGCCTGTTACTCTAACAAATCCAAAACAGTTCAGAAAATATTTAAATACATATAGGTGATAAATTTTCAATGTGACATATTCCTTGAGCATGGAGAGCTGAGGAGGCAAGTATTAAAAACTAAAAATATTCTTGGTTTTTGGTGATTAAAAAAATTCAACATAGAAGAAACATCAAATCATCGTACAATTAAAAATGTCTAGACTCTAAATTCCATAAAATAAAATAAAAAAGTAAGTGTAAAAGTCCTAAAATTTTAAAAAAAAAATGGAACAAGGACTAACAGCTTTTGTTGTGCTACTTCTACTGCTCTATCCCCAACTTCCTTGTGCTTGAAAGTTTGTACAAGGCCAAAAACTATACATGGTAATATTATCAACACTATTGAGATCCTTTGGGGCATCAGACACGCTCAGGGGAACCCTGTCAAATCCATGGGGAAAATCTACACCCTCCTACACAAAATTGTCTGGCATCCTCAAGATCAACATCCTAGCATGTGGAAGAGCCCTGAAAATGCACTTTAATCTTCTTATTCTTAAGATGAAAGTCACTATTGTTGGTGTAAATAGTGACTTTATCAAACTAGTTAGCTTTTAGCCTACCTAGGAGAGTCCTATTCACATTGGTTAAGTCTCCAATTAGGGACTTCTACATTTTTGTCTCACCTCATGGTTGAGACATGTGTCCTCACTTTGTGAGACACCTATTGCATGTATATTTGACACTTCCTCACACACTTGTCAAGTGAGCTCACAAGTGTTCCATCTTTGGAGGATTAGTCAATTGTTCAGTCCTACCTTCCTACCTCCTCATCCTTGCCTATATATGCAAGGATTCATCATTGTATTTTACACACTCTCATTTGTATGATAGATATCCTATCATGTTCATTGCTTCACTTGTGGAAGGTTATCAATTCGCACTTTCTGATCTTGGCATTCTCCAACAACTATGAACACCAACCTGCTTCTCTTCTCTCCTAGGGTAAAATCTGTTTCTTTCACAGTGGATGAAGCACTATATGGATTAATTCATTGTACCACACGGAAACCATTTATCTGATTGAGCAACCAAATAGCAAGTTGTCTATGCTCTAAAATTTTGTTGACAGGCATCCCCTACCACCTACTCAGGTTCCTTTCTGTTAAACATGCTTTATCTTTAGTAGCATTGGTTTTGTTGGAAGGGCACAAAACTTTACATACTAAAGAAACTGTTCCAAATGCTTTATTGCCTCCTCAATATACATTTTGTCTAACATGACAAACATCTTGATGTACCTCATCATTATCAATGGGATTTACTTTGTAAGGTCTATCCAAATATCAATATAACATCAATGACCTCTAATCATTATCATCATCACAAAGTTGTATAATAAGATCTATCTCACAAATCTTTGCCATCACTTAGTCAATATGACATTAAATGCCTCGGATATTTCTCCAAAATTTGAAGCATTTGTGTCAGTAGTGGATAAACTTCAGGCTATGGGGTCAAGCAATGAGACTACATATCTACAATGTCCCTACCAATAACCATTCAACAAAGGACCTTCACCTTCTTCCCCTGATTTAACTTACCCTCTCCCCACATGGGCCACTCACTGCTCACAAGTCACAACCATACACTGCAAATGCTGTTACATCTCAAATAAGAAGAAGAAGCTAACTTACACAATAGTTTGGGTTTGAGCAATTCCTTCTTTGTGTGGTACCTACAAATGGCTAAGAATACATGGAAATCGTCGATAAACTTTTCCATGTCACTTTAATGCACAGAATTAGATTTTTAAGGTAACACAAATGAATTATGTTAAATTCATATTTTAAATTTTTAGGCTATATTTGTCATGTTAATAATATGTTTATATTTATTAAATAATTACTGTTGTCATTATTATTATTGCATTTTAACTTTTGTTAGCTACGTTTCCACTTAATTTTTTTACATGATTAGTCTTCCTTTGCTTGGGAGACAAATCCCTCAAATTTGGGAACAAGTTTCCTTGAAAGTGACATACGCTGGAACTCTCCTCAAAGTCCCCTTTTTTAAAAGAACAAGGCATGGGATGCCCTGAAGTCCCCTTTTAGAGGAACATCGGAAGGACATGGGAAAAGCTCCCTGTAACCTTCCTGTCTGTGGAAAGGATTCTCCCCCCAGAAACAAGCCCCCAGTAACACAATATGTTTTTCCATCACTTGGCCTAACAGTTGTGAGAAAATGCAAATTTTATTTTCATGCAACTTTTCCAAAATATTTTTGATATTTCCTAATAGAATTAAATATTTGGATAAGTTTTGGTAGGTGTACATTCTAGAGGATACATTCTAGTTTTCACCATGAGAAAGGAAGATAAGGAGAAGTTGAAGCAGCAAATTCCCACAACTTAAAAGTTGAGCAAAAAAGTAACATAATAGAATTTCTCCCTATTATATAGTTTCCTTAAAAAAGCTAAGTTACCAGCTCACTCGAACAAAACTCCAAATCCGGGGCCAGTTTGTTCCCAATCTAAATTTGCAGTCCAGTCTGCTGTGGGTGCAGGTAAGGTACAAACTTTGGGCCTCTGATTCAGCCAGATATGTTCATTAAATACAAAAAAGGAACGCATGAAAAATCACTCCTTATAATATAATTTACTTAAAGAGCTAAGTTACTGGTTCACTCAGCAAAAAAAACTCATATCTAGGTCTAGTTTGTTCCTGGTTCGGATTTACGGTCCAATCTGATGTAGTTGCAGGTAGATCTGGGGTCCAAATCCCATGCCCAGAGGAAAACTCTCTGTGTACCGCAACCTTTTTTATTTTTTATTTTTGCATTTTCTTGGCAATGTAATTTTTGTTTTTGTCATCAGATTTCATGGAAAGAATAAATAAATCACGTTAATGGGGGAAGCTTGTACAAATGGCACTGTTACAATTAGGAAACTGAGCACAATGTGGTTGGAAATGTAATACCCCACCATTTCATAATTTTTACAGGGTTAATGACAAGCCAAAAGTCCCAAGGACTTTTTGGCTTGTACGACTGTATGTCATGGACTGTATTGAATTTGATTTATAAGACTGATAAACTATGGTTAATTTTAATATTTAATTACACGTCTCTTGATAATAAACAACAATACAATATCGCATTAATCTTAAATTAGATTATGATTTAAATTTAAGGGATTATAATCTCAATTCTGAATTTGTCTTTGTATAAACCTGAATCACATGTTTTCATGAGAAGGTATTCAGACTAATGTTCAGATTTATCATTATGGACTAATGTCTTAATTATTTAGAATTTATTGCAAATTCTCGGACTGTTTTCAAGCAACAGAATATGCTCTAAATGTTTGTTGAGTGTGCAGGGCAACTGAGAACATGGACCAGACCAACCAAGTAGAAGGGGGGCTATAAAGCTTCAAGGAATCCTGGATTGGTGACTGGTGTCAGTGCATGAGCAGTCAACAATGGGAAAACAGCACAGCCAGGTGTCAATTAAGAGACCAGATGTCATGAGGCAAGACAGCACAAATAATCCAATTGCAAGAAATAATGACAAGATAATGACCAAGGAAAACACACTCTTAAGGAAATAAGCCTGGACCTGAGAAAATTTCCATGTCTCTAGAAAAGCATGAAATTACTAACCCAACCAAACTACCAGCAAACAAGCCAATTAGACAATGACAAGATTTGCATGACTTGGATGGACCAAGGAATGACATAATTGCATGACCAAAGGGAAATCTCAGACAAAGCATATGAGAAAATTAATTTACTCCATCAACCAACCAATAAAATCCTAGGGGAAGGTAGCTCGGAGATTGTATATTAATCAAGGAAGGCTAGAGATTGAAGATTGTTGAATACATGACATTGAAATATTCAGGCAAGGAGAGTCAAATGACAGAGAAGAGAGGCATAGCAAATAGATGAAGAACCAAAAAAAATCTTAGAAAGGTATGTGCCAGGTTTGAAGCCAGTGTTGTAAAACAGAGAAAATAGTGCCATATGTCTATAAGTTAGTGTTTCTTGTGACTATATGCTCAGTTGAGTTAGTCCCCATGTGAATTAGTATAATCTGTGTAAGTGTTGCAAGTGTGTACCAATGACAAGGATGTCTTCGCAGTTAAGTACCCCAGATCATAGGTGACAAGGAAATTTAGGAGTTGATCTACCATGAGGCCTCAATGGAGCTATATAGCCACCAACTGATTGAGAGCAGAGCTCTATGGTCATCGTTGTAGCAGATAATGGCCATCTTGGTAGAATTCTGGTGGCTAGACGACAATCATTCCTATAGGTGCAGAATGATGGCAATTCCAGTTCACGGCTAGATTGTGCTGTTTTGTTGGCCGAGGTATTTCCCTTAATCACGTGTGCCTGGGCCCCATGGGGTGGTTGCGACCTTGCTCAATCAATAGACTAAGTCTAGTAAGGCTTAGAGGTCAGGTCTTGTATGGATGTGTATGCCTCTTTGACAAGTGAATTCAATTGTAGAATGATCAAGTTCAATGAATAATGTGTTAAGCCTAGACAACACAAATCAGACCAGAGACTAAGAAGAAAGTTGTCATAGAATATTTCAGTTGGCTGACGCTCCTATGAAGTTGGATATTCTGTTGCGAGGGTGGTTGGGTGGAAAAGCATGCCTGATATGTGAGTTGGTCTCCAAAGCCAAGCAGATTGCATTTTGCTGATGAAATTGAGTGATATTTAATCCCTTGCTTTAACTATAATTCTAAGTATACATGCATATGCATTAGGGCTGATTAAGGTTATGATATTGTCTTGCATTTCAAGGACAATTAGGTTATTGAAATTGAGGACTGACTGCTTAAAAGGAATCCTTGGATTGACTTTGCCCTAGCATGGTTGCAAGCTAAGGGACAGATGAGGCCTG
>VDFB02000363.1:54989057-55005951 GCA_007258455.2 Sequoia sempervirens | reverse complement strand
CTCCTCTAGAACCACAACCTAAAGTAAGACAAGGGGAACAAAGTATCTCAAATAAAAAGAGTGATTCATCAACAAGGGGAGGGTGGTCTTGGACCAATTCATAGTATTATGGCAAATCCTCTTATTCTTCAAGTTGTGTAGAACCTAGGGGGTATTCCCTTGAGGTCTCAATGAGATAAAAAAAAGATGTGAAACCTAGGTCTTAACCAACCATGGCCTAATGATAGTCATGAGTAGACCTAAAAGACCTCATATAAAGTAGATTGAAAACTAGGTTTTACATGCACCAAGGATGTAGAATAAGTTATACCACTTAAGATGAGACCCATTAGCATTGCATCTACATATGCACTTAGGAATCGATCACATGACTCATACAAGATTTGACAACATAGTAGCTCACAAGACTTGTTGTGGGTAATCATCATATAGTAATGAGAGGATGTAAAATGTAACCTACACTAAACTAGAGAGAGAGAGAGAGAGAACTTATGAGTGTAGTAATTATGATGGTGATGGACAAATAATAACAAAGTAGTGCCTTGATCACATTGGATGATAGAGTCAAGTTTTAGGCTCCTCATGCTAACACATGTGAATAAAACATGGAAACCAAGAGTGCATTCATGAACCATTAGTAACGACTTTGTGACTAAACAAATACATTCCTCTATAGAACCAAAAATATTCATGGTAAATTTTATGTAGTAATCTACCACTAGCACAAGGTAAACTCATATATTACAATAGGAAAATTACACCAAATACACTTTGATACATTTTATAATCCATCCATTAATTAACTAACTTTTACAATAATAGACCAACAAATGTTGCCTCGTGAATAAATATAGCATACTCATTCCCTAAACTAACCTTAACAATCATGGAGATACTTGTATCATGGAGAAATTCTTACATTCAACACTTTTCTTTGACTTGCAACATCCACTTGACATGAGCAACTAAACTCACACCTTTAGATGATATTGTAGAATACACATGATCAACAATAGAGAAAACCTTTTTAGCAAGGCAATACCTAGAGCTTTCTAGCCAACCAACAACAAGCATTTTTCATTTTTCAATTTTATATATATATATATATGTGTGTGTGTGTGTGTGTGTGTGTGTGTGTGTGTATATTCATTAAAATCTCTCTGTGCAATGTGGGAAAGAATGCAAAAGTGCTCAACAAATTTCCAAGGTGTCCATATTAATTTGCATCATCTTCAAATGGTTGTAAGTACGCAATCATGTCTATTTATACCAAAACCATGTCTATGCATATGCAACCCAACCCTTGAGGGGCTCATAAGTGTTAAGAAGGATTTGAAAACCATTCATTTACATATTGTTCCTATTTGGGCCCACTAATGGTGTCATAGGTTATGCATGGACGTAGGTATAATTTATTATTTGAGCATGTAGGTTCCATGCTTTTGCATGTCAGAACAATGTCTTGGAGTATAAAATGTCTTATAGGCTCAAATTCAGTGATTCAAGGAATCGCGTACTAAGATACCAAGAGGGATTAGGAAATAAGAATTAATTCTACACATAACCTTATCTCTCCATTCTTCTTCCTAGTTGGAACAAGATTTGACACCAATTCAAAGGGGTGGTTTGGCTTGATGATACCTCCCTCCTTCAACTTTACTAGTTCCTTTTACATTTTAGTAGTAAGAGTAGGATTGATTGGCCCAATTTTTGATTAAAAGTTTTTGTATTGGGATAGAGAGGAATTATATGCTAAGATAAATCCTCCCTATAAGATTTAAGTTCATCATTAGACCATGCAAAGCATTTCTTGAGTGTTTCTAGTACTACAATTAGCATTTGATTTTATGTTGCTTTCAACTTCTTATCGATGTTAATCATTTTAGGTGTAGCTTTTTTACCCAAACTCACACCTTTAATGTTATCTTAATTGATTTATTTTCTCCTCCTCTTGTAGTGATCAACACTATCAAACATTATTTCCAATTCCATTAGCCCTTTAGAAATTGTGTTCATTTTTAGCTACACTATTCATTACCCAATAAAATTTCCTTGTCATCGTACATCTCAATCATAGGCTCTAAATCAATTATTTGGCCATAAAATTCATCCATATAGTTTAAGAATCTATATATCTACCTATTATCATTGAATACCTACCAATTATGGATGTTATCAAGTATACTCAGCCTTGTAAGAATTTTAATGTTGGATTGGTATTTAGGAACCAAATTTAGATAAAATCTAGATGATTTCACAACTAAAGAATTAGAAACAAAAATTTATACTCTAAATATTTGTTCCAATTCAATGACATCAATTTAATGGTATCATAAACAACATTCATGTACCTCTTTAATTTTTCATCCTTTTTGACATATATGTTCTTTATCTACAAGATAATCATCGTTACATCTCCAAGAAACCTTTAGCATTTAATTTCATGCTTGTTAGGAACATTCAATCCTAGCATAAGAGCTTCATACTCTATAATACTATTAGTGCATTTTAATATTAACTTAACTGCATACTTGAAGGATTCATGATTAGGTGAGACAAGAACAAACCCTGCATCTAAACCATCTTTCAAACATGCATCACCAAAGAACATGCTTCACACATCATTTGCATCATTATTAGTTGGCTTGCATTGGTCCTCAATGATGAGTTGCATTTTATTTTCTCTTTGCAACTTGACAAGTTCACTCAATAATGGAAAAATAGCATATGATAGATTCATTTTTAGATTACTACACATTGAGGTTGTCAGCTTCATAGAAAGCAATATATCACATTTGATTGGGCAATCCACAATGATTATGTATATTAGGAATATTTTTCTTAGGTCTATAACTAGTTGGACAACCACATCATTCACAATGCCATAATGTTCACCTCGCTTAAATACATGGAAAAGCATTTACCATGAGATTTGGATACCTTCAGAGCTAAATCCTTTGTAACCTAGAGAGGCATGACATTACTTTAAGCTCTAAATTCTAAAATGCAATTGTAAATTAACCATCCATTGATCACCAATATGGTATAGATGGATCAACATTAAATTGACTATTGGATAAGAATTTTTTTAAATAGACCTCAATGGTTTCTTTTGTATCTTTATTATTTTATGCATCATTAGGAATGTGAACAAGCTAGACTATTTTATTTGCAATAGGGAAGAGACACCGTTTATTTATGTTTATGGATCTTAAGGAGTTTCCCCTATTGGCACCATAACTCTAATTTGACTCGTGAAATCAACCATGTCAACAAGGTTATGATTGGGTAAGGGTGCTTCATTTGGAATGGAGAAGTCATTAACACTTGGAATATAAGGTATGATTATATTGAAAGAAATAGGATCATTACCTTTTATCTCTTTCTTTATTTTTACTTCACCTTCCCCTACCAATAGATAGGATGGAGATTGTTGCACCTTGAGATTTAGATCTCCACCCCTATAACTTATTTTCTACCTAAGGGTGTTGCATATCCACTATTCTTTGGGAGATATCTTTTCTTTATTACTTATTGTTGCATTAGATTCTTATTTTTATCCACCATCCTATTTGTAGGTTTCTTGTTCCTTAATTCACCTTATATTGTTTGTTTCCTTCATCATTTAATTTATTCCTCTAACACTCTATATAATACCAGAGTTACATCTTAAAGGGATGTGTTTATTCCTTAGCTAGTATCCACTTCAGAGATGCATTATTTGTTGAAAGAACACCAATACACTAAGAGGGGGGTGAATCAGTGTATGTAATTTTTTTACTAATTTAAATCAGTAAACAAGAAATAAGATCACACATAAGAAGACACCAAATATACATGAAAAACCTTAAAAGGGAAAAACCACAATGGGAAAAGTTGCTTGAGTCTACTACTCAAATCCAACCTCACAATAAAAGATATTACATATGTTTTGTAAGCACCAACTTACAGGTATAGTGACACCCAAGACAATGTTTTGAGGCACCAACCTTCAAGTAAAACACACACCTAATTGAGGACCAACTCATTTTTTTTAGGTACCAACCGCTAAAAATTTACATGTTCATATATGCAGACACTGGTTCTTCTCCAACTTGAAATGCACCTTTTCAATTCATATTATAGACTATCTTCCTCTTCTTTTCACCTATCTCAATTTATAATTCAAAAACTACAAAAATCATCTCATTGATAGCTTCTCTCTCAATATTCTCTACCTCCAACTTGAAAAACATTTAATTCAGTAACCTCTGTGTATTCGAATAATTCGTATTTATATCTCGACTATGCACATGAAATATTAGAGTTATATATTCAGTAACCACAAACTCTACTATCAAGACCACGATAGTAACTATTTTCTATAGTTACACAAAACCCTAACTACTTCACAGTCCTTTGAAACCGTCACTTTAATGATTTTTCAAAAATACATGCAAATCGACTTCTTCTTTGTAACTAGCCATCAAATTTTATCTTCAAGAAATATTCATTTTCTCACTTCAAATATTGAAATTGATCTTGCCTTTACCATCAACTAAAATGGATAATTATATAATCTTGAGCATATTATCATAGTTTATAATTGAAGGAACATATATATACTTATACAATACTGCAATAATTGTCTAATAAGGGAGCACTTGTCATCATCGCGCATCTTCACAATTTATGATCACAATGTCAAATACCTTTATGTGATGCAGTGATATCTATTTGATCTCCTTCAATGCACACCATTGATTTGAAATCCATTCATCTTACCTTTATTGTTTACAAACATCATCCAGGACACACATTGCCATATCGCTTTCGTGTAAATATAACCTTGTTAGAATGAATCAAAATTGTGATGTGAAAGAACAATTCACTCTAATAAGGAAATTCCACTCATCATTACTTCATTCATAAACACTCAACATGTTCTTGCTTTTGTGCTCTAAAATGAAATTACGCTCTGAAGAGACCTTGTGTTGCAAAGTCAATATGACATTTTTCACCATTTTGCACTATTGTAAATTTTTTTTTGTCAATGTAAACCAAGAATACGCTACTATGAGGACCATTGATCATAAGTATCCATTGCGTTGACGGTTGATCTTCAAAATCATGTATCACATAGTGCAAATTACCCAAAGTCGAGTAATTCAAAAATGTGTTGTAAAGAGACTCAGTGCTACAATGAGATATTTGATGAGCTTGATTAATATAGCTAGTTTTCTCTTATTTATTCCATATATTTTATTCACTTTAAGATATTTATTTCATATACACTATTGAACTTATATACCTTTTATTACCTTTATGCAATCTGAACCAAACTTTGATGAGTGGGAATATGATTATGATATGTTGATATTTACATGATGAATGTATGAATGTGTAGGAATTTCAATTTAAATCTATGTTTAATTCATTATTGTTAATAGTATGTATGTTTTGGATGAGAACTAACTCCTTGTAGCCAGAATAGCAAGCCACAACAACTAGAGAACTCAACCCACAGCCATAGGATTTCAAGTTGATAAGCAGTCTGAAGATTCCAAAATGACTGGGCACGTGAAAATTGTCGAAAATGATGAAGGCGATCATTGGAGTGATCGACTGGGATTCATCAAAGCATTCAATAAGATGATAGAAGGATGAAGGAGTTTATGTTGAACAAGGAAACTATTATGAATGTTTGTGCAGAGCACTTCTTTGCCATGTTGTTAAAGTAGAGTTGCAAACCTATTTGTCTTCTTCCATTTATTTTAGTTATAGTTTTTATTGTAAAGACTTTGTCTCTCTATTTTGAAGGAGAGTGGACACTTTCATTTAATTTCAAATTTCAATCCTTATGCAAATAAACCTGCTCTTAAACCTATATAGATGGATCAGTGGTTGAGGAGAAGATCTAGTTAGAGATATACGTGTTTTTAATATTTCTAATATTATTTTCTAGCAAACAATCTTGCATTGTTAGTTTTAGGTTATAAGTTGTAATGGATATGCATTCATGAATGAAATATCTATGAAGATTCTTGTCATGTGAGAAGTCAATTTTATACAATGAAGATGTTTTTTTTATCGTTATGTTTAGTTGATTCAAGTAGCATGTATATTTGGTTTATCCTGTGAGAACAACTTGAGCAAGCACCACTTAAGGTATTGTTCACCCACCTTTAGTTTTTTGTTGTTAGAATAAATGCTCATATGATTACACATTCATTTTAATAGATTATTCATTATATACATGCGAATGATATCTTGTTTTATGATTCACCTTATGTATTGAGTCTTTGAGTCATTCTCTAGAGTAAGTCAAGTAGTTAGGAGTGAGAGTTAGTAATGTCAATGAAGTTGCAAAGTTCAGGTTAGCAGTTATCAGTTAGAGTTCTTGTTAGTGTAATTAATATTTAATTACACTTGCATAACTTTACTTAGGTAATATTTAATTCTTAGGTTAATTAATTCTCAGGTTAATTAATTCTCATCCTTATCTTGTTGAGCTATCTTGTTGCTCAAGACAAGATTAGGGTTATGCATCTTTGCTTTTATAAAGCAAATCATATCTTATAATTAAGAATTCCTGAATAATATTATTTTGTACATCTTTATGCAAAGCTCTGCTTTTTCTGATTTCTCTTATGTGGAAGGCTTTTCTGGTTTGCATTTCAGATCTTGGTTTCTAACATGGTATCAAAGCCTTGATTTGCAGCCCCTTCTCATATTTTTGAGAAAATCATTGTAGAGTTTGTTCAGGATTCCTTGAGGGTTTCATACCTTGAGTTTGTCTCTCTATTTGGGTGCTCTTGCATGGTTACTTTTGGGGCATGTTGGAGGAAATCTAAGCTCATATTTGAGTTCAAGGTTGTCGAAAAAGTCAAGATCGACTTTTGTTTTTCCTGAATCCGACATTTTATGCTAGAGTTATGAGGGTTTGAAGATTTTCCAGATCTGGGAGTTGCGAAGCTTCTGGTTCATTTTCAGGTAGATTGGACCTCGCCATCAGATCTAGAGCATCTAAGAGACGAAAAATGACATATAACATGCCCTATTTCGGCGTCAGCTGTTCGTGAGGCAAAAAAAATTTACCCAGCAGGTCGTACGGTCCGCAAGGTACAAGGTACGATTGCAAAATAAAATATATATATATATATATATATATATATTTTATATGTTCTGCAAAAAAAAATTTGGGGCTTTATTAAAAATTTTGAGCTATTAAAATTTATTTTGGCATATTTTATTATAATTGGTGGCTTTTTTATTAAATGGGGGTTTGTTTTTAACATCTGCGGCCTACAAATTTTTGGGTACTTCGTACCCTATCCCATTCGTCGTCCTTTTTGCAAAGTACCGGCCGTCTCTATTTCTCCGACCACCGTTGACTGCTTCTTCCACCCACTGGCCTGCCAAACTCTTACATCGTCGGCTTCCTTTTTGTTTTTTCGGCCGCTTGTTTTACTTACCCCAGGTGCCCCTCTATCTTCCACCTCAGTCACCTCATGCCCGTGGGCTAAAATGCCAGGGGCTTCGCATTTAGGGGAGGCGCCCCCCATTTGCCACCGGCGACGCTCATCGCCGCTTCTTTACTCCACCCGCCCACCACCCGCCTGGTGGCGGGCTTTATTTTTGCTTTTTCTTAGTTTGCGGTCATATGGCGGACCGAGAGCCAGCGCCCATGGGCTGGAGTTTTGAGCCCATTTAGCCTTCTTGTACCCTGATTTGCCCACGGATAGCCCTTTTTTTCATTTCATCATAACTTTTGATCCTAGAGGAAAAATTTTTGAAACAAGATATCGCCGAAAAGCTGGCGAGCCCAATTTTTTGATGGTGCAATTTTTTTTTAGAGATTTTGTTGTTTGATGGGATTTTTTTCCTGTTGAAGTCAGATGTTCAGATTTCACTTTGGAGGGCATAACTTTTGACTCGGTGATCCTTTTTTCATCATTCTCACGGCATCGAAAAGCTAATTTTGTCCTCTACATAGATCTAACATCAATTTCTATTTTCTGTTTATGCATGTTTAGCATTCTCTCCTTTTACAATCATTGGGTTATTGTAATAAATGAACTGAGATAAAGTTTCATCAAGGGGGTTTCTTGCATAATAATCTGATTAGAGTGTGCATGCACTTTGATCTCCATCTCCATCTTGTTTTGATGGCAACTCGCATGGGTTATCTGGTTTCTTAGTTTCTTTTGGCCACATTTTTGCTCTAGCTTGACACATCAGATTCACATCGGTTCACACTTCAATTAAGAGATTATGGTTATTAATCCGCATTGGTTCAAATCCTTCTCAGTTTGAGGGCCATGTTTTTATGGTTAATGTTCCAGAGTCTTTATGGTACTCCTTTCCATGGAAGATTTTTAGTCTCAGTTTGGCATTGGCATTAAGATACACGGCTTCCAAATTCTGTCATCATCTCATCTATTGTTGCTTCATAGATTCCAAGGTTGTTCCAGTTTGTGAGTTTTCCAGTGTTTCGTGGCATCGGGTCTATTGTCACATCATTATGATTCCATTTTTGGTTTCTTGTAGACATAAGTATCTTTCCTTGCTTGTCAAATTGTGGTTCCAGTGTTACTCCACAGTGTTCTTCTAGTGCTTCTCTGCAGCAGTCATCTCATTGTAGGTGGGTTTTGTCCCACTGGGTTTTCCTTCTCTACCTCATTATTGCATTTGTACATGGGTACTTAATCAGGCCTTGTTGTCGGGACCCATTCATGCTTTCTTGCATTCATCTTAGTTTTAGGTGCATGCTTTGTTAGTCTCCCTAAGTTGCACTTATGGGGGGTGTTAGTGTTATTAATATTTAATTACACTTGCATAACTTTACTTGGTACTATTTAATTCCTACGTTAATTAATTCTCATCCTTATCTTGTTGAGCTATCTTGTTGCTCAAGATAAGATTAGGGTTATGCATCTTTGCTTTTATAAAGCAAATCATATCTTGTAATTAAGAATTCCTGAATAATACTATTTTGCACATCTTTATGCAAAGCTTTGCTTTTTTTGATTTTCTCTTATGTGAAAGGCTTTTCTGGTTTGCATTTCAGATCTTGCTGGAAGTACCTACAACATCAATAGTAGACTAAGTGATTTCCCTTGTTTTGCAGTTTATACTTTATTTTCCTTTTCTAATCGTTATTATTTTCTTGCACATGTGTAAACCACCTATACTTGATGATATAGGCTATGTAGAGTCTATGAATGCACATGCAATTCCATCATCATCAAAATCTTACAAAGCCCTAATTGATAATTAAATGAAACCTTAGCAAGGGTTTAGTGGACTATTCAGCTAGGAACCCTTCCTCTGAATTGTGTGTCTAACACCAAGTTATCTAGACATTAGTTCGGCCTTACATTTTTGGTGTTGTTTATGGGGATGGTGCTACATTCAAGATTCTCCTATGTAATTTCATAGTTTTCATAGTTAAGAGTTTTCTTTTAGGCATTAGGGTAATTAGGTTTTTAGTTATCAATACAAAAACATTTATTAACAATGTGCAAGAGTTATTGATCCAAAGAGTCACAACTATTGTATGCAGAGGTGATGAGACACTTTGGGAAGATTTCTCCTTTCAACACATGAAGCTTTAGAGGATATTGGTGATCATAGTGAACAAAGAGAGGGTATTCTTGAAGACGAATCTTCCCTAACACCAATACCCACATTAGAAACAAAGGAGACTTCCCACACACAAATCATCACCATGGGTGATGCTACAATGGAAGACCCACCAGAGCATGTAACCTTTGAGTTCCCCATTACCAACTAGGAGAGAGCAATTGCACTGAAGAACATGCCTCCTTCAGCATTACATGTCTTCTATGGGTTAGTCATGGAGGACCAAAATACATTCCTATTTGAGTTTGATATGTTGTGCAAAAGTTACATGATTATACTACAGATGCACATAGGCTCAAATTATTTCCAACAACCCTAAAGGATGTTGCTCTAAGATGGTTCATGGGTTTAGGAAGAGATGTTGTTCCTAATTGGAATTCCATAAAGACAAAGTTCTTAGAGAAGTACCAGGACTACTGTAGAAGAATTGACAGAAAGAGAGATTACATCTTTAGGATATCATAAAAGGAGGATGAATCTTTGGAAGACTACATGGAAAGGCTCCAATTTTTCCTTAATAAATCCCACCAAAATAGACTCTCAAACGAGTGTTTAAAGTTGATATTCTTAAGGGGGATTAATGAGGATTATATGGATGCACTTAACCTCATTAGAGCAAGAGATATCTCTCAAGCACCATTTGAGGATATTTGCAAGGCATATAGGAACTACTCTAGGTATTTCACAAAGAACTTAGTTAGAGGAGATTAGGCATCTTCCATCATCAAACCATCCAATGGAGTCTCTAAAGTGAATTGAGTAATCTGATATCCAATATAAAGGAGGATATTATCAACCATCTGGATACATAACTAGATACCCTCCATATCAAAAAGAAGCAAGAGGAGGCAGAAGAAACTCTTAAAAAATACTGTCCACATTGTAGACAAATAAGGACTAGCTGCAAATGTAAGAAGGCAGCAAGTATCTTTGAGGGACATTAGACTTCCATGCATTGGAAGGAGAAGATGGACAAGTATTGTATATAGCTCAAATGAAACCATGACAGCCAAAACAAGGTATGCCCTAAGATCCTTTGAATTATAACATGTCATTTCCTAGTAACAATTCAAATCTTCCTAATCGGAATCCTCAATCTTGGGACAATATGAAAAACCAACAATGGAAATTTTCTCAAACCAATTAGAACCAATAGCAGAAAAATATGTGGCCATCACAAAATTACCAAGGATCTAACTATAATTTTCAATGGGTACCCCAACAAAACTAATGGAAACCCCAGTGGCAAAGAGGCCAGCAATGATAAAACCAAAACATGAATTACCAACAACAACGACATCCCTTGTAGCCACAACAATAAACCATTATGCCAAACACAAAAAATCCACCACCACATCCACCTAGAGCACCTCAACTACCAGCACAGCCTACACTTAACCCCAATAATGAGCCTGTTCAATAGGCCTATACTAACAAAGTTGTTCGATATCCCACTTATGGGGTAGAGGTGAGTGATGTCCACCTCAGATCAGGGAAAACTTTGGTTGGACCTTCATCCCCTCAAATCATTAAATTGGTTGATGAAAAACCCCCAACAAAGACCTTGGACAATCAACTTAAGGAGCCTGAGTAAAATTAGGTTAACCAAACCAATCCAAGTCTAGATCCTCTATTCCCTTAAATATTAATAGTACAAAGATATCAAACACAAGCTAAAACAGACTTGTTGGAACAACTTAAATATGGTTGTATCAAAATAACCCTTATCCAAGCCATTAAGGAGGTTCTTATCTACACCAAAATAGTGAGAGAACTTTGCCTTCAAAATTCAAGTAGGAAGAGGAAAGATCCTTAGATAGTACAAGACCTAGGTCAACTTGTAAACATTATGTTGGGAAATATAACTATTCCCAAGTATGCAAACCCTGAGAATCTTGTGGTGGATGTAAAGATAAATGGCACTCTCATTAAGAACACCCTAATTGACTTGGGAGCAATTTTCAATGTAATGAGCAAAGAGACCATGAAGTTATTGTAGTTGATAGAACCCAAACCTACACCCACTATTTTTTAGTTGGCAGATAGGTCCACAGTCAAGACAATGGGTATCATTGAGGACTTGATGATAACATTGGATTAATGGGAGTACCCTGCAGATTTCATGGTGTTACAACCAAAAGGTAATATTGCAGGATACCCCCTCATATTAGGAAGACCATGGTTGAAAACAACAAATGCCTTCAAGGCTATAGATCTAGGAAAATGATTATCTCTAATGAGAATGTGACTAAAAAATTAGTCCTTTATCCACCAACCTAGCCACATGTGGACCTAGAACAAACCATTTGGTCTTCCCTAGAAAAAGAGGACCAATACTCCTTGCAAGCCTTAATGACTATTGAACACAATCCACTGATAGAACACCAAGATGAGGATGACTTGATAGTAAACATCATGCAAAATGATTATGGTAGCGACTCGTAGCATCAGGACTACTTGACATGTTTGCAGGATCCTCTACAAAATATTATCCCTGCCAGTTCATCTGAGTCAATTTCCCAAATATTTCACAATTTTTTACCTCACCAATGTATTCCAAACATAGCAGGACTTGACATCTCATATGTTCAAAAACATCCAAGACTTTAGAGATCATGTTGGGTAAAACATTATTAACAGTAAATTGACTAATATACAATAGGCATCATTGATAACTTTGTTACAAGCACACCCAACAACCTTTGCATGGGATTATCATGACATGAAGGGGATAGACCCAAAATTTTGCATGCATAAGATTTACATCAATGATGGTTTTAAACCCATAAGCCAATCAAAAAGGAGAACGAAACTTATAATTAGATACATAAGTAAATTAAAATTGCAAAAATTACTTGATGCGGGCTTTATATATCCTATCTTTAATAGTCAATGGGTGTCACCTCTAGTAATTGTCCCAAAGAAAGGAGGAAAGTGTGGAGTATGTGTATACTACCAAGAATTAAATGATGCAACTAGGAAGGACCACTTTCCACTCCCCTTCATTGACCAAGTGCTTGATTCATTAGCAGGCACAAAGTACTCCTTTTTGGATGGATTTAGTGGGTACAATCAAATTAAGATTTCCCCAGAAGATCAGGACAAGACAACATTCACATGCCCTTAGGGCACATATGCTTATTTTGTCTTGCCCTTTGGCCTATGTAATGCACTAGCCACTTTCTAGAGGGAATTACTAAGTATATTCTCAGACTTTATACGTGATTCCATGGAAGTTTACATGGATGATTTCACAACATATGGGAATACATATACATGATGAAGCACTTTGCAATCTAGAGAAGGTGCTAAAAAGGTGTCATTAACATAACTTATCACTGAGTCATGAAAAATGTTTCATGATGATGAAAAAAGGGATTGTATTGGGACATTTTGTGTCAAATGAAGGAATTCAAGTGGACCCCAACAAAATTGAAGTAATATCAACACTCCCTATGCCTCAAAGATAAAAAGATGTTAGAAGTTTCCTAGAACATGTTGGGTATTATAGGAGATCCATCCAAGATTTTAGCAAACTTGTAGCTCCACTTTGTTTTACTATCCAAAGATGTAGAATTTGAATGGACAACTGCTTGTCAACACACTTTTGAAGCATTCAAGGTAGCATTGACTAAAACCCCTATCTTGAGAGGACCAAATTGGACCTTACCCTTCCATATCCATATAGATGCTTCTAATTTTTATATAGGAGTTGTACTTGGGTAGAAGGTAACAAGGAGTATGTGTCATATATTATATCAGTAAAAATATACAAGGGACAAAACTCAATTATACAGTGATAGAGAAAGAAATGTTGGTAGTGGTATATGCAGTAAATAAATTCAGGTATTATATTGCAAGATATCCAATGTTCATACACATTGACCACACAACAATCAAGTATCTCATGAAAAAACCAGTGGTTAGTGGCATTCTTGTAAGGAAGTTACTATTGCTTTAGGAATTTGACATCACCATTGTGGACAAGTTAGGCAAAGCAAATGTAGTGGCACATTTTCTATCCAGACTACCAACCAAGTTGGAAGAAGATATTGATGATTCATTCCTAGATGAACATATATTTTCTCTATCTCTATATACACCATGGTTTGTAGATATTTCCAACTATCTAGTAACAGGGAAAATACCACCTCATTTCTCCCCAAGAGAAAATAAACAATTGGTTCACAAGAGTTTTCCCTACTCTTGGATAGCTAGATACTTATTTTACACAGGCCCATATAACATTATGAGGAGATGTATCAGAGAAGATGAGGTATATGACATTCTTAGAGCATGCCATGTTGAACCTTGTGGGGGACACTTTGCAATAAAAAGAACAGTTCTTGAGATTCTCACCACTGGTTATTGTTAGTTAAATCTTCATAAAGATGCAGTGAAGTACACAAGGGGTTGTGATAGGTGTCAGAGAATTGGAAGGCCAAAAAAAATAGATGAAATGCCATTGCAACCACAATTAGCAATAGTAGCATTTGACAAATGGGGATTAGACTTTATTGGCCCAATATCACCAACATCTAACAACAAGGAGTACATATTGGTATGCACATATTACCTTACCAAGTGGGTGGAGGTTAAGGATTTACAATCTACTAGGGATGGTAATGTGGCAAAGTTTCTCTATGAGGACATATTTACAAGATATGGACTTCCAAGGGAAATTTTCATAGACTAAGGACCCCAGTTTACATCAGAGTATCACAAATTTGGTACAAGAGTATGAGATCGGACATAGGAAGTCCTCAACTTACCAACCTCAAGTTAACAGATAAGTGGAAGTCACAAATAGGGAGATTGATAACATTCTAACCAAAATAGTACAAATTCCTAAGAAATATTGGGCAGTTAGGTTGCCTGATGTAGTTTGGGCCTATAGGACAACATGGAAAACCACAATTGGGTTTACACCATATGAATTGGTGTATGGAAAGAAAGTAGTACTTCATATTGAATTTGAGTACAAAACTTTGAGAATAGTTGTTCAATTAGGCAGGGACTTATCAACATCATAGCAAGAAATATTACATAACCTCAATGCACTTGATGAAATTAGGATGGAGGCAATACACCACACTATTTAGTTGTTCAAAATCAAAGAATTAGATGGCATGATAAATTCATCAAAACCAAGGAATTTAGTGTAGGTGATTGGGCTCTACTCTATGACTCAAGATATCAGGACTACAAAGGAAAGTTACAAACAAGGTGGCTTGGTCCCTATGAAATCAAGCAAGTGTTTCCCAATGGAGTTGTACAGCTGCACACCATTGAATTTTGGTTCTACAAGGCCAAGGGAGTTTTCCTAAGTTCTTGAGTTATGTGATATCACATGGATTGAAGAGTTATCTTGCTACAAACCATACCCAATGTATAGTGTACCTGTACTTTGGTTGTCACCATGTACCTATGTGTTGGTTTGAACAAACAAAACTATACACCTTGATAGAAAAAAAGGCTTACTAGGTAAAGTGTTTGAAATATAGATATATAAACCTCTACCATTATTAGACACTTATACATGAAAATTAGAAAATAAACAAATTGAAGATTATTATAATGTTTAGTTGGTTTAAATATGTTGGAATGAAGGAATGGGGAATAAATTATAGACCAATGCTAATATCTAGTAGGCATAAAATATTATATTTATACAAAACATGTAACAATTAAAACTAAATAGAATATCTTAATCAAGATACTCCGAAATACTATATTTACTCAAATACACACATAAAATATGTTCTACACATGCAAAAGAACCAATAAATGAAATTGAGAAAAAGTATATGACTCTACTTAATAATCCAACAATAAACCTATGTATTTCTTTATTATTCTTGAGAAGATACATTATAAAAAAAAATAGAATAATTTTATAGTCTTTTTGCTAACCAAATAATCAAGAACCCATCAAGAAGATACATAGATTACCTATGGATACACTCATTCTTTAAGGTTACAAGAGTTTTTCAAAAAAATTGGACAACCCCACATCCATACAATCTAAAAAATATAAACCAAGAACTAGAAATTGAAACCTTATGGCTCTTGTGATATGTTCTTCATTGTTAGTTTTGCAATTTCTCTATTTTCTAATTTTCCATCCCTTAAAATGTTTCCTCTTGATTATTTCATTCTTTTCACATGAGACACTAGGGTCTACAATAATTGTGTAAAATTACCAACTAATTCCTTATAAATGATGCCCATGGCTATCAAGTATTATTTTCCTTAATTCATGCAATAAATTGCATTGTAAGTACGCCTAGGTTTAATAGGAAAATATGAAGGGAATGTTCTTTATCAATCTATAAATGTACCCATTATTAATGTCACCATTGGTTCTAGAGTGTACACCAAGAAAGTGCCTATAATGTTTGTTGGAATAGGGGTTAGTATTCACTTGTTGCATTAAAAACATAATTGATGTTTTCCCATTTTGTATTGCTAGAAATATGTGAATTAATGCCTATTTTTGTGAATAATCATTTTCAAAAAATAAAATCTAATTTGGGAGGTCATTACATCAAATTGGGTCATTAGTGGTATTTTGGATGTACAAGAGGTAGGTGAGTTTGAACAATGAACAAGTGCAAGAGTTTCAAACCTTGGAGGTTGAGGATAACACATACCTCATACCTTTTGTCGAGGTGTCAAGGATTGGAGGCGAAGATAAACTCATAGAATTAAGGTATGAAACATGAGGGAAGTTTTAACGAGACACTCTAAAAATATAATAGAGTGCCAAAATATTAAGGATTGATAATTAAACATACCTTATGACAAGTGCCTAAGGAGAAGGTAGGCCAAAATTTTGACTCTAACAAATTACTTAATAAAATGGTGTAGGAGTTAGGGGATTAGAGGTGATAGAGAATGACTGATAAAGGAAAAGAATTAAATTTTGGTAAATGAAACTTAGGAAACTTTCGAAAGGTGGAGATTCAAGATGTTAGGGATTAAAAAAGGGGATGCTCAAGTAGAATGAAATCTACAAATTTCACTCTGATAATATACTTAAGGAAAATATGAGTTAAGAGTTGGTAATTAGGGGAGGTTCAAATTAAGTACCTGGGTAAGGGATGGTTTGAAAATATTAAATGAATTCTAATAATAAGGGACTAGGACTTTGATGTGAGGGAAATTTTATGTCAAGAAGGGAAAGTATAATAGGTCAATAGGGATCGAGGGAAAAGGTGGGTATTGGTGGAATGGAAAATTAGGATGAACAATCCCAAAAGGCTAAAAC
>VDFB02000363.1:54966594-54988957 GCA_007258455.2 Sequoia sempervirens | reverse complement strand
CATTGATATCTCCATAGTTGTCGGCTCTAATTAAACTTAAAGTGGGTGTACTTGATTGCACATGGACTGTAATCTGTTCAACCATATACAATCACATTGTTAAATTCCTCCATATCAATAGCGAAAATGGAAAAACAAATGAAATTCAAAGATGTACAAAACCCGTTGATTTCTCTAAAGTACTTGCCTCTAATTTAAAGTGGATGCACTTGATTGTACAACCATTTCCCATCCAACATGAAACAATCTTTTGACACAAATGTTAACCCATACTGAGACAAAGATAAAGATAATGGACCGTCAAAGAATCTAAATGTTGTGATACTAAAACCATTGGGGAAAAAATCAGCAAACCAAAAGATTAAGATTTTTCAAAAAATCACAGAATTTCAAAAAACATGAAGAATCACAGAAAAAAAAAGAGAGAGAGAAATACTTCTTGATTTTAAATTTAAAGGCATTTTAATAGCATATAGATATAGACAGAAAATAAAAATAAGAGTTTAGCCACAGGAGACCCAGATCAGAATCCAAACCAGGAACATATCAAACCCAAATCTGGGTTGTTGGGGAAGCAAACCAATAACACAGATTTGATGTTAAAAATCTCTGTTTCAACAAGGAAAATGAGGCAAAATGCATCTATTTATTAAGATGTAGCAATGTAACATGATCTTGGGCCCATATTCGCTTCGTATTTGCATCAGCTATGTCACAAGGTTCAAGTTTGTGTTCAAGTTTGAAAAGATAATATTTCAAACAAGTTTGTCAACACATAAAATACCAAAGAAAATTATAATTAAACTTGAATAATATAAATCTACAGTTTTTTATTTGAATATATTAAAACTAGTATAGATACCTTAAATACATCTGTCTAAAAACTGCCAAGAAATATCAGTTTCAAGCTATTTTATTTACTTAAGAACTAGTTTATTTCCTAAAGAGTTATTTTATTTTATATAAGAGTTATTTTATAGTTTTTTATTTAGTTCAAGTTATTTTATAGTTTTAGTTTTTTTCTTCAAATATATGTTGATTGTGTTTAAGATTTTATGTCCATGATCACTTTGGAGTTATCTCCTTGATTTAAAAGTTATTTTATATACTTAAAGAGTTGTTTTATTTTGCTTTAGAACTATTTTATTTACTTAAGAGTTATTTTATTCATTTAAGGGTCATTTTATAGTTTTAGTTTTTTAAGTAATTGTTGGCTCTAAATTTTTTTTTTAACATCATCACAACATGATGCCACTATATAATGCCTCTCAGTATAATGAAAAATATTAAGATTTTTCATCAAATAATGCTAAACAATTAAACAAAAATCAAGATATGATTAAATCAGGTTGTCAATTTATATAGAATTCCTCCACTCACTGAGCTTAATATACGTTTAAAACAGTATCATTCGATCAAATAAATTCAAATTAGATTTTAATTTTTAAATTCTATATTACGTGAAATAAATTTAAAACATTATAATTCAATTAAAGACTGGATTTGACTATGTAAACTTAAATATATCAAGTTGACATTATAATTCACTCAAATAAATTTAAGTTAGACTAAATATATAAATTTAAAACACTATCATTCAATCAAATAAACAAGCTTCCAAAAAAATAGAAACAAGATGCCCGTAAATACCAAGGGTCCACAAAAGCATCTTTACTCTGCTGCCCATCGTCATCCCACTGTGGACTATTGGGCCACCTCTCATCTTGGCCAGTGGTACCAAAAAACTAAAAAACACTAATATTAAACTAGTTTTTAAAAAATTAAAAAAAAAAATTATAATCCCTCACTGTTCAAATACTAGAGCAATTTAAAATGAATTTGAAGGGTTTTTCTTTTAAGTTTGCCAGATCTTTTCATCAAGTTCTAGTAGTCTTCAAAAAAAATCGTGACTTTCAAAAGGAAAAAAATATTAATGGCATTTTTTTCGCAATTTCTGCAATTATGACTAAAACCATTGATCAAAGGGCTTAAATACTCAAGGACTACATTCACCTAGCTATAGACAATCTAAAAACAAAAAATGTCACACTAAAACACTCTTCTAAGATGACACTCACAATTGCCTCACAAAAGCTTATAAGTGAAGATAGAGTAAGAGCTTCTTATATTTCCACCCAATCTTATTTTAATACTCTCACGATTTAGTGGTTGTTTAACTCACTATGTATATTAATGATTATATATCAATGTTGGAAGCTCCCACAAAGGAATGAATTCACATGATAAATGTGCCTACGAAAATTGCAAAGGATCTATCTATATAAAATTCTCCTGCAAGGGAACAATGATTCCTGTCACAAAAGTGTGCCCTTAAGGCTGGTAGATATATTTCTTATGCAAGATATTCTCACAAGTACAATGGATGACATCGTTTCCATTTTTTGTGGTACATGATCTCTTCTTAGAAATGTACACATTTTAATGTATATTTCTAGCATGTAGCCATTCTTGTCTAATGAAAGAAACTCTTGGTGTTTTCAGGATGAATCCAACATTTGCACCATTTACCCTTCTAGGCGGCCCATTGTCTTTATTTATACTTAGTTGATGGAATCACCATGGTCAAACCTCAAAGCTTGTTGATTCTTGGGCATTACAATAAACAAATAAGTGATCATGAAATTGCAAAATCTATTGCCCATAACCTGTGTAGACGTTTTTGTCAATAAATAAATTGGCAAAAGTCTTCCTGTGAAAATCTTTGCCCTCAAATCATGCAATTCTCTGTAACTATTGCATCACATAGACAGGTTAAAAAAAACAACTTATCAACTAGGGTGTTAGAATAGGTAAGAACGTCATTACGTAATTGTTTGTAAGCATCGCTGACTAGTATAAATAAATCAAAATAAGCATTTTACCTTCTGTTATACCTTTGCAATTGCATGAAGCAAAAGATGTTTCCATGCTTTTCTGGTAGTTAATTACTTTTTTAACATTTGTACTCTCTCCTTTCCTTTCTATGATCTTGACATAATGAATGAGCAAAACCCCATATCCTGGACTGGACAAAATTTTGTTCCATTGCCTTTTGACAAGCCTGGGTGCACAGGAGCGCAAGATACTATTGAGATGTTTGATAAACTAATTTCTGAAAACTACATAAAAGAATGGGGTAAGCATTACATATACAGCTACTTAAAGAACAAACCTAGAACAATGGATATTATAGACAAGACTGGATTCCTTAAGGAATCACATGAGAGGTACTTTGAGACACAAATTGGAGTTACCAAGTTGGATAACCCAGTAGTAGTAGTACACCATGATTCTAGGGAATATGATCATTGCAATAATACAAGCTTAGGCCATGCAAAAACTTCAAAAGCCCACAACTGCACACAAATTTAAAAAGAAACCTTTGACAGTGCTTGTGAACATTCACACGCCAATACTATTTATATAAATATTAATAGCACAGATTAATGTTAAAATGGATTTAATATGCACAGATGAGGTATCTAAAAGACTCAATGTGCAATCCCACCACAACAGAAGCATAAGAACATAGGGATTAGGACCATGAGTCTTTTCAATACCACTTCACACGTATCAAATCCATATTAAGGTGGATTTGTGCTAGTGTTATTTATATTTATGTAATGAATAATAAAATATATTAGAAAACAAATGCATATAACCGACACTATAAAGTAAAACTTCTAATGAACTTTTCACTATGTTAACTTCTTGAAAGAATTCAATTTATAATGTTGGCAGCATATGATATGTTTGTCTTCTATTTATTTATTTATTATTATTATGAGTTACATATCTAGAAAACACATCAGCCTTCAATGTTCCCAACGCATGCATCCATTCACTGACCTATGAACCCACACTAAAAGTTTGAGTTAATGTGTAATGTGGAATGCACCTCTTGGCACAAATAAATGGAAACACAATTTTAGGCACAAGTTCTATAAAAACGTGCATGATACTTTCTTTACTGCTGTTTTGATATTTATAAATGTATACCATAGACACCACCAGCTTGACGAGGACCTTGTCCCCATCCCCATATGCACATCTTTTATTAAGTATATTTATAATACCAGTATATGGGTGATGAATCACAAATATGAGCAACTTGTTGATCTAGAATAGTTATAGCATGTTTGTTCTCTAAGGAAAAACAGCAATATGGATAATGTGAGTAAGAAGATAATGTTGAGGATAAGAATCAGGGTCAAAAGGCAGAGAAATGCACAGCAATTTGAAACCAAACCAAAATCCTCATGTGGAGAGCATTTAAAGAGGCAGTTAAGCATAAGAAAAGGCAGACATATGGGAGCTCGAGATGAAGCAACAATGAGAGAGAAGTTACTAGCCTCAGAGTAAAAACGCAAGCCAAAAGAGAAAGGGGAGAAGGTAAGATAAGTCAGCAAAGATCAAGATGCTGTTGCCCCACCTGAGCTGAGCAAACACATTAATGTGCATGTGGAGTTCAACACATGATTTGAACACATCCAAGAGCCAATGGAAATGTGGTTAAGTTTACAAAAGTAAAAAGAATCAACCCACTAACTCATTAAGAGCTTGAGAGGAAGCAACAATGGAAGTGACGTTGCTAGCCTCAGAGAAAAGAAGCAAGCCAAAAGAGAAAGAGGAGAAGATAAGTCAGCAAAGATCAAGATGCTGTTGCCCCACATGAGCTGAGCAAACACATTAATGTGCATGTGGAGTTCAACATATGATTTGAACACATCCAAGAGCCAATGGAAATGTAGTAAAAGTTTACAAAAGTAAAGAGAATCAACCCACTAACTCATTGACATGATCCTATTGCAATAATGGAAGCCGAAAATATGTCACTGACTGAAAGAGTCCACAAGTCATGAGTATTTTGTGGAGGGAATGAGGTTCAAACTCTACCAAGAGATATGTGTATTCAACAAAAGTACGACATGGAAGTCTGACAACCTTGTGTACCTTATAATCATGACCTAAATTATATCCCCAAGACTCGTCAAGTCATAAGCAGCCAAGTTTGTTTGATCAACAAAAGTATAGGATAGAAAAACCGCCATAAGGACTAAACTTATGACAATGCATGGACCTAAGCCCGCCTCTATGTTGCCATGTGAGCACTCAAGGTAGGGATTGTGTATAACCATATTGTTGACCCAAGCCTCCCTGTGTTTACACAACCTCTACCAAATGTTTAGATTAAAATTTAGTTCAATGCCATAAATAAGGAGTTTCCCATTGTACACCAAAGCTTTACTCTCAAGAGAGGGCATCTTTTTACTAGCCACAAGGACACATGGATGTGGGTACCTTTGGTCTACAGTCCAAGGATCTGGGCAATGGCACTCAGGTCATAGGTTCCAAAACTAGTAATTTGGAAAGATGAAGCCAGTGGTCTTAAAAAACCATTACTAATAACCAGTGTGGAAATGCAGCTACCGACTAACGGGAGCTATGAACAATTGGCAACATTTTTGTGCAATTCTTCAGCAGAGAGTTACAGTTTTGAAAATACTCAAAAGGGCTGTGGTATTAATATTTTGATCAATCTGAACATAGAATTGGGTATTTTTCTTGTTAAAGACCTGGATTGTCTTCACACAAACCACTATACTTCAGTTTGCTCTTCTCTACAGAATGGCACTATGACGGCTACTTCTGCAAATTACAGTGCTGATGATGACGAATATATATATACGTTGTCAAATTTAATTATAGTTGTGTTATTCATACACGATACATCTTTAAAAGTAAAAACAAAGGTGATTTTATAGTTCACAGACTAACTACCACACCAAATTGGAGCGTCACACTCCGCTTAAGGAACAAGAGGACCTTTTTGCTTTTTACCTAGTGTATTTTTTTGTAACTTTTTACTCGTTAGGTTTCCAACTCATTACCAGGCTTGGCAATAAACCAAGTTTTGCCTAGATCAGGAGTACAAAATTTGGACTATATGCGTGTGCTTCCTGTTTGACATTATAAAGTTTCTTAATTGGGTTTAGATTTTACAGAAAACATTCGGTGTATTTTAGAACCACTGCTTGCTTCGGGATTTGAAGGATTTAATCCCCAATCTATCATGAGATATAGCTGAGGTGACAAACAATGGCTTAGCAATGAAACTTTCCTCTTTTCTGCTTGCGAAAAAATTAACCCCAACGTACCATGCACACTGTTTGGCTTAGCACTGTCCCTATGCTATCTAAGTTTCATTGGAGTCTTAAATCAGTAAGAATTACAATGAAAGAGAGATTGGTGACCTCGATCACAAATTCCAAAACTCAACAGATAAAACAGTACTAAGTGATCATGAGGATCTCAAAGCAATAAATCAAATTGTCTCCAATGTAGATCTTCACATAAATGGGTTTCACTGAGAGGATTCAATCAAAGAGAAAAATGGAATCTACTGTAAACCGGGCCTATCATGACGAGATTCACCCGGAACTGACCTGAATGTAAGGCGTCAAAAGAGACAGCTGTAAAGCCCATCCGAACTGTACACCTGCGGCAATTATAGAACCCAAAATCAATATTCTTAATCCGTAAGTATTCTTCGTATTACTCTCAGATCCGGTCGCTTGCCCATTCTCCGGTGTTGAGTTCGATTCCGGAGAAACAGAAATAGCAGACAATTCAATATGCGCCTCTTGCTCCAAATGTCTGTATGGGACACGAATTTCCTTCGAATTCATTTTCTTAAATAAGAATTTAAATATACCCAATAAGCATATGTCTTTGCATCATTCTTTCTTCAAACTCAAAATCCTCAAAACCCCTCAGAAAATTTAACATAAAACACAAAGAGATCTGAGTATGGGTAGTCAGATGCTTCCGATCAGGTCCTACGGAATTTAAACCCTTGTGATTCCCATATATGGACTCTTTTCGAAAACAACAAACCTCTCTTTTTCCCTCTAACAATTGAAACCAAAATATGGTGGTAGAACAAGGTCGGAGATTGCTTCACGCGTTTAGATGACTCTGGGTACAGTACAAAGAAATTCTGTTTGAGCGCGACTGTGAGCGAGCGGAAAGTTCTGAAGGTGTTTATGATCAACTTTACTTTTCTTTTTATCGCGTGATTTATTTATGTGTTTACCCAGTTGAATTGCTTTATGAGTCTAAATCAGTTGTTTTAATTAATTGATTGGTATGTTTTACACTAATAAATGATATGCATCTGCGGATGTACTAGTTAGATTTAGTTCATGACAGTTGCCTAAAGTAGCACAAATTTCCTGTCACAAACTTTGCACTGGACGGTGTATGCAATCCGAGCTCTATCGATTGAATCCGCACCTTCCAAAGTTAGGAAATTTGCACTACTTTAACGAACACGCCAACATTTACTAACTATTTGGCCATGGGCAAGAAGTTATCGTTCAGCTTTCCCGTCTCATTCCCTACGTTGTGTAGTTTTTAAGTACTTTGACGCGGATGTATGTTATGCAGAATTAGTAAAATTCAAACGTTTAATATGGTCGATTGTTAATTATCATCATAACTTTCTTATTAATGGTTTTTGTTGTTTTTTTTAAGTGTTTTAGAAAATGGGGAGATGGAAAGTAATTATAAAACAAATTTGATAACAGGTGTATAATTGCAATGTATGTTATTGGCATTAATATATTGTGGTCAAAGAATGCAACAAGGAAGAACGATTGATATATGGATTTTCTTAGCACAAAGAGAAATCTTAGGACAAACAATAACAAAGTGGAGTCGATTAGACCCAACAAATCTAATAGAAAAATATAAGCCAAAATTATCATCCAAATAAATAGCTATAAAAAAAGGTAGTGAAAGGGCTTTCTTATAGAGAGATTGTGAGCAAGAAAAGGATAGATAAGGGAGATAATAAGGCTCAGCAATTATATTTGGGTTTAGAAAAGAGAACAAAGCATAGCATAGTCGAAGTAGTAAAGATGTTCATTTTGGAACTAGGGGAAGAGGTACACAAAGAAATGTAGCATTAGATGGTGATGGGACTTAGATGGTGAGTTATTTCTCTTTAGATTGTTTTACTTTATCTAAATAAATGGATATAACAAGCATGGCAGCATTTCCTAGCAACCATTATGCTCAAGGCCTTTTTGTAGTAGCTTATGATTTGTTGGAGGATGGAAATAAGATACTAGAGATGGGACCATGGTTTTAGGATCCTCCTTTTTTACATCTAAAGCCATGGTTTCGAGGTTTTAAGGATTTTTGAAAAACTTTAGGGTTTCTCCAATTGGGGTAAGACTTATAAACCTCCCCCTCCATTTTTTGTTATTTTTAGCCTAGAAAAATATAGGTGATTATTTAAGAAGAGTTATTTCAATATCTCCTAAGACCTATGGACATATGCTTACAACTATAGTCTGGATTCTTGTTGAAATGGGTCTAGTGATAGGTATGTAAAAAGAGAGGAGTTCACTTGAGCCCGTACGAGTAGCAGAGTTGGCTTGGGTTGTGGGTTTGCCCCCCACAAGTTCCAAGTTCGACTCCAAGGCCTAGGATTACTTGATGCACATGGTTTGTGAGCTATTGTGTGCATCCCTAGGGGACTAGTCTTGCCTCAACTCACGTCATATAGGGAACACGATAGGTTGAGTCGCGGGGACACCCCTGGGTTACCAAAAAAAAAGAGAGGAGTTCACTTAGCACAAATAGAATGAGAAATTGTAGGACAAACAAGAGATAGCACTATTGGAGGCAAAGTGGAGTCGATTATGCCCAACAAACCTAATGGCAAAAGGGGAAAATCTAAGTCAAAGCTATCATCCAAAGAGATAGTTGCAAAACAGGTTTTGAAAGGTCTTTCTTATAAAAATATTATGAGTAAGAAAAAGATAGATAAGGGGGGAATAAGGCTCAATGGTTACATTAGGGTTTAGAAAAGATAACAAAGCATAGCAAAGTCAAAGCAACAAAGATGCTCATTTTAGAATTGGGGGAGGAGGTGCATGAAAGGATGGAGCATTATATGGTGATGGGGCTCATAAGGATATTCATTTCTCTCCTAGAACCTACTTGGCTTGATCTAAATAAATGAATACAATAGGCATGACAACCTTTCCTAGTAGCTCATGTGGTGAGACACCCTTATGCTTGAAGATTCTTTGTAGTAGTATATGACTTGTTTGAGGATGGAAATAAGATACTTGAGATGGGACCATGGTTTTGGGATTCTCTTATTTGTCTCTAAAGACATGGTTTCTAGGTTTTTACCTTTTCTTGAAAAACTTTAGGGTTTATCCAATCTAGGTAAGACTTTTGAACCTCCCTCTCCATTTTAGGTTGTCTTCAACTTTGAAAAGTGTAGGCAATTCTTTAGTAAATTTTATTCCCATAACTCCTAAGACCCATGGACATGTTTTTATAGCTACAACATAGATACTTGTTGAAATGGATCTAACTAATAGCCTGCCTACAAAAATTGACCTAAAAGTAGGAAATGATATTTAGAAGCAATAGATAGACTATAAAAAAAAAATGTTGTTTGAATTGTTTAAGGTATGGCATAAGATTGATGAATATATGAAAAGAAAAGGCCATCTAGGTGCTCTACATGGTGGAAGGGGGCAATTCCTTGACACTAGATAATTGGTTGTTCACTATTAACATAGTTGAATAGCCTAGAGGATGGAGAGAATAAAAATATGAAAAATATTTAGGTCACTACAAATGGGCTATCAAGTGAGTTGGGATGTAAGGAGACGAAGGTTCTAATGATGTGAATGGGAGAAATGTGAAAGAGGCAAAACGACAAGGGATAAAGGGTAAAAGTGCATATCTATGTCATGCTTTTATATAGGAAATGACCAACACAAATACAAATTTTCAACTTTGACTATCTAAAAGTGATATTTATGTTTTAAATTTAAAATGATGTAAACTAATGAAATGTAGAACTCTTAATATAGTTTATGTTTATATTTTTTAATTTTTTTAAAATAGTTGGATATATTTTTTATGAAATTAAGAACCAAATAAATGAAGTGCTAAAAATTTCATAAAAAAGTGAGGTTGTTGGGACGTAAAAAAAATCAAAATATTTTTTTCAAATAGGTTAATTGAAAATTTAGTGCATGGAAAAAAAATAGTTTTTGGTGAATATTTTTTTCTACAATTGTTTAAAGTCAAACTTACTCAAAACATCATAGTTAAATCATGTGACGTCAACTTCTTTTCTTTTCTTTTTTTTATGTTTCTTGAAAAACAATTATACCCTCTTAGAGAAGATTCTCTCTTCTAGTGCACCATATATATTTTTTTTAAATAAATGTTTTAGTTTTTTAAACTTACAATAAATCTTATATTTGATTATAAAAACCTACTTACAATAAATTTTAAGAAAATCATAATAAAACTAATCAAAACATCAAAAAATAAAATAATTTTGGATTCTAGACTCCAAACTCCTAGAAAAAGTATTTTTAGATTTTCATGGAAGTACCACTAGTTGAAAAAATTCATAGTTCAAGTTGAAGTGTTTTTTGAATTTGCCTCAAAAGAAGGTTAAGCTGCCATATATGTACTCACATACACAATTTCAAGTGAAAAGGTTTTGACCAAAACCCTTTCGATTGAAAGGTCCATTCGAAACCTTACACAAAAATCTAACTTTGATTCAAATTTCTAGTGAAAATTTTTTATTTTATAGTCTCAGGTTAAAGGGTGTCACCCAAAACTATATATGCCATTGTTCCAAGTCAAAAAAATTCACCTAAAACCATTTAGGCAAAAGTGTTTCGTTTGAAACTATTTGTTGATTGAAAGTGTGACATACCTTTGTACTTTTACCCTAGAGCTCCCTTCATTTAGAAACATAACAATTAGGAAGTTCAAAACTAAATAGAAAAGAAATTGTGAATCTTTTAGTTCTTTCATATACCAACTCAAGAAAATGTAAAGATGATTTTACTTCAAATTATGTATGTGATAGTTATTATAAAACTAAATGTTATATTTTTAATAAAACATTAAAATATAAAATGTGTGCTAATATATTGTTGTAAAATTGAATGTTAAATTTTTAATAAACCATAAAAAAAATATTAATATATTGTTATGGAATTGGGTGTTACCCTTTTATTTACATTAGAATATTTGGTTGTTGACCCTTTTACAAGACATATTGCAACTTATATTTCAAAGATGGGCCCCTATACATGCCCGCTACTTTATCTTTTAAGTAAAAGAATAGAATGAAACAATTTATAAATGATGATTCAGCCAGCATGCCATCCCACAACATTAATTTTGCAGAATCCAAATTTAGTTTATTTTGCAAAAGATCTGCAAGGTTTACTAAAGATGAAGCAAAACGAACATAAGAATTTGGTTCATCAATATATAATAGAGTTCTTGACCAATTGGCCTTTCGTTTTCCTGAAACTTGGTCTATAATTGTCTCAAGTTTTAGTCGTAGAGGAGCAGGGGTTAGTCTCCAGATTCATTGGACATTCATAGTCTCAAGTTTTAATATCATCACATGTTGATAGAGAAAAGGAGTGGGCAAACAGATTATAAAGAAAGTGGATCATGACTTGGAGAATCCAAGTATTGAAAACTGAAAAAAACAAAGTTAACTTTCAAAGAAAATCGAATGACAATCAAGTACCATTTAACAAATGGCCAACTGTAAAGGGTTCACCTCTATTGCGAAAATCCACCCTTTATGACTTAAAGAGTAGATATTTAAGGTAGTTTTGTGTGGAAGTTTGTGCTTTCCGGACTGTTTGTGGTTTTTGTTTTGTATTAAATAAAGTTGTAAATACATAAAGAATAATGTAGTTCAAAATAAACTGTTTAAAGAAGAAGAAAAACTAAAATAGTTATAAGAGCTTAAAAGAATCTTACCAACTGAATGAATCTGCCCAGCATAAACATCCTACAAAGGATTAAATTCGCTTTATAAACTGCAGAGACATTCACAAATGTTTCAGCGCAGCTTCCTCTCTTTCTAGCACTATGGATTGATTACCCATTTATTTTTCATTTAATATGTTTAGTAAATTATGTTTTTATTATTTTCTTGAACATATCATTCTTGGATAGTCACAACTATTATTAATAGTTTCAACATCATTAATTTTTAGCTGAAGTGGATGTCTAAATAGAGCTTTAACAAATTTTTAGCACTCTTACAAATATTATAGCACATTTTTCTTTAGACTAAGTAATATTATTTAAATTGGTTTTGACTATTGTGTAAAATTATAAAATTGTATTCAAGATGTTTTGTCATTTTTTTTTTGCATCAACTTGATTAGTTATTTGTCATATATTAATTTGTTGTAATGAATGCTTGATTTGTGCTAATCTTTGTTTGTGATATTATTATTTGGTGATAGTTAAAAAGTTTGTTAGCTTAGCTTATTATATAATTGTGACATAATGTTAGTTACCATGAAGAGTTTAAAACATTGTTTTAAGGTTTGTTCATTAAATTTTTTATTACAATGACTATAGAATCACGAAGAAGTCTTGTTGAGAGGTGTGCACTTTATGAGGCAACAAACTTTGTTGACTGCATTTTTTAAACAAAACAAGAAATTTTATATCAAATGAAACAAAATTTATTGCAAATAATAATAATAGAACTCTTTTAATAGGCGATTTTTAGCTCAAAAAGTTGTTCAACTCTTCAAATAAGCACAACTATTACCTATACACAAGTTGAATTATTCTTAAAATGTGTATTTTTTCTCTTTACCTTTTTTGTTTCATCATAATGGGTACTAGTGATATTTATAGGTCATTAGAGGAGAATAGTTCGGCCATTTCGTTTTGGATTAGTCAAAGAGCAATTTGCAATATCATGAAGCACTAGTTCAAAATTTGCATGATCTTATTGGCAAGTTGTAGTGCAAGAGTTGCTCCTATTTGCCTTGTGAGGTGGAAATGAATTTCTTGAGGTGTTTTATAACACACCAAGTGCAATAAATAGCCCTTTTGTGCTTTTATATAATGTGAAACAACTAGAGTATGAAAAATGTGAAATAAGGGTGAGTACCTTTGACAAATGTGATAGTTATTGCTCTACCATATTTAGAAATAAGATGGCTATCAAAACGTCAATGGGTCATTTCATTAAAGTAATGAAATGTTGCATTAGATTAGGGGTTTGCAACCCTTCACAAACTCCCTAGAGAGATTTTCCTTTCCTTCTAAATGGCCAAGTCAAAATTATTAATGAAGTATGTGTTTATACTAATGATGTTCAAATTTATGTCAATGGTTAGTTTGGTGAATATTCCTTTTACGATTTTAATTCCCTATTGAGAAAAGTGCAAAAAATGAGAGAAGTTAAAATTATCACAATTTCTTAGGCAATCTTATAATCTTTCAATCAAAGTAGTGTTTTGGAGATCTCAAATAATACCATACTCAATAATTCAAATTGTTGGTCACAAATATTAGTAGATCAAAATAATGTGGGATTCAAATATTAACAACAAATATTGGTAAATGTTGAATTGAATAAAGCACAATCAAAACATTTTTTATATTGAGCCATGATTGTGAATATGATTATTATTTGAATAATGAGGAGGATATTTAAAGGATCTAAATTTAGTTATAATTATGTGATTAAGAGTAAATATGCTTACATTAGAGGCTTTCATAGTTAGGAGTGCAATGGAGTGCATGTGCAATGACCACAATGGCTCTAGCTCCACATTGCCTTATGTGCCATGATCCCTCTTACGTCAATTGCTATGTGCATACTTATGGAAACCTCACCAATTCCAACTCCACATCACCTTTTAAGCATCATTTACACTATCATGTGCATGCTTTTTTAGGGCCAAGTGGTTCTGACTCCATGTCACCTTATGTGTCATGGCATATTGCTTTTACATTTTATTATAGTTTTGTTTCACATGTCTTGCATGAATTGAATGGTAATTATGGATTTTAGCACTAACACTTGATGCATATACAACCAATGAAAAGTGTGTGTATAAGTAAGAATGATGACATGTTTTTACACATACATAACGATAGTGAGACATCACCCAGAGATTCAACATTAGAGTTCTTTCATGATTAAATATAATATTTTTGTAGTTCATGTAATTTTATTTTTATGTTTCTAATTGATATTGTACATATTTTTTGTATCAACATTTCAAATCACACCTAGTGATCCATCATTAGGATGAAGAGAACATTTTTTCTCTTCATCCTTTCATGCATTTTTACTTTTTATTACATATATACTTTTGTTAGAAATATTGTTGTCATTGATATCAAAGGTCGGCCCATGTCTAGTGTCCTGTTAAAGGGGTGTTAAATAAAATAAAAATAATAACAAAATTGGGACAACCCCTCTTGGTGTTGCCCCAAACTTGGGGTTATGTAATTAAAATTAAATAAAAAAATTGAGGGCCTTCCAAAGTGGGATGACCCCTAGAGTAGTGCACCCACATTAGCGAATGAAATTAAAAATAAAATAAATTAAATTATTATTAAATAATGTTGGGTCAACCCCCTTTGGAGAGTCACCCCTCTTGGGTCAAGAGTCATGAATACATGCATAAATAAAAGGTTGTGAGGTTTCAAATGCAATCAATTTCAAGGAATAATATTTACATGAAGAGTAGAAATTAAAAGCTATTTGAGCAAATCTATGAGACATTTGTGAGAAAATTCATAGTAATAGTTTTGTGAGAAGAAAAGAAAAATAAAAGCAAGATCATGTCATGTTTATGAGCAAAATTATTGAAGACTATATTGTAAATTTATTCAAGTGGATGTATGACAGATTTGTAAGTAGTTGAGAGGGCGGACCCAAGAAGAAAATTTACATATAAAATTACTATATTGTTTTGTGGAGGTTGGAGCCTCTTATTGGGAGATATTAGTGTCTCTTGCTAGGTCGGTGCTTAGTGGTGGGGATTGGAGTGTTCAGTGGGAATTGTTGCCTGTGAATTTTGTAAGAAGATTAATGCAAGCAATATTGTGTTGTGGTTTTCTCCTGTAAGGGTTTCCACGTAAAATTGTGTCTCTTATGCATGTTCTTAATTGCTACATCTTGCATAAATAGTTTTGTTATGGATAATTAAGGTTTGAAGTAATATTGCTATGTGATTATTTAAGTTGTGAAATGTCAAGTTTTGATCCATATTGATTCACCCCCCTCTCAGTGTGTGTTTCATCAACTTTGTTATGCATAATTCATTTAGATTCACATGGACACAAAAGTGGAGGGATTGTAAGGAATAGTTTGCACTTTTATTATGCTAATTTACATGCATGTCGTAAATACATACAAGTGCAACACTCAATTTGACCTATTTGATGCACAATTCCATTAACAATACCTTCATCTAAATCAACCTACATCCCTGGATCATTTGATACCCTAAACTAGGGACCACATGAAGTGACCTAATATGTGCACTAGGCCACATGACTTGGACAAGTCCACCACCTTCAAAGTTCAAATCTTATACTCCAAATCTGGCCCTTCTACAAACTAGATGTTATTTCTCCAACTTGTGCACTAAAATCTTCTAATTGAGTGACTATGGACATGTACCTATAAGTATATCCTTGGTCATTAAAATCAAATGACAATCATTGAATCATATGCAACAAAAATATGATTCACAAGTACTCTTTAAAGATAGATATTTACATTACACTAGTTCATCAAGTCATAGGTTATCAAACTTTTGCATTTACATCACTTGTTTGGCATGAGTATGATAATGTACTCCTCTCTAGAGGCTTGAGTACTACCAAAAAAACTAAAAAAATCATCCTCTTTTATTGAAGCATGCCCCATTATGCTTCTAAGCTTAATGTGATTCAAAAAATAAATTTAGAATGCACGTGAACAAATTAAAAAAACAATATCATATAGACTAATATGCATGGTGCAACCCAATCTTGGAATAAGTTGCATGATTCACTCTTAATCACAACAACATAAATTACATCAAAGTCTATTATGTCCTCTTGGTCTCTGATCTATATTCTTAGTCTTAATTTTGATCATCTATCATAATGCATTAACCAAACAAAGAGAAAGTCAAACCACCACCACAACAAAAACAAATAAGAACCTTATTCCCTTTCAACTACTTTACTTGCTTAGTCTTAATTTTGATCATCTATCATAATGCATTAACCAAACAAAGAGAAAGTCAAACCACCACCACAACAAAAACAAATAAGAACCTTATTCCCTTTCAACTACTTTACTTGCTCAATTGATTTTTTAGACTTGATTCATTTCTAATTTTATCTATTTAATTACTTAGATCCATATCACTCATATGGGCATAAAGGGAGTAAGAAGTGTTTATTTCTTTACACTTTCATTAGACTAGAAAAATGTGAGATGATTACTGAACAATGGAATTATTTATTATGTCAATAATAATTTCAAGGATAATAATTCATAAATAGACACTTGATAAACTATCAATCATAGAAGAGAAAAATAAAGGAGAGTTAGAAACAAAAACCAATTCTAGTTGTGTATCATTTATTCTAATTAAAAATAAAGCACAATGTATATTAGAATCATATAGTTAAGGCTTGTAAATTAATTTAATCTAAAATATATTAAATTGTATTGTTATTGACATCATCTGTAATTTAACATAATAAATAAATAAACAAATAGTTCAACACAAAATATAAATTAAAAAATCTACAAAAGAAGTAATTATAAGCTTCTTACTAACAAAAATACAAACAAGGTCAAGTTATAGAAAGTGAACAAGAGTTTGTAGTGATTTAAGATGATAAGGTTAGACCTTCAAGGTCTATGGTCACAAATGAGTGAAGAAGGTGGTAAGGTAGTGTCAATTTGAAAGCAATTTATTTTTTAGTGGTGATTAATATAGCTAGATGGAAGCAAGGTTTCCTAGAATTTTTCTTTCCAATCTACTTTCTTTTTGACTTGGGATGACTCAAATCTCTTTTTTGTCTCTAGATAATAAAAAATTAATAGTATAATTTGTAATCTTTTGGTGCATGAACTAAACTCGCATTTTAAGTTTTTGTAAAAATAACTTATTTATAGGGAAGGACCCTAATAAGACCCTTAATTTATTGTAGCTATATTTTTTTTGTTCGATAAAAAAAAATATTAATTTACCAATAAAAATTCCCAAGAAATAAATGAGATACAAGATCCATGATTTGCAAAGTAGGAAAACACTATTTTACATTTTTTTAAATTATCATATAAACATTAAATATTCATAATCTTTGATACGACTATTTAATAAGCATTGAGATAATTGATATTTTATCTTTAATTAAGGTAGTGTGAGGATAATGATTAAAGGGTGGTCACAAATAGCCATGATAGAGGGCAACGACTAAATATAGCTCCTATTAGCTAAATCATGTTGATGTAAATAGGTATTTTACCTATCTAGTTCTCTTGTAGGTCATATTTCCATGTTAAGTTTACTTAGTTCCTAGGAATCTTTCTAGAAGTCTTAAGTGTCATGTGATCTTATCTTGTCAAGTATCATGTCATTTAATACTTGTTTCCTAGGTCATGTTTAATATTTGGTGAGTTAGTTGTCTCGTGACATAGGATTAAGACACTTGTCATGATCATGTTTAATCCCATGTCTCACTTTGGCTATATAACCAAAGGGTTCTCATTTGTACATCATTCAATTCCATAGAAATCTTGTGTATTGGATATTGATCATATTTGATCTAATATTATCTTGCATCCATTATTGCAAATTTATGCTCTTGATTTTATCTCTTGTAGAAGGTTGCTTTTTGTTTTGTAGGTGTTTCTAGAGGCTTGAGTCCTTGAGTGACTCTAATAAATCAAACCTTTTTAATTCCATATTCATAAATACATTCCTTTGAATAAGTGGGAAATTTCAAGAAGGCTAATATTCACTTCAATACACACCCAAGCCAAGGATGTTTAATCCTTGAGATAAGTTTCTTCAAAATTGGAATAAATTCTCCATATAAACCATGAATCCTTTAAATATTCTTCCAACTATAATCTTAAGGTAACGACATATATTATAATTTGTAAATAAGAATGCATAACATTTTTCTATGTCTAGGTGAAAGCTTGGATTGAGTTTGCAAGTTATAGTAGAACTATGACCCTTTTCCAAAAATAAACATTAGTCAAGGAATGAGTTTATGAAAGATCATACAAAAACATAAAAGAAACACCACCTACTTTTAGGAACAAGTTTATCTTAGCAATAAAACTCAATGTTATTTATATGAATAAGCAAGGAAATTGAGATGAGCTTGTCAATCAAATGATGCTCCAACACTACTTTACTCTCCATTTGTCCAAGTAAATTCAATTCACTCTCTTAGTCTTTAATTTTTTTATTAATGTTAGGATTAGGTATTGTTCATGTTATAAATCTAAGTAATTATATTTATTTAATATTTGTAATGTGTTGTAAATACAAGGCCATATGGTCCTCGTTTAAGGGTTAGGAGTAAATAAAAAAAGAAAACAAAATTTTATCATAAGATTGGTATTATAAGTGGAGGTATTATTGGGTCTTGAATAAAAAGAAATATGAAATTGTGCTTTGATCAAGTACTACAAAGCGTAATGTGGGTATTATAAGTGGAGGTATTTTCATAAGGGATTATAAATGTTCTCTACTATATGGTGGATCTTTATTTTGGGATGTTCATACTAATAATGATAGTTAAATAGGAGGCTATAATATTTGAATAGGTTGAGACAATTACATGTAATCTCTCTAGATTAAAAGTAGAGAGAATCTTTCTATGGTCATCATAAATTCTCTTGAGAAGGGTAGGATTCTTACTTGGAAACTCCAAAGGTATGTAGAGGAGGGGCATCAAATGGAAGGAAAATTTGCTCATATTAATATCAATCACTACAAACATCATCTTAATATGGTTGCAAACTACTTGCTTATGAAGGTATTAAGCAATAACTTGTTACGACACTATTTAGTCATGATGTGACATTTTGGCTAGCCCTATGGCTTTCTTTTAAGCCTATGTAGTGTTCAATGATATTGTTATAATGTGGCAACATGGTAAGAGACCAAAGTTGCCAAATTAATGAGCACATGTTCATTTATATAAGAGGTGTGAAGAGGTTAGTTTGATTAATATCATTAGGATGAATGGTAATAAATCCTTTAATATGGAAGAATGGATCATGATTGGTTTTGGTATAGTGAACTAATGAACAATGATATTGTTGGTGAGAATATGTTGTAAATTAAAACATGCTGGGCTTTGATTTCCTAGAAAGGTGGTGGAGGTAAGTGTGTATTTTTTTTTAGTTGTATGGGTTGGGTGTCCAGTAAATGATAAGAGTATGATGACAAAGCATTCTTAGTAGGTGCCAGATGCCATTAAGATACAAGAAGGTAGAGTTTCAAATTGGTTTCTTCAACATATCTTTGCTTGTCGCAAGTTAACAATATCAAAGTTTATAAATAACGATCTAGGAGGTCATGTGATGAGTGCAAGTTGTCACTCAAGGAAGTGATATGTGAGAATTTCATCACTAATTTGGCTTATTATTTACTTGATGTACTCGCTTATGTCTCTTGAAGCTCTTCATGTTTAGCCAATTTGAGGGTTCATCTTTAAATGTAGTACATATGTTAAAGTCGAAGTGTGACAATCTAAAGGAGAGGATTCAAACTCTATGTCATTGCAAGGCATGGATTATGTAAAGTAATTAGCAAAACTTTGGAAGAAATTGTTGATTTTGCAGTCTTACTACAAGGATGTAAAACAGTATTTGTAAGGCTCCACATTCACCACCAACATAATAGGTTGAAGATTGATTGTGATTACACCATCCTTATCATGTGTGGGGAAATAGTATATAGAACCACACTTAGGCATGAGGTATGTTACATAATTAGATTCTTTGCACTTGCTAGAAAAAGGCATGGGTGTAAGGCACAATTTGAAAAAAATGGATTGATTAATCCTCTTATTCCCCAAGAGTCTCGGGGGATAGTTTTATTGAGCCTTTGGTGTACAGTTCTCGTAGTATATGGATTGTCTTAGAGCTCCTCTAGGTTTTTTTGTAGTTGGTCATTTGGTATGCATGTTATCTCCTTTCTTAGCATTTTCTTATCAGTTTGTTGTAAGTTTACGGTAGATGTGATGTTTTAGTTTAGTCTTCTATGTTGTTGGCTTTATGTAATAGTGAGTGTCCATTGGTTTTTAGTTGCATGTGTTGGGTGTCTAGTAAATGGTAGAAGTAGGATGGTGGAGCATTCTCAAGAGGTGCAATATTTCATTAAGATATATGAAGGAATATTTTTTAAATTGACAACTCTAGGGTTTATAAAGAATGATCTAGGAGACCAAGTGGTCAGTGCAAGCCATTGCTCCAAACTAGGGATATGTGGGATTTAATCACTAACTTGGCCTATTATTTACCTAATGTTGATACTCACTTATGCCTATTAAAGTTCTTCATGTCAAACCAGATTGAGGGATTGTATTTAGATGTTGCAATAGGTATGCTAGGGAAAGAGGTAAAAGTGGAGGCACAAGGACCTAAAGGAGAGGACCTAAATTCTACATCATTATAAGGATTAATTATGCAAGGAATTTGAACAATTTATTTAAGAAACTTTCATTTTGTGGGTTTATTGTGAGGATGTCAAAAATTGTTTACATGGCTCCATGTTCACCACCATCATGGTAAGTTCGAGGCTAGTTGTGACTTTGACATCCCTATTCTATGTGGGGTAACAATGTATAGGTCCAAGCATACGTGAAAGAGTTAGATTCCCTACACTAGCTAGTTTATGATTGGGAATCTAACAATTGGCCGATAATTAGATTGAAGAAATTCTTGATAATGTTTATGATTCCCTTGTGCCTCAAGAGTGTCAGGGATAGTTTAGTCAATACTTTAGTGTAGGTTTCTAGTGGTTTGTGTACTACGTGTTAGCTCAATCCTCTTGTTTTTACTTGTAGTTGGTTGATTGGTATGCATGTTATCCCCTCTTAGCATTGCCCTATTATTTTGTGTGGTTGTAGCAATATGATGTTTTTGCTTAGTTTTCTATGTTGTTGGCTTTATTTAATTTATAGTATTCCAGTATCTTCAACAATGGAGGCCCTTATAGAACCCCTTATATCTCATGTAAAATATGTGCACAACCACATAAAAAATAGGATGCCACTTGAGAGGAATCATAAGATTATTTGAGATGACACATCATGCCACTTGGCATTTATATCATTACATGTGTAGGAGCATCTATGTCATTGTAAGATGTATAAGGGAATATATATATCATTGTACAAGATGTACAAGAGCATCTATGACATTGTAAGATGTGTAAGAGAATACATAATATACACAAATATTGTAAGAGGGAGTTAATAAGTGAATTTGAAAATCTATGGAAGAGAAATTTACCTCATAATGATGGCATGCATAAGAACATATTGTAAGAGGTTTGAACGGACCAAATTTGAGCATCCAAGTTTGATGAGTGGAGTATTTGACCTTTAAAGTAACATTATTCTGAGAAGGTGGACTCATCTTGAGGTGCATTAGAATTTGAGGAGATCAATTTAGACACCTAGACTGGGTTCCTTGGTTTGGCATGTGGTCTTGGAAATCACTTATGGTTTCTTGACTTTGCCTTTGCCTACACATTAGATTATTGAGATGGGCATTTACAGCGTGTACATAGATTGGAAAGAGTTAAATACTACCAAAATTTCTATAGATGTAGGTCTCAACTTGGCCCTTTTAACAAGGTGAAAAGGAGAGCTATCAAATAAGATCATCCAAGTTGTTTGTCCAACTTTTTTCTTCATAATTAGTGCAACAAATATGAAATGGCTGCATCTACATGATATCATGCCTAACATATTATCCACTAAACATAATTACCTATGGGGGATCAAGAACATAATTACCTTGATCTGCATCTAACTACTCTACATGCATAATTGGTCTACAACCCTTTGTAAAGAGATATTGAAAAAAAAAACTTACCTAAGACTATTGGTATGGGTGAGTGACATTGATCTTCATTTGAATTTCATAATATTAAGAATAGTGCACATTTATTCTAAATCTTATGTTATATCACAAATATGAGTAACAACATAAAGGATTTGTCCATATTAACAACTTCCTTTAGTTATGAGGAGCGCCTAACATTGAAAGCATGGATTTAAATTCAAAAACAATCTGCAATATTGTGCATTACATCAATATGTATGCTTCAACATGAAACCTAGAGAAAATAGCCAAAGGGAACAAATGGTGTATCACTCCATCATTGATGACCCTTTCTTGTTGGATACACTATAAATCCTTGCATCTGACCCCTTTGTAAATTACATAGAGTTAATTAATCATGCTCAATGATGC
>VDFB02000363.1:54919094-54961594 GCA_007258455.2 Sequoia sempervirens | reverse complement strand
ATTAGGCACGCTATTATGTTTTCACCCATTATGTAAGCAAAATATTGTTAGTCGCTATGAAGACATGGCATATTGAGGTATACCACTAAAATCAAATATTGAAAATGATGAAGAATTCATGTCTAATGGACCAAAGTTAATAGATACCATGATGCAAAGGAGTGGCAGCTCCTGTCATGCCTCCACCCAAAGAACAATGTTGTTGATGACCTAGACATGCTTAGATGATGCGACTTTCACACAAGACACAATTGGGTTGTTAATGCAATATCCCTCATCGAAGAATGTTATTGCATTCATTGACCACAACCATTCAATACATAAATCAAACAAATTAAGCTCAACTCATGTACCACAAAGGACAATCTTCTTTAAAACAACAAAATATTCTTCTAAGACTAGAATGCAGCTACCACTTAAAATGAAACAAGAAAATCATACCACTTAAAATGAAACAAGCAAATCATACTTATTTATATTTACGCTGAAGGCGTATCCTATTTGAAAGAGATCGAACTAAAATTAGTAATCAACGGCTGACTCTACCCTGGAGACAATTGAAGTCATCGCAGCTATTAATTTTCGTGCTCGTGTTTGATGTCAAATCTAACGGATGCACAGAACGTCAGGTTCAAATACGCCTCCGATGTTGATGTGGCTTCAATGTTTGCTTCGTCTAATTCCTGTAAAGGAGTTCCCGCGAGTTTTCCGGTATGGTTTTCATTCGCTCTCAACATTACTGCCTCGGAAATTATGACTTTGTTCAAGCAAAAGTTAGGAGGCCTGCATTTGGCGAGGAAGACAGGGAAAATCTGGTAATATAAGGGATAAAGGTGGAGAGGGAGAAGCCATTGGTTTGATGTCTATATCAGACCGGCGTGCAGAGAAGAGGATGATGAATATGCAAGATCTTTTATTCACATTCGTCCTTGTCAAAAAGGGAGCAAGGACATCTGCCGTTCCTCTTTGAGATTAGAAATAAGTGACATACTCCATGATTTTGATTTAGAGCATCACACAAGTGTCATAGTTACGCTTGTACCCAAATTCAACACCGACCAGCCTTCCCATTACATCACAAAATATTTGTATACAAAATTCTTAGATTCCATCAAGGCTAATATTGTAGAATGTAGAGGAATTAAAATAAAATAGAGTATGCAAATTAAAAACAGAGCATGTAGATAAAGTATGCTACTGCATACAAACAAATCTTCTATATATTGAAAATGCCCAAATACATATATATGAAACTCTACAAACCTCTTGCGTTTTTAATCTCTCATACAAAAATTATATGAAAATCGTTGCATAAAGGTGGATTTATAGGTACCACCACAAACGGTTAATCTCCTACAGTTGGTGAGTAGAGGTGGTGGAGATTGGAGATAAAGCCAAAACAAATCAGATTGTAGGTGGCATAAAAACTTGCAATACGCAGCAAGTTAAAGATAATACAAAAAAACAGATTTTTTTTGTGGATAAGCAAAAATCAGATTTTTGGAATCTGTCGGAGGGAGAAATTAGTGTTTATTTTAACACTCCCCCTTAATTTTGACTATATATGCTTCAAAAACTAGTGTTAATCATACAGACCCCTATATTCTCCCTGTGAATTTCAAACAACTCCTTTGCCAGTGGTTTTGTAAATATATCTGCAAATTGATGTTCTGATCTACAAAACTCCATACAAATTTCATTTCCATTTACCAATTCTCGAATAAAATGAAACCTAGTATCAATATGCTTACTTTTCTTATGGAAAACATGGTTCTTTGCTAAGGCAATGGTAGATTTGTTATCACAAAAAATTTGAGTTGCTTCTTCCTGTGCATGTAACAACTCAGTCAAAATTCTTCTCATCCAAATAGTCTGACAAGCTGCTGCTGTCACTGCAACATATTCTGCCTCAGCAGATGATAAGGTCACAATGGGCTACTTCTTTGATGCCCAAGCTACTGAACCTGATCCAAAACTGAATACATACCCAGATGTGCTTTTCTTGTCATCAACACTGCCTGCAAAATCACTATCAAAATATCCAGTCAACTTAAAATCTGAAACTGATGTATACAAAATACCAAAATTTGTTGTTCCAACAATGTATCTTAAGATCCTCTTTCCAGCTTGCCAGTGGGTGCTCATGGGAGACTCCATAAATCTGGAAATTAAACTTACAACAAACATTATATCAGGCCTTGATGTTGTCAAATACATGAGACAACCAACCAATTTCTTATACAAAGTCGCATCAACACTTGACCCTTGATCCTTCTTACTGAGTTTTGTACCAATTGCCATTGGTGTTGTAGTTGTCTTACAGTTCACCATATTAAACCTTCTCAAAAGATCTTTTGCATACTTAGATTGACAAATAAAAATACCATCTTCAGATTGAGAAATTTCAATACCAAGAAAATATTTCATCAATCCTAAATCAGTCATATCAAACTCAGTTTTCATGGCTATCTTAAAGTCATCAATAGAGAGATCTCCAGCAAAAATCAAATCATCAACATACAAACACACTATCAAAAATTTTCCTTCCTGATTTACCTTTGTATACAAGGTTGGCTCACTTGGACTCCTACTGAATCCTCTGGTATTCAAGTATTCATCAATCCTGGTATACCATACTCTAGGAGCTTGTTTCAATCCATATAATGCCTTATTTAACTTATAGACCTTATCTTCTTGTCCTTCAATTTCGTATCCTGGAGGTTGTTTCACATAAACCTCTTCTTCCAAAAATCCATTTAAAAATGCAGATTTTACATCCATTTGATGCATTTTCCACTTATTTTGTGCTGCAATAGCCAACACCATCCTCACCGTATCAAGTCTAGCAACAGGTGTAAAAGTTTCATTATAATCAATGTTAGGATGCTGACTGAACCCTTGAGCTACAAGTCTTGCTTTGTGCTTCTCAACCTTACCTTCAACATTTAGCTTAGTTTTATAAATCCATTTAACACCTATACAATTTGTATCTTCAGGTAAATCTACAAGATTCCAAGTGTTATTTCTCTCGATGGCATCAATCTCTTCATCCATAGCTTTTACCCAAACATGTTCTTTAATAGCTTCTTCAAAACTTACTGGATCATATGCAATCAATGCAAAATTTGAAACTTGATCTATTTCTTCATTTTGCTCATATAATTCTCTTAAGCTTCTAGACAAGTCTGACCTTTAATTCTATTCCTTAATGTAGCTAGTGTGGGATTTGATTCATTACTAACCTCTGATTCTGTTGTTTGTTGTCCACCATAACCAGATGGTTCACCATGCTCTTGAGTTCTGGGTGTTCTAAATTGTGATGAGCTAACTCCTAGAGATTGTCTTCTTGGAGTGCTTGCTGGAGGTGTATGTGCTTGTGGAATCAACTGTCCATCTTGCATGGCCTGCTCATTTCCTTCATCATCTCCATGAGATAATCCAACTCCATCTGGAACAAAATTATCTATGCTTCCATCCCAAGCCTCTTTTTCCTTGAACTCAACATCTCTACTAATAATATACTTCTTGGTGATGGGATTATAGAGCCTATATGCCTTAGACTCCTCAATGTATCCAATAAAGATACACTTCTCACTTCTGTCATCTAACTTTCTTCTCATCTCTATAGGTACATGTGCATATGCAACACACCCAAAAATCCTCAAATGAGATACACTGCAACTCTTACCACTCCAAGCTTCCTAGGGAACATGGTCCTTCACACTCTTAGTCGGACTCCTATTTAAGATATAAACTGAACATTTAACTGCTGCTCCCCAATATTCATTTGATAGATGCTTCTCCTTCAGCATACTCCGAGCCATGTTCATAATGGTTCGGTTCTTCCTTTCAGCTACTCCATTTTGCTGTGGAGTAAAGAAAGTAGTAAACTTTCTCTTGATTCCATGATCCTGGCAAAACTCCATGAAATCATTTAGCATATACTCACCTCCTCTATCTGATCTTAGAACTTTAATATATTTTCCAGTCTCTTTTTCAACCAAGGCTTTAAACCTTTTGAATACAACAAAGGTTTTAGATTTCTGCTTCAAAAGATAAACCCAAGTCTTTCGACTATAATCATCTATAAAGGTTAAATAATAAATATTACCAGTCAATGACGGTGTTTGCATCGGTCCACACAAATCTGTGTGAACTATCTCCAATGGACCTTTTGCTCTATATGAGATTCTAGAAACAAATTTCTCTCTGTGATGCTTTGCTAGTATGCAGCTTTCATATGAACTTGTTGGTTGCTAAATATTGGGCAACCCTTTCACCATCAGCGTCTTCTGCAGCAAATCTAGACCACCAAAATGTAAATGGCCATACCTTAAATGCCATAACCAGGATTCATCTAAACTCTTAACTTTATAAGCATTCAAAGAGTTAGATAGTTCATTACTTATTGTAAGTGGAAACATCCTATTTTTTTGTCATCTCCACTCTTGCTATTACCTGCTTACTTAGATACTTATCAATGATTGTACATACCTCATTATTGAAGAACACTCTATACCTTTTCTCCATCAGTTGTCCAATACTCAACAAATTACATTTTAAACTAGGTACATAATACACATAATCTATAGTTCTTCTTTCACCATTCTTGGTATACACATAAATCAGTCCTTTACCATTAACACTTGCTTTATAATCATTACCCAGCTTTACTTCAGACTGAACACTGGTGTCTAGACTGGTAAACATTTCTCTGTTTCCAGTCATGTGATTGCTGCAGCCACTGTCCAAAAACCAAACATCATTTGAACTTGCTTGAGTCACATTGCAAGTCAAAAACACTGTTTTCTGATTATCTTCAGACTCCTTTGTGATGTGTGCAGACTACTTACCAGCATCTGCTTGCTTCTTCCAACACTTGTTAGCAAAATGACCATATTTTTTGCAATAAAAACATTGTACCTTAGACTTATCATACGTCTAGTTTCCTTGCTACCAATTTTTGCTGTCACTCCCCCTTAAATTAGGAGAGTTCTGTCGATATTTCTCCTCAGCTTCTGAATTAATTTTGTTGTCTCTTTGATCAACAATTATGCCTCCTCTTCCTTTGTTACTAGACCTTCCTTTGCCTTTGCCTCTGGTAACATGTAGCTGAGTTTTGAAAGCATTCTGCAACGGATTATCATCATATCTGGACATCCTGGATTCATGAGCAATCAGAGAACCAGTCAACTCATCAATTTGCATTTGACTAATGTCTTTAAACTCTTTAATAATAATAACCACAACTTCAAATTTCTTTTGCAAACTTCTGAGTACTTTTTCAATCACTTTTTTATCTGAGAGGTCCTCTCCATATTGTCTCAACTGATTAACAACATTCATGACCTGAGTCATAAAACTATCCATAGTTTCACTGTCCTTCATCATTAGATTCTCAAAGTCTCTCCTCAAGTTCTGCAACTTGACATTCTTCACCTTGGATACACCCTGGTAACAAGTTTCAAGAGTGTCCCAAGCCTTCTTTGAAGATTATGCAGTTGATACTTTCTGAAATATGGATTCATTTAAGCCTTGATGAATAAGGCCAAGAGCTTTGTTATCTTTCTTTCTGTTCTCCTTTAACAGATTCCGCTCTGCATTCGTTAGAGCCATTTATGCTGCATGGTCAACTGGCTCTGAATATCCATAAGTAACAAATCCCCAAAGTTCATGAGAATGCAATAATGTTCTCATTCTAATAAACCAAGAATCATAATTCTTCTCAGTCAACATAGGAACCTGTGGCTGAGCCAAACTGCTGTTTGAAGCCTTATTGATTCAAATTTCGGATAAATGTAATCTTCAAGTGGAAGGGAAGGGCACTTTAGAGTTACAACAATCTTTGAACTCATTCACACTTAGCGTAACTCTCCCTGAATCTGTAAAGCTCTGATACCAATCTGTAGAATGCTGAGGAATTAAAATAAAACAGAGTATGCAAATTAAAAATAGAGCATGTAGATAAAGTATGCTACTGCATACAAACAAATCTTCTATATATTGAAAATGCCCAAATACAGATATATGAGACTCTACAGAGCTCTTACATTTTTAATCTCTCATACAAAAATTATATGAAAATCGTTGCATAAAGGTGGATTTATAGGTACCACCACAAATGGTTAATCTCCTACAATCAGTGAGCAGAGGCAGTGGAGATTGGAGATATAGCCAAAACAAATCAGATTGTAGGTGGCATAAAAACTTGCAATACGCGGCAAGTTAAAGATAAGACAAAAAAACAGATTTTTTTTGTGGATAAGCAAAAATCAGATTTCTAGAATCTGCTGGAGGGAGAAATTAGTGTTTATTTTAACAAATATACCCTGCTTGTATAAATATGAGTTTAACATAAAAGAAGAGTAAAGATATTTTAGACAAATCTAATGCCTTTATTGGATTCGTGATTTATGTGTATATATCAGTTTTTACTATAATATTTTGGTAACATACGACGTACCCAATGTGAAAGAGGCCGAGCTAAAATTAGTAATCAACTGACTCTTTCAGATAGACCCTGGAGATGGGTATCAATGTTTGGCCATACTTCACGATCAATGTTTGTCACTTGCTATGATGGGTATCACTAAATCCTGCTATCAAGCTCAGAAACTCAGCCAGATGACAATTGATAATGACAGATCTATTTGACTTAACTTCTTTCAGCTTCTTAACATCAACATTCCCTCTCTCGCTCACAAAACTCCTCCAAGCTCTTTCAGATCTCAACACCGAATTGCAGAAACACTTTCGATATGCATCCTAGTCTCTGCTTACATCTCACTGGAAGCCCACCAAGATCCCCTCAACAAAGACACCCACAACCTTGTATTTTTTATTAGGTAATTATTTTGAGGGCCCAAATTATATTTCCAGCATTTAACATACACCCAATCAATTTTAATCACTGCCAACTGCAACCTACAACTGTGGATGTAGCTAGCAAATAAAACTGTACTCTGTACTTTGTTTATATAGTATTAGTTACAGTCAGCTATGTAATATTTTCAATGGTGTACAGCTTGCAATGAATGTGAATGAAAGAAAATGAAAGCTTGCCTCTTTCTATCTTCCTTCACTCTCTAGATTAATGCGCCCATACGTTTAAGTTATTCCAGTTGTAGGCTGGGATTACGCTTGGACCTAGCCGAGCCTCCACCCAATAAATGAATATCTACCTAAACTAGTCATGTAGAACATGTACATCTGTTGGTCACATGCATTGCAATTTGTCGTGCACTATGGCTTAATGTGATCATTATTGCCTCTCACAATTGTTTTATTTCTTCACGAAGGCTGGTATTCTAACACTTTCACTTACACCCCCTTTGTCCTTGGTCGCTACAGGAATGGCAACATGGATCAAGCATTCAAGGATTTTCACAAAATGCCTCCCAATTCTGTCATCTTATAAATGGTCCCTTCACTGTGTGTAGAATACAAGAGGCTTTTCAAATGTTGGCTGAGATGGGGGAGAATGGATGTGAGCATACAATTCATACCTACACTCTACTCATCACAATTCTTTGTGAAAGAGGGCAATTGTAGGAAGTGCATGATCTAGTGAAGCACATGGTTGAGAGAGGATGCCAACCCAACATTCATGCTTAAATTTTTTGAGGAAATGAAAATTACAAGTGTGAACCAGATGCCTACACATATAGTGCTCTTATTTATGGCCTTTGCAGAAAAGGAAAGTTAGTAGAAGCATAATTGCTTCTTGGTGAAATGGACGAGAAGGGCCTGAAACCAAATCAAGTAACATATAACTCTCTCATCGATACTAACATCCAACTAGGTGAAATTAGTCATGCTTTTGATGTTCTAAGAAAAATGAAGAAGAACAATTGCCAACCTGATTATTATCTAACCTACCATTTGCTTATGATTGGGATGAGGGAGGTGGCAAAATGCATTGCAGAGAACATCCAACACTTGCCATGGACTTTGAAGGAATTGATATTTTGGTAGAAAAGGATTGCCTACCTACTACTAGTACCTATGTTGTTTTGCTAGCTAGATCAAATTGGTCCAAGAGGCTCGGTTCCCAATGGACCAATATATGCCTCTCTTGCAATAGCATATTGCCAACAAGGGATATCTACACATGCTTTAAAGATTTTAGAATCAATGATTGAAAATGGATTTGAACCTAGCCTATCTATATGCAACTCAGTGTTTACCGGTCTTCATAGAGAAGAAAGGAAAGAGAGGCAGACATTTATTTATGATGTTATCATCAACGGTTTTAGTTATGATGAATTCACTTGGACTGTGCTCATTGATAGGTTTCTCAAAGAAGGTGCAATTGATGCATGTTTTAAGCTGCTAATTGAGAGGATGAAGGAGAATTTTGACTAGCACAAGAGTGGTCCTACCATTCAGCTTGGAAAAAAATTGTAGGATACTTGGAAATATTTTCATATCCATCCATGTCTATTTTCTATATCTCTTCCTCTCCCCCCTCTTCTCTGTCTCCCTCCACCTATCTCTCTCCCTTTGTCCCTACTCTACCTATCTCTCTTCATTTCTCTCCCTCCCCTTCTCTATCTCTTTCCCCATCTTGCTCTCCCTTCCCCCCCTCCCTCCCTATATAAAAAGTATAAAAAAATATAAACCATGTCACCATCACACACATATATGTTCCATGTCTCTCTCCCTCTCCCTCTCTCTCTCTCTCCCTCTCTCTCTCTCTCTATATATATATAATATCCTTCTTTCTATCCTTGTGTCTCCCTCTTTATCCTCCTTTCCCTCCCTCTCCCTCTTTCTATATCTTTCTACTTCTCTCTCCTCTCTCTATTTCTCTCACTCTATTTCTTTCCCTCTATCTATTTATATATATCTATCTACTACCTCTTTATCTCTATCCATATCTCTCTCTCACTCATACACACACTCCTTGTTTATCTCCCCCTATCTCTATCTCTATATATCTTTCCCCCTCTTTATATTTCTCTCCCTCTCTCTATTACTTGTCTATACCATTTTCTTTATCACGTTTTTCCCCCTCTCTCTATCTCTCTTCCCCTCTCCCCCTCTTCTCCCTCTCCTTCCTTTACCTATATCTCTTCCTCTCCCCCCTCTTCTCTCTCTCCCTCCACCTATCTCTCTCCCTTTGTCCTACTCTACCTATCTCTCTTCATTTCTCTCCTTCCCCCTCTCTATCTCTCGCCCCATCTCAGCCTCCCTTCCCTCCTCCCTCCCTATCCCCATATCTATCTCTCTATCTCTACCTCCATCTCCCTTTATTTTCCCATATATCTTTATATCTCCCTCTATATCTCTCCCCCCCTCTCTCTCTCTCTCTCTCCCCCTCTATATCTCTTTTTTATGTCTTTGTCTCTTAGTATCTATCTCCCTCTCTCTATATTTCCTTATCTCTCTCTATCTCTCTATTGCAAACATAACATGAGCCTATTGATAATGGAACTTGATTATATTCCTAATTTAGATGTTTTGTTTTTGTCATGTTTTGATCCCTATAAGTGGATGCATAGTTGGTTTGAAGCTATCACTTCTACATTCATACCTTTGTTTCATGAATTACATCATTTTCTAAATGCCCTACCAATTGATCCTCAATGTAACACATATATATATGCCAAAAAAAAAGAGACCAAATTTTTCCCAATTGACCTTCCACATCTCTTCAGCGTACCCATTGCACACCAAGGTGCAATTGCTAGTTTAATAACATTCAAATAGTACTATCCAAAAATGTACCATATGTAAAAACACCCTTGCTTTTTGCTTACCCCTACAATTGTGGTGGCTTTCAACATCAATGCTTCAGTCACTCATTTATCACTCTACATACCAATAAGGCAGGGCAAACATAATTTACAGAAAAAATATACCTTTACCAGATAATTAATTTTAACACACAATTTACATAAAACCTAATCCTGTGATGAATTTTTTGTATTTGAAACTGACCTGAATGTAAGGTGTCAAAAGCGCCAGCTGCAGAGCCCATCCAAATTGTACGCCAGCAGCAATCATAGAAGCGAGAGTCAATACTCTCAAGCTGAAAATATTCTTCGCATTGCTCTCAGATCTGGCCGTTTGTGCATTCTCAGTTCTCGAGTTCGACTCCGGGGAAGCAGAGAGAGCAGACAATTCAATCTGCTGCTCCAAATGCTGGTACGGGACACGAAATTCCTTGGAAGACATTCGGTCACTTCAGATATAGACAATGAATATATGCTTTTACAGTATCCTTCTTCGATCTCAAAACCCCCTAATCCTTAGAACCATTTTTTCCTTCGATAGAAGGAGATCCAGAACATAGAAAAAAAATTAATGAGCGGAATCAAATACAGACTCTCAATCAGCTCGCAAATTTTCTTCAAATGCTAATCTTTTTAGCTGAACGCTGAAAATAATTGAAGTGTTGCAGAAACAGGTCAAGGAGAACACACCAAAATCTAGGGAGACTCCATTGTAGAATCTTCATTTTTCTAATTTTGCGTTGCTTTCGAATCCCAAAGCGAAAGGTGGACGAAGGTGTGAGATAGTGACGCGCACTTTTAATAGCATTGAGCGCCGAGTTTTAAGTAACTTCAGGATTTTAAAATCCATTTTCTTTTCAGTGGATTGTTTTATAAGTTGTTTGTTGGTTTGTCTCATTCGAAATGATCAAGTTTTTAAGTTATTTGCACGTTCAAGTTTAATGGTTGGTTGTTTTGGGCTTATTTTAAGAGTATAGTTTAATATTTATATATTTCAATAAATAGTTTGGGTAAAGTAGTGTTTATTTTTTCATCTTTCACATATTTTTATTTATACATCTTTTCATGCATTTCTTAGCCGATAGGCTATATATGGTGTGAGGTTTCAGCCGAAACCTGTCTCACGTCGGAAAACAACAGAAATTTTCCACAAAACAGGTGATGGTTTCAGTGAAATGTGAAAGTCAACCACAGATTATTTATGCTGGACAATATGATAAATGCAGAGTATCGCTCTTTCTAGATTTTGTTCACTGCTGGAATTCTACTTCGTAGATAAGATCGATAGGATCTCCAAAATCAAATCCGATTTCTTCGCATCGGTACAACTTTGCTACAGTAAATGCAGATGAATTTACTTGATTAAATTGACTGCTCTTGGGTTGGTAAATATCTTTGAAGTAAATGCAATAAATGTTGTTAGTTGTGGGTAGTTAGTCGGTTACATTTGCGACCCTCTGATCACCGCCCAACTCGTCTATAAGTAGATTTGAATACACAATCATAACACCTGCAGAAGGTCACAGGACAACGCTTCATAGAAGAATAATAATGAACTGAAGAGCAACAAATAGTAAGTGTATGTCCCTGTTTTACAGTATTTATATTTTACTACTCATATGCTACATGAAATCATTTAATTTATTTAATTTATTGAATGGTTTCAGTGCTTTGTATGAATTTATCTATTTTATCCATTATCAAACATGCTCCAAATTGCTAAACCACCAAAACACACTGCACATTACCTATAGAAAATTTAACCCAGTTACACAGTGAATAGGTTAAAATTAAATCATGCTCCAAATGGCAACTCAAGGGAAATTATCCTATGCATATTGGTAGAGCGTGCTTATATTGCATTGTAGAACTTTCATGATTCCTACAGTCATATACATGTGATTAATTTGGGCAAATAGTTTGTTATGAGGTGGACATAACATGCATAGGAAGATTTGACAGTCCAGTGGAAACCACTTGACTTTAGACTCTTAACCAATCGTACCCTCTTCAGCGCCAGAAGATACAATGTAAATGCATGCAAAAAAAATAATATGCACACTAAGACACTCGTATTTGAGATAATTTAGCATAAAAATCACATGTATGCATTGGAAAAATGCAGTCAAAACCACCACATGCAAGAACTAAAGGGAATATGAAAATAGAGGCAAGGTATAATGCTAATATGCACTGGGATTAGGAGTCAATTTGCATCTTCTCTGGACAAAAACATTGGGACATTGAGATGTTTTATTGTGGTGAACCTTGGTGACAGTTTGTAGGATTGGGCATACCTTATTAAAATTAGAATTGATTCCTTGACCCATTCTAATTTAGTGGGCCTTCAAGCACGTTGATTAGAATATAGGCCTAGACCTAGATGCACCCCATTGTACTGACATACATCCAAAAGTATCTTACCTTGATTGACTGCCACCACCTCTGCATTGCCAAGGATATTTACTATCCCTGCACTCAAATCTTACAATACATCCAACTAGCTATTGTGCCTGCAATCATGATTCAGAGGAAACAAAATTTCAATTTTACTTTATTACCTTCAAAAGCTCAACAGTTGTTGCTTTAATCTATTCACAATAAACAATAAGTGGCTATAAAAATATTGGGCCTCTAGATTTACTAGATTCGTGAGTTCCAAACAAGAATTCTTGCAGCCTCTTAAATAAAAATATTGATTTTGAGTTGCAAATAATGTTAATGCCCCCACACCAATCTCGCTACAACTGCTGCTTCAATCTATTCAGAACGAACAAAAAATATAATGTTGGATATCTATAGTCGTGGAGATAAAGCAGTGCATGGAAATGAAAACAAAAACCAACGTGGACCATACTCCCGAGAAAAACGTGGAAGACATGCATCTATCTCCCTATGGATCTAGGTAATTATATATTTTATTAAATTGTTGGTTCACGTCTTCCACACATGTAGCCTTTGTGCCAAATTGTTTATTATAAACTGGCTTTACTTAATCAATATTTGAATAAGTGATAGAAATTTAGGTGTTTTATAATACATTTAATGTTCTGAGCACAACTATTATAATCTCTGTTAATGCAAGTTCTGAAACATGATTTTTTTTGGGTCCAATTTCTATTTTCTATTTTGTTAAAACTTTGGAAGTAAATTGTAAATACCACATGAAACAAATAAGACTTTATAGCGGTACCTTATTAGAATGGTATTAGTTAAAACCATTTGTTTACAAAATATTAGAACTGTTGTGAAAAATTTTATTGCTCGTAAATGAAATTATAATCCTTGAAAAATGTATTTAATAGTTCTAGATGGAGCAAGATTTTGATTTGAACGTTTGCTTTTCAAAAAGCATTGTTCTATTCCAAATTTTAGGTTTAAATGTACCATGAATAGAGATTTACTGCCACAACCCCAAAAGTTCAGCGCTAACTCTTTTATAAGATATGGTGGATTTGGTTTGATTTATTTATTTTTAAATGATTAGGGACATCTATTTTATAAGATGAAAGTTAAAATTGAATTCCATTGAGTTAAAATTCTTTAAATGTTTCATATTAGTCGAGATTTATTAACCAATAAATTATTGGTTACTATGTACCCTTTTGCTAATTTCTTTTTTAATGGTGGACTGGTTACAACTGTTCTCTCCTTAGTAATTGTGGTTGTGGGCAGTCTTTATAGTGTTGGCAGTCGCTGCAGTCCTTTGTAGACCATTTTTCTGTATGTTGAAAACGTTGTTTGAACATAAAGTTGAAAAGTAGGAGGTATTTTCCACGTCGTGTCAAATTGAGATATTGCTATCAGATTCAGTAGGGATAAGGTTGTATTTGGCAGTGCCTCTTTGGGCTACATTGGATTCAATAGGGATTATTTTCTTGAACTTAATTTTTGGGAATTTATAAGATAGAAAAATGGTTTTGTGGCAATAGTTGTTTTCCTTCATATTTATTATATACAAAGGATTTGATTTATTAATGAAAAAAAGTTTTCTCAAAAAGAGGACATGATATGTGTGCTTATTTTCCTCTTCCAATTTTGTGGAGGTTGATTAATTGGCACTGGCCTTTTGAGATATATGTTGGCCTTTATATGAATGTGTAGTACTGGTGGTGATTTTAAAGGCCAATGGAATCCAGCATTGTGGTAGTTAATGTGGAATGCAAAAGAGGTTTGAACATAAAGCATATTGTTGTTTTGGGCTATGAATTTTTGTCCCAATTTTCCGATCTTTCGTGAACTTAATTTTTGGGAATTTATAAGATAGAAAAATGGTAAATTGTGGCAATGGTTTGTGTTTACACTTGTTTTCCTAATTTGATTTATTAATGAAAAAAAGGTTTTCTTAGAGAGAGGACATGATATGTGTGCTTATTTAGGTTGAACACATCATGAGTTTTTCTTCTTAGCATAAGAAAAAATCTATATTAACCATGACAAAATTCCAATGTGCTAGCATATGATCATAAAATTTTGAGAAACCATGAAATAAAGATGCCACTCTTAAGATTTTATAAATGAAAGGTTTGAATTTGAATGGATATTAATAGTAAACAACAACATTGCTTTATCAAGAGTACAAATTTAGTATGATTAAAGGCACAAAGAAAAAATGGATGGAATGAGTTATTTGTAGAGAGAGCAAATTGAAAATGCTAGAGCTAAAGCTAATCTGAATTATTTTGTTTGTAACATTGGGTTCTTTGAAACCTATAATATTTGTTGAAAGAAGTTCTTTATACATCCAAGATTTTGAAGAAAATTAGATTACTATTCATCTTTAGGATTGGGGTCTAGATAAATGCACTGTTAAATTGCCTTGATATGTATATGAATGCCAATAGATGTGATATAGAAATAACATATTCTCCAAAAGTTTGTATATGATATAGTTGGAATACATGACATCGGTAACAATAAAGAATATACCTTTTTAGCATGTTAACTTACATATACTTTTCTATCGGTGTAACCCTTGCACCCCTTCTGGTGCAAGTGCTAGTTTTTATCTTATTCATATTTACACATATCATTATGTGTCTCTTATTTATCTTAATTATTATTGTCCACTATGCTTAAGCATTCATTCCTTTTCTTGATTTTACAATTCTTTTTATCGGATATAAGATCAATCATTTGCCTACAAAATTATTATTAAATTTTTTAAACTTCAAATTCATTTTTTGTTGATATTTGTTCATTTAGTTTTTGTCATGAGCCCACTTAGTACATGATTTGTATGATTTATTGTTATGTAGTGGTATTTAAATGAATTTAATGTGCATTTGTTTGTCATCCAATCACATCCAAAATTTATTTGCATATCATTCAAAGAATCTTTTGATTTGGAGCACTTTAAGGAACTTAAATTGCATCATCATTCTAACACATTCACATGACTAAAGATTGATGTCTTTGATCATTTTGATGACTATAAACATAATCTTCTAGGAGAACTTGACCCTTTTGATTGGACAACTTTCTTCAAATTATTTTTCAATGCTACTAATCATTGGAAATCAATAAGGAGTTGACTTCAAGATGAATTGAAGAACGAAAGTGTGAAGTTGCCCAAATCAAATTCACATGCCACAAATTAAATCTATGTATGTAGAAATTACCCAAATTAACAAAATTGATTTATGACAAAGTTGAAAGGTTGTTTAAATTGCAAAGTGAAATTGTACATATACAAAGGATTAATTTTTGCACCCAATTCATTCAGATTTCAATGCTACTTTAGACTTAGTCTCATCCATTGTTCCTAGAGATAAGTATTTAAAAACCCCTTCACATTTAATTTCTTAGCTTGACATTTAACTACTCAATAATCTCAAACTATCTAGTCACACTTATCACTTATTTAATCTAGGTGACTTAAAATAATGTGTATGCATTATATTTGAATAGCCTTTATTAACATTGGAAAAATTTGTGTTCCTTCACATTTTTGGTGAACTTGACCAACTTACACCCTTAGGATTTGACCTTAGGGATATAGCTTCATTGTTATTTAAGGTTTTAGATCTATAGTTTGTATTGCATTGCCATTTTTAGAACTATTAGCTTTGTGTTATTATATTATGCTACTTCATTGATATTTCTTTCTTCTATGATTTGATCTTAGGGTTATATCTTCATTGTTAATTAGGGTTTTAGATCTATATTTTTTATTGCATTGGTACTTTTAGAACTATTAGGGTTTGTGTTATTACACCATGCTACTTCATTGATATATCTTTCTTCTAGAGTTTGAGCTTGTGTTCTTTAATCTCATACTCTCTACCACCCTTCCCACCATTGTAGGGACCTTTAGGGGCTTCGTTTTAAGTTTAATTTTTTATTGGTATTTTTAAACATGCCCAAATGTATGTGATTTCAATATCATATATCTTCTCCTATTAGAATTTTACACCTTCACTCAATGGTCTTGTGACCTTTATTGTACCCACCCTTGGATAAATATTTATATGTCATATCTTTACATCATGGACTCTCATAGCTAGATGTGATCCCATAATAATATGTCCCACTTATGGGGCAAGGGACAAAAATAAGTTTTAAAAGGAAAAAATTATCAAACACCTTCAAATGAAGGTTTACATTTGAATGAAAGGTCATGTACTCTCATGGCCCTGGTGATTCCACAATAATGTGTCCTGCTTATGGGGTGACACAAAATAGTTTTTGAAAGGTAAAAATTTTAAAGGAGAAATGCCTACTATGTATCAATAACCTTCAAATGAAGGTGTTTAATTTTTAAATATTGCACATTAAACATATCTATAGGAAGAGACTTTTGAATGAAGGGCCTTCACTCAAAGGTCCTTCATTCAAAGATTTTTATGATGCCCTCTTACTCATTTTTTGGAAGAAATTTTTATCTCAAAGCAAGGGTTGGACCATCAAATAAATTCACAATAACATTAGATTTTATAGGATCATAGCTCTTGAAATAAGTATTTAAAAAATAAAATAAAATTATATTTTTATATTTTTATTTTTTGTTTAATATATTTTATTTAATTACTATATTTATTTTCTATTTTCTAGTGAACTTGGATTTTTTGCTAAACATAAAGGTCTTTATTCAATGCATTTTTTTTTTTAAAGTACCAAAAAAATTCTTAAAAATACATGCACATTTTGTATTGATGTCCTTATTTTTATATATAAGAACAATACTACTTTATATTATAATTAATTTAAATAAAAATAAAAATACACAACAAAAAAATTATTAAAAATATGCATTCACTAGATATCAATATTACTGGGCCAATAGTGACATAGTGTGATGTTAAAGTTATGGTGTTATTTTCCATCAAGGTTCAAACCCCACTAGGTAGTTGTTGTTGAATATTTATATTGGGAATGATGTCCCTCATTTGTGACCTCAACAATTCATAGCTCCGGGTCAAAAGTGTTTACCCCTTAAATAAAGGTATCAATTTTAATGATTTATATTTAATAAATTATAAATTAATCTTATTTCCAAAAAGCTATGCATTATGAAATAATCAGTCATTAAAAATACTATGAAGTATGAAAAATAAGTTATTAAGAAATGTTTAATAAAATAAGACAATAATTTTAAATATCTTAAAATATATATTTAGAATCTCAACATGAAATTTTAAAAATCACTAGTTCAAGGCCCTTGGACCGGATGGTTTTCCTCCGACTTTCTTTCAAGAGTACTAGGAAATTGTGGGAGAGGACCTATTCCTTGCTGCCAAGGAATTCTTCAAGTCGAGAAAACTGCTAAAACAACTGAACATACCTTTCTAGCCCTAATTCCTAAAAATAATGACCCCCAAACTGTGGCTAACTTTAGACCTATCCACCTATGTAATACACTCTACAAGATCTTTTCTAAAATTTTGGTTAACCGCTTGAAACCTTTTCTTGATAAAATGAAATTAGCCCTTGCCAAAAATGTTTTGTCCTTGGCCGCCACACTTTGGATGCTACAATTTCCACAAATGAAATCATGCACTTAATGGATAGAAGTAATTGTGCTGGTATGGCTTTTAAACTAGATATTTCCAAAACATATGCCAAAGTTTTATGGAGTTTCCTCCTTAAAGTGTTAACTATGTTGGGCTTCAATTAGACTATGGTGAACCTCATTTTTGAATTCATATCTACTGTCAAGTACTATGTTCTAGTCAATGGGATTCCACATGGCTTCTTCAATGCTGGTAGAGGAATATGACAGGGAGATCCCATTTCGACATATCTCTTATTATGGTTGTTGATGTGCTAAGTATGAATGTTTCAAGGATGCTAGTTGATGGTTCTATTATGGGGATCAAACTGGCCACTTCTCTTGAACCTTCAGCTATACAACAATTTATAGATGATACCATCCTCTTTGGGAAAGTTTTTGCGGTGGAAGCTAGAAAATGGAAGAAGTGTCTAAACAATTATGCCTATAGTTTTGGCCAATGTATAAACTACAACAAGAGCATGGTCTACTTCTTTAACAACACACAAGTTCTCCAGGATAGGGTGACTATAGTTCTAGGCTATAAGAGTGCTTTCCTTCCTTCTGTGTACCTTGGACTCCCTCTCATAATTAAAGAAGTAGCACCTAGATTTTGGAACTCGATCCTTGAAAGAATACAGAGAAAATTGGCTAGATGGAAAGAAACTACTCTCAACCATGTTGGTAAGCTGCAACTTTTGGTTGTCACTCTCCAAGGGATACCGGTCTATTTCATGTCCATCTTCAAAATCCCTAGATACATTGTAGAGAAATTTGAAAGAATTCAAAGAAATTTTCTTTGGTTTGGTACGGAGGAAGAAAAGAAATTGGCTCTAATAAGTTGGGATATAGTCTGTCTCCCTAAATCTAGTGGTGGCCTTGGCAAAAGAAAAATTCAACCTACTAATAAAGCCCTACTTGCGAAGGTGGGATGGGACCAACTGAGGAACAAGAAGGAATGGTGCAAGTTTCTAAATGTGAAATATCTCAACAACATTCCCCTGATCAGGTGCCTCTTGGATGACCACCCCATTGATTCATTGATTTGGAACAATACTTGTAGGGTTAAAAAGTTGTTGCACTCTAGGTTGAGATGGAAACTGGGTAATGGCAGCAAAATTAGATTTTGGGAGGATCTCTAGCTGCTTGAAATTCCCCTCTCAAAATAACTTCAGGAATTTAATGGTTCCTATTGAGGTGTTTTTGGCAAGAATGCGAGAATCTACTTGTGCGGGTTGTATGACTCTGTGAAATGGAAAATGTTGGAGATTTAATGACCCCATTCTCTGGAGTTAAGGCATCAGGCTAAGACTCTGCAAGACATCCTCTCCCTAACTAGAATACCCATTTCTACCCTGGAGGATAATTCTATCAGACTAAGGAAAGCAAAGGAAATCTCTTAGTTAATTTTTCCTACAGTTTGTTGTTGTTGCAAGGAACTCATAATAGTATTTGGAAATAGGTTTGAAACAGACAACTTACATCAAAAAAACAAAATTGGTGGATGGTGAGCCATAATAGGATACTCACTCAGGACAATCTAAGGAAAAGGGGATTTCAAATCTTGAATATACATATGTTATGTAAGAACGATGAAAAGACTATCCCTCATCTGTTACTCCACCGCTCATTTTCTATGGAACTCTAGGAGTCTTCTTTTGAAAGATTAGGTATTTACTAGACTATGAATGGTGACTTCAAGAGCTTTATTGATAGCTGGATCAATCCTTATCACCATCCTCTTCCTAAATAAATTTGGATACAGGTTCCTCCTATTCTATATTGGTGTTTGTGGAAAGAAAGGAATAATTAGATTTTCAAAAATGTGGGAAAAATCCCTAAGGAAGTGTTTAGTATTGGTCTTAGAATTATCGTTGAGAGTGTATCCTTGTATGTTTAGAAACCTCTGGAAAAACCTCCCTCTATAAGGGATATCAATCACTACAACAGAACAGGCAATTAGCGCCTAAAATAGCGTCGAATTTTAGTGCATTTGAGTTCATGAATTGGATACTTCTACTAGTGCAAAACTCGATGCAAAATGGTATGTTCACTTTAGCACCGGATTTAGCGCTAGATTCAATGTCGAATTTAGCATCAGATTTAGTGCCAGGTTTAGCGCCAACTTTTGTTGCTTCCAGTTTGGCTTCTGATTTTGCTTCTTGTGTTGCTTCCATATTTGCTTCCAGTTTTACTTTCAGTTTTGCTTCTGGGTTTGCTTCTAGTTTTGCTTCCATTTTTGCTTCCAAGTTTGCTTCCAATTTTACTTCCATTTTTGCTTCCATATTTGCTTCCAGTTTTACTTTCAGTTTTGCTTCCAGGTTTGCTTCCAGTTTTTCTTCCATTTTTGCTTCCAGGTTTACTTCCAATTTTGCTTCCATTTTTGCTTCCAGGTTTGCTTCCAATTTTGCTTCCAATTTTGCTTCCAATTTTGCTTCCAATTTGCTTTTGATTTTACTTCCAATTTTGCTTCCAATTTTGCTTATGATATAATGTCGCTTGTTGCATCTAGCTTTGCTTCCATTTTTGCATCTTTTGTTGCTTCTAATATGGCTTCTATTATTGCATCTTTTGTTGCTTCTAAAATTTCTTTCATTATTACTTCTTTGTTTGCTACTTGAATTGCTTATATTTTTGCTTCCAAGATTGCTTCTGGTTTGCTTCTAGTTTGACTTCCATTGTTGCTTCCTTTTTTGCTTCTAAAAATGCTTCTTGTTTTGCTTCCATTTATTAATTTAATATGTTTTATTTCAATTTAATTAGTTAAATATATCATGCCTCTTAAATAACTCATATGATTATAGAGTAAGTAAATTAAATAATATGTTTTATTTCAATTTAATTAATTAAATATATCATGCCTCTTAAATAACTAATATGATTATAGAGTAAGTAATTTAATTATTTAACTCATATGATTAAATAACAAGATAATTATTATAACATGATCATCATTTATAATTAAAACAAGTGAGTCAAATATCTATATAAGTAGATCAAAACAAGTGATTAAAACAAGTGAGTCAATTATGCCACTAGATTAATAACATGTCAAAATGATACATGTCCAACAATCGACATAAGTCAAAATGATACATGTACAAATGATATAAGTAAAAATGATAAATTATTATATAACTCAAAATGATACAAGTCAAAATGATATAAGTCAAAATGATACATGTCAAAATAATACAACTCAATAATATGGTACTGCAGGCAATGAAAATGATACATATGATAGTAACCATGAAAAGAGGCATCATAACGATATATCAGCAATGATCCATCATGCAATCTATATGATCATGAATGTCACTGGCTACTACCAACAACTGCATCATCATCATCATCACCATCATGATCATTGTCATCATCATCATCGTCATCGACCTCAATGTCTTTTGTATTTGCATCATCATCATCGTCATCAGCCTCGATGTCTTTTGTATTTGCGTCATCATCATCCTCTGCCATGTGATCTATACTAGAACCAACATATTCTGGATCTATATCATGAGGATCATCTTGATCTTCTAGAAGATCTATGTTCTGCAAAAAAAAAACATTTAAAATGAAAATTTATTATTTATTTCATGCAATAATTTATTTTTCTGTTATATATCTATTATTACAACATATGAAACAAAACCACATTTAAAAATGTTACAACTAGTATGCCATTCCAATGATGTAAAACATGCAACAATTCTAATAAATGTTAGTAAAATATGCCAACATTTGGTGGAAGAGGAAGAAAGATGACTGGAACTCTGGAGGCCCACCATAATGGATTTCAGTATTCAACCATTAGAGTGGAAGAGAGAGTTGATATCATGTATCAAAACATTAAGCATGCATTCTTCTAGCCAGTGGAGAAGGAGATGATTACTTTGCTTCATTTTCATTTGCATAACCATATCATGGTGTGAACCAAGAAGACCAAGGATGTCCAGTTTTATGTGGAGGTAATGGATGTGGTCCAAAATTTAGGAGGGGCAAGAAGGTCAATGAATGATCTTGATGAAATTGAGGAAGAACAGTCAGAGAGAGACAGGAAAAATAAAATCAATGCAGAGTTTCAAGGATTTGTCAAGCGAGTAACAGAGCTATGGGAGCAGCCTCATCTAAAATATTTTGAACTAGAGTTTCATATACCATTTAGAGAGCTTGGTTTTCATGGAGTTCCTTTCAAAGCGTCTGCTTTTATTGTTCCTATGGTAAACTGTTTGGTAGATTTGGTGGAATTACCTTTCTTATTAATCACTATTAGTAAGATTGAGATTGTTAACCTTGAGAGAGTAGGACTTGGGCAAAAGGCATTTGATATGGCTATTGTTTTCAAAGACTTCAAATGAGATGTACTTCGCATTGACACCATTCCTCAATCTTCGCTTGATGGCATCAAGGAATGGCTAAACTCCATGGATAGAAAGTATATTTGATCATTTATCTGATAGATCAAGAATATGTTTGTGATTTTGCTTCTCTGTCACTATCTTGTGTGAAAAGGGTTTGAGTACCATTATTGCTTTTTAATATTTTAAGACTTTACAGTAACATTTTCACTTGAAATTATTAAAGCTATGATATTGAGTTTGATTTTATTTTTTTCTTTTAGATAAAAGAAAACTTTAACATTGATATATTTATATTTTTAATCTACACTTTGCAGGTGTCTGATTTCTATGGAGGACCTATTTCTAAAGCCGATGTTGCAAAGCATTTTATAGATGATGGCACTTCACTAGAAAATAGCTTTAAATTTCAATTGTTGGGAAAAATTAAAAAATGGATTATGTTGACCTCGAGCAATGCTATTTAAAGTCCTTGTAGATGTTGTAGGATTTAGAAGTAAACTTCTTGTGGTAAACAGTTATGATATTTGCTTTAAGGACAATTTCATCTAAGTCATTATTTGATTCTATATTTGTCTTCACTCTTGCATATTGTTGAGTTATGTTTATTTTATTCATGAAAACACCCATTATGTAGAAACCCTAGTTTCCCCCTGTCTCTGAATCTGATCATTTTTTGAGTGATTTGAGTATTTTTGGTTTTTTGACTGTTTTTGGGTTTTTGCATGAATAATGAAAGAATGCGATTTTGATAGAAATAGATAATAAATTCAATTTAAAATGCTATACTGCCTTTAAGGATAGAAAATACAAGATCTAAGGATGGTGAATCATTTATTGATCTTCTAAATGTAATACAATAAAGATTTGGCAACATGCAATAAGGAAATAGATATATTTTAATGAAAGAACCTGGTATTAGCAGCAAGACTGAAAATACATAAATGGTACGACTTTCACAAGATAGATGTTTCTCCCTCCGTCCAACAGGCTCCAATGATCCCAGATGCAATTGCGCCCAATCTGGTGAAGATGAAAGACGAAAAGAGAAGGCAATTTTCTCTAGATGAAAAGTACGACTTTCTTCAAAGGTACGGCCTGCTGCAAATGGTACAGCTGTAGCAGCAATAAATGAAATGTACGGCCTCCTTCTAGAGTCTCAAGATCTGAAGGAAAAAGGGCGCCTAAATGTAGAAGACTCTTCTGAATGAATATCTCTCTGAAAACCTGAAGATATAAACCTCTGTGAAGCTCTATAACTTCTTCTGAATGAAGAAATTCCTCTGCCTGGCAATAAATCGGATGATATTTCACACCCTCTGAATCACTCTCACTGGAGATGGCTCGTTCCCCAATGCTCTGAGACTGAAACCCTAGGCTTCCGTGCTCTGGTCAAACTTGATCAATTTTCAATTCACAATAATCATTATGGCTCGAATTTCCAAGCAAATGCATTATACTCATGAAAAGTGCGATTTCCTTAATAATAGGGAATCATTAAAAATTTGACTTTTCCTGTTTAATTAATTCAATAGTCTCCAGCCAAATTTTAATAATAAAATATAATCATCAAAATGGCCCCTTTCCATGATGGGCGACCCCTTCACTGAAATCACTTAAGTTATAATAAAATATTATAACTTTATATTATAATGCTTCCACAATTAATATTAATATCTCTCTCAATATTCACCCGATGCTCGAGCCGTCTGAAGTTGACGAATAAGGAAGTGATTCTGCAAGTAATCAATCCATACTGCTAAAAATAGCAGGGGTCCCACGCTGAGTGCTGAATACTACTAAAAATAGCAACTTAGGCTAGAAGTGTCCGAACGAGCCCGAACGAAAGCCAACTGATCAAATACTGACAATCTGAAGCTGAGCCAAACTCCATCAAGACCCTCTATCCAATCTATCAGCCTACGAGGATCGCATAATAGGCTAATCCTATGCTCTGAGAGATGTCAACAAGAAGGGGACATGACAGTTTGCCCCTCCTGAAATTTCTTGTCCTCAAGCAATCTCAACTCCGGATGCTGCATAATATCCTCGCTCTCCCAAGTAGCATCCTCAACAGGAAAATCTCTCCATTTCACTAAATATTCCCTAATAGTCCTCCTACGCAACTGCCTCTCTCTGTACTCCAGGATAGACTCAGGTACTAAAATCAACTTTCCCTCATCATCTAAGGGAGGTAGAACTGCAGACGGTACCACACAATGTCCCAACGCCTTCTTGAGGCATGATACATGAAAAACATTGTGTACCTTGCTCTCTGCTGGAAGCTCAAGCTCATAAGCCACCTCTCCAACTCGCCTCAGGATCCTGAAAGGACTGTAATACTGTGGCTTAAGCTTCTCTGACCCACTCTTCCTAAGAGTGGACTGACGGTAGGGCTGCAACATGAGGTAAACCATGTCACCCACCTCAAAATGCCTCTCCGTCCTCTTCTGATCCGCATACTGCTTTTGCTGATTATGTGCCTTGGCGACATTCTCCTTGAGAGCCTTCATAGTATCCTGACTCTCCTGCAACAAATCTCCAGCACTCGGCACTCTACTGTCACTCAGTAGCAAATCCAGAAAACTCGGCGCCTCATACCCGTACAACGCCATAAAAGGGGACATCTGAATAGTCATGTGGAATGTCGTGTTGTAGCAATATTCACAGAAATGAATCCACTTGACCCATGCCTTCTACTGCCCTGCAATATAATTTCGGAGGTAACCTTCCACCCACTTATTCACTATCTCCGTCTGCCCATCTGTCTGCGGGTGGTAACTGGTGCTCGGAGTGAGCTCAGTCCCACAAAGTCTGAACACCTCCTGCCAGAAGTGACTCAAGAACCGACTATCCCTGTCGCTCACAATGCTCCGAGGCAATCCATGTAGTCTGAATACCTCACGAAAGAAGACCTCTGCTACCTGTGTAGCTGTGTAGGTAGTGGTAATCGGAAAGAAGTGGCCATACTTCGTTAGCCGATCCACAACTACATATATGCAATCTCACCCTTGGGCTTTAGGCAAGCCCGTAATGAATTCCATCGACAAGCATTCCCACTTCCTGTCAGGAATCGAAAGTGGCTGCAATAAACCTGCCGGGTACGTGTTCTCCTGCTTGTTCTGCTGAAAAATAGGGCACTCACGCACGTATTGAAGAACATCTGCCTTCAGTCCTTTCCATGTGAACCTCTCCTGAATCTGTCTGTAGGTCTTAAAATACCCGGGATGTCCTACAGTAGGCACGTCATGAAAGGCTCGCATGATAATGTTCTTCACCTCTGAACCTGGGATCAAATAAATCATGTTCTTGTAAATGATCAAGTCATTCACAAGTGTGTACCTGGTATCAATCATCGATCCCTCAACAATGCTGGAAGCCCAAGTATCCTTGGCATACTCTGCCACAATCATATGCCTCCAATCCTCTGAAATGTGAACCATAGAGCTCAAATATGGCCTGCGTGAAAGAGCATCAGCTACTACGTTCTGTGTACCTTTGATATACGAGATATCAAAGTCATATGCCTGCAATTACTAACCCACTTCTGCTGACGATCATTGAGATCTTGCTGCCCCAAGAAGTGTCTCAAACTGTTATGGTCAGTTTTGATGCAAAATTTGCTGCCAACAAGATACTGCCTGAATTTTGCTAAGGCATGCATGATAGTGAGCATCTCCTTATCATAAATGCTATAAAGTCTCTCTAGCCCTCTGAGTTTACGACTCTCATACACAATCAGGTGCTTGTCCTGCATAAGCACCGCACCAATGCCCTCACCTGATGCATCGCACTGAAGCTCAAAAGGCTTCGTAAAGTCGGGTAGTGCTAAAATAGGGCATGTAGTCATCAACTCCTTAAATTTCATAAAACATTCCTGTGCCTCAGGAGTCCAAATAAATGCACCCTTCTTCAGTAAATTTGTCATAGGGGCTGCATGTCGTGAATAACCATTCACGAATCTGCGATAGAACCCACACAAACCTAGAAACCCTCTCAACTGTGTTAGGTTTGCTGGTGTAGGCCAGTCAATAATGGCGCAGATCTTTTCAGGATCCATCCGCACTCCATCTGCACTGATAATGTGACCTAAATATAACAATTCGGTCATCCCCAAGTCACACTTGGATTCCTTGGTGTACAAGGACTCCCTCTCAAGAATACTCAACATGGTCTCCAGGTGAGCCAGATGCTCCTGCCAAGTCCTGCTGTATATAAGGATATCATCGAAGAAGACCAATACGAATCTCCTCAGCAGTGAATGAAAAACCCTGTTCATCGTGGACTGAAATGTAGCTGGTGCATTAGTGAGCCCAAATGGCATCACTACGAACTCGAAATTCCCACAATGACAACAGAAGGCAGTCTTCTCAATGTCTTGCTCACGAACCCTGATCTGATGATACCCCAACCGTAAGTCTATTTTAGTGAAGTAACATGCACCATGGAGCTCATCAATAAGCTCGTCTATTTGAGGTATTGGATACCTGTTTTTGATCGTCCTCTTATTCAGGACTCTGTAGTCAATGCACATGCGTAATGTTCCATCCTTCTTCTTTACCAAAACAACTGAAGAAGCAAATGGTGATTTGCTAGGTCGAATGTGACCCATAGCAAGTAACTCCTTTATTGTCTTTTCTATCTCATCATTCAACCTCTTAGGATTCCTGTAAGGAGTTATCATAACGGGCTTAGTGCCCTCCTCGAGCTCTATGATGTGCTCAATGCCCCTGTCTGGAGGTCTCCCTGGTGGAATATCACTGAATACCTTATCATGCTTGACTCTCAACTACTGAATGTCTGGATGATACTCAGCCTTCTGTTGTCCCTCCTGTATAGGAGCTAAAGTGCACTCGGCAGCCCACTCTACCATGTCGTGTCGCATGAGCCTCTCCATCTGACGAAAAGAAATTGTTTGGATGTTGTTGTCCCGAATTTCCTTTAGGATGTGTGTCTTCCCATCAACATCAAAACGGATCTCCATGTCCTTGAGACGAAGAGTGACTTCCTCCAGTGAATGAATCCACTTCATGCCCAAGATCAAATCAATGTCTCCCATGTTGACTACGTAGTAATCAGCTTTGAACTCATAATTGTTCAAGCGTAAAGGGAGATCCTTAATCATGCGTTCACACCTCAAAGTGTATCCGTCGGCCACCTTAACCCTAATGCCCTCGAACTCCTCAGTGATGAGTCTGTGTTTCTCAACAAATCTAGCATCTATGAAATTGTGTGTGGCTCCTGTATCAAGAAGGGTAATGACCCTCTGTCCTGCCAACACTCCATGAATCCTAAAAGAGCCCTCCTGCTGAATGCTAGATAGGCGTGCCTCCTGTATCTGAAGCTATGACTCTATCTCTGCCTTAGGCTCTAAATCCTCTGGCTCTGACTCCTCAAAACTCTCTTGTTGTTCAGAATTCTTTGACTCTGAATCCTCATAATACGCCCACATCACTCGATTTGCCTTGCCCTTAGGCCTCAAAGGACAATTGTGATTGGCGTCATAGGGACCTTTGCAGTAGAAGCAAAGCTTCTTCCTGCGTAGATCGTTAAGGGCCTCACGATCCAAAGGTGGTGCTGCTGATTTACCCTTTGAATCGTTTTTAAAATCTGATTTTTCTTTGTTAAAATTAGACTTCTCTCTGTTTCTGTTAAAGCCCTTACTATCCCTGAAAGATGAAGAACCTTTGGAGTTGAATCTACTAGAAGGTGCTGCCAACTCCATACTCCGTGCCTTCTTCATCGCTTCCTGTAACGAAGGAGGATCAAAGGCTTTGATCCAACCTCTCAATGGCTCCATCAAACCCTCCATGAAGAGTACCACAAGGTGTCTCTCTGAGATATTCGGAACCATAACTGATAACTTCTGAAAGTCACCAATATACGACTCCAAGCTGCCACTCTGTCTCAACTGAGCCAAGTCTCTGAAGTAGGATTCTGGATCCTTCCTGTCAAACCGCTCTACCAACCTGTCAACGAACTCCTAGTATGATGTGATCCTGTCATGCTGTAGCGTCACCATACCATGGTGCCACCAATCATAAGCTACTCCCTCAAGATGCAGTGTCGCGTATCTGATAGCATCCCTCTCAGCCATCAGACGCAATGTGAGAAATGTGTCCAGCTTACTAATCCATGCCTGAGCTGTCACTTTACCACTACCATCGAACATCGCTAAATTGAGCGTGTTCGTAGCATGTTTCAGGTCATGATTCTGGTATCTAGGTCTCTAATCTAGTCGACCTCTGTGGTGCTCTCGCCTCTATGTAACAAATCGGTCAAAAGAAATCCTCTCTCTGACCTCCGGTGGTACCAACTCCCACTCCTCATTCGCTGCCATAAGTGTATCAGTGAACAACTCCTCCTGCTCCTCACCTGCAATAGCCTCATCAGGCTCCAGTCTCACAAAAGTAGGCCTAGTGGGCCTATCTGCTATCCGTGAGGCTGTCCTAGGTGCCCTACAAGATCCTGCTTCACTCCTCTCGTCGTCACGATGTGGTGACTGTCTCCTCGGAGTACCCAATCTCTGAAGTGCTACTGTCAACTGCTGTAATACATCATTAGATTGTCGTTGACCTGCTCGCAAGTCTCTGAGTGCATGTAAAACCTCTGCATCATCCTGATCTCTAGGGTTTTGAGGAATATCATTTCTAGGAACATCTGTTCTGTCAGCCATGTTGTCCGACTACTGGATCGAACCCTGCTGCCTGTCAATTAGAGCTCGTCTACGTGTGTAATACCTGTGAGACCCAACCTGTTCTGGCTACATAAGATTGCTAAACCCTCAGGATGGCAGGATTTAGCTCCGATACCACTATAGAAACCCTAGTTTCCCCCTGTCTCTGAATCTGACTATTTTTTGAGTGATTTGAGTATTTTTGGTTTTTTGACTGTTTTTGGGTTTTTGCATGAATAATGAAAGAATGCGATTTTGATAGAAATAGATAATAAATTCAATTTAAAATGCTATACTGCCTTTAAGGATAGAAAATACAAGATCTAAGGATGGCAAATCATTTATTGATCTTCTGAATGTAATACAATAAAGATCTGGCAACATGCAATAAGGAAATAGCAATATTTTAATGAAAGAACCTGGTATTAGCAGCAAGACTGAAAATACATAAATGGTACGGCTTTCACAAGATAGATGTTTCTCCCTCAGTCCAACAGGCTCCAATGGTCCCAGATGCAATTGCACCCAATCTGGTGAAGATGAAAGATGAAAAGAGAAGGCAATTTTCTCTGGATGAAAAGTACGACTTTCTTCAAAGGTACGGCCTGCTGCAAATGGTACGGCTGTAGCAGCAATAAATGAAATGTACGGCCTCCTTCTGGAGTCTCAAGATCTGAAGGAAAATAGGCGCCTAAATGTAGAAGACTCTTCTGAATGAATATCTCTCTGAAAACCTGAAGATATAAACCTCTGTGAAGCTCTATAACTTCTTCTGAATGAAGAAATTCCTATGCCTGGCAATAAATCGGATGATATTTCACACCCTTCGAATCGCTCTCACTGGAGATGGCTCGTTCCCCAATGCTCTGAGATTGAAACCCTAGGCTTCCGTGCTCTGGTCAAACTTGATCAATTTTCAATTCACAATAATCATTATGGCTCGAATTTCCAAGCAAATGCATTATACTCATGAAAAGTGTGATTTCCTTAATAATAGGGAATCATTAAAAATTTGACTTTTCTTGTTTAATTAATTCAATAGTCTCCAGCCAAATTTTAATAATAAAATATAATCATCAAAATGGCCCCTTTCCATGATGGGCGACCCCTTCATTGAAATCACTTAAGCTATAATAAAATATTATAACTTTATATTATAATGCTTCCACAATTAATATTAATATCTCTCTCAATATTCACCCGATGCTCGAGCCGTCTGAAGCTGACGAATAAGGAAGTGATTCTGCAAGTAATCAATCCATACTGCTAAAAATAGCAGGGGTCCCACGTTGAGTGCTGAATACTGCTAAAAATAGCAACTCAGGCTAGAAGTGTCCGAACGAGCCCGAACGAAAGCCAACTGATCAAATACTGACAATCTGAAGCTGAGCCAAACTCCATCAAGACCCTCTATCCAATCTGTCAACCTACGAGGGTCGCATAATAGGCTAATCCTGTGCTCTGAGAGATGTCAACTAGAAGGGGACATGACACATTACACTCAAATGAGAGTTGTATACTTGGATCTGGACCATCCTTTTACAAGAAACTTACTCCTACCTAGAGTTGTACATTTGCAATGGCTTGCTATTAATATTAGACTCATTGTTTCAAGTTTTAATTACTATATCTAGAAAACAACCATCTCATCTTTAATCAACCCGTATGTCTTATTACTAGTGAGAGGAAATACCATCCAGGTTACCAGATCTTATACTTCAAATACATATTTTTAGTATTATATTGAAATATTTATAAGGGAATTGAAGATTTACTCTTAGTAACTCTCCTCTTTGAAAGTAGTAAGTACACATTCTGCTTAAATGCTACTGGTTCAAATGTTTTGTGGTCCCTTTTGTAGTTGTTTGCGCTTTGCATGACGTATTTCTTGTTCTAATGGGACAGGTTTTAGTGAAAGTAACAAATTATAAGTTTTGACAGGTCTTACAATTTTGAATTTTTATGTGATGTTAGCTTCCATCCAGTCATACTGATCCTATTAGCATTTTCCTCTGTATTGATCATTTCAAATATGTTATTTTGATCATGATGACTAGGCTCTTTCAAGTTTAAGCTCAATTAATAACCTGCTCATTATTGTGACATGTATAAGTGCATTCCTTTCTAGTTAGAATATGACCTTTTTTTTGTCTTAACTAATACTCACTCCCATATTTTAAGAAGCTTAGTATATTCTTATGTAGTTGGCAAACATTTTGAAGTGACATTATAGCTAATTTGCTACTTCTCTTCAGCGATAGCAGAGATGAACTCCTATAATGTGCCTGATAACAAAGGCATCAATGTATTTGTAAAGTTGAGCTGATTTCAACAACCATGAATTAACTTTTGATAGAGAGGATGATTGGAAAATGGATTTTGACTTTGTTTAACACTTCTTTACTCTAAACTAGTACTCAAACCCTTTTCACACAAGACAGTGACAGAGAAGCAAAATCACAAACATATTCTTGATCTGTCAAATAAATGATCAAATATACTTTCAGTGTAATACACGTAAACATTATTTGCCCAATTTCAACATATTTTAGCATCTTCTTGAGATCTAAACTTGAACCTTCACTTTGAAAAACTTTGTTAACTCCTCTAACTCGTGTGGCTCTATTTGTCTATTTCATTTATTTGAAGATATTTATGTATTTATCTTTAGTGCAGTGGCTATACTGGCTTAGAGGCCGATATGCTAAAGGAGGAATCAGTCACGAGAGAAAAGAAGGCTAATCTTGATACATAAGACACAAAAAATCAATAAGGAATGTGCAATAGTGAGTGCGCTGGTGAGTGAAGAGCATCAACCAAAAAGGAAAAGACACAACCTGGGGGAGGGAATAACATTCAATGAAAGTGGTGTATGGATTATGGGATTAGCCAAGCGATGTAGAGCTTGTTGCTCGTATAAAGATTAAATTCAAACATATTTCAGATTGTGGAAAGAGGGAGATGCACATATGGTAAAGAGAGAGTTGATTTAGACAGCCAGAGGAATTGGGCTTTAAGATGCAATCGACTCTACAGATTATAAACTGAAATCATATAAGGAGAAGCAATATAAATAAGTGCAAAGGTTATTTTGTGTAATTATGTTTTGATGAAGAATGTCCCATAGGGTAGAGTGCATTAATTTACTGTTCATTGTAATTTTTGTAAAGTTTTGAAATTGAACAAGCTGGTGTAAGAAAATTTTAGAAGAGTTTGAGTTTTTTTGCATAAATTTCTTGGAATTGTGTTTGGGAATGGTTGCTTGAGAAGGGTAGGGAAGTTTCTTTCCTACGTCAGTCTGCATATATTTTATTTGGGCTTCAAACTACCCATATCTGAAGATTGTTTTCCTTAAAATACTCTGGTGAAGAATACAAATTAGCCATAAGCTTTAGACCATGAAACCCTATAGATATCAAGACCTGATGTGCATAAATATCCATACCTGTAGAAGAAGATTCATTGGCATAGGCCTTCGTAGGTCCCAAATAATATTTGAAGAAACCTTCAATTGAGAATTGGTTTCAACTCCTCCAAACTCTTCATCGCTGGTATTCACCTTTCACTTCTCCATTTTGGCGAGTTGCAGCCTAAAAATAAGGTTTTGATGAGGGTTTTATAACTTGCAAGAAACGAAATAAAAATTCCAAACATTGGATCACCAAGCAAAGTGAGTGCCATATGAAATCTACAATGATTAAATTATTTCAAATAAGTATATGTGTAGAAATAAAAACACATAAACTCCAACTCTATTTGAGCCAGTTTCTGGTATAATCTTGGCCCCCACAAGAACATACCTTTGTAGTGAACAGTCCCTAGAATGGAGAAGAAGATCAGAGGGAAAAAAAGGAGACCCAACCACCATGGTCGAGTCCTCCCTATCGCTGCAAACTAACCCTCCTCTAGCTACTCCATCGCATTTAGTGATTAGGGAAAAGTAAGGATATTAGGGTTGGTTCTTTTGTAGGACTTGTGGCTATGTTTTGGGGTGCCAGTTTTAGTTTTCAAAATGGACAAAAAAATTATTTGCTTGCCTTCCTGCTAAAGAGGTTTTTAAAATGGATTTCAAAGTAAGTAAATTAGAATACATAAATCTTGCTTATCTTACACAATAAATATTATTAAATATATTATAATGTAATATTATATTATAATATAATATTAAATACAATATTATACTATATTATAATATAATATAATATAATATTATACTATATTACAATATAAAATACAATATTATACTATATTATAATATAATATAATATTATATTATACTATATTACAATATAATATTATATTATATTTATAATATATATATTATATAATATTATATAATAAATATAATATAAATATTAAAGATAGAAAACTTATTTCCATCTGGTATAGGTTTGAGGGTATATGGTTGAAGGATTAGGTTGAGGTTCCAATGTATAGGGTAGAGGGTAGAGGGGTCGAGGGTTTAGGGTTTAAGGGTTGAGGGTTGAGAATTGAGGGTTGAGGGTTTAATGTATAGGGTAGAGGGTAGAGGGTTTAAGGGTTTAGGGTTTAAGGTTGAGGGGAGATGATTAAGTGGTATAGGGTTGAGGGTCAATGTGTAGGGGTAGAGGGGTATAGGTTGAGGGATTAGGGTTCAAAATTATTTGGGTTGAAGGGTTGCAAAAATTCATAAATTCAGGGTGAGAGTCGTTTTGAAACAGTGAAAGGATTTAAAGAGGGTTGAGGGTTGAGTGTTTAATTCAGGATTTTGGATTGAAGTATTTGATTTAAAGGTTAATCGAGAGGGAGGGATGGATGGAGCGAGAGAGGGAAGAAGAAGGAGAGAGAAGAGGAAGAGAAAGAGAATAAAGAAAAATAAGGAAATGGAGGGTCCAATGTATCAAAGTGAGGGTTGAGAATTGAGGGTATAGAGTTGAGGACCTATAGGGTTGATGGTATAGGGTTGAGGGATTAGGGTTGAGGGTAGAGGGTAGAAGGTTAATTAAGGGTTTAGGGTTTAGGATTTAGGGTTTAAGGATTTAGGGTTGATGGTTAAGGATTAAGGGTTGAGTGTAGAGCACGCATTTAGGGTATAATTTTGAGGGTGTATGGTTGAAGGATTAGGTTTGAGGGTCCAATGTATAGGGTAGAGGGAATAGGGGTTAAGGATTTAGGGTTGAAGATTGTCCTTGTGTTGTTGCACTTACATTTCACTTGCATAAAATACTTTCACAAGAATATTGAGAAAAATCAATGTTGGAAAGTAGTAAACAAAGAAAAAGATCAAAGAGACACTCTTTTGTTAGTAAAATCAAAAACTTCATCACAACTAAGAGATATTTTTGAAACTTACCTCCAAGATAACCTTCTCATCTGTGATATAGAATGGGAACATATAAAGCAAGGTGTGCAACCATATAATCAATTAAATAACTAAAATATTTTTAAAAAAAGGGTAGTAATGAATGTGTATACCTCGTAATACAGTTTGAAGCCATTTTGACTAGGTGTACATGAGAATTTGGAAAATAGAGCACATGTGTTCACTCTTTAATGAATATCTCTATTGGAATCGAAGATGGTGAAGCCCTTGCCAAAATTTATAGAATTTGATAAAGAGAAATATATATATATATATATATATAAAACAATATTCACAAAAAAGGTAGGGAAGTAGAAAGACACGCCCACTTAAATATTTTTCATAATTGAATCAAATTAGAAATGACAATTATTATGAAATCAAACATAAAATCACATCCTTTTTTTTACAAAAATGAAATCATATAGGATTTTCTTCAAAAACTATAAGGTTCCATTAGTGGTGGTATTATGCACAATACCCCCTCAAGTGTGGTCTTCAATCCATTTTTGTGTCCCTTTAGTGGTGGTATTATGCATAATACCCCTAAGGTGTGGCCTTTGATCCATTTTTTGTGCCCATTTATGGTGATATTGTGTATAATATCCCATAAGGTGTAGCTTCCAATTCATTTAATACAAACCAATATTCCCTTGGGTAAGTGCACAAAGTTGAGTCCACGAAATGTGGAAGTTTTTGCCTTAGCCAAAAAATTGAAATCGGCTTTGCAAAATAGATGAAAAAATGCAATGAAACCTAATGATTTTTTAATAGAAATGAAAAAATGAACCTTGAATTGTGTTTTACAAACAAAATTTAACTTTTGAAACCTAAATTGTTCGATTAAACCAAAAAAAATTGAATTTGAAAACCCTAATTGAACGAAACAAAAAAATTGTATTTCAAAACCCTAGAAATTGAAATGAAATAAAAAATTGCATTTAGAAACCCTAATCAAGCTTTTTGAAACCTTGAATTTAAATCAAATGAAAAAAATTGATTTTGAAAACCCTAGTTTGAAATGAAATGAAAAAATTGCATTAAAAGCCCTAATTGCTTAGAAATTGAAACCCTAAATTGAATTGGAACAAATTTTTTTGTTAAAACCCTAAATTGAAATCAAACAAATCATTTTGATTTTGAAAACTAGGTAATTTCAAGCTAAAAAAAAATCATTTGCATTGCTTAAATGTTTTAAATTTTATTTGCATTGTATGGAAAAAATGATATGTTAAACTTTAGTTTCAATGTTAAATTATAATTAGATTAGAAAACAATATGTTAAAGAATAGTTAAAATTCATAAATTTTATCAATGTTTGTTTGCAAATTTATTTAGCAAATTCGTAAATCCAAGCACGTACAATCGATTCCAATTAACACTAACTTGCAAGTCTAAATTATTCCAAGGGCCACCCAAACTTCACCCTAAGTTTGCTAAACCCTAGACCCTGAACTGTAAAATCTAAACCCTCAACACTAAAGCATTTGAATTTTGTCTTAAGACCTTCAAATGAAATTTGGTTGCCTTAAAAAACCCTCTGTTGTCACCATTCAATAGAGCTTTTTGTAATGTTTTCACTTATTTGAACACATAATATAAAACCTTTTGGTTTCAACAAGTTTATGAAGAGTGGATGATCACTCTCTATGACACTTAGACATGATCATTAGGGATCTAAATCATTGGAAGAAAACTTCATTCTATTATATCCACAAGATAGGAGAGCGCGAGTGAGAGTGCTATGGGTAAAGTTTCTTTCATTGGACATACCTAAAATTATGTAGGTTCAATGTCAAGGATGGATCTATTTGGTAGATTTATGAAAACTATTATGAATATCTAGAATACCATAAAAGTATAATTATAGCAATTCCAATTGGAAACACTTGGGTATATATCATATGAAATTTAAATCTAGTAAGGTGTCTATTATATAGGAGAGTTGATAATACATAGAAAGAGGTTTGTATGGGAATATATGTATTAAGAAAACACACACCATGACCTCTATAGGATTTTTAAGATGTGATCCTAGATAATAATCCACCCATCCTCAATCATAATGGATTCTTTAGCAATTAAGAGAGATTCAATAACCATAAAATTACCTATATTTTGATACTATATAGATTTATGTGGAAGGATAGAAATGCATCAATAAGGAGACCAAGATGGAACCATTTAACACCTAAGGTACACCTATTACATGGGAAAGGGAGGAGGTACATGATGATAGGTTGGAGGAACTAGGCTATTATTACAGTAGAGAGAGGAGGATTCATATTATGCTCCTATAAATAAGAGGTTAATTTAGAAGATTAAAAGAACTAGATATAACAAAGGAAATAATTCTATAGAGGGAGTGAGTGGGATTGTTGGAAATATACAAGGAGAGAGGTGAAGGTCCCAACACCTACATAAAGTCCTACACGAAATACACCAATCTAGGCACTTCCTAGAAGGATCAAGATCCATGTGAGTAGCCTCTTTTTATTTTTGTATCTTATACATATGTATACTTATTCCTTTATTATGTGATTATAATTATGTATGATATAACTTATTAATAAGTGATTACAAGTTTAATTATTAAAATATTTCATATTTATTTTGATATCCTCTAGTGTAAGAGGAAATTTTTACTTGTTTTGATATATGTATGTTATTTTTGTGATATGTATAGATTGATTCATTTTTAACATGATAATTTTTTTTATTAGAGGGGTAAACATTTTTGACCCAGACCTAGATAAAACCAATGAGGTCACAGTATCACTAAATTTGGACCTCACTAGACATCTAGATCCCCTTAAGCCATCCTATCACCCTAAATCATAAATCGATTTCTTAAGGGGTCCCAATATGACATTTCTTAAGGGGATAAAATAAGTTCTTAAAATTTGGTGAAGTTGCCCAAGGCAACCAAATTTAACAATAATAAGATCATGCAAGATTATAATATGAATGAGATTTCATGATCTAGGTTGGTCAGTTGAAACAAGAGTAGATATCAATCAACTATTCCACAAGAAAATGTTCTTCACTAACTTGCAAGATCATTATATTCCAAGGGGCACCAAAAATTCACCCTAAGTTCTGTAAAGCCTAAACCCTGAACTTTAAAATCTAAACCCTAAACACTAAACCATTCATTTTGTCCTACCTGACCTTAAAGTGAAATTTGGTTTTCTTAGGAAAATACACCAAATTTCATTCCCTTATGCCATGTAATTTTTTCATAGGATCTTACTACATATATCCCCTTAAGTTATCTTATTACCCTAAACCCTAAACTCTAAACTCTAAACCCTAAACCCTAAAGCCATAATTTTTTCTTAGGCTCTTAATGAAATTTGGTTGCCTTAGGAAACTCCACCAAATTTCATTCCCTTATGCCATGTAATTTTTTCCTAGGATCTTACTACATGTAGATCCCCTTAAGCTATCCTATTACCATAAACCCTAAACTCTAAAGTCTAAACCCTGAACCCTAAAGCCATCATTTTTTCTTTAAAGGCTCTTAATAAAATTTGTTTGCCTTGGGAAACTTCACCAAATTTTATTCACTTGAGCCATGTAATTTTCTCCTAGGACTTCACTAGACATAGATCCCCTTAGCCATCCTGTCACCCTAAATCGTAATTGAATTTCTTAAGGGGTCCCATTATGACATTTCTTAAGGGGATCAAAGAAGTTCTTAAAATTTGGTGATCAAAGTTTCCCAAGGCAACCAAATTTAACAATAATAAGATCAGTATTTAAGCTTTTGGATCACTGAGTGTGATCTGAAACGTCGACAAAAAAATTGACACAGTCGAATCCAAAAGCTTAAATACTGTATCTTCATGGACTGTGGAAAACTTATACCAACTAATAATAAGATCATGCAAGATTATATAATATTAATAGTTAATTATATTTTCATTCAAGTAACATGTGCCTTAGACATAAATGAGGCTTACATATTTTATCATTTGTATTCAATTATTTAAGGCCATTTATATTGAATGGTTTAAAGGTATTTCCTAGACATATATGTTACATGTTGAAATTACAAATCTAATGCAGGTTCACTCATATCTTAAAGATCACATGGATCCATTCAATAATATTCACATTCCACCTCCATGCCATCCATCTCCACCACCTTCACCTCCACCTCCACCCACTCCACCTCATAACCCCCCACCTCCACCACTTGAAATCAATGAACATGCTCGTTTGCAAGCACAAATCAATGCCAATGCTAGAACCATCCAAGATCAAATCAACATTATTCAAAATGAAGAATGTGACACACCTCCTATGAGGATGTTTGCATCTAGGATGCAAACCCTTGTTGATGTTGTCAGGGATATGGATGGGATCTTAGATGAGCATCGAAAATGGCTAGAGGAGAGGAGAACTTTCGATTCTGAAAAGGAAAACACAAAGAAATGAAGAGATGCAGTAGAGAGCCACAATAGTTTCTAAATTAAGACAATGATCTTAAATAGTTATGAATTTATGAATTTGGTGAACGATGGATATTTTGTGTGATGAATTTATAAATTTGGTTGGATGGATATTTTTAGTCACACTTTTAGTGACATGAATTTATGATTTTGTTTCTAGATGGATATTTTTAGTGACATTGATTTATGAATTTGGTGGAATTTATGAACTTATAATGAATAATATATAATAGTATATATTTTATGACTATCTACTAGATCATGATTTCTCATGCTGAAAAATTGTAATATATATGTGTGTGTGTGTGTGTGTGTTAGACATAAAATGAGATTTTGTGAATGTTTCAAGTTTATTGTTTAGTATGTATGTGCATGTATTAAAAATTTGCATATATAGTTCTTAACATTTGAAATTTGTATGTATGTACATAGTTTAGTTTAATGATCTGTACGCATGCAAATTATGCATCATATTTCTTATTTTAAATGTACATGAACATGTTAAATTTTGAATTTTGTATGGACATGCTCAAGTTCAATCAATGTATATATATGTGCATTTCAATTAAATATATGATCTTAATATATATGTTACTCATCCTATTTCAATTAAATATATGATCTTAATATATGTATGCACATCCTATTTTGTATGATTTAATGTAGGTGCACATTTATATCTCATATCATGAATGATTTTAACATTGATGATATCATCAATCCACCACCTCAGCCACAACCACATCCACCTCCCCCTCCCCCTCCACCTCCCCCTCCACCTAATATGCCACATCCAACACCTATCGCATCTGACGAGGCTCGCTTGAGAGCACATATAAATGATCAAGTTGCATCCTTACAAAATCAAATCAATGCTATGCAAAGTCAAGCATTGATTCCACCACATGTGAGACGTTTTGCATCTGCGATTCAAAATGTTGTTGATGCCATCAGGATGATCGATTTTGATCATGATAGGCATTGATGAGAGAGAAAAAAAGAGACAATTTTATTTCGATGGTCTCTCTTAAAAACAAATATTAGACCTTAAAATAATGAAAGCCCATCTAACCCCCTACTTTCTTGACCCCATTACTCAACAAACCATTCCACCCAACAAATCTAGAATATCCATGAGGTGGTGCATACATCCGCAGATGAGTGCAAATTTTTGGGATCGATGGTATATGGTTTTTTATAGTCCCCCACATGCTAATTGGGAGTGCCCATTGTATTTTTTGAGAAAACTGTATGTAGAGTTTTTTTTGGCACAAAAGCCCAATTATTTTGATTTTAGATCATTTCAGGGTGTTGGTGGTAGCATGCCACAACAAAGGTTAGGGGCAAGGGTTGATCCCCAACACCCCGTGCATGCACAACCCCTTGTTGTTGCTCCTGGTCCTCCCATTCCCGCACCTGTACATCATCGAGCTCTGGTCTCAACATTAAGTTCCCTTAGTACACTCATAGGAGACCTTGATGAGCATGCTTTTGTGATAGCGGGTGGGGAGCATAAAGATGATGATGATGGAGTTTTTTATGGAGTTGGTCTGAGTACCGCTCCAGGAGTGTCGAGGCCCGTCCCCCATATATGTACTAGTTTTCATCAAGTATGCTATGGACCTAATCAGGCCACACCTAGTTTAGGTGGACGAGGAGATTCTGGTGGTTCATCTGGTCACATCAATTCATTTGTAGAGTTTCTTATAGCAAACCATCACCCTAAGGACACTGCGACACAGGTATAAATATGCATCTGGATGTATGTTCATTTTATAAGAATTTTGATGGATGTATATATCAAAGAAAAGTCTGTAATACATTTTAACAATCAAATTTTTTGGTGTACAGATGACACTAACGATGGGGAAATCATCTGTTCCACGAGTACATACATCGACACTGGTCGTACTCAACAACTCTTATGGGGTATTTTGATTTCAATTTTTAAAATTATATATGAAATCATAAATTTAACTTGAGTTTTAAATTTATAATTGAATCACATATATGTTTGAAATATTTATGTTGGTTTAGGTGAGTCAATCGACATCCATGTTGATTCCTCCTGAGGGATTGTCAACCACTCCTCCACTATCAAGCGTCATAGATCAGGGGCAGGTACATTCATATTGTAAATTTGTTTAAAGTTTACATTAGTATAGTTACAATTTTATGAATTTTGAATTCACTAGATATATGAAATGCATGCCTGTACACTTGTAAATATTATAAGTGTTAAATTTCTATGTACATGTGTGTCTAGGTTGATACCACAATAAGAATGGGCATCGGACAAACATTTGATGTTGCAGCTATTCGTGAGGCCATTGATTTCCAGGTTGTTTACAAAACTTTCTACACAAAATGTGTAAACTTGAATATATATATAAACCTAATTCAATTGTACATGCTTTAATTTTGATCTTGGAGGACTTTGTTAGTGCAACTTTTAGCCCTAACCCAGACATAGTTACACCACCAGGAGGACATGTAGAGTAGGCTCAAGATCAAATGGTAATTTAAAATTTTTATTATATTTAAAGTCAATTATAAATTACATATTCTGAATATAACTTAAATTTTAAATTTTAAATTGAATATATACATAATATGAGATTTGTTACATATTCTTTTTCTTTTATAGCATGAGACACATCTTGTAGTTGAGCATGTACAGATAGGTCTTGGAGAAGAGCCTGGTGCACAACCTCAGAATACGGTACAATTAAAATATGATAAATTATAAATTAAATTGAATTAAAAAATAATAATTGTAGAGTTGTACATCTAATTTCAAATTTCTTTGTCTTGTTTATGTAGATTGGTTTAGAGAATTTAGAGGTTTCTTCAGGTGCACCAAAGCATCCAAACACAGATATGACAATAATTTAATTTTATGATGGATTATAAATTAAATTGTCATTAAATCATTTTTCATTGTCTTACATCTGATTTCATCTTTCTCTTGTACAGAGTGTTTTAGGTCATCCACATAGTCTACATGGTGTGAAGAGGTCTCTTGTTTATAGAGACAATACATGACCTAGAAACATGTGATTTTATGTGTTATATTTGTTTATTTCATGGACTATTTTTCTAGTTTCTCATGTACTCTGTTGGACTTTATATTTCATGGCTCAAGTACTTAGTTAGACTTTAGTTCATGGGTTGTACTCTGGACTTTATTTCATGCGCTTAATATATTGGTTTCATGCACTTGATAGGTTACATAAATTATGGACTTTATTATTGTTTGAAATTTTAATTTACACATGTAGATTTATGCATTTTATGTTCATAGTCAAGACATTAATATAGGACATAATGTGAAATTTAGTGATCTCATACATGATATTAATATAGGACATTTTAATATTTATACTTTATAAATTTAGCGATTTCATACATGATATACATGATATGTACATTCAATAAATAGCGATAATTACTCAATGAACTTATTCAATTCACGTCAATCAATAATTAGTCAATAAATCATAATTTATAAACAAAAGCAATCTATTTATATACCAGAAAGGATAAAATTTTAAGAAATAAACAACACCATAGAAGATTAGAGAATAAAAGCATTAATAAATTCTATAAATAATAACATCTAACACTAATTTATAAGTTGTCAAAACAAATAATGACGTCTTAAGGGGATGTCTTAAGGGGTTATAATACGTCTTAAGGGGTCTTAAGGGGATGTCTAAAGGGGTCATAATAGAATGTTTTAACGAATGTCTTAAGGGTTTATAATGCGTCTTAAGGGGATGTCTTAAGGGTTTATAATACGTCTTAAGGGGATGTCTTAAGGGTTTATAATACGTCTTAAGGGGATGTCTAAAGGGGTCATAATAGAACATCTTAAGGGGATGTCTTAAGGGGTTATAATATGTCTTAAGAGGATGTCTTAAGGGGTCTTAAGGGGATGT